>CM073732.1:92142913-93369580 GCA_037113605.1 Calophaca sinica | reverse complement strand
AGACATCGAATCAAGGTCCCGGAAGTGGCGCGAGCTCCCGCAGTGACAGTTTAGAGAGCACGAGTGGTGCACACATTAGGCCACATACTGGTGGTGATGTAAGGTGGGAAGCAATTAACATGGTTAATAAAAGTGGCCCTCTTAATCTTAGCAATTTCAGGCTTCTTAAGCGCATTGGTTATGGAGACATTGGAAGTGTGTACCTAGTGGAACTTAGAGGGACTGATGCCCATTTTGCCATGAAAGTAATGGACAAGGCAGCTCTTATAAGCAGAAACAAGCTTCTGAGATCACAAACAGAAAGGGAGATTCTTGGACTTCTTGATCACCCCTTCTTGCCTACTTTGTATTCTTACTTTGAAACTGATAAGTTTTACTGTCTGGTCATGGAGTATTGTAGTGGGGGTGATCTTCATACTCTTAGACAGAAGCAACCAAATAAGTGTTTCACTGAAGAAGCTGCAAGGTTAGTTGAAATTTCTTTTGCCGCATTTCCGCTTTTGTTCTTCCAATTTTAAACATATATTTGACAAGACATTCAGAAGCAACTGTAACTTAATATAAGTTGATCTATTATGTTTGTCCTCATATTGCATGACTCGATTGAACTTGACTACCTGTGATTAACTTTATACAATTGATACAACGGTAGGCTAAATCCGCTGTATCAATTGTGCCACGAACCAAAACCCAAAAGTTGTTGCCACATACCCAATTAGGCCAAACATGTGAAACTAATTTGCTAAAATAAAAAGATAAATTACTAGATTGAAACTGAAAATTAACAAAGTGTTTCGTTTCTTTTTGTTTTTAAATTTCCCAACTGTTATGACTTCTGCTGGCCATTTGATTTTACCTTCCTGATTTCAGTTTGTAGATAAAGAATCTTATGTTGAAATTTCTTGTGATAGGTTTTATGCTTCAGAGGTTTTGTTGGCACTTGAGTACCTGCACATGCTTGGCATTGTATACAGAGACTTAAAGCCAGAGAATCTTTTAGTCAGGGATGAAGGGCATATCATGCTCTCAGATTTTGATTTGTCACTACGCTGCTCCGTCAATCCTACACTAGTCAAGTCTTCATGTGCCAATGTAGGCAACGGTGGTGGTGGTGGCGGCGGTGATTCTGGGGGTGTTTTAAGTGATGACCAAGCAGTGCAGCCATCAAGCTTCTTCCCTCGCATTTTGCCTTCAAAGAAGAACCGAAAGGCGAAATCAGACTTCGGCCTATTGGTTGGCGGAAACCGCCTTCCTGAACTGATGGCAGAACCTACAAATGTGAGGTCAATGTCATTTGTAGGTACACACGAGTATCTTGCTCCTGAGATCATCAAAGGAGAGGGTCATGGTAGTGCAGTAGATTGGTGGACTTTTGGGATCTTCTTGTATGAGTTGTTGCATGGAACAACACCTTTTAAAGGTGCAGGATACAAAGCCACACTTTTCAATGTTGTTGGACAGCCATTAAGGTTCCCAGATAGTCCTCAAATAAGTGCTGTGGCTCGTGATCTTATTAAAGGATTGTTGGTGAAAGAGCCTCAGAAGAGAATTGCATATAAAAGAGGTGCCACAGAGATAAAGCAACACCCTTTTTTTGAAGGAGTGAATTGGGCACTAGTTAGAAGTGCAACACCACCACATATACCAGATGCTATAGACTTTTCTAAGTATGCTAGCAAAGACACAGCAGCACCAGTTGATAAGAAGATGGCAGAAATTGCTACTGATAAAAACAGCAAAAAAACTTCTGATTCTTATGTAGATTTTGAGTATTTTTAGCAGGAAAAAAAGACATGTTTGGATAAGAATATACTTGTTTGAACAGAGATTACTGTACAAAGCGTCACCTCTTCTTTTCCATAAGAAAAATTTGAAGGCATCTCAGAGAACTAATCATTGTAAACAGACATGTACATTCATTCAGGAACTCTCTTTTTCCTTCCAAGTATCTTTTCAGTGTCTTTGATATTGTTCTAAGAGGTTCCAAAGTAGCATTATCTTTTTTGATATTGTTATATTAGAAAGTAGAATAATAATGTTACCATGTTTATAGAGGAAATGAACCAAAGATATTTAACTCTGTTTGAAAATAGAAAAGAGGCAGAAAAAATGTACAATTTTCTGCTTGTTTAGTTAAATGGAAAAGTGATAACAACAAATTGTTAATAAAATATTTATTTTATCACTGATAAAATGAGAAGAATCAAAGAATCAAGTGAACTTCAAACTAGATGAGACATAAATAAATTGATAAAATTAAAATAAGTATATTATCTCTTCAAAATTTGTGGCTTCTCTCCACCTGAGAAGAGAAACTTTGATGTGAGACTTACATTATTTTTTTGTTTTTGTTTCTTATTTTCTCTCCACCCAACTTCCATTTTTTATTCAAACAAAAATACTCCATGTTCAAAACTCAGCATATAATTCTTGTAGAAACAGGTGCACCCACAGAAAAGCTTTGAACAGCAACAAACTAATGAACTCTACAGCTTTGCTTGTGTTGTAGATAATCTTGTTCTCAGCTCCTCAGCCACAGCAACAATGAACTCTTCAGTATTCAAATATTTGGACCTAGAAACCCTACAACAAAATAAAGAGCAAGTAGTTTCAATTTGTTATACATGTATAGCTAGCATTCTGAAAAAACCATCACAGGGACAGAAATTACTTGGGTCCATGAACAAGAAGCGCGAGATCCTTTGTCATTTTTCCCATTTCAACTGTTCCAATGCAAGCTGCTTCTAGTTTCTCCGTAAAGTCCAACAATCTACCATTTTCATCCAACTTTGCCCTGCAAAATTTTGGGTGTTTGAAAAAACTTTTAAAAATAAAAAACCATTTTTATTTTATGATAATGTCTATTTGGTTTGAGAAGCATTTTCTGTTTACATTAACAATTACAAAAGAACCTTATTTGCACTTTATTTCTTGTTTTCAAATATTTGTAAATTTTTTTTCACTACTTCCCATACATATATTTGAAAACTGGAAACAAAATGAAAATAAAGTAGCACTTTTTATTAGTGAAAATAGAAAACATTTTCTTAAATCAAACATGCCCTAAAAGTAGTGGCTTCTAAAAAAAGTTACTAAAAATAAAATATAACATATAAGAACTTTTTTGAAAAGCTTATACAAAACCCAAAAAACTATAACTTCAGAGAAAAACACAAAAAAATTATTTTACGTTTTTGCTTTGTTCAAAAAACTTATCTAATTGCCCGTGGGTGGGGGAGGATGGTGAGTAGAATCACCTACTTCCAGATATGGTTATTAGAAGAGTTGTTGCTTGCCTTCCTCCAAGGGGTGAAGGGTGTAGAGACAAATTGGTGTGGAAGCACTCTGCCAATGGTGAATTTTCGATGAAGAGTGCTAATGAGCATGGTGGCTATTGATCCCAGGGAGAAATTTTGAAGGAGTTGTGGAACTGGAAAGGACCGCGGAGAATGCAGGTTCATCTATGGAAGTCCTGTCACGATCGTTTGCCTACCAATTTATCTAGGAGCGTGTCAAGTGGTGCTTCTCCTGCTTGTCCACACTATTCAAGGTCGGTGGAGTCAACGTTGCACGTATTATGTGATTGTTGCATGGAGAAAAGAATTTGGATCCCACTGGTGAGGAAAGATGAGTTGAATGTTTTCTTTTCATTGGATCTCACTGATTGGGTTGAGTGGAACTGGCATAATTCGTGTGGATGGATGGATAATGATAGGTGGAGGAATTTGTTTTTCATTATGTGTTATTGGCTTTGGTTATGGAGAAACCAATATGTTCACAACTCGGATTTTAGATTTCCGGTGAACCCATGTGGCTGGATCAAAGAGCAAATGAGGGCGATTATGGAGCATCGGGCTTCTTGTATGCCTATTGGTAATCTTAATCAAAGGCAGCTTGTACACATCAGGTGGACCTTTCCTCAAATAGGTTGCCAGGTTGGTGGAAGTTAAACACGGATGGTATGGTGAAGAGCATCCCAGGTCTTGCGGGTTGTGGTGGGCTAATAAGAAATGATGAGGGAATATGGATAAAAGGGTTTGTAGCGAATGTTGGTATTTGTACTTCTTACGTTGTAGAACTGTGGGGACTTCTCTATGGCTTGGAGCTAGCGTGGAGTCTTGGCATTCGAAGATTGATGATTGAGCTTGACAATGAAGCTATTGTGAACATCATCATACGTGTAGGGGTGGTGTGAGAGAGATTGGGAGCTGGTTTTTGCTCGTGTATAGGGGAGAGAAATTTGTGTACAGATTGGTTGGCTATTGGAGCCTTAACCTGGATAAGTGGATATTGACTTCCATAGGATAGACAATCCTCCCCAAGATTTAGCTAGATTGATACTTGGCGACTATAGTGGGGTTTGTATACCCAAAGACATTGTATAGGGCTTTTGTTTTCTTGGGCTTTTAGCCCGGTGTTATACCAACAAAAAAAAAACTTATCTAATTATGACATAAAAAAAATTTAAACCTTTTTTATTTACAAATATTTTTTCTTAACAGCACAAACAAATGGGTTTTTGATTTAGAGCTTTTTTCTTGAAGCTACTTTTTTTAGTTTTTGAGAAGAACAATAAATATTTTCTGTTTTTATTTTATGTTTTCACTTTTAACTACGCAACTGCTACCATGTTTTCATTTTGCTTCCTGTTTTCAAATAAAAGAAACCGTGAAAACAAACTTTTTCGCTATAACTATTTTCTATACAAATCTTTGAAAACAGAAAATAGAATGAAAACAAGGTGGAAATTTTGTAATTAAAAGTGAAAACAGAAAACATTTTCCCAAACCAAACACGCCATTGGGTTTTTGCTTTTTCATCAAAAATATTATCTAATATAGTAATTTTTAAACATGTTTTCTTGTTTATAAAACACTTGTCAATTGGAAAAAGCCCAAATAAGTAGCCCCTTAGTCTAATCATGCTTCAATCTGTATTATTGCCTATAACTACAGCGAAAAAAGATAAGTCTAAATGGATTCTAGTATAGAGAAAAGTTAATCAGATGGGTTTAAATTTCAGTATTTACCTATGTGCAAGACCTCGTGACCAGGCAAAAATTGAAGCAATACTGTTTGTGCTGGTTTCACCTCCCTTCTGATGAACCCGATAATGACGGGTAACAGTGCCATGGGCTGCCTCTGCTTCAATGGTTTTCCCATCTGGGCAAACCTGTCACCAAATTTAGCTTCTTGAACATCCATGCTAGAGATGCAACCGAAGGAAAGACAAGCAGAAACAAAATAAAGGATATGTATGAAGAGAAAAGTGAAACAATGCAAAGAGTTAGAAAAGCAATACCAATAATGACGTCATCAAGCCAAGAGAACCAAATCCTGTTCAATGGAAACTATTTTCAGATCATATTAAGCAATGAGACATTATAAACCTTAGAAGCAGCAACATTTTCAAGAACTAAAAACTAGGTGAATGTCATAAGATCGTATGAATATCCACCTTGAGCTATGAAATCACTCTGCACATCCCCATCATAATTCTTGCAGGCCCATACATAACCTCCATCACTTTTAAGAGCATATGCAACCATATCATCTATAAGACGGTGTTCATACCTAAGAATCAAGAATGTGAATTATCAATCTACTTATGAAAAATGTTTTGACTAGCATGAAAAGCATTTTGTCTAACCATATCCCTGCAGCTTTGAACTTGTGACTCCATTGAGTGTCATAAACTTCCTGGAAAATGTCCTTGAATCTTCACAAAAGCAAAGAGTTAAAAATGTGATTGGGGGTCTGACAACTATAATTAATTAATTATAATAGTATCTCAATTAGAATTGTAAGATAATGAAATATAAATAAGAATGAACAGCAAATATACCAGCATACCTTCCATCATATTTCTTTAGAATGGTATTTTTAGTGCTAAGATAGAGAGGCCACCTTTTCTGGTATGCAATGTTCATTGAAGCCTCAGCAAAAGCTCGAATAGACTGTTTCCCGACCAAATACAACATAATTTATTATTGCCGGTGTCGTTAAAATAATTTTCCAAGAGGAATAGTAAAAAGAAGCATCATTTAGATGCAAACCTCATCGGTATTATACATGGACAAAGCTACGCCTCCAGCACCAGTAAAGTTATAGACCTCTAGCTCTTTAGTTTCGCCATGTCCACTAGGTGCTGTAAAGTGCAACTAAATTTCGTAAGATACTTTAAATTTATTGACCTCAAACTTTTCGGTCTATTAAGAATTGACAGTACAGCAGTCAACGTTTCGGCTTTGGTTGAGCAATTTTGCAGCTTCATCAAGATTGTTTGTATATGTCAATTGTCAACTACTTGAGTCATGAGAAACAGTTAACTGGATAGTGACTTTACCGAACACCAATTTTAGCTTTCCTGGGCCTCTTATAATTGTATCAGTTGCCCGATATTGGTCTCCAAAAGCATGTCTTCCAATGCATATTGGCTTACTCCACCCTAAAAAATAGCCAGTAATTAACACTTGCTATAATAAAGCAAAATTCAAATATCAAACAAGTTCTAGTTTTTTATGAACCTGAAACAAGTCGAGGAATGTTTTTACAGATAATTGGCTCTCTAAAAACTGTACCTGTAGGACATAGATTGAATGTTCCCATAGACGTCAGTTAGAAACTCAGACCATAAAGCAGGGTTACAAAAACCATCAGAAAGTTAATTACCATTTAAAATGTTCCGTATTGTCCCATTTGGGCTCTTCCACATTTGTTTTAAGTTAAACTCCTTGACACGAGCTTCATCTATGAAAAAGAAAACCTTTGGATGAGAATTTCAATTATAACGCATGGGCAATGTGTTAGTAGTAAGCGACCTTAAGATGACATGGAAAGGCACACATCGTTCCAAATCAGAACAATTATGAATACCTGGAGTAATAGTTGCACATTTGATAGCTACATTATACCTACAATAAAAGGAAAATAAATCTCTTGCTGATATTAGGAGGCCCCAGCACGCAAGGGAAGATAGTTTAACAATTAATACGGAAATGAAAACAATGAAAGCTTCTCTACTCCACAGAATTTGAGAAATGATAACATTCAAAATAAAAATTAGTTCAGTTTATTAAATTTGATAATATTTCAACCAAAACAAAATATATCATCCTCTTGTGTATTCTTTCTTTCCTTTGAATCTTGATTCTCCTAACAATTCAGTATTCTACAGCAATGATTGTACAGTATTAAGCAAATTAAATATTTAGCCTCCATCTCCATTTAAATCATACTTTTTTATCATTAACTATAATCAGAGGCAAATCGGCTACACCACCACTACTACTGGGAGGGAACATTGCACCCTGTTATACTAACACAAACTGGTGGGAAACCCCACAGCAACAATGTCCAGAATTTGATAATGTGGTGCCTTCATAATGATTTATCTTGGGGACACAAATATAATAGCATGCCAGAGGACTGAGGGTGAGACTCAGTTTCAAGCTTTGAGTGAGTCGAATGGTTTGTCTACTGTTGAAGTGACACTATGGGGGCATTTAAATTCGAGTTTAGTTATCCTTGCTACGAAACAGATGCACAACAGGATGAAAAACATTGTTCCAACCATGAAGGTCGCATTTGTTTCAGGTTATATAAATACATTCCTCGGAATGACATCCCCAATAACATTATGATGGGAATGTTATCCCACCATGCAAATATTCATTTTCACCATGTATGTTCCGAGGAATATATTTATTTAAC
Organism: Calophaca sinica; assembly: GCA_037113605.1. Lineage (NCBI taxonomy): Eukaryota > Viridiplantae > Streptophyta > Magnoliopsida > Fabales > Fabaceae > Calophaca > Calophaca sinica. Next base: position 93,361,868 of record CM073732.1, on the reverse strand, counting down.
ATGAAGCAATTGCCCCCTAAAGCAACACATCTATACTTTGATCAGAATTGTATGGAAATTTTGGCTAAGAAAAGACAACCCTAAAACATCTAGATAAGTGGTGTGGTATATCTTAGCTGAGATCCAAATACATGAAGGGTAAGAATGACTATACTTTCAGGCTATTTTTGGGTTAAGAAATAAACAACATAGGGATGGATTCTTTATGTTGAACAATATTGCAATTTTGATCTTAACAAAAATCATGGAAAAAAAACAAATAAAAATTGAAGGAAATGCAGGAAGAGTGACACTGATAGCAACAACAAAATGATACACAATCTCAAGAGCGAAGGCATACAAAGAAGCCTCTTGAGCAAACATTAGAGCACATACTTTAGTGTAGCTTCAGCACTTTCAATGGTAACTCTATCATTAGTGGCATCCCGGTGAGGAAGGCCAAGGTCAAAATACTTAATATCCAGCTCCAAAAAAGGGAAAATAAGCTGCAAAATGTAAAAAAGTACAAAAGTTAAAGAATAAGCACGTCTGATTCAATAAGATAGTGCAAGAAGACATACATAACTACCTCGTCTTTTATCAGTTTCCAAATTACTCTTGTCATTTCATCTCCTGCATGTGCAACACAATGAAAGATTGATTATTCAGAGAAAAAAAGTAAAAGTCAGGGAAATGATGCTTTCTGTTCTGATACCTATTAACCACCAGGCACAGTAAACATCAAATGATTCACCAACCAACAACCAAGCCATAAATAGGTGGGGTCGGCTACATGAATCACTCGACGCTATGGTGGTCTATCATAAATCATGTCTATAGTGAAACCATTGGCCTCTAAATCTTTCTCAATACTCCCGCCTATAGTTTTCTTGGCCTTCCTATACATCTAGCAATTGGACTGCCATCCATCTGATCTATTCCCCATACTACGGAATTTACAGGTCTCCTCAATACATGCCCAAACAACCTAAGTCAAGATTCAACCATCTTTTTTACGATAGGTGTTACCCTAACTCTAATACTATCATTCCTAATCATATCTCATCTAGTCTTTCCATTCATCCATCGCAGCATTATCATCTCTGCTACATTGAGTTTATTCTTGTGTTGGTCTTTTACAGCCCAACACTCCAGCCCATACAACGTTGTCGGTCGTATAGTTGTAGATAAAATTTTCCCTTTAGCTTAAGCGGTATCTTTTTCTCACATAAAACACTTGAGGCCCTCCTCCACTTCAACCACCCCGCTTGAATCCGATTGTTTACATCTCCCTCTATTTCTCAATCAGAAGCCATTCAAGTCTCTACCCTCTCATTTATTTCCTCTCACAAGTCTGACTCTCCGACTAGGACTATATCATCTGCTGCTGGCAATAGTGAATAAGTCACATAAACAAGAAAAAAAAAAAATCAAATGCAAGGAAAAATGAGACTTCAAAAAGGATAATTGCAATTGTGAGCCCAGTTCCCTATAATTATTAAAGCACAAAACTTCTTCATCTCTGATCAGAGAACTAAGCACTCAGACACTGTTAGCAATCATCAGAACCCCCGGTAGAAAGACCACAAACGCACACACATAAAAGAGAGAGAGAGAGAGAGAGAGAATTGAAAGATGCAGAAAGGTGCATAACATACCGTCCATTTCGACGATGGGGTTGTCAACCCGTATCTTCTGAAACCCCATTTCTGGTGTTTGATTGAAGTGAAACAGGGAATTCAGAGAGGAACAATTCAGCAAACACAGTGCGCGCGCGCGTGTGTGTGTGTGAGAGAGAGAAAGAGATTGCGGCTTAAAGAAACATAAGTGGAATCAAAGAATCTTGGATTCTGGATAACTAATGAGCACGGTCTGTGGGCTTAGTTTTCTACGCCAGCACCAGTGATCTAGAATTCTAGTCCGGACATAGCCAGCACTTGCTCCTCCTCTTCCTTTTCCTCTCGTGGTGGTTCGAGTTCCATTACATCCAATCCAATGCTTCTTACATAAATGTTATTCGTAAACCCAGAAATCAACGCCTCGGCGACACCACTCAATAACCGTGTAAGAGTTTGGTCAATACAGTTCGATATGTGGTTAATAATGTAAATATTTAGTCAATGATACAACTCATTAGTAACTATTTATTGAACTATATTAACAAAACTCTTATACGTCATTAATTAGGTGTCGCCTAAGTATCAATATTTGGATGTACAAATAACATTTATGTTCTTCTTATTGGGAAATTGCATTGGATTTATTAAATAGAGGAATAATATTTGGACAATAGAAAATAGGATAACTTTCGCGACAACCTTCTGAGTGGTTAACTCAGTTCAAATATATGGTTAATTATATGCAGTGAATGGTTAATAAATATATCAGGTGTCGAAACTCATTAATCATCAACGTAACTTCATTAACCACGAATTTAAATGTGATTAACCACGATTTTCAGGTGTTCAAATCTATATGTAATTTAACACTTGGAATCATGGTTAATTACGTTCAAATGCGTGATTACTAAAGTTACGTTGATGATTAATGAGTTTCAACACCTGACATATTCATTAACCACTCACTGAACGTAATTAACCACGTATTTGAACTGCGTTAATTACTCAAAAGGTTATCGCGGGAAGTTGTCCCCTTTTTTGTTGTCCAAATATCATTTCTCTATTAAATACGCCCCCAAATTTGCTAGCATACACCTCCTTTTTTTTTTCCCAAAATGCATTTGTCCGTAAATCTATTTTCAGGTGTTATAAACCCAAGTCACAGGTAAATTGTCCCTTTCAGAGTCATTTACGAACAATTTATACCCTCTAGAAATGTATTTACGGATCAATTGTAAAAAAATTCGAAAATATGTGAGCTTCGTAAATCTATTTAAGGATGCGTGCAAATGCACTCCGGAAGTATATTTCCAGATGTTATAAATCACTCAAAAATCAGTTGTTTTTGCTAATACACCCCCTTATGCGTCAGTGCTAGCTTGTGCGTAAATGAATGGATGACATCACTTCGATTAAATAAATTATGCTGATCACGGTTGAGATCACACTAACACTTTGAACAATTGAGATCATACCGAAACTTGCATAATTAGAAGTGATCTGAAATATTCCACCTCAGAGTTCCTTCATTTTCCTTCCTTCACTCTCCTTCGTTATAAACATGAGTTCGACGCTTATTGTTGTGTTTTACAATTGTCAAATTACAACAACTGATAAAAGGATCACAATTGACTGTGTCCCTAAAACATTTAGGATGAGTGAAGGCATCACACAGAATGCCTTAAAGAAAAAAGTTCACGATAGTCAGAACTGGATATACTAAAAGAGTGGTTGATATCCATTATCGATACCCTATATCTGTTGGACATTAATGTGTTGAATACGAGACTCTCAAACTTGAACATGATGGTGATGTGGAAAATATGTTCTCCATTTTTGTCAGATATGCAAGCTTGGGTCGATCGAGTTATACACAGATTTGGTCAAAACCAATGAATAAATCATCGTCTGCGTGAGGAAACCAAGATCTGTCAATGAAATCATCGTCGGTTTGACTGAACCAGAGCCATCAATCCCTTCTAGTGACCACACCATCACCAGATTGACATAACCGTGATCTGATTCATCCATCTTTATTTTAAGTTTGCTCTATTTTGTAAGTTTGTCGTATTATTAATGTTTTCTCTTCAACTTCAATTATTTCCATCTAATTGATTAATATTTTAGGTTATGAAAACTAAATATATTGAAATATAAACATAGTAAATACATTAATATAGTATGTGTGCATTAAACAAAAAATAATTACAAAATCAAAAGCTGTAACCATGTACTCTTCTTCTCTCACTACATCTGCAATCATGTACTCTTCTTCCTCATCCTCTGATAAGTGAAGGGTTTCCTCGCCTCAAATATCAGGTCCTTTAATGCCGACCAGGCAGGGGTCCCCTCCTGCACCCCCTTCTGTCTATGGTACCCTACATGTGGTCCCACAACATCATGATCCTCACCTGTCAACAATAACTTAACATGTTAAATAAACATTAAAAAGAAAGTTATTTATTGTGCAAAATTATATAACTTAATTTTGACTTACCATCTATGGCTGAGCATAACTGGAGGCAGAGCTGTCCTCTAGTACGTCTGTTGCATCTGCATAAGCAGCATCTGCAACATCCTCTGCGATGGCCTCTGTGGTGACGGCCCTGGGTAGGCCCCTTAACTTTTGGTAAAAGGTACAGATGAGAGATCTGCACGAACTAGAGAAGATACCCTAGTAGGGTGTCCCACGAGTGCGTGACACGCTTAGACCAGATGGTGACGTCCACCAGGTTCTCCCCCCATGCAAGGTATGTAGCATCCATCTCTTCTGGGGACGTCATTGGTCGTATAGCCTTTACAAGATCCCACGAGATGCCCTGAACGTAACTGAACTATCGTAGGACCCATTTCAGGAGGTGTGAGTGCATCATCCTGCCGCCCCGGATCCACCCAGAGTACCATAAGATCTCCTTAGACGGACGACACTGGAGATTGTCATCATATGAAGACCAGCACACGTCGTCATAAGTCAACTGGTCTAGAGTAGCCGGTATGACATCACCTCTCCCTAAACCGCTAAACATCAATAGGCCCGAGGCCATTCCTCATGGCACTTTGGGTGCTCATGACAGACATAAATGTTGGGGAAGTCCTCTAGAATCCATGTCTGTAAAAAAAAATCAGTGTCTCAGCAGCAATAACTAATTAGAGGTAATAAACAATAAAAACATCGATTTGTAAAGTTACATGTAGAGGGTTTATGTATCCTCCTATCTACTTTGTGGTGAGCAAACTCATTGAAGCTCCCAACTATGTATTTTTGTTCCAAAAGCTCGTCTTTTTCACTCCTTTATCTAATTTAGCATTTTCTGCACAAAATAGAGCAAATTAGTATATATATTCCATGTACAGGCTCAATAATGCTCTAACATTGACATAAAAATACCCCTAAAAATGCACTAATTTGGGATTTATCACGAGTCATAGGTGGAGATCATAAGAGTAAATAGGTAAATCATGCACATCATAGTAGTGAAGAAGATAACATGCCCAATTGCATTTTTTACGGCATTTATTGTTTTAAAATATTGAAGTCGTATTTTGAAATTGCAACTTCTATTAATATTTTTGTTTAAAACAGCAAATTATATGCAAGATATATGAATTGTTTAAATGATAAAAAATTAATAAAAGTCACAATTTCGTATATGTAAATTATGACCTGTATTTTTGAAAACAAATGCAGACTACAACTTGTTTTAAAATATTATCTCATGATTGCAATATGACTTAATTTTAATCTCACCAACCCCACCTACAATTTATACAATTTTGATAAAAGAAAAATTTTACACCATTTTAATAAAAAAATGTCATCCTATTGTGGTAAGGTAACAATTTACAACCTTTAACATTTAGGGTTCATTTGGTTGAGATGAAAACGTTATGGGAAAAAAAGAGCACGAAAGAAAACATGAAAGTCGAGAATTTTTTTGTTTCTGACAAATAAAAGCCTGAGAAAAATGAAGAATGAGTGAGACTCAGGCGAGAAATTTTCTACTTTTTGTTATGGGTAAAAACACGTGAAGAAAGGAAAGTAGGTGGGACTCATGCGAAAAACCTTCAACACCCATTTTTCTCGTGGAAAAAATTATATTTTGAGTAAAAATGCCAAAATACCACCAATTTTCTCTATTTTACCAAATAAACATACCTAGTATTAATATTTATGTCATTTCATAAATATTTTTTTCTTTTCATTTTCTATTCGGTCAAACAAAGAAGAGAAAAATCTTAACCTTTTTTGTTTCTCTTACCAACTAACAAAAAAATATTTTTTTATTATTTATTTCCTCTCATTCAGTTTCACATCGACATATAGTCTTGTGATCTTCGCAAGAAATAATTATTATAATATTTCCATTAAAGGAGCTCAATATATTGTTTACTGGGATTTTTGGTTCGACGGGTATGTGTCTACCAAATCCAAAAGAAAACAAATTATTTTCCAAACGATTGTAAATTCTACAAAGTTACGCAGTAATCTCATCAAATAACTGATTTTATGTTAAAATTAGTGTTTCGTCAAGAAATCAACTCAGTCAAATGAGAACAAGGATTTTACTAAAATCACTGTGTTTCCAATATTGAGACTCAACTTAGCAATTCTGCCAATGATTCTCGTCAAGTTGACAGTTACACAGAAAGTGAAGAAAAACAGTTTCAATGGAAGTTTGAGAAATGAAAACGTGATGGAGTTCGAAATTGACAATGAAAACAAGAAGAACATGAAAGTGATTTTTTATGGTTTTTAGATTTAAAAGACTAAAAGTAAATGAAAACAAGTAAAATTGGATAGAAAGTAAATTGCAAGAAAGTAAAATGAAGTTTAAAAGCAAGTGCACGAAATTCAGAGTGCAGGAACTTAAATGCAGGAAAGTAAATGAACTAGAAAGTAAAGTGTAGCAAAGTAAAATAGACCAAAAAAATAAATGACTTGGAATGTAAAATTGCATAGAATTGAAAGGGTGGAAGGTATAGTTGATGTCAATCCGCGAGTCTGCGATGTGTGAGACATTGGAAAATCGATTAAGTATCTAACCTGGTTTACATCGTTCGACTAGGTATTTATAGAGAACTTAGAAAATAACTAACTATCTACCTGCTTGACACGTATTGAGCAGTTAAGCCCATGTGTCTCATAGTTACTTGTCTTAAGCTTATTCTACGTAATCTAACTTAGACGAATCTAACTCTACGTGAACTAACACTTAGACATTGAGCCAATCTTATCAAGTCTTTGTTGTCTTCGACAATCTTCTTGCATTCTAACAGCACCAAGTTTGGCCATTTTGATGATGACTTAGCACTTTGTCAAAAGATTCACCAAGTCCCCAAGACTTAGTCACCTTGGCTGTTTTCAATAAATTAGCATGTATTTCGACTGAGAGCCAAAATTGTGCGTCTAGTCGAAATATGCCAATTTTGACTGTAACTATAGCTTCTTCAACACTTAACCATTTTTTGTACTAATTTCATGTTCTCTACCAAATCTTCAATTTCTTCTGACAATGCTTAACTCTTGTCTTTTGTCACATTGTCAAAGACTTTGTTTCTTTTCACCATTTTTATGGCTTGGCTTGATATTCGACCAACACATCCCTTTAGTTAACTCACAGCTTGTCAACTTCTCTACTTTAGACACAATCTTAACACACTTTGACCTTCCACGTCAAACACGACCTGTCTAAAACCAAAATTTATTTTGGCACCCAACAAATGCCCCCCAAGTTTTGGTTTTCGACGATCAGGAGAAAAACCAAAACTGTAGCAGTTCCCTTATTTCTCGCTTAACCGTCACTCATTATGGCCATCAACTCCATCACATCACCACGTTTCTCACTGGAGTAGGCTCATGATGGCCCAGGTGGGCTATGTCAAGTCAGCCTCCTTTAAATAGCCTTGCCATGAGAAAATTTCACTTCTTTCTCTTTCAACTGTTCATCTTCACCAAAACCTTTAATCTTCTTCCAAACTCTGCAACCTAGTTTCAGAACAATCTCTCCCATGGCTCCGTCAAGTAATGCAGCTCCCAGCAACTGCAAAATTTTTGCAGAATCCCATTCTGGAAGACTCAGATTTGTGGTAAAAATCAAAGGTAATATTTCCTTTTGAAGAAGAATCACTCCAGATAAATCCCCTTCAAGCTTATTTGGGTCCCTGTTTCTCCTCTGAAACTGCCTTTGATGAGTTCAAGGACTCTTTCCCAAATACGACAGGTGTTACTGACATTCTAGTTTCATCTTGTGTCTTACTTGTTCATCCTTTTCAAAAGCTCAAGGCTTTTTAGAACTCCCCCTAATCTTTTGAAAGCTGACAAGTACAATGCTTGGCTCAAAAGGGTTGAAAATGCCAAATAACAAAGTTGGCGCAGTTTAGGCATCTATGACTTGATTCAACTTTCAAAACATTATGTCAAGTTAGACGATGCCGTGATTGGCACGTCGATTTTCTTTTGGAACAAAACCAACACTTTCCATTTTCCTTATGGCATGATGACTCCCACTTTGTTTGACATTGCCTCCATCACAGGACTTCGACCAGATGGTGAGTTCATTCATCAATTGATGAATTTGACAGCATCATTGATGCCTATCAAGGAGCTTCCACTGCATTTTACAAGTTCATTCAATTCCATAAAGGTCAAGCTGACAATGTTTCTGACATGGAACATATCACTTTCCTGTTATTGTGGTTGTCTGCTTTCGTTCTTTGCTCAAAAAATGTACAAATCTCTAAGTCCTACTTAGTTTTGGCTAACATAATCCATTAAAACCACACAATAGGCCTTGGTCCCTTCCTTTTAGCCAACTCGTATAAGAGCTTGGGCTCTTTGTATGATTCCATTGTAGGTGGGACAAAAAGTCCCCAAGGTGGCCCCTTTTGGTTTCTACAGCTATGGTTGAATGTGGTTCTGTCAAAAAGCTTGACCCACTCTCCTCCTAAAGTTCTTTCATTCAACACATATGACCCATCTCTGAGCTATTATTTCAATGAAATCCCTAATGAGGTGGAAAACTTTAAGTACTTCTTCAAGCTATTTCACTCCTTGGATGCCAATGATTCGACCATTAATTTTGCACCTTTAGTCGAACGTCAATATGGGCCACAATGGTTCACTGGCCCAATTGATTCTGGTGAGCCTGGTGTGGAAATAGCTTGGTCTTGCTTTCTTGTTCGTCAAATTTTCTTTTCAGGTCTTCCTTCATCGAATGATAGTGCAATCCACGTATATCTCCCAAATTGTGTTGCTTGTCAATTTGGGCTTGTTCAATGTATTCCTGCTTCATTCTCTCAACTTGTCAAAGAACATTATGTTCAAGACCTTAATTTTTCATCAGAAAATATTAAACATTGTCAAAAGAAGAACAGGATTAGACTGACCAAGTTTGATCTTGTTCCTTTTACACCAATTCATGCTGTCAGCGAGAGTTCTATGACTTGGTGGAAAAATTATTTTCAACCTTTCTGTCCTTCATTGGATATTTGCATGAGCTGACTTGAATTATCTTCGCAGGAACAAAATCCTTCTGATAAGACCAACAGTGAGCACCTTGCTTAGATTAAGGCCTTTGAGAAATTTTACAAAATTAAATGGGATCCTCGATGGCCTTAATATATCATTCGACAGGTAAATGAAATTCTAGCCAAAGTGAAACAAGATCACAAAACTAAAAGGAGCATGTAATCACTAAGGCAATGGCAAAACCCTTTTACTCATCAACAACTTCCTGAAGTTCCTCCTCCTTGTGCTCCTTTTGGTTTGGTTGATGAATTTCCAGGTAAACTGATAAGGGCTGGTAACTTCCTTTCTTTGGATAGGTTTTATTCGCGAACTAACCTTGAACAAGTTAGTAACGAAGAACTTACTTTCACCGGTTGGATTGCATTACCTTACGAATGGGATAGTAAGGCTGCCAAGATGATCACCAACTTTCCTCAAGGTAATAATTTCATTTGTCAAGATCGTTATTTCCTCTAATGGTTAAAAAACTCTTTTTGCAGCCATTCTTGTCAAAAATCCCATTCCTTACCCACGGGATTCAAACACTGTCACTGAAGAGGTTGATGAAGATGAGGACATGGAGGTTCCTCTCCAGAAATCATCATCTTCCAAGAAGGGTAAGCCAAAGTCTACAACGTCTTTGGTAAAAAGATCTTCGATAAGAAAACCACCACCTAAATCACAGACTACTACTGTTGAACCTCCAAAGACACAAAGCAAGCGAAAGTCTGCAACTACTTCTGTGCCAACACCCAAGAAGCTTAAACAGTCAGAAACTATGATTGTTTCTAGCTCTACGACTCTGTCTAAGGTAATGAACCAAACTCAACACTCCCTTTGTGTATTGTTGGCTTGATTCTTACTTTGCATTTTTTCTTATAGGAGATCAACATTGATACTTTAGAGTCCTTGAGTGCCTCTTTTCCAATTCCTCCAAAGGAACCTAAGGTATAAATTTGAATTTCTTACCACATTTTCTCTTTTAGACAAGTGAACCATTTACCCTTGTCCACTTGACAGGCTAAGGAAAAGAATTCCCAGGAGGTTGCTTCAAAGTTAACTCATTTGGTCGAAACGCCTCCTACTGTCAATCTGCCAACTAATTCACCAGTCCAGGAAGTGGTCAAATCTGATCATGCTCAAACTACACCTGAGGTATTATTCTTGGTGATTTTTCCATTTTGACCATTACTTACATTGTCATTGACCGTCAAACATTTTCACTATCTTCAGTAGACTTATGGCATGGATGTAGATGAAACTGCCTTTGATATCAATCCAATGTATGTATCTCCCATTTGGTCAATTCTTTTTTATTCAAACTCGCCAATGCCCCCACCTAGTCCTCCTATCATGAATAAACAAGATCCTGCTGGTCCTCAGAGCTTTGAGAAGGTATTTATTTTGCAGCACCTCATGAAGATACAACTATGGACCAAATATTTGATGAACTGACACCTGTAAATGCTCAGACTAATCCTGAGACTAACCCTTTGTCAAAAAATATCCAACAAAAAGTCGGTGAAGTCGACGAAGTAGATGAGATCATTAGCCTGCTTTCAGAGTTAAGTCACATGAGTTCACTAATTTCTACACATTCTTCGACAGCCAGTGGCCAAGACTCCTGTGATTCCAAGGCTTCGGACCTCATGACTAGCCTTAAAGAGATGTTTGACACTCCATTCAACACTCTGTGCTTTAATGATGAAATTAGGGATAAGTTTACCAACTTTGGTTGGTGAGCTCGCCCCTATCCAAAAACATCTTCCTCCCAACAGTCGAGGCACTTTTTGCATGTTTCAAGACTTTGCACATGAACTCCTTACCAAAGCCACTTCCTTGCAGACAAACATTCCTCCTTACTTACAAGCTGAGGAAGAAAAGAAGCACCTGTTGGAAGAGCTTCCGCGTATCAAAACTGACAAAGTGGATAGGAGTAAAAAGCAAAGTGTTGATGAAGCCGAGAAGAAAAGGTTGGAAGCTGAAGTGTCGAGATTGGAACAATAACTAGTAACCTCTAAAGCTAAGTTAAAAAAGCTTGACGAAGAAATGGCCTTGTACATGACTGGCCAATCTCGCTTAGACAACATCATGGCTAGCCTGCGTGTTAAGGCCAAAGCTGTTGTTGATACTTTTCGCAGCCTTCATGTTGAATATTCGACAGCCTTTACTGTCAAGATAGATCTGGAAAGTTCTTGGGATCATTTGAAGACTTTGTAATTTCTTTGCTTGCTTGTCTATCATTTCATATTGTCGAACAATTTATCTAAGACAATTTTTGTATTGGCAATTATGAATGTCGAATTGCCTCATTTTCTCTTGTCTCATCAAATGTCTTTTCAGCACTTTTTTCTTTCTTGTCAATGTAAAATCAGTCATTAATTACTTTAGCGTTTCCCAAAGTATGACTCATTGGACTTAACTTACAAAATAATGCCTATGCCTTAGTCTTGGCCTATAAATAGCAAAGGACATTTGTTGCCACTTTGCCATTTTCACGTTGCTATGTTTCTTTCTTCCTTTCTCCCTTCTCTGCAACATTCTTGCTGCAAACTTGTGCATCTCTGCATGGTGGCTCGCTGCCAAATTTGTGCAGACTATATGCCAACGTTAGAAAAAGGCTTGATTGAGCTCAATCTACTCAATCTTCTATAGGAAACCTGGATAGATGAATCACTTCTCTCACCAAAAAGTCCCTGTCTTTACGGTGAAAAAGACTTTGGGTTTTGGTAATTTGCCTAATTCCTACCAATGGGTCTTAGTAAGTTGCCTAATGCTACTTACGGAACTCATTGGCTAGTTTGAGAAGTAGAAAGGCCTGGGTCGATTTGGCTTTCTGTTATTTTTCTTCCCTTCACATCTTGTGTTCAAAGTTCAATGTGAAGGTGAGAAAAATTACAGAAACAAGAGAGACTATAGTGTGCCCATACTTTTTGTCAAACATCCATTTTGACGTTCACAACCACCATTCTCTTGACTCAAGCTCCTTCACTTCTTAACCAATATCTGACACTGCTCTTCGTCATCTTCTAGATCTATGATTTCGAACCATCGTCGACGAGGGTGTCCCTGCTTTGAAACATCTCATTCAATAGATTCTGGACCTGATTCTTATGAAGCTTCCAACTACTTCCTTCATTTGTAATAGCCTAGTATTTGGAGTAACTTAGTCGTTTTTATGAATCTAGGCTAATAGCAAATTCGACAATGTATTTGTAACTTGCCAAATGGCTCATGAATAAAGGAACTTGTCTTTTCTGTTATGTCTAAATCTTTACTTCGCACATTGTCGGCTTGTATGGCTTTAAATACTTGCCATTAATGGACTTAATCTTTAAACCGAAATTGACTTCGATAAGTGCATAAGCATTACCAGAAAATACTTGAGTAACTTTAAATGGTCTTTCCCACTTAGGAGACCATTTGCCTAATTCTCGAAAAGATTTATCCATAGGCAAAATAACTTTCCAAACTAAATCATTGACACTAAAGGATTTATATTTAACCTTACTATGATAAAATTTGGCTATTCTTTCTTTTTGTCTAACCAAATTTTCTAGCGCAATTAACAAACTCATTTAATTCTTCAAACATTGCATTCCAATATTGCTCAACAGGAAGATCGTCTGTCTCACTATGCGAATTGACTCAAGGTTAATTTCGACATGCAGCGTTGAGTCATGACCATAAGCTAACTTATATTGTGTAGTGCCTGTTGATTCTCTTGATGAATTTCTACATGCCCATATAATCTGTTTAAGAGTGTTGTGCCAGTTCCTGAGGTATCATCCAATATGCTTCTTTATTAAACCAATTTTGATCTTATTCATGGCTTCCACTAGGCTATTTGCTTGAGCATATTAGGGAGTAAACGTTAACATTTTAATTCCCCTAAACTCAACATATTCTGACACTCTTTGTCCAATAAATACTGACCCTTGGTCAGTTGTCAAGGTTTGTGGTATTCTGAACCGACAAACTATGTGTCCTTCGACAAAACCAATGACATCTTATTGAGTGACTTCCTTTAAAGTAACAGCCACATCCCACTTAGTAAAATAATCAACTCCTACTAAGATGTACTTGTGGCCTTTTGACGAAGTGGGGTGGATTTGGCTAATGATGTCTAATGCCTAACCCCTAAATGGCCAAGGCTTGACGATATAATGCAAGTCACTGGCAGGGACATTTTGTATATAGCCATATTTCTGACATTCCTCACAGGATTTGGCAAACATTATACAATCTCTTACCAGTGTTGGCCAATAATATCTTTGACCTCGCAAGATCCACTTCATTTTATCACCTGCCTAATGAGTGTTGCGGCTCAGGCAAGTGCACCTGATCGTAACTCGTAATAATAGTGGAGTATTATTAGGACTCCAAATGTCGAACCCACACAGAATGAGCGACCAGTGAATTAGTATGATTATATTCTATTAGGCGAGCAAAGATTATAATTAAGCGAGTAGAATAAGAAATCAAAATTAAAGCAATAACAGATTGAATGCAAGAACGGTTTAACAATATTATGGGAAACCTAGGGGGAACCGGGTTCACCAATACTCTACCCTCGAGCATTAATCAATAGATATGAGTTATCTATCATGAAAGAGCACTAACTATCCACTTTAAATTACTAGAGGTTGTCCTCGCGTACAATAGCCTTGCTCCCAACTAATTACTCTGTTTGGTCCAAGAAGATAACTAAGGAAAAGAGCATTAAGTTCAGGTGGATTTGTTAATCTAATAACTGATTAGAAACAAGCTCTAACCTATCCGGCGTATAAAGCGAGTTCTTTTATCCTATAGTTTCGTTAATTAATCATGATCCTGTTACCACAATTAAGCCAACTAGATAAAGGTTGATCAGGCCTTATTTGATTAAGCACAATAGGAATAAAATACTCAAACAATCAATTGAAACTCATTTAATTAAATAACAAAACATCAAGAGTATTGTAAAGGATCCCCCATCACCCCTAGTGATGGGTTTAGCTACTCATTACTAATGATAATAACATAGACTTAGATATGAAATTAGAATAATCCATAACAAGAGAATAAATTCTAAACCGGGACACCCTTTCGGTATAACGACGGTCCTTAGGCACGTTCTTCGCGTCCTCACAAGCTCCGGTAGCGATTCGAGATGGTACTAAGCTTCAAGGAGATAAGAATTCGATGGAATGGGCAAGGGTTTGCTATTAGATCTCAATTGGGGGATCTTGACTCAGAAATTCATCAAAAGGTCTTTGTAACATGTTAAGAGCCCCTATTTATAGACTAGGCTGCGAATTAAGTTATCTGACTTCAAATCTGCACCGATCAAGGACGGGGTACGGCCGTACCGCATATATACACGGTCGTACCGAGCTTAATTGATGACGCTGGACCGTACCCATACGTACTGTTGCCCCTGACATCACTTGTGTACGACCGTACTGCCTTAGGCACGGTCGTACTGGACTATTTTATCAGCGTCAGGTGGTACAGACTGAGGGAGTACGTTCCTACTGAGGTTCTGCTCTAGGTACAGTTGTACTATTAGTAGGTCAGGTCGTACCGCTTGTCTAGTAGTGCTAAAACTCTCCAAAACTAGCCAATTTTTGGTTTTTTTTCCGCATCTTTTGCTCCAAGTGGTGTCTTCATGATAATTCTGCATAATAAGACATAAATAGTACCTTTGTGGATTAATTAGTGCATAATGGTATAATTAGATACTAAAAATACCCTATAAATATAGACAAATTGGTGTGTTAACAATGAGCTCCATAAACCCCTTCATGGACTTCAGACAAAGTCAAATAAGCTTCCTCTTGGCTTAGACAGGTTTCTAGATTGCCATCAATAGATTTTCTATATAACGCTTTTGCCAACAATAAGAATTTTGATGCTTGATACCTGATTTTCCTGTCAATATTTTGATTAGGATTCTCCAAGTATTGTATTATTGGCTTTCTCCAATCATTGTGTGTCGATTGGTCAATCTGCAGGACATCCCTCTCTTTTAAAGTATAAAGGAGTTCCCTAATTTCTGCCAAGTCCTTCAAGACTTTTGGCAAAATTTTGTAACCAGAGGCTATTTGTGCTAAATCATTAGCTTCTTGATTTAATTCTCTAGGAATTTGTATATGTTCGGCAACTACATCGTCAAACTTTTTTAATAACTTAGTCGCAACAGTGCAGTATTCGACTAAGCTATGGCTTACACACATATATAATTGGGTTAATTGTTGAATCACAAGTAGTGAATCCCCAAATATATAAACGCTACGTGCTTTTAATTCCAACAATATTTCCAATCCAACAATTAAGGCTTCATATTCAGCCTCATTATTTGAACAGACATATTTAAGTTCAAACATGAACTTAGTTGCAATTCCTTTTGGGGATACTATCAAAATCCAAACTCCAGCACCATTTTGAAGCCTCGAGCCATCAAAATACAAATGCCAAGGTTTGAGTTCAACGAACTCAACAACGTCAACCACATCCAGAGATGGGTGGTCTACCAAGAAATCTGCTATTGCTTGGCCTTTGACAGCTTTCGTTGGCACGTATTGTAATGAAAATTCAGACAAAGCAAGTGCACATTTTCCTATTCGTCCATTGAGAATAGGGTTAGACAACATATACTTTATTATATTTGTTTTAGACATAACCAACACATTACAAGGCATCATATAATACTTGAATTTTGTACATGAAAAATACAGTGCTAAACACAACTTTTCTATTGCATTATATCTCTTTTCAGCATCGTTGTGAACCCTACTAAGATAATAAATGACTATTTCAACATTGTTTTCATCCTTTTGAGCCAGTAAACTACCTATAGTGTCATCTGTCGCTGAAATGTACAACTTCAACGGTCTACCAGGCACTGGTGGTGTCATGACCGACGGATTTACCAAGTATTGCTTGAGTTGGTTGGAAGTTTCTTGATGACAAGTTTCCCAGACGAACTCTTGTTTTGCCTTCAACTTGACCAGTGGTGAAAACACCCTAGTCCTACCTGATAGGTTAGAAATAAATCTTCTTAGGAAATTAACTTTTCCCAAGAAAGATTGGAGCTCTTTCTTGTTAGTGGGCGTCGAAGCTTCCAAGATGGTCTTGGCCTTATTTTTGTCAACCTCAATTCCTTCTTATGAACCAAGAATCCTAAGAACTTGGCAGCTGACACGCCAAATTCACATTTTTCTGGATTCATCTTCAGACTACGTCTTTTCATTCTGTCAAAGGCCTGTCTTAGATGGTCCAAGTGCTCCTCCTTATTTCTTGACTTGACAATTACATCGTCAATGTATACTTTCATGAATTTGCCAATTACATGAAAAATAGTATTCATGGCGCGTTGGAAAGTGACTCTAGCATTCTTAAAACTAAATGGCATGACCAACCATTCATATGTCCAAGTCGACCAAGGACACCTGAAAGCAGTTTTAGACACACCCTCTCCAGCTATGAAGATCTAGTTGTAGCCAGCATGACCATCCATAAAACTCAACAATTCATGCCTTGATGCAGCGTCAATAAGCATGTCTGCCATAGGCATAGGGTATTCGTCCTTTCGGGTTGCCTCATTTAGATTTCTAAAGTCTATGCAAACTCTCATCTTCCCATTTTTCTTCAAGATAGGAACTATCTTCGATAGCCATTGAACATACCTGGTTGTCCTAATAAACCCTGCTTTCAGTAGGAGTTCCACTTCTTCTTTGATCTTCAGCACAACCTCTGGAGCAAACCTCCTGTTTGCTTACTTAACAGACTTGCTTTCTTTTTTCAAAGGTAACCTATGCTCGACCAAGTCCCTGCTTAGACCAAGCATTTCATGGTATTCCTAAGCAAAACAATCTTTATATTCTTTTACAAGCTCTATTATTTGATCTCTGAACTCCCTTAGTAGGAATGAACTTATGAATATAGGTCTCTTTTTAGACTCATCTCCTAAGTCAATGTATTCCAACGGGTCTTCAACTTCGATGTTGAGCTTGTCATCTGGCCCCTTTTCAAAACCCAACGGGCCGTCGTCTAAGATTTAATCTGACAATACGCCTTTGAAGGCATATTCTTCGCTATCGGCCACATAAGCCAACGAGCTTTCTTGTTTAAGATTCATCATCTCCACTTGGCCGTGATTCGGCCTTGCTATGACCCTTACTCTAAACTGCTCCATAAGTGCATTGTCTAATGCTTCTCTATCGACCACACCATTCACCACTGTTATTGGCTTTACTTAGGGGAGCATATAACTTAAAATCAATATGCATCTGTTGCAAGTAACTGAGGCCATCATCAGCGGCTATCACTTCAACCTCTCCTTGTGCGTTCCAAATGATCATTTTCTGATGAAAAGTGGAATGAATTTCTTCTACTTCATGTATCCAGTCTCTTCCAAGTAGAACATTATAACTTGACTTAGTTACAATAACTACAAACAAGGTTGGTCGAGTAACTGACCCCACTTGGATGTTAATGATAGCTATTTCATCAAAAGCAAAGGTTTTGCCACTGAAATCCGATACCACCATGTCTGTTGGAATGAGATCAGTTTCATTTTTCTCCAACTTCTTGAACATGGCACGAGGCATTATGCTAATAGATGCCCCGCCATCGAACAACACTCTGTCTGTTGGTTTCCTTCTAACACAACTTTTATGTGGAGTGATCGAAGATGCGACCTTTCTTCCATAGATGGTTGCTCAAAATGTACACAGTTGTCAAAAATGGTCACATGGTTTTCTTCACAAAATAACCAATCATCAAAGAGACTGTCTAAATCACCCTCATTCTCGCCAGGAATAGGACACTCGTAATATCTTTCAAACTCTTCTAGCAAGATTGATACGTAATTCACGTACATTCTGGTGCTTTCCTCCTCTGTCTTCTTACCCTCATCTTGATAGCTTGGTTCTATCCTTAAGTATTCTTTGTCAACAAATACGTCTTCCGACCCTGCATTTGACATGGCTCCCATGGCCATGACAATATCATCTAAGTCAATTTCTAGGTTGACATTGTCTTCAAAAACCTCATAATCATTAAGGCCTATGGGATCATCTGGATCGTCAAGAGCCGCAATGACTTCATCAACTGACAAGTCTGTGTCGACTTGACAATTAACCATGAAGTCCATTTGGTCGAGCTTAGTGACTGTATCATCGAGAATGATGTTGAGAGTTTTGTCTGATGCAGCCTCCACATCCATCTTGTCTACGGCTCTTGAGCAACTGACTGCTCTTACTTTTTTGCAATTCTCTCAGCAGTTACCAAACCAATAGACCATGGCTTCCTTGGTCGAAGATCATCAAACTTTGTTATTGGGGACTTGACCTATTCAGTAATGTTATTGCACTTTTCTTCTTCCTTAGCACCATGATCTTAGGTATTAGGCGCTAGTTTATTGCTGTTTGTATTCTTAACGATAACATTCTTCAGTTTCCTGTCAACCAGCAGTGTACGACCTTACACTGATCATGCTTGAGCCTCTTCCATTTTCTTCTTTTGAGCTAGCCTTTGTCTTTGGTGCCTTCACTTTTGACTTTTAGACAATGGTGGTTGTCTAGTTGGCTTGGATAAGCTTGACTGGCTCACCTTCACCCTGTCAACCAGCTTTCCCCTCCTGTAATCTTCATCCCAAAATGGTTATTTGGTTTATAGAACACTCTTCTTGGCTTTATCTCTTAAGTCAGAGTTTCTAGCCATTGCAAAGTTGTTCAGCCATTTGTTTACAGCAACATTGGCAGGGGTTTCCTGGTCTTAGGCACTTGGCTACAACCAGTTGATTCTTTGACAGGTTTGGTTAACCATTCTCTTCTATTAACCTTAGAGCCACTGCATGACACAGACGCCAAAGGAGAAAATGGTGTCCATCAAACAACACTACTATATCTACCAGAAACTTTGTTGTCAGTTATTTTCTATTGTTACCTCTGTCTTGCAGCTTTCTGAGCAGCAGCATCGTCAAAATGCACTTCACAGCATGAGTAAAGCTTGAGTTGTCCCCCATTATCCTTTCTTCTTGCAAATTCTGAAAAAGTTTCATCGGGCCTTGGGTAAATGTTGAATGGATCTTTACCATTTACTTCATATTTCGGACTCGCTTGGACGTTCCCCATGCCAATGTTGAGAGGAACTTGGCCTTCCAAATTTGCAACACCTTGGCTAAAGGGATCTATATCCACCTTCATGTCTGCTTTTAGCTTGTCGGCAAATTTCAATTTGCCGTTCTTCAGAGCCTTTTGAATTAAGTCCCTTAAATGAACACAATCATTAGTAAAATGGCCTGTAGAGTTATGATATTTGTAATATTTCTGGCCAGTTAATTCATCAGGCCTTTTTAGCCTATGATCATTTGACAATTTCAATTGCTTATCATTGAAGAGGATATCAAATATTTTGTCAGCTTTAGTTATGTCAAATGTATGTCTTTTTATTGACATATTCTATTTTCTTCTTTGCTCTAGCAGGCATAAGTGCCTGACAGGCATAAGGTGGACTTTCCTTTAATTCTGCCAAGTATATCTCAAGCTCTTCCGCGCTTGAGTCCTCGCTGTCAGAATTTTCAGTTTCGAATAGATTGATCATTTCTCATTTAAGGAACTTCTTTTGGTGCTTCTAATTTTTCTAAGCCTTTAACTACTCAATTTGTCAAACCTTTTTGCCCAATTGCGCCAAATCAACTAAGTGTTGATTAACCAACTTCTTTCTGATATAGTAATCTAGACCACTGGCAGCAATCTTGACGGTTTCTGCTTCTGAAATAGGTGTAAAACACCTACTCTTCATCTATCTAAATCGTGTCAGGTAATCTTCTATTGACTCGTTATACATCCGCTTGACGTTAAACAAGTCAGTTAAGTTGACTTTCATGTCTTCTCTGAAGAATTGATCATAAAAGCTCCTTTCCAATTGTGCCCAAGAGTGAACAGAATTGAGCCTAAGTGTTGAGAACCAAGAAAAAGCATTCTTGGTGAGTGAACTTGGAAAAAACCTCATCTTAAGGCTTTCCATAGTGGCCAATTCTCCCATCTAAATAGTGTACCGTGCGATGTGCTCGATGGTGGATTCGCCACTTTCACTAGAAAACTTAGAAAGTTTGAGAATTTTCACTCCCCTAGGCAACTCTGCTTATTGCACTCAATCAGGAAATGCTGACAAAAAATATGGCTGATTAGCACAGCCAATATTGAACCCAAACCTATTCAGAACTTATTCAACCACCTGATTGACATTTTGTTCCTCTTGGTTTCCCAATATATTTTGTTTAAGTGCGACTAAGCCTTGGTGGACTACTCCTCCAGGCTCTTCATTTCTGTTCAATATTTGGACATGGCCATATTGCAGGTTTTGTTGGCCTTATCCTTGGACTTCATTGACTATACCTTGCTCTCCATTAGGCAATACCCCTTGAACTGCTACTTGGCCACCAAAGTTGTGCAGTACTGGTACGACTTGTGGCTCTTGTGTAACATTATTTTCAGGAGCTGTAATGCCTAAGGCTTGGTTTAGCCTAGCCATCTGCACTGCTAGTGCGTTGCAAGCATTGTTAGTATTCGTCATAAGTGGTGTAATTACTGCACCCATCTGCTGAGTGAGCATGTTGACCATGGCATGATTGTCGTCGATCTATTGACGAACATTGGTAGGTGTATTCAATGACAAGCCATCACCACCATGGAGTGGCGCATTTCTTGATATATTAAGGAACAAAGAATTCCCTAAGTTCAACCTATCTTTACGAGTAGTAACAGTGGTACTTCTCCCCTGCTACTCATGTACCTTAGTTGACAAATTGCCCCCAGGCCCTGGGAACCCTGGATTCGTCGAAGCCTAGTTTGCCTATCCCATAGTAAATCCAAATGGCATGCCAAATTGATATTGGCTATTTGGAATAAAATTCCTTCCATTTGAGTTTGCTATACAATTAGAGGACGACATAGCGACAATAGACGGAATATTTGCATTCACGTTGGGTGAACCACTGGTTATGTGCACCAATTCTTCTGACCGTGGACGATGTACAACATTTGCCTCCATAATCGTCGAGACAGGTGGAAGTATACTGCCTCCTATCTCAGACATAGTGATTGCCATTGCACTTGACGTATTACCTGCATTAGTGCTTACCAATGGTGCATTTACATTGGTATTTGACACACCATGATCTGCCACTCACGCATTAGCATTAGACGCATTTGCATTAGTAGCATTATTGGTATTTCTAGTCATATTTCTTCTTCTGGGTTCTCTAGGAGGATAAGTAACACACGACTTTTAACTCCTCAGCCGCATAAAACCATTATCAACGAGTTACTCAAAACTTGTCCCACCGGGTGTGCCAATTATTTACTGGGATTTTTGGATCGACGGACATGTGTCTACCAAATCCAAATGAAAACAAATGATTTTTCAAACGATTGTAAATACTACAAGTTACGCGGTAATCTTGTCAAATAACGGGTTTTATGTCGTCAAGAAATCAACTCAGTCAAATGAGACCAAGGATTTTGCCAAAATCACTGTGTTTCCAAAATTGAGACTCAACTTAGCAATTTTGCCAAGGATTCTCGTCAAGTTGACAGTTACAGAAAGTGAAGGAAAAAGGTTTCAATGGAAGTTTGAGAAATGGAAACGGGATACAGTTCGAAATTGACAGTGAAAACAAGAAGAACATGAAAGTGATTTTTTATGGTTTTTAGATTTAAAAGACCGAAAGTAAATGAAAACAAGTAAAATTGGACAAAAAGTAAATTGTACGAAAGTAAAATGAAGTTTAAAACAAGTGTAGGAAATTTAAAGAGTGCAGAAATGTAAAGAGTGCAGGCACTTAAATGCAGGAAAGTAAATGAACTAGAAAGTAAAGTGCAAGAAAGTAAAATAGACGAACAAATAAATGACTTGGAATGTAAAATTCAATTGAAATGAAAGGGTGGAAGGTATACTTGATGTCAATCGGCGAGTCTGCAATGTGTGAGATGTTGGAAAATCGATCAAGTATCCAACCTAGTTTACATAATTTGACTAGGTATTTATAGAGAACTTAGAAAATAACTAACTATCAACCTGCTTGACACGTATTAGGCAGTTAAGCCCATGTGTCTCACAGTTGCTTTTTCGACATAATCTAACTTATGTTGGAATCAAATGGCTTCAAAAACAATGACCCTTAATTGTTTTGATGATAACAAATAGTTATTAGAACAATTTATGCTCTGATGTATTTGTAAGTGTCCAGAAGTCACTATTCATCAGAAGGAATTATCTCAGAAGACTAAGTGAAAGTGTGCATTTCACAATTAGTTCTATGAATCTGAGTCAGGCATTGATCCTCTAAAAAATGCTGACGTTATCGTCTGATTGCCTCGCTCTGAAATGATCAACGCTCTGATCAACGTTCTGGAAGACCAAGCTCTGGTAAGATATGCTCTGAAATGGTCAACGCTCTGGATGACCAAGCTCTGGTGAGACATGGGCTAATATGGTCAACGCTCTGTTGTTAGTCAACACTCCGGTAGACCAAGCTCTGGTGAGACCACACTCTGTTTTTGGTCAACGCTTTGTTATTCGATCAACGCATAAATCGACTATGGTTAGACTACACTGTGGAAGCCTTCGTCCATTTCTACATGACTCTCCTATATGAAAGACCCACAAATTCTATACTGAAGAACCTGGCTTTGTTTCAAGCTCACTCTGGTGAACAGGGTATCTCAGTAACAAGCATTGTCTGTTTGACAGATGCTCTAATAGGAAATCAGGCTGAGTATTCATTTAAGGCTCCTTCATGTATTTATGAGGAATCAAAGGACAAAGGGAATGTCAACGGTTTTAATCATCAGAAAACTTAAGAAGTGTCTCATATTCAAAAAGCTCACAAGGGACAAAGATTCTAATTTTGTCTGCTGTGTCAGTATGCTTTGAGCAGAGTTGAAAGCGACGTGACTTGCTAAAGCCACAAAAAGGGGATCTGAAGCTTTGACCTTTGGTGAAAAGAGTTGTTAGGTCTCAACGGTACTATTCACAACCCTAGCTATATATACCTTACTTCATTCACTAAAGCAGGTTAACGAAGTGAGCAACCAAGAATCATTCCAAGTATCTAAGATCACATTGAACAAAGCACTCAATCGTTTTTACTCTTTCAGTTTGAAAGTTATTCTTTGTGCTTAAGTTTTTCATTGTATATCCTCTCTGTGAGAGTTATTTGATATTGTTTCAAACTACCTTTGAACACTGTATTTAGCCCAGTAATGGCTGCATTCCTTAGAGGCTTGATTGTACTAAGTCGTTCTAAGAAGTTGTGAGTATAGCCAGTTTGGCAGTAGTATACTCTCAAGTGTAATCAGGTTGATTATAGTGGAGAAATCCTTCAAGTGTGTAAAGGGACTAGACGTAGCTATCAGGTGATAGTGAACTAGTATAAATCGTTATGTCATTCTCTTCTCTTCTCTTTACTTGTTTTCATTACTATTTTTTTAAAGAGTTGTTTTGAAAAGGTTTTCAAAAATACACAAGTTTTAAGAAAAGATTTCTAATACCCAATTCAAACCCCCTTCTTGTGTTTTTGCCACGTTCAATTGGTACCAGAGCTCGGCCTCTTGGTTGAGCACTTAACAGTGTAAGAGGAAAAGATCTTATTCTTTATACATGGCAAGCAACGAAGCCAGTGGTCATGTTAACCATCCTCCTTTGTTCACTGGAACAAACTACGACTACTGGAAAGATAAAGTGAAAACCTTCTTCGAGTCTCAACAACTCGAACTACGGGATATGGTTCAAAAACAATATACTGAACCAGTTATTTCCAAGAATAAACCCATTCCTAGGGACAAATGGGAAGATGAGCAAAAGAAAGCTTATCAACTACATCAGAAAGCAAGATATTATCTTATCTGTGCTATTTCTGATAAAGAATACGAGAAATGCGGAAAGAATGAAACTGCCAAAGAAATTTGGGACTCATTGGCTTTGGGCTATGAGGGTACTTCCCAAGTTCAAGAAACCAAGGCTAATAATATTTTAGTTAGACAATATGAACTCTTCAAAATGGAAGAGGGTGAAAGCATTGAAACTATGTTTGGAAGATTCCAAACACTAGTTCATGGTGTAAAGGTTCTTAAGAAAAGCTATACCATTGCTGATCACGTAAAGAAAATCTAAAGAAGCCAGCCAAAGAAGTGGAGACCTAAGGTCACAGCTATTCAAGAAGCCAAGGACCTGAATGTCTTGCGTCTTGAAGATCTTCTGAGTTCCTTGAGAGCTCATGAGCTTGAGCTAGATGAAGAAAAACATTCTAAGAAATCAAAGTCCATTGCTTTGAAATCTACAAACAAAGCATCCTCCTCCAAAGCACTTCAAGCTGAACTGGAAGTAGACGAAGGATCGTCTGATGAGAGTGGTGGAGACACAGACGAAGAAATTTCCTTAATATCAAGGAAAATTCAACTTATGTGGAAAAGCAAAGGAAGGTTCAGGAAGCAGTTCCACAAGAAGGACTCAAGGGATAAGAAGGACTACAAGGACAAAAGCCAAGTTACTTGCTACGAGTGCAAAAAGCCTGGACATTTCAAGTTTGGATGTCCACAACTGGAGAAAGAGAAACCAAGGAAAGGTGGTTTCAAAGGCAAGAAGAAGAAATGTCTCATGGCAACATGGGATGATTCTGAGTCATCATCGTCTGATGATGATGAGGAACAAGCAAACATGGCTCTAATGGCTACCATAGGGTCAGACAGTGAAGAAGAAGATGAAGAAGTAGATTCTAATCCATCTTCTGATATTGAAATAGCTTTTGATGAACTATTAGGTGAGTCTTCTAAGCTCAACATTGAGTATAAATCTTTGAAAAATAAATTCTCAAAACTTTCAAAAGAATTTCAAATACTCAATGATGAGAATAAGAAGCTCAAAGCTGAAAATCACCATCTGGTGAGTGATAGCTCTAAGACTGAGAAAAAAGTTGAATGTAACTCTTCAAAATATGAAGAGGGATTTCAAAGATTCCTTGCACACGAAGCAAACAAGCATCTATGATTTGGGGCGTAAGCCAAAATGGTAAACAGGATCTTGGTTACAAACTAGAGGAACCCACTTTTCAAAACACAAATTTGAAAACCAAAGATACCAACAATCATAGTGACTATTTGCTTTGTACTTTCTGCAATAAGAAAGGACACATTAGAAGTACTTGTTATGAATTGAAAAATAAGAAAGACAAGTTTCCTTCTAGAACTAACAAAAGAGGACCCCAAAAAGATTTGGGTACCTAAGGATAAGATTGTATATGTTGCAGATTTGCTTAGCAATAGAGTTGAAACACCAGTCATGGTACTTGGACAGTGGTTGCTCACGTCACATGACGGGAGAAAGGCGTATGTTCCAAGAACTCTAACTTAAAGAAAGTGGAACAGTGGGTCTTGGAGGAAACCAAAAAGGTAAAATCATTGAAAGTGGAAAAGTTGGTGAGAAATTCCTACCTTCTATTGATAATGTCTTATTGGTTGAGGGCCTGAAGCATAACCTACCAAGTGTAAGTCAATTATGCGATAGTGGTTATGATGTTGCCTTTAGTGATAATGCCTGTATAGTCATGAGCAAGAAAGATGGCTCCATTTTCTTTAAAGCAAAGAGAAAGAACAATATCTATAAAACGAAACCTTCTAAGTTGGCAAGTCAAAATGTAAAATGTTTTTTGTCTGTTGATGAAGAGCAATGTTAACAAGAAAGAACTTGTTAGAGGCTTACCAAATCTTAGGTATCAATCTGATGCCCTTTGTGAAACATGCCAAAAAAGGAAACAAAGAAAATCTTCTTTTGAATCCAAAAACATTATTTCTACCTCAAGGCCACTTGAGCTTTTGCATTTAGATTTATTTGGACTAACTAGAACTGCATCTTTGTCTGGAAAGAAATATGGTCTTGTAATTGTAGATGACTATACTAGATGGACATGGGTAAAATTCCTAGCTCACAAGGATGAGTCATTTGCAATGTTTTCTGTTTTCTGCAAACAAGTGCAAAATGAAAAAGGTTTTCGTATTACAACAATTAGAAGTGATCATGGTGGAGAATTTGAAAATGAATCATTTCAACACTTTTGTGAAGAGCATGGCATCTCTCAAATTTTTCATCTCCTAGAACACCACAACAAAATGGTGTTGTAGAAAGGAAAAATAGATTCCTTCAAGAAATGGCCAGAACCATGATTCACAAAACTAATATTGCAAAGCACTTTTTGGCAGAAGCAGTAAACACTGCATGTTATATTCAAAATAGAATCTATATTAGACTTATCTTGAATAAGACTCCTTATGAATTGTGGAAAGGAAGAAAACCCAACATTTCATATTTTCACCAATTTGGGTGTGACTGCTTTGTTCTCAATACAAAGGACAGTCTTGGAAAATTTGATTCAAAATCACACAAAGCTAACTTTTTGGGATATTCTGAACGCTCTAAAGCTTACAGAGTATACAACAAAGAAACATTAATTGTTGATGAATCTATGCATGTGAGATTTGATGACTAGAAGCTTGACAATGAAACATCAGAGCTAGATGAGGTCTTTACAGATTTACAGATAAGCAAAGAAACAGACAATGGTGTCACAGGTGCTGAATCTGATTCTACGTCTGATGATAAGACTCAAGAAGAGACTATAACAGACTGGAAGTTCAAACCTCATCACCCAAAGGACCGGATTATTGGTGAACTAAGTGTTAGAGTTATAACAAGATCATCTCTTAAGGAACACCCTGACTTTGTATTGCTATTAGAAATAGAGCCCCAAGACAATTGATGAAGCAATAACAGATGATGGATGGATACTTGCTATGCAAGAAGAGCTCAATCAATTTCAGAGAAATGATGTTTGGAAGTTTGTGCCTCCACTAAAGGATAAGCAAGCCATTGGAACCAAGTGGATTTTCAGAAACAAACTTGATGAAGATGGCAAAGTAGTAAGAAACAAAGCTAGACTTGTTGCTCAAGGGTATTCACAAAAGGAAGGTATAGATTATACTGAAACATTTGCTCCTGCAGCTAGACTTGAAGCAACTAGAATATTATTATCATATGATGCACATCATGGCATTACTTTATATCAAATGGATGTAAAAAGCGCATTTGCAAATGGTTTTATAAGTGAGGAAGTGTTTGTAAAACAACCACCTGGATTTGAAGATATTGCTTATCCAGAGCATGTCTTCAAACTTAAAAAGGCTCTCTGTGGTCTTAAACAAGCTCCTTGAGCTTGGTATGACAGATTGAGTTCC
Organism: Calophaca sinica; assembly: GCA_037113605.1. Lineage (NCBI taxonomy): Eukaryota > Viridiplantae > Streptophyta > Magnoliopsida > Fabales > Fabaceae > Calophaca > Calophaca sinica. The sequence goes on along the minus strand of CM073732.1, from coordinate 93,334,485 downwards.
CTTTTAATGTCAAATGATTTTGAAAAAGGACAGGTGGATACTACACTCTTTAGAAAATCATGTAAAAAGCATTTTATTATAGTTCAAATATATATTGATGATATTATCTTTGGTGCTACTAATGAATCTCTTTGTGAGGAATTCTCTAAGCTTATGCAGAATGAGATTGAAATAAGTATGATGGGAGAATTAAAATTCTTTCTTGGTATTCAAATCAAGCAATGTCAAGATGGAACCTATTTCCATCAGACTAAATATGTGAAAGAACTCTTAAAGAAGTTCAAGCTTGAGGAAACCAAACCAATGAGCACACCAATGCATCCAACATGTGCTCTCGGGGAAGATGAATCTAGTAAAAAGATAGACCAAAAGGTATATAGAGGTATGATTGGTTCACCCCTTTATCTTACTGCCTCAAAGCCTGATATTATGTTTAGTGTGTGCTTATGTGCAAGATTCCAATCTGATCCTAGAGAATCTCACTTAACTGCTGTTAAGAGAATCTTTAGGTATCTTAAAGGAACATCTAACCTTGGTTTGCTTTATAAGAATTCAGAAAATTACAAGTTAGTAGGTTTTTGTGATGCTGATTTTGCTGGAGATAGAATTGAAAGAAAAAGCACAAGTGGTGGCTGCCAATTTCTTGGAGCAAACGTTATCTCATGGTCCAGCAAAAGGCAAAGCACAATTGCACTATCAATGGCGGAAACTGAATACATATCTGCTGCAAGCAGTAGCTCACAACTTCTATGGATGAAGTATCAACTTGAGGACTATCAGATTAAAGAGAGTAACATTCCTATATACTGTGATAATACTCTGCAATATGTTTGACTAAAAATCCTATTTTGCATTCACGTGCTAAACATATTGAAATTAAACATCACTTCATTAGAGACTATATTCAAAAAGGGATACTTGAAATTAAATTCATTGATACTGACCATCAATGGGTAGATATCTTTACAAAACCCCTTGCTGAAGATAGATTCAACTTTATAAGAAAGAACTTGAATCTTCATCTTATAAAGGAATAGGAGTTTAATTTGAATATATTTGCCTCTGATTTTTGTGCCTCTGAAATGTCTGCCTCTGTTTTCACATCTGTCTCTGTTTTGGCATGTGCCTCTATTTGTATATATGCGTCTGTTTATAGCATGTGCCTCTGTTTTATGTGTTCGTCTATTATATGTATATGCCTCTGTTTTTAAGTTGCCTCTGTTTTATATATATTCATTATTTATTATTTTTATTAAATATTAATCATTAATTAATTATTATTTGCATCATCTGTTTTTAATAATTATTCATATTCATGTGAGTCTGTTCTGAGTTCCCTCTGAGAATCTTGGTGTACATGTGTCTCTCTGAGACTGGTTGATGCGTTAGTGACTGAGGTTTACTCTCACTGAGTCATTATTATTTTTACTGCCCGATGACAGTTTTACTGCGCCTCTTTAAAACTGTGTGTGACACGTTTCATTTATGAAACGACAAGTTATTCAATTCATTTGTTTTTGAAAACTGAACAAGGCGGTTTGCCTTCTTCAACACGCTTAATTACCCACTCACTTACTCTCTACACTCACTACTCACACTATCTCTCTTTGAGAAGCCACACATTTTGAAACCCCAAACCCATTTCTCTTCTACGTACTCTATGTAACTTTCTCGTTCTCTGCAATGGCCGCTCCACAACAAGTAGTGTATGGTCCTGAAGAGGAGCCTCGTCCCACTATGCTGAACACAGAACAACATCAACTGAAGGTGATGGTGGAACACCAAGTTGATTTCAAAAACATAGCTGATAATGGGTACGATTTCAGAACTGATTTTATTGATATGGGAATCATGGATTCTTTCTGTATGGAGAACTATCCTGTTTATGAGGAACTTGTGAAGGAATTTTAGATGTACGCTAGGTGTAAGAACAACACAATTCACAACTATGTTCAAAGGAGAAAACATTCTGATAACTCAGGATTTAATTTCTGATGTTATCAAGTGCCCTAACTTTGGAAGAGTTATCAAGGATGGCTGGGAAAAACGAATATGGTGGCTGGGGTACATTCAACGACACAATCTATGAGAAGCCTGGTGGTTCAAAGGCTGCGGATATGAAGAATAAGTTCAGGGTGCTCTTCAAGATTATAATAAACTGCATGGTGCCCAAGTCCGGGTCTGTTGACACTGTAAGCAATGACCACAAGTTCATCATACGGCATTATGATATCAAGTCCAAACTCAACATGCCAAGTCTCATTTTTGACTATCTGCATAGAAATGTTATGTTCTCAAGGAAAGGGAAGAACTTGAACATTCCTTATGGAAGAATGATTTCTGCTATTTTGGACAATCAAGGTCTGATTAGATATCTTCAAGGGCTTAACACTGAAGAAGCTGGAGTTGCACTCCAAACCATGAGTGTACCTACCCTCACCAGTGAAAACTTTAAGAGGATGAGAGTTTTATCTCAAGAGATCATTGCTGAGATTCAGTGATAAGAAGAAGCTGGAAGTTGTTATTGAGCCTACCAGAAGGGTAACGAGAAGCACTGGGATCCACATTGCTTCTGGACCTACTCCACTGGTTCCACCAGTGAGACCTGCCTTCATGCCCTCTATGATGCCAGAAGAAATAGAGGAGAAGAAAGTTCAGGTTAATGAAATAATTGTCAAATGTCAGGAAGAATGCTACATTTATCATCAAAAACTCAGAGAAGAAAGGTTTAAGGGTCAAGCCTCTGCTGCTGCAACTATTCCTCCTGTTGTTGCCTCTGGCACTACTGCTACTGCAACCACCACTACTGCTACTCCTGCTACAACCAAGTTGAAGAAAATCACCAAGTTGGGTGATCTCCCTACTTCAAAGAAACCAAGGTATTAGATCAGATTGTAGATTTGTATGAATCTGTTTATAATACTGGGACTGCTGCTACAGGTGCCTCTGTAACCCAACCCTCACAATCCTCTCAACCTTTACCATCAACTCCTATTCCTCCTCCATAACCTCCTAAATCCGTTCTTTCTCCCAAACCCTCAGAACCAATCCCTCCTAAAAAGCCCTCACCTCCTAAAATACCTGTACCTCCACCTTTCTCTGACTCCTCTGACTCATCTTCATCTGATGATGATGAAGAAAATGATGTACCATTGAGATAGAGACAGAGACCTATCCCCAAAGTCTCAATTCCTTATATTGAACCACTTTCTGTTGTTCACCCAACAACCACTTACTATTCTTAAACTCGTTTCTGATCCCTCCTTTTAACTTGCTATTCTTGAACCTTCACCACCACAAATCCCTTCTCCGCCTTATTCACCTATTCTGGCTGAGCCTGAATCTACTACAGAACCAATTGTAGATGATGACCTAGTCATAGTTGCTATAATTGCTGCTGAAGTAGTTCAAGAACTTGAACTGGGTGGTGGTGATGATGATGATGTAACTGTCATTGATCCACCAATTCTGCTTCTTCTTCCACCTCCTGCTCTACTTGTTCAAATTGGAGGTGAACCCTCTCCTAATCATCGTGAAGCAATAGTTGTGCCCGAGCCACATCCTAGGTTGTTCACTGGTTTTGAATCCTTCAAGGCTAAGCGACACTTTGAATTTGATATCTGAAAAGGCATTGAAAAAGATAGAATGGATAGTGTCAGTACTGCACTGGGCCAAGAGGACTTCTATGAGAACTGGCAGTATGTGCACTTCTGGTTTGAGAAGCACAAGAAGGAACAACTTGAGAGAAATAGAAGATTGCTTACTGCTTCTTCTTAGAAAGTACCTCAAAGGAATAAAACTCCTGTTGTTTGGGAACCAGAACCTACTCCACCTGCACCACAACCAGTTACACCCCCTCCTACTTCCACAGCAATGGTAACTCAGCCCTCTGCTTCTGGGTCAGCTTCTGCATCCACCAGTCATTCTGTTGTTATTCCTAAAGAGGTTTTGGACCAATTCATTGAAGACAACAAGAATTTCAAGGAATTCATGGAAGTGTCAAACAAGAGACATGAGGATGTCACTTCTATGCTGTAGTTTATAGTGGATCAGTTGAAGAAACCTTAGATAGCCTTTAGGATTTTACCTTCTATTTTTTAGCCTTATACTTATTCTTATTATGTTCAGTAAAGCTTTTTGTACTTTGGTACTTTTACCCGATTAATGAAATCATTTTTGGTACTATTTAAAAAAATCAATTTTTTTTAACTCTATCTTTTTCAAACTCTGTTTTGACTGTGATGTTCTTTATTTTTAAACCTTTTTGTTTGATGACCAAAAGGGAAGAAGAAAATATAGAGATATAGAGTAATTGATGAATCTGATGTGTCAACCAAGTGTCATCATGCAATGCATTTTTGCATTATTTACTCGGTTACATTAACTTGGAATGAATTATTTGATCTGAAAGATCTATCTGTTTATGAAAGCTCTTATATTGTATTTGGAATGCTCTAATAAGATACAATCATCTGATGTAACTTTACATTTAAAAAATATTTATATGTGCTAAATTCAGGGAGAGTCTCTGAAATTATTTTAAATAAATATTTTTCTAATGGAAAATTATTCATCAATCTATGTATTTGTCATCATCAAAAAGGGGGAGATTGTTGGAATCAAGTGGGTTCAAAAACAATGACCCTTAATTGTTTTGATGATAACAAATAGTTATTAGAACAATTTATCCTCTAATGTGTTTGTAAGTGTGCAGAAGTCACTATTTATCATAAAGAATTATCTCAGAAGACTAAGTGAAAGTGTGTATTTCATAATTAGTTCCATGAATCTAAGTCTGGCATTGATCCTCTAAAAAATACTGACGTCATCGTCTGATTGCCTCACTCTGAAATGATCAACGCTCTGATTGTTAGTCAACGTTCTGGAAGACCAAGCTCTGGTGAGACATGCTCTAAAATGGTCAACGCTCTCTTTTTAGTCAACACTCTGGATGACAAGCTCTGGTGAGGCATGGTCTAATATGGTCAACGCTTTGTTGTTAGTCAACACTCTGGTAGACCAAGCTCTGGAGAGACCACACTCTGTTTTTGGTCAATGCTCTGTTATTCGGTCAACGTATAAACCGACACTAGTGCAAAATACACCTAAAAATAGACTTATAACGCCGGTTTTGGAGATAATCGGCGTAAAATATAACGCGATGGCATTTTTGAAATTAAAGCGTAGCTTTTAACGCAGGTTTTTTCCAAAACCGGCGTTATTAGTGAAAAGATAAATATCCATCACGTTACGACGCCGGTTTTCAAAAAACCGCGGTTAAATGTTTAACCAACGACGCCGGTTATTCAAACAACCGCGGTTAAAGGAGAAGGTAGATATGGCGTCGGTTTTCATATAAAATCGGGGTCGTATGTGTCTTAAATAAAAAATTGTGAAAATGTGAATCTAGCCAAAAGATATGGCGTCGGTTTTACTAAAAACCGCGGTCGTATCTATACTTATGACGCCGATTTTTGTTAAACTGCGGTCGTATGTCAACTTATGGCGCCGGTTTTACTGAAAAACCGCGGTCGTAGATTGAAAGTAATTTCCCTCCTTATACCTAATAGTTTGTTCACCTCTGTCTCATTCAATACAATCACGCCGTTCCATCCTCCACCACCTCTGTCCACGACACTATTTCTGAAACTCCCACCACCGCGACTGCGACACTCCTCCTTCTCCTCCTTCGGCGTCGTAACTTCCTTCTTTGTTTCTCCACCGCGACACTCCTCCCTCTCCTCCTTCCTCGTCGTTCATTCCTTCTTCATTTCTCCACTTCCACCACCGCCTCCACCGCGACACTCCTCCCTCTCCTCCTTCCTCATCGTTCATTCCTTCTTCGGTTCACCACCCGCGTTGAGTTTTAGCAATAGCCCTGGTCTCCGAGAGGCTCATCTGTCGTACCCACCCGCGTTGAGTTTTAGCACAACCCCGTTTCTCCACCGCGGGTCAATAGAAAGGCGCCCTGACAACTTTCTCGCATTCTTCGAATACTCAAGGTATAATTTGCTAACTCTCTGTCATGTTTTGCTGCTTGTTATCTACTTTGACTGCTATTGCTCGAATTGAATTCCATTAAATATGTGGTTTGCTATTCTTTAACATAATGTGCATTTGATTTCTGACATTTCTTTACAGCAGTTAGAATCAAATTGTTTGAAGCTAGTGCAGTTAGAGCAAGAGGATCACTTCATATTGTTCAAAACATGTACTTGTTTTTCCCCCTCTCTTGTACATTGACGGTTCTAATAGTTTGGGGTTTGCTGGCTCTGTAAATTCAGGTTTGTTTATTATTAAGTTGCATATATTGATTTGTCACTGCTATGATAAATGTCGTTATTAATTATGTGATGAAATCATTTTTATTTAGTTATTTATTAATTATCTATTTCTGAATCCATTCATTTTCTTCCAAAATTTCAAATAACAATGGCAAGTAATGCACACTATATAGCTGGTGGCAGCGTTATATCTATTTCATTTCACTATTTGAGTTGATATTTGTAGCAGCAAGCATTCTATTCTATTTTCTATTGTAACATTACAATCATCTTCCATTTAATTCAAACAATTTTTACATATTATTTAACAAAATGATCATATTGAAGTGTTGAAGATTTAGGAGCTACATTGATATCTAAAATCTTTAGCTCTCATTTCTTTCTTAAAACATATTTGTATTGTTGCTTTGCATTTGAATGATGATGTTGATGGATGTTAGCTTCGATATTGGTCCCATTGTGGGCCTATTGTATAATGATATCCATTTCTGTGGCTTATCACGAGTACATCAATGTTCATGTCAATGTTAGTTAAATATCTAAGCATAAAAGTGTGTGTATATTATTTCAGAACACATTTATGGATCGTAGTTGGATGCAAAAACATCGTTTAGGTGATGAGTATAAGAACAGGGTCGAAGAGTTCTTACGATTTTCCCAAACAAAATTTCCTAATCAAACAACTTTCTATTGCCCTTGTGTTTAAGTGTTTGAATGGGCCAACACTAAAAGTTGAGGAGATACGGAATCATCTTCATGTTTTTGGGATTTGGCAAAGATATACGACATGGACCTGGCATGGTGAAGTGTTAAACAAGCCAAGTGTGTCCACAAGAGAGGAAGTTGATGTAGATATGGACGATCGACTAGAGGACATGATTTGTGATATTGGACAAGAGTCTTTTCAGTGGGCACATGTGTATGAAACTCTATGCAGCGACAAGGAAAAACCTTTGTATCTGGGCTGCAAAAATTTCACTCGGTTGTCAGCAGTGTTGAAATTATTCAATCTGAAGGCGATAAATGGGTGGACTGATAAGAGCTTCACTGAATTGTTTAAATTGTTGAATGACATGCTTCCGGAAGGTAACACATTGCCGAACAGTAATTATGAAGCGAAGAAGATATTATGTCCAATGGGTGTGAAGTATAAGAAAATACATGCATACCCGAAGGATTTCATATTGTACTGGAAAGAGCATGAAGACAAAGAAGAGTGTCCCGAGTGTAATACACCACGCTACAAAAAGAAGGACGGTGATGATAGTTGTGATGATGTGAGCAAAAAAGGTCTTCCTGCGAAGGTGTTATGGTATCTTCCAATTATTACTAGGTTTAAGCGACTGTTCGCCAATGTAAATGATGCAAAGAACCTTAGATGGCATGCAGATGATAGGAAATGTGATGGAAAGCTTCGCCATCCGGCCGATTCTTTGCAATGGAATAGAATTGATTCATTGTTTCCGGAGTTCGGCAATGAGCCAAGAAACCTTAGGCTTGGACTTGCTACAGATGGAATGAATCCATATGGTAACTTAAGTAGCATCCATAGTTCATGGTCTGTTCTCTTAGTAATTTACAATCTGTCTCCTTGGTTGTGCATGAAGCGCAAGTACATTTGTTATCTATGATGATTTCTGGTCCAAAACAACTGGGAAATGACATAGATGTTTATCTAAAACCCTTGATTGATGACTTGAGAACATTGTGGGAAGAAGGCATTGATGTGTTTGATAGGTTTTCAGGTGAAGATTTCAAGTTGCGTGCCATGTTGTTTTGCACCATCAACGTCTTTCCAGCATATGGGAACTTGTCCGGGTATAGTGTTAAGGGGCATAAAGCATGCCCTATTTGTGAAGACGACACATGTTTCTTTCAACTGAAAAATGGGAGGAAGACTTGTTACCTTGGGCATAGAAGATTTCTGAGACGTGATCACCTGTATCGCAGGTTGAAAAAGGCTTTTAATGGATGTCAAGAGAACGAAATTGCTCCGAAAGCTTTAACCGGAGTAGAAGTTTATCAACGGGTGAACTCCATCAATGTTAAGTTGGGTAAAAAAAGAGGAAAAAACATTCTTATGTGAAAAACATATGGAAGAAAAGGTCAGTGTTCTTTGATCTTCCATACTGGTCAAGTCTTGATGTAAGACACTGTATTGATGTGATGCATGTGGAGAAAAATGTGTGTGATAGTGTAATCGGTACACTTCTCAATATTCAGGGCAAGACAAAGGATGGAGTGAATGCTCGTCTAGACCTTGTTGCCATAGGTATAAGAGAGGAGTTAGCTCCTCAGCCAAGAGGTAACAAGACATATTTGCCACCAGCTTGTCATACATTATCAAAAGAAGAGAAAAAAAGCTTTTGCGAGTGTCTGCGAGGTGTGAAAGTGCCACAGGGTTACTCTTCAAATGTAAAGAGTCTTGTATCGATGACAGATCTCAAATTAGTTGGCTTAAAATCTCATGATTGTCACGTCTTGATGCAACAATTACTACCGGTGGCTATTCGTGGCATCTTGCCAAAAAATGTTCGACATACCATAATTAGATTGTGTTTATTCTTCAATGCAGTATGTAGCAAAGCTATTGACCCTCAGAAATTGGACGAGTTGGAAAATGAGGCTGCTATCATTTTGTGTCAGTTGGAGATGTTCTTTCCTCCCTCATTTTTTGACATCATAGTTCATTTAATTGTTCATCTAGTCAGAGAGATTAGAGTGTGTGGCCCGGTTTATTTAAGGTGGATGTACCCTATTGAGCGATACATGAAAATATTGAAAAGGTATGTGAAGAATCTATATCGTCCCGAAGCATCTATTGTTGAAAGGTACGTAACAGAAGAAGCCATTGAGTTTTGTTCAGATTATTTGTCAGAAGCGGCACCTGTAGGGCTTCCTAAGTCTCGTCATGAGGGAAGATGTGAAGGTAAGAGTACACTAGGTCTAAAAACTAAGAGCATGGGTTGAGCGGAAGTGTTGCAAGAACATTTGTATATATTGAATAATATTGATGAGGTTGAACCTTACTTGTCTGCTCATAAAAATCATGTCAAGGCCAAAAACCCTCGAATGAATGAAAATTGGGTGTTGAAGGAGCATAACAAGACATTCATACCTTGGTTTAAAGAACATATTTTGAGTGATGATACTGCTTTTGAGACATTAACATGACTAGCACATGATCCTAAATTTAATGTCTTGACATAGAGAGGATACGATATCAACAAATTTTCTTTTTATACAAAGTCACAGGATGACAAGAGCACCGTACAAAATAGTGGGGTTATGGTTATGGCTTCTTTTATGCATTTCTCTAGTTTAAAGGATAAAAACCTCGTTCTGGCATCGATAGCTTATTTTGGGGTCATTGAAGAGATTTGGGAGATCGATTATAATAAATTCAAAGTGCATGTTTTTAAATGTAAGTGGGTTAACAGTAACGGTAGCGTACAAACCGATGAGTTAGAATTTACAATGGTGGATCTTGACAAGATAAGTTATAAGGATGAACCTTTCATCATGGCAATTCACGCAAAACAAGTGTTTTATGTCAAGGATCCTTCTAACAAAAGGTGGCCTGTGGTTCTCCAAAGAAGAAGTATGCATGAGAGTGATGAAAATCAAGATTCAACACTAGATATTAATGACACCCCTTCTTTCTCAACACAAAGACCCATCTTCATTGATGAAAATGAAGTAGACGATGTATATGCCACTCATGATGATCATCAAGAAGGGATATTGGAGGACATTAAAACTTGACTACTAAAGAATTTTATAGGTGAATACATGTTTGTTAGATTATATATCCACAATTAGTATCTGTTAGATTATCCATTATAATTATATATATTGATACATGTTTGTTAGATTATCTCACATTGTTTCTTACATTTGTTTGTTTGTTTAAACATGCATCATATATGGCTGATCCATCCATATCAGATTCCTCCAAAAAAAAGGACTAGAGGTGTTACCACTACATCATAATTGAAAAATAGACTCCTTCCTGGTCAGAAGTTTTCTATTGAATTTGATCCAGATACTGGGCGACCTGATGGTGATAATGCAGCCAGCTTCAACACTTATTTGGCGTACCTTGCACGAAGCAAGGCCTCCATTCTGATACCTAAATGGAGAGATGTCCCTGAAAAAACCAAAGATATGATATGCCAAGATGTCGTGGTATTGACCTTTATCTCTAGTTGTATGCATATTTGTATTTAGCTTTATTGATCTTTGTGTGTATGTACTTACTAACACCACCATTTTATTGTGTATTGTAGGATATTTTTGATGTTCCCCATGATAAAAAGTTTAGGGATCGATGGTTGTCCTATGCGGGTGAGCGTTGGAAGGACTTTAAGTCTAAACTCTCCATGACATTTGTATTTGGGAATGGAGACAAAAATGGTTGCATAAATCCTTGTTAGAAGTATAATTTCCTTTCAGAGGACATATGGAATGAGTTTGTTAGGAGCCGCAAGGAAGAAGCGTTTCTTGTTAGTTTGAATTATATTTTTTAACTTGGCTAATATAATTTTTTACTTATTTTAATTTGTGGTGTGTTACCTTATTTGTAATAGAAAAAAGAGAAAATGGAAGGACAAATGCTGCAAAGAATATCTACCCCCACTTATTGTCTCGTGAGGGTTATGATAAACTTGAGAAGAATGTAATGACACACAGAAGGAAAGCCTTGCAGGAAGAGGCTGGAGATGAAGCCTTAGAATCCCCTCCAAAACCAAACCGGTATGAGCTATGGACTATGGCTCGAACAAAACCATCAGGATCTTATACATCTGATGTTGTGGCCTCAGTTGCTTCTAAAATTGTATGCGTATCTGCCTTATTTAATATTATGTGATTTGTAACCAATTTAGGTCGACTGATCAAAGACCTCTTTGATTGAATTTGGTTATAGGAGTCATTGGTTGAAGATGAATCTCAGGGTACTTTTATTCCAACTAGAAGTCAAGATATCTTGACTACTGCCCTTGGAACACCCGAGCATTATGGTCGTGTCCGCACTGCTGGTCGAGGTGTGGGCTTCAAGAAATACTTCGGAGGAACTTCACGCAGTTAGTCAAAGCAAATGGACATGTATGCCATGAGACATCAGATCATGCAGGAGGTTAGTCAAATGTTTGAAGCTAGGTTTGAAGCTTACAAATCTCAGCTAAAGTCAGATGTGGAAGCCCAACTAAGTCAGCAGATAGTGTCTTCTCCTAAAGCCACTGCGCATGTCAGCACCAAGGATAGTTGTTCGCCAGAAAATGAGGTGGATCCTAAAGACAACATTTTAAAATGCATTGGTCACATGGCTTTTGATCTTCCCGATGGACAAGTTGGGATTACCTTGGAGCACGACAATCTTCCAATTTTCTACATTTTCGTGAAGGACTTAACGGACCTGTCGCTCGGTGATGAGTTCTGGCTTGCCAATCAACACTTGCAATTATGATGCACGTAAGTATTAATTAACATATTTGTATATTTTTATCTCCTTTGTATCAATTATATATAATTAACATTATTTTATTTCAACTCCTAGGTATCTGCATCGTATCTGTATTCAAAACAACAACAGTGATGTATATGGATTCTTGGATCTAACGTTGATGGTTGTCAAGCCCAACCCAAAAGAGTCTAACGAATCTGTTCAAACTTACATACTGGATAAGCTAATTCAGCAGGACAAAGATGTTTTCTTAGGACCATACTGGCACAGGTAAGTACATTTTTATTCATAGCATACGTTTTTCTCTCTGTGTTTCTAATATACCTTTATTGTTGTTACCTAGTCATTGGCAGTTGATTGTCATTTGTCCTAAGCATAATCTCATAGTCTGGATATGTTCACTTCATCAAAGGCCAAACCTACAGATTAAGCGTGTACTTGAGGGGTAAACTTTTAATTTATTTGTCATACTTGTGATGTCATATATGTATTTATCTTATATCTATAACTTATATTATTTTATCAGAGCTATGATGGACTATAATAGTAAGAAAGGTCTGGGAAAAGGAAAGAAGCCTAATTGGAACATACTCGTAGTAAGTAGTTTGTCTTCATATGATATTTACATATTGAAAGCCGTATTAGTTATGTGTATATATATTTTGTACTAATTTATATTGTCATTTGTAGGAGCCTTACCAAGACAACTCATGGGCGTGTGGTTATTATGTCATGAAGACCATGTTATCCATTGTCACGATGAGGATTACCTCTGGATGGGATTTGGTAATAAAATATTTCATAACTTGTTAATCGATCTTTTTGATACCTTACAATATTTGTAGTTAGTTAATTAGATATGTTTTGAATTGAACTTGTAGTTATTTGATGGTCGTGGCACAAACTCATACAATCGTGAAGAAATTGCCAAGATTCGGAAAACTTGGGCACTTTTTTTTTGACTAAGATTGAAGAGCAAAATCTAAACCTAGAACCACCAAGACGCCGAGCAAGAAAAGCAACACAACAAAAATGACATAGTTTTTTTTCATTGCGTTGTTGAGTTTAATTGCCTTCAATTTTTCTTGGGTGCCATGACTTTTAGTAGTTCTATTTGATTAATTCTATTATTTACATAATGGATAGGTTGTTGTGGGATTATTAGGGTGTTTGTGGTGGTTTATATATTTTGTCTGGCAGTGGAATTTTGTGAATTCTATATGGCAGTGATATTTGTGAATTTTGTATAGCAGTGATGTTTGTGAAATGTATTGGCAGTGAATTCTGATGTTGTATGTATCCTGGAAATGGAAATTTTAAAAAAATGTATTAAAAAATATATATATATATCTATGGCGCAGGATTTTCGTAAAACTGCGGCTAAAAAGTGATATATGGCGCTGATTTTCCTTAAAACTGTGGTTAAAGGTAACATACGGCGCCGGTTTTCAGAAAACTGCGGTTAAAGGTAACAAACGACACCAGTTTTCCTTAAAACCGCGGTTAAATGTGGTATACGGCGTCGGTTTTCCTTAAAAACCGCGGTTAAAACTTTTTTCTCAAAATTTTTTGTCCCTTTACCGCAGGATCTAACGCCGGTTTTATTATAAACCGCGGTTAAAACTTTTTTTTTCATAATTTTTTGTCCTTTACTTCATGATTTATCGCCGGTTTTATTAAAAATCGCGATTAAAACTGACTTTTAACCGCGGTTTATAAACCGGCGTTAAATATTTACACTTACAACGTCGGAAGAAAAGATGACGGATTGAAAACCGACGTTAAAAGTCCAAAAAAACCGCGATTAAAGGCGGTTTTTGCACTAGTGCGACTATGGTTAGACTACACTATGGAAGTCTTCGTCCATTTCTACATGACTTTCCTATATGAAAGGCCAACAAATTCTGTACTGAAGAACCTGCCTCTATTTCAACCTCACTCTGGTGAACATAGTATCTCAGTAACAAGCATTATCTGTTTGACAGATGCTCTGATAGGAAATCAGGCTGAAGTATTCATTTAAGGCTCCTTCATGTATTTAAGAAACCTCATTTATGAAGTATTCTAATGTACGAGGAATCAAAGGCCAAAGGGAATGTCAACGGTTTTAATCATTAGAAAACTTGCTCAAGAAGTGTCTCATATTCTAAAAGCTCACAAGGGACAAAGATTCTGATTTTGTCTGCTGTGTCAGTATGCTTTGAGCAGAGTGAAAAGCGACGTGACTTGCTAAAGCCATAAAAAGGGGATCTGAAGTTTTGACCTTTGGTGAAAAGAGCTGTTAGGTCACAACGGTACTATTCACAACCTAGCTATATATACCTTACGTCATTCACTGAAGTAGGTTAACGAAGTGAGCAACCAAGAATCATTCCAAGTATCTGAGATCACATTGAACAAAGCACTCAATTGTTTTTACTCTTTCAGTTTGAAAGTTATTCATTGTGCTTAAGTTTTTCATTGTATATCCTCTATGTGAGAGTTATTTGATATTGTTTCAAACTACCTTTGAACACTGTATTTAGCCCAGTAGTGGTTGCATTCCTTAGAGGCTTGATTGTACTAAGTCGTTCTAAGAAGTTGTGAGTATAGCCAGTTTGACAGTAGTATACTCTCAAGTGTAATCAGATTGATTATAGTGGAGAAATTCTTCAAGTGTGTGAAAGGACTAAACGTAGCTATCAGGTGATAGTGAACTAATATAAATTACTGTGTCATTCTCTTCTCTTCTCTTTACTTGTTTTCATTACTATTTTGTTAAAGAGTTGTTTTGAAAAGGTTTTCAAAAATACACAAGCTTTAAGAAAAGATTTCTAAAACCCAATTTAAACATCCCCCTTTTTTGTGTTTTTGCCACGTTCAACTTAGACGAATCTAACTCTGCGTCAAGTAACACTTAGACATTGAGCCAATCTTAACAAGTTTTCGTTGGCTTCGACTATCTTGTTGCATTCTGACAGCACCAAGTTTGGCCATTTTGATATAACATAGTACTTTGTCAAAGGATTCACCAAGTCCCCAAGACTTGGTCACCTTGGCTGTTTTCAATAAATTAGCATGTATTTCGACTGAAAACCAAAATTGTGCGTCTAGTCGAAATATGCCAATTTTGACTGTAACTATGGCTTATGGGCTTCAACACTTAGCCATTTTTTGTACTAATTTCATATTGTTGACCAAATCTTCAGTTTCTTCTGACGATTCTTAACTCTTGTCTTTCGTCACATTCTCAAAGACTTGGTTTCTTTTCACCATTTCCATGACTTGGCTTGATATTCGACCGATGCATCCCTTTAGTTAACTCACAGCTTATCAACTTCTCTGCTTTAGACACAGTCTTAACATACACTTTGACCTTTCACGCCAAACACAACCTGTTTAAAACCAAAATTTATTTTGGCACCTAACATATATGTGATCTGTTTGATTTACTAAAAAAATGATAAATTAGATAGAACACAATTTTGTTTTATGTTTTTTTTTTTTGAAAACTTGTTATAAGGCAAAACAAATTCAAAACCGAGGTAATGAGAAAACTCGAAAATTTTGTTACTCAGTAAATCACGTTAAAATTTTTGTTATAAAGATACTACCACTAAAAGATAAAAATACTCATTTATTAATTTACTCCACAATTATGCTCTCTCCTTCTCTATCATCTCTTCTCCCTCTGCCCCACTCACTCTCTCTCTCTCTATATATATATATATATGTGTGTGTGTTAAAATATATATAATATTATTCATTATCTTGACATAATTATATGTACACACGTGTAAACCATAATATTTAGCAGATGTATATAAAATGTATTATACAAAATAAGTTGTTTTGTAACTAAAATATTTGTCTTGTACTACTACCAAATTTGTGTGAGACTCATTTAAACTTCAACTAGTAAGTGAGTTTGTCTTTTGAGGAGAGTGTTAGAGAGTGTGTTACTAACAATCCTCTTGTATTTTTTTTTTCTGTCTGTATTCTTATTATTCAAAAGTCGCATTGGACCGCAACTTATCTGAGTTGAGTCAAGTGGATCCACAAACTCCTCAATTGCCTATTTTTCTCCCTCAAAATACTCAAATTTGAGACCTTACTTAAAAGAAACAAGCCACTTAAACCAATAGACAATGGTATTAGTACTGTATTTTAGCGAACACAGATCACACCCACAGTGTCATTGTGTAACACCCCAAATTTTATGAAAAATTGTTTTAGCGATAAAATTCTAAATACTTAAAGGTAAATCTTAGAGATTGATCACCTCAATGATTAACTGAGAGTACAAGAAACTATTTTGAATTATTTTGAATAATTTATTTATTATAGATAATTATTATTCATGATGTCAATTTAAATTAATAGACAGCATAGGCTTATGCTGCTTTTAAGGTGAATTCATCAATTAAAACTTTAAATTAGTTTTTTGTGGGACGCGGTAACACGTATTTTTGTTGACTAAGAAAGTGATTGAATTAAACTAAGATTAAATTTAATTTAAGAATTAATATTTAATATTAATTCATGGTTCAAAACTCGTCGAACAATTCTTATGAATATTCATCGTATTTTGAACTGTCGGGTAATTTTTATCCGCAATAAAAATTTAAAACGAACTCCGATTTCGATGAAAATCGAAACATAACTTATTGTGATGATGCTTGAGTGTTTTCAATTGTTTTTATTATTTATGATAAATTATTATTACGCGGTGAATTAATTTCTAAGTAAATTAATTTTCGCGATTTAATCGGCGAAAGAATTAATCGGTAATGTGATTACTCGACTCCATAATTTTTTTTAAGTATACTCAAGACTCTGGGATTAGGGGATAATGGGTTGAAATTGGGTGGATTTAAATGAATGATGGTCCATCATGGTCTAAGAAAAAGGAAGGATAATCACGCTAGGAGAAAAATGAGAAGGAAGTGGGATTTGGGTGGGGAATTAGGTGTTTTTAAATAAATGCTAGTGCAACACGAGTTATGATTTAAAAGGATGTGATTAAAAGAAGAAGGGTGTAAGAAATCATAGGATAAGAACTACCAAATTAATCACCAAAAGTGTGATACCTATACCTTAAAAAGCTAGATTCTAATCTAATCGCAAGTCTAACCATCTAATCACTCTTCCATCCTTCACACCCTCATTTTATTTTCTCCTTCTTGCTCCAAGTGTGGGTGGAAAGGTGAGAAAGCAAGACCACTTCCATGTCCTCCTTCTTCCCACTTCCAGTGTGATTCTCATCCCCATCCTCCAACACCTTTTGTTTCTAAATTCCTTCTCTAATTATCATCCTCTTCTTGACCTAACAAGTGAGTTTAAGAGCAAGCTCTTCTCTTTGTTTTGTTAGCCAAAAACCGTGAGCCTTTTTTTAGGTGTAGGAGTTGTTTTATTTGCTTATTTCTTGTTTAAATGCTTGATTATGGCTTGATTATGATCATGAGAAAGATGAATACAATTTCCCCCAATTTTAACAAACCCTAGGTTGAATGGCCTAAGGAAAAGGGGGTATGGGATTTCTCATGTGAATCACTAAATTGATTAGGGGTTCTTGTTCCTTATTAATTGTTATTGTTGTTGTAGTTGTTAATTTTTGGTTTGAACAAAGGAAATTGTAATTCTGGGAAACCCTTCATTCTTGATTGGACATAATAGGGTGATGTAGTTATGTAATGGTTTTTGTTTTAGAAAAATTGAATGTCTTGGAAAGGAATTAGGTGATTAAATAATATGGTTTTGATTAATTGAAAATTTTGCAATTTGTTCCCTAATTTTGAGTGTGTAGGCCGAGAGCTCCTAAGAGCTTGGGAGGAAATAATTTTGTGTGTTCTTAGCTTAAATTAAGTGCATTGGGTTGTTGAGTAAGTTTGGAAAGTTTTGGAAATAGTTTGATTGAATTGGAAGTTGCTTTGATTTTAAAGGCCATGAAACACTTAAGGCAAAATTAGAATTTTGAAATCCTAAAGCCAAGTGGAGCCTTAATTTAAGGATTTTGATGAAAAGGTATTTGATCTTATTGTTGTTTCATGTCTCAAGTTTTAAAAGAAAATGAGTTTAGTCTTTAAAGCCTTGTTTTTCAACCTTATGAATTATTTCAAATGAATTTTTAAGTTTTAAAAACTTTTAATTTCAATATGCCTATTGTTTCAAGTGTGTGTACCTTGTTAAAATTATTTTTGGGTTTGAAAACCTAGGGATTAGAATTGAGTCTAAGCCTAGGGAATTATTTTTAGGTGAACTAGAGTTGTACTAAGGTTTGATGTGTTGTTTAGGATCCTTGAGGAATTATTCGTGCTGAGTAGAACGGTAACGTATTTTGACACGTGGCGGTTAACCTTCGGTAAGGGCTACTTCTAGATATGATTAGGGTTGGTTATTGATGTATTGAGATGTGATTTATGTCTATGTGCTTATGTGCTGAATTATTATGATTCTGAGTTGTTGGACTGCCGAATTGATTATGTAGTATATGTTGACTATATGCTTACTTTATGTGGAGATATATTGTTGGTGTTGCTGGATAGTTAAATATTTATTTAATGTTGGATAGTTAAATATTTATTTGATTATGCCTTATTGAAATATCATATGCATGATATGTTCATGAGAGTTGTTGGAATGCATTGTCATGCATTGCGGTATAACTTCGACTTGAATATCCTGGGGTGAAGGATTACCTCATGACCAAAAGAATTCAGGGACGTCATTAATTTTATGCATGGTCGAATCGATTTGGGGACGTACCATGGCATACCAACGATTGACCATTGCATGGTATTCCAGAATCATAAACAGTGGCATGTAGTCACATTTGTAGGGCATTTTTGCATTCTTGTTTAATTGTATATTATGTTCTATTTAATAGAGAATAGATCAATCATCTCCTTAATTCTCTCGATCAGATCATGTCTCCTTTAAATGCAGGATTGGTCAACCATTTTAATTGTTCCTTTAGCTGTCATATATTGTACATTTATTGTAAATCATTTCTGTTTATTCCCTCATCATTGCTGGACTGATTCTGCTCCTTAGAGATTGCAATCGCCCAGCCTGTGCATCTCACATTGTATTCCTATTTAAAGCCATTCCTGGCTGATGAAATGATCAAGCAATCGCCTAATTCTTTATGGTATCAAAGCACCAAAAGCTTAACAGCATTTTTTTCCGATCCATTTTCATTTCCATCTCATGGCTGCTGTTTCTACCACCGATGGTCTCGTGGTCCTCAATGCAAGCTCTCAGTTGCATATCAAGCTAGATGGGGACAACTTCCCAGCATGGAGAATCCAATTCCTTGCCTTGTTGACAGGCTATGACCTCATTGGTCACATTGATGGCACCAAACCTTGCCCAGCAAAGACTATTGGTGACCCTGCTATCAGCAATCCCGAGTTCCCTAAGTGGACAAGACAGGATCAACTTATTGTTCATGCCATTGTCTCATCTGTCACTGCAACAGTTGTGACTCACCTTGCCACCATCAAAACTACCAAGCAAGCATGGGACACCCTCAACACCATGTATGTAAATCGCTCCAGAGTTAGGATCATGATCCTCAAACACAAAATCTCCACTTTCACCAAAGGCACTCAACCTATGGCAACATACCTTCAAGGTATCAAGTCTATCTCTGATGAACTCTCCATCATTGATCATCCTCTAGATGAAACTGATCTAGTCATTCACACTCTAAATGGTCTCAGCCAAGAGTACCATGACATAGCTGTTGTCCTTCGCAGCAAAGAAACACCTATTTTCTTTGCTGAATTGCATGAGAAACTTATGGACTATGAGACTGTCCTACAGAGAGGTCACCCAGCTTCCAATGACCCTATCATAGCCACTGCTAATGCTGTCTCATGACACAGAGGACAGTTCCAACAAAGGGACAGCCCCAACCCACACAATGCTGGAACCAGAATTATCTGTCAATTCTGCAATAAACCTGGCCACACTACCAGAACTTGTTACCGGATCAGAGGTTTTCAAAAGAAGAATGGGAGCAAACCAACAGCAAATGTTGCAACTCATCACTCAGCTCCACATAACACCAGCTGGATCATGGACACGGGTGCCTCTCATCACATAGCCAGGATCTGCAGCAGCTGACCTTGGCTGACCCTTACCCAGGTTCTGATCAAGTCACCATTGGTGATGGCTCAGGTTTGCAAATTTCTCACACTGGTCAAACACTTATTCACACACACACAAAGCCTCTTCATCTCAAACAAGTGTTGTGTGTACCAAATATACAGTCCAATTTGTTATCTGTTTCAAAACTTTGCTAATCTAACAATTGTTTGGTTGAATTTTTTCCTAATTGTTTTGTTGTGAAGGACTTGAATTCGGGCCAACTGTTGCTGCAAGGACCACTTAAGCAAGACCTATATCATTTGCCCATCTCACCTTCCACTCCAACTCAAGCTCTCACTGCATCCATCCAATCTGCATCCACATGGCATCACAAGTTAGGGCATCCTTCTTCCAAAATCATGCATCATCTGGCAAACAGTCACCACATCCCAATAAGGCTTCCCCCATCACATGAATGTAGCTCGTGTCATTGTGCCAAAAGTCACAAACTTCCCTTCTCCAACCATCATCTCACCAGTAGCAAGCCATTAGAGCTCATTTATTCTGATGTTTGGGGGCCAGCCCCTATTAGGTCCTTAGTCGGTTATCTTTATTATGTAGTCTTTGTTGACCATTTTTCTAAGTATGTGTGGCTGTATCCAATGAAAAATAAGTCAGATGTATCAAGAATTTTCATTCAATTCAAGTCAATTGTTGAGAAATTTTTTGGCCTGCCTATTGTCACTCTCTTCTCTGATAATGGTGGTGAATTCATAAAATTAAGATCCTTTTTGGCCAACCATGGCATCTCACATCTTACAACACCACCCCACACCCCTGAAGTAAATGGCACAGCTGAGAGGCGCCATAGACACATTGTAGAAACAGGTAGTGCCTTACTACACCATGCCAACCTACCCCCTCAATTCTGGTCTTTTGCCTTCAACAAAGCCACTTACCTTATAAACAGGATGCCAACCCCCACCATAAAAATGAAAACACCATATGAAATTCTGTTCAACAAGAACCCAGAATATGACAAATTTCATTCATTTGGATGCTTGTGTTTTCCTTGGTTGAGACCCTACACTAAAACCAAGCTTCAACCACGATCACTTCCTTGTATCTTCCTTGGCTATTCAACCTCCCAGTATGCCTTTCACTGTCTTGAACCACTTTCCAATAGAATCTATGTGTCTAGGCATATTAATTTTATTGAAAATTCCTTCCCATATCCATCCTTAACTCAACCACCAAAGCCATGTCATGTTACTCCACCCACTGACCCCTCACCACACTACATAATCCAGCCAATTCCTACTCAAAACCCCACTGTCACAGTCACTGAGACTGCTGCTGAAACTATCACTGCACCTGCACAACCCGAGGTGGTCCATGCTGCAGCCTCTGCTCCAAATTCAAGTGTGTTTCATGATTTACAATCAGGTAACAATTCTGCCACAAATCCATCTCCTGTACACAATGTCACTGATCCAGCCCGCACCCACACAATGGTCACTAGGTCTCAAAATAATATCTTCAAACCAAAGCAAGTGTTCACAGCCACTAAACACACACTTCCTGAAAACCTTGAGCCATCTACTATCACTCAAGCACTTAAAACACCACACTGGAGTAAGGCATGCTCTGAAGAGTTTGATGCCTTGATGAAAAATGGAACATGGACACTTGTTCCCAAACATGAGACTAACAATCTTGTAGGATGCAAATGGTTATTCAGAATAAAGAGGAATCCAGATGGTAGCATTACTAGGTACAAGGCACGATTAGTAACAAAAGGATACACTCAGATGCCTGGCCTTGATTACAAGGAAACATTTGCTCCTGTTGTTAAACCACAAACAATCAAAGTGGTCCTCACTATTGCTCTTGCAAAAGGATGGTCTCTTCATCAAATGGATGTCAACAATGCCTTTTTACAAGGCCAATTATCAGAACATGTATACATGCAACAACCACCAGGCTTTGTTCATGTTGAAATTCCCAACCATGTTTGCAAACTTAAGAAGGCCATCTATGGCTTGAAACAAGCCCCACGGGCATGGCATGAATCCTTGAAGTCTTTTGTTGTGTCATATGGATTCAAGACCAGTTTAACAGATCCCTCTCTATTCATTTATGACAAGGATGGAGTCCAAGCACACCTATTGGTCTATGTCGATGATTTACTTCTCACAGGAAGTAAAAATCAGTTTCTGCATCAGTTCATGACTGAATTAGCAACCAAATTTTCCATCAAATAGTTGGGTTTTCCTCATTACTTTCTTGGCATTGAACTCATTCCAACCAAACATGGCCTGCTTCTTAGCCAACATGGTTACATTCGGGAATTGCTAGAGAAATTTAACATGTCAGGTGCAAAACCCACAACCACACCACTTTGCTCAAGCACACCTCTGAAGTTAAATGATGGCACACCTTCAGCTGACTCAAAACTTTTCAGAAGCATCATTGGAGCCTTGCAATATATAACCTTGACCTGCCCGGATGTTGCATTCTCCATCAACAAGTTATCTCAGTTCATGCACCAGCCCACACAAACACACTTTCAGCAACTAAAAAGGGTCCTCAGGTACATTAAATTAACCATGAATCATGCCTTGCAACTAAAGAAACCGGCTCATCTTCAACTTCAAGCATACAGTGATGCAGATTGGGGTGGTAACCTTGATGACCGCACCTCCACATCTACTTTTATCATTTACCTTGGTGGAAACCCAATTTCCTGGCTCTCAAGAAGGCAGAAAACAGTAGCTCGGTCCTCTACAGAAGCAGAATACAGGTATGTCGCCAATGCTTCAGCTGAGGTCATGTGGCTTCTTAATCTTCTAAGAGAACTGGGACTGAAGCCTCACACACCTACACTGTTCTGTGACAACATTGGCACCACCTATTTATGTGCAAATCCTGTGTTTCATTCACGAATGAAACATATTGCCATGGACTATCACTTTGTGCGCCAATTGGTGCAAATGGCAAAGCTTCGGGTGGCACATATTTCTACTCAGGACCAACTAGCTGATATCTTGACTAAGCCACTGTCAAGAGCAAGGTTCACACTTCTAAGAGACAAAATTGGTGTCAAAGATGGTGACCCAATTTTGAGGGGGCGTAATAGAGAATAGATCAATCCTCTCCTTAATTCTCTCGATCAGATCATGTCTCCTATAAATGCAGGATTGGTCAACCATTTTAATTGTTCCTTTAGCTGTCATATATTGTACATTTATTGTAAATCATTTCTGTTTATTCCCTCATCATTGCTGGACTGATTCTGCTCCTTAGAGATTGCAACCGCCCAGCCTGTGCATCTCACATTGTATTCCTATTTAAAGCCATTCCTGGCTGATGAAATGATCAAGCAATTGCCTAATTCTTTACTATTTGTACAATATGAATTGTTATTGTACATGTTGTTGCTATTGTATTGTTTCTGTATGAAGTTGACCATTGCCCGTGGTTCTTTCAATCAATGATTGTAACCCAGATCATGAAGACTGTAGAGTGTTCGAGGCTGTTTACAAGCGTAGCTGAGGATAGTCCTATCTAACTATATGTCTTGGTGTTTGGTTGAAACTTACTAGAGGATTAGTAAGTGTAGTAGTGTGTCGACCAGCTATAAGGTGTGTACTCTTTTAATTACAATGTTGTAATAAGTGTATTTTTGTTTTCGAAACTTGGATTGTCATATGTGCAATGCTTGAATAAATTGATGAGTATGGTTATTGTGGTTTTATTTTGGTGTCTTTATTTATTCACCGTCATGTTTCTAAAATCGTTGTAATACTCTAAATGCTCTTTTAAAAGAAGTTTTTAAAAGAAAAAGAAAAAAAAATAGAACCACATTTTCGGAAACCATGCAAGTAGAATATTTCACCTTTCAGAAATATTAGTTTAGTAGCGCTTCAGGAATGAGGTGTTACACATTGTATGTTTTTTTAGTAAAAAATGGGTAATTGTCTTAGTCATTTACGAAAACAGTGTAAGTAGATATATTGTTACCGAAATAGTGAGTCATAGGTAAGTTGTACACCGCATTGATAGAAAAATCACACGCACAATTGCATTTGTATTTTTATGACATTTAAAAAAAATTGAAGTGGGCTATTAATTTTTATTAACTAGTGTATTGGCTTGTGCATTGCATGTGTTCTATTTATCATGAAATTGATTATTGATGATAAAAAGTTATTAATTAAAAGTTATCAAATTTGTATGATAAAATAATAGCGAATAATAAGTGATAATTGAATTCAAAATACGAAGTTATTTAATAGTATGTAAATAATTGAGAATTTGAGATGATGCAATAATAGATGTCTTAAAACAGTAATTGAGAAATAAGTGGAATGCAAATATAAATTCGATCATGGATCATTGATTAATGATAGAATGAGCGGGAAACTAAATGAGATAACACGTGGAATATCATACATGAATATTACGTGGAAAAACCTTGTTTATTTATATATATATAATAAATAAGAGTTAATTTTTTAAAGCAAAATGGCGTGCAAAAGCATAACTATAGAGGAAAAAAATTTCAACTATGTTGGCAGTTCAATCCCTAACAATTATTTGCGGCACTATAATAGATAATTGATAGATAGATGATAAATAATAAATAATAGATATGAATTGTTTAAAAGATAATTTTTTTTTAATGGGAAGTCACAATTTTATATATGCAATTCATATATATATATATATATATATATATATATATATATATATATATATATATATATATATAAAAGATATGACATGTATTTTTTGATGGGAAAAAGTCAAAAACTGGTTTAAAATAATGTCTCCTCATTGCAATACGTGACTTACTTTTTAATCTCATCAACATTACCTACACTTTATACGATTTCGATAAAAATATTTTCTATTTACACCACTTTATTAATAATAAAAAACAACTGTCATCTAATGTGGCAATGTAACAATTTGCAACCTTTTACATTCGGCGTTGATTTGCTTGAAATGAAAGCCTGATGAAAGAAAAGAGCTGGAATAAAAACTTGAACGTCAAAAAAATTTCTATTGTTTGTTATGGGTAAAAACACGAGAAGAAAGGAAAAGTGGTGAGACTCACGCAATAAACTTTGGCTAAATTATACTTTTAGTCCATTATATTTATTTTAATTTTTATTTTAGTCATTTATGTATTAAAAGTTTCAAATTTGTCCCTTATGTGTAAAAGTTATAATAATATGGTCCTTTTTTTTGTTTCAAAATGGTCCCTTATGAAAATATACCAATGTGGTCCCTTATTTTACACATTGGTCCCTTATATTTTTCAAATTGTTACAAAAAGAGACCACATTGGTATATTTTTGTAACATAAGGGACCATTTTGGAACAAAAAAAAAAACAAGAAGGACCACATTGGTATAACTCTTACACATGAGGTACCAATTTGAAACTTTTAGTACATAAGGGACCAAAATGAAAATTAAAATAAACATAAGGGACTAAAAGTATAATTTAAACATAAATTTTCTATTATCTGTTACGAATAAAAACACAAGAGAAAAGGAAAAGTATGTAAGACTCATGTGAGAAATTTTCTATTGTTTGTTATGAGTAAAAATACGAGAAGAAAGAAAAAAACACACGCGACACTCGCAAAAATAAAAAAATGTAATGATAATTCACCAAGAATTAAGATAACTCTCAGCAACAAGAATCAGAAACTGAAGCAAAGCAACAGGAACACAAAGATATTATCGTGGTTCGGAGCAATTAATCTCCTACTTCCACACTGACTCAGTTATTATTGATCGCAACAAATCACTCCTCATAGTACAAGAATTCCCAGGAAATTTCACTCTCCTCACTTGCACACACCCGATTTACAATGGTTGATCAATACAAAGAAAAATGAGAAAAACGTACCATGCAAGGTACCTAGCCATGACTTATATACCCAACTAACCATCTAGCTTAACAGTTGAGTTAGTTACAACTAACTAATAGAAAGAGTAACCAACTTAACTAACTAGATTAAAGAGGATATCACATAGCTAATATAAGGCATACACTAATCTACACTATAAGAAATGACGATGCACCTAGATATTACAAATCTCCACCTTGAATCTTCATTTCTGCAGTAGGACATTGATGCCTCCAGTTTCTGAGAAGAAACTTAATTGTTACAAGTTCCAATGTTCACCAAATCTAAACAATGTTTAAACTTGGTACATGGAACCACTTTGGTTAATATATCAGCTGGATTATCTTCACTAGCAACCTTCTCTACTTCAATCAAGCCTTGAGCAATGATGTCTCGGATAAAGTGTAGCCTTACATCTATGTGCTTGGTCCTTTCATGGAATACTTGATTCTTTGAAAGGCATATAGCACTTTGATTGTCACACCACACTACTACAGGATAGACCTTGCCTTCTAGTTCACTCACAAAGCCTTTAAGCCAAATAGCCTCCTTGATTGCTTCTGTGAGAGCAATGTATTCGGATTCTATAGTTGATAAGGCAACAATGGATTGCAAATTTCCCTTCCAACTCACCACATTACCATTCAAAGTAAAGATGTAACATGTTGCAGACCTTCTTCTATCAACATCTCCTGCGAAATCAACATCTATAAACCCTGCTAAATCCCCTGATTTTGTCCTTGACTTACCAAATCTTAGACCTACAGATTTTGTACCCTTAAGGTACCTGAAAATCCATTTTACTGCAAGCCAATACTCCTTGCCTGGATTCCCCATGAATCTACTCACTATGCTGGCTGCATATGCAAGATCAGGCCTAGAACAAACCATAGCATACATTAAACTTCCTGTAGCATTGGAATATGGTATGCTACTCGTGAATTTCTGATCTTCACCAGTTTTGGTAGCCTATCTTGTGGAAAGTTTAAAGTGTCCAGCTATTGGTGTAGAGACAGACTTTCAATCTTGCATATTAAATCTTTTCAACATCTTATCTACATAACCTATTTGATGCAAAAATAGAGTTCCTGTAGACCTCTTTCTCTCAATTTCCATGCCTAGAATTCTTTTTGCAGTTCCCAAATTCTTCATTTCAAATTCTGAACTTAGGAGACTCTTGAGCTTGTTGATGGCATCTTTATCAACACTTGCAATTAACATATCATCTACTTAAAGTAGAAGATAAATGAATTGCCCTGAAGAGGTTCTGTTGAAATACACACAACTGTCAAATGAACTCCTGCTGTACCCATTTGAGACCATAAAGTCAAATCTCTTGTACCACTGCCTTGGTGATTGTTTAAGTCCATACAAGGACCTTTTTAGCAAACAAACCATATGTTCCTTGCCCTCTTCTTCACACCCTTCAGGTTGTTTCATATAGATATTTTCATCTAGGTAACCATGTAAAAATGTTGTTTTTACATCCATTTGTTCAAGCTCCATATCATGGACAGCAACTAGAGCAAGGATTACTCTAATGCTAGTGTGCTTGACAACAAGTGAAAAAATCTCATTGAAATCTGTACCTTCCTTTTGAGTGAAACCTTTTGCTACAAGCCTTGCCTTTTATCTAGCCTTCTCAACTCCTGGAACTTCTAGTTTCTTCTTGAAAATCCATTTACAGCCCACAACTCTTTGCTTCTCTGGTCTGTTTACAAGTTCCCATGTGTTGTTCTTCTTCAAGGAATCAATTTCTTCTGACATGGCAGCCTTCCAATTGTCCCTATTGGGCCCAACAACAACTTCTTTATAGCTAATAGGATCAGTGTCTTGAATATCAAGCTCCACATTCAAGGCATATGCTATAAGGTCAGCGTAGCCGAATCTTTGAAGAGGCTTCACTTGTCTCTTCTCCCTGTCTCTGACCAAAACATAAGAGGAATATGTTTCTGCAGTTTGAGGAGACTCAACTTCTGTAGATGTCAAGGTTTCTGTCATATTAGTACCAGCATTCTCCAACTCCAATTCAACCCTGTGATCTTCCTCTTTTGTTGGTTGAAATTGAGCAGCTTTTTCTTCTGCTTTTCCCAACATATCATCCTCTTGAAAGATGACATCTCTACTAATCACAGCCTTGCATCTACCTTGATTTATCAGCCCCACCTTGTAACCTTTTACACCTTCAGGATATCCTAAGAAAATCCCTTTCTTTGATCTAGGCCCAAGCTTTCCTTCATTTACATGAATATATGCAGTGCAGCAAAAAATTCTCAAATTATCATAGCTTGGTGGTCTTCTATTCCACAATTCTTCTGGTGTCTTGAAACCAATGGCTGCTGATGATGATCAATTTATCAAATAGCAAGCAGTGTGAACTGCTTCTCCCCAAAAACACTTGCTCAGATTTTCATTGGTGAGTATGCATCTAACCCTCTCCAAAATGGTTCGATTCATCCTTTCAGCCAAACCATTTTGTTGAGGTGTTAACCTTAATGTTTTGTGCCTTGCTATACCATTATCCTTGCAGAAAACACTGAATTCTTCACTGAGATATTCCAGTCCATTATCAGTTCTAAGGATCTTCACTTGTCTGCCAGTTTGTTTCTCAACCAATGCCTTCCATTGCTTGAAGCACTCGAAGGCTTGATTCTTGTGTTTCAACAAGTAAACCCACGACTTTCTTGACCAGTCATTTATGAATGTTATGAAGTACCTAGCTCCACCCAAAAATGGAACCCTTGCTGGCCCCCAAATGTCAGAATACACATAGTTTAATGATGCCTTAGTGGTATGAGATGCAACAAAAAATTTAACTCTTTTATGTTTACTATAAAGACAATATTCACAGAAATCAAGTTTTTCAAATTCTCCATTACCAATTAAACCTTGCTTGTATAATTCCTCTAGACCCCTTTCACTAACATGAGCAAGTCTATGATGCCAAAGCTTTGTTGAATTAACTTTTGACACGGAAATTAAACTAGCAGGATTTAAAACTGTCTTACCTTGCAATCTGTATAGACCATATTCCCTGATTCCCTTCATGATTTGAATAGATCCCTTGTTGATTTTGAGAGTTCCTCCTTCACCTTTGAAAGTGCACCCGGATTGATTTATCATTCCAAGAGAAATAAGATTCCTCTTTAGCTCGGGCACATGTCTCACATCAGTGAATGTCCTTGTAGACCCATCAGCCAGCCTCGCCTTAACATTCCCAATCCTAGCAACCTTGCAAGCAATGCTGTTTCCCATCAGCACCTTTCCTATATCAACCTTCTTATAGGAATCAAACCATTCTTGATTAGGGGTCATGTGGAAAGAACACCCTGAATCAAGAATCCATTCACCACTATAAGGACTTTCAGTTACTGATAATACATCAGAACTTTCATAGCCATCAATAATTACAGCTATGTCATTGGAGTCATTGTTTTTACCACCATTCTGCTTCTTTCTCTCGGGGCAATTCTTTCTGAAGTGCCCCTCTTTGTGACAGAAAAAAACAACTCTTCTTGGTTTTACTTTTAGACTTTCCTTTGTTCCTTCCTTTCCCTCCTTCCCTCTTCTCTGTTCTCCCTCGAGCAAACAGCCCCTCAGCATCTCCACCTTCACCATTATTCTCAGTGATCTTTTTCTTCATCTCCCGAGAATTAAGAGTAGCTTTTACCTCTTCAAAGGTGAGGGTATCTCTCCCAAACATCATTGTATCCACAAGATTCTCAAAAGAAGGTGGGAGAGAACATAGTAGCATTATGGCTTGATCTTCTTCACTCATCTCGACATCAATGCCTTCAAATCAAGAACAGTTTTTGTAAACAAAGTGGCATGTTCTTTGATTGACATACCTTCTTCCATCTTCAATTGATGTAATCTTTTCTTCAAATAAAGTTTGTTGGTTAAAGACTTAGTCATGTAGAGACTTTCATGTTTTAACCAAATACCAGCAGCAGTGTCTTCAGCTGCTACTTCTTTGAGGACTTCATCGCTTAGGGAAAGGACAATGGTGCTATGGGCCTTGCTAAGCATGTCCTTCTTTTCTTTATCAGAGAGAGTCGTAGGGAGCTTTGCAGCTCCTGCCAATGCTTCTTCGAGTCCTTGATGAACAAGGAGAGCTTTCATCTTAATCCTCCAGAGACTGAAATCGTTATCACCAGTGAACTCATCAATATCGAATTTAGTCGTGCCCATCGCGGAAGAATGCCCCCAAATTAGAGGCTCTAGATACCAATTGTAATGATAATTCACCAAGAATTGAGATAACTCTCAGTAACAAGAATCAGAAACCGAAGCAAAGCAACAAGAACACAAAGATGTTATCGTGGTTCGGAGCAATTAATCTCCTACGTCCACACTGACTCAGTTATTATTGATCACAACAAATCGCTCCTCACAGAACAATAATTCCCAGGAAATTTCACTCTCCTCACTTGCACACACCCGATTTACAATGGTTGATCAATATAGAGAAAAATGAGAAAAACGTACCATGCAAGGTACCTAGCCATAACTTATATACCCAGCTAACCATCTAGCCTAACAGCTGAGTTAGTTACAACTAACTAACAGAAAGAGTAACCAACTTAACTAACTAAATTACAAAGGATATCAGATAGCTAATACAAGGCATACACTAATCTACACTATAAGAAATGATGATGCACCTAGATATTACAAAAACTCTCACCCTTTTTTTTCCATGGAAAAGAAAGGAAGCATCA
Organism: Calophaca sinica; assembly: GCA_037113605.1. Taxonomy (NCBI): domain Eukaryota; kingdom Viridiplantae; phylum Streptophyta; class Magnoliopsida; order Fabales; family Fabaceae; genus Calophaca; species Calophaca sinica. The sequence goes on along the minus strand of CM073732.1, from coordinate 93,304,017 downwards.
ATATTTTAGTTAAAGCACCATATTTCCTTAATTTACCATATTTACACGGCGATGGCTAGCATGGACAAGTGAGACATATGTTCCATGGTGCACAAATAATTTTAGCCATTGAATTCATCTATCCACACAATAATACGGTGCACCCTCTTCACATTATCTCTCTCTCTCTCTTCCCCTCTTCTCCACCCAAAATCTGCTCCCCCTCCATTCCGGCCTTATTTTTCCCCTTTTCAATTTATCCATTTTTCCTCTGCCTTTTTGGTTAAATAAGAGCCATTGTTGTCTTGAATTTTGGTTGGAAAAATGCTTGTTATACAATATTTGTTGTGAAAAAGAGTGAGCAAGCCACTATATTTTAGTGCCTTCTCATTGAAATGGCTAATTGATTTTAGAGCTATTTTTGTTTTTATATCTAATTTCTTTCACAGGTTTTTTAACAACAAAATTGTGATAAGCATTTCTCTGCTTCATCTCCTATGCTTTTTTCACCCTCAGAGTACTACACACGCAAACATAAATCACTACCACGACAGATAGAAGACTAAAAAATGGAGATGCTAGCACCAATTGATATCAAAGACGTGTAATAGCAGGCGAGCGTGTCGTTGGAAGCAGCGATGGAGGCAAACTAAAAAATGGAGATGTTAGCACCATTCACGACAGTGCTTGAGGCCAGGGCGACTTGAAAGAGAATAGAAGATGAGATGTGGTTTAGAGGGAGTTGGGGAAGAGATATAATGTGAAGAGGGTGCACCGCATTATTGTGTGGATAGATAAATCCAATGACTAAATTTATTTGTTCATCATGGACCATATGCCACACTTGTCCATATTAGCCATCGCCTATTTACACACCTAGTATTAATTAACATTTATATTATTTTGCAAACATATTTTTTTTTTTGCTTTTATGTTATCTTCTATCCAATTAAACGAGAGTATAGAAAAATTTTGAACTATTTTCTCTCGTATGAAATATCAAACAATTAAAAATTCACTGTATATATTTTTTCTTTTCATTTGTTTCCTCTCACTACCCTTAATAAGTAACGACACAATTCTTTGTGATATTCGCAAGCAATAGGTTTTTACTTCTTTTCCCCGTCATCCACCTGTGGGTTGAACTTGAAACGCGGAGACCCCTTTTCAATCAATTTTTCCCCTTATATATTGGGTCCCACAAAAATGGGACACTAAAATACGGGACACCAAGTCCGTGCTGTACGGACCGTATGTCCGCACTTGTACGGACAAATTTTTATTTTTTTTAAAAAAATATTTTTTAAAATTTTTTTCTTTAAAAAAATATTATAGATCTTTTTAACTGATTAATCAAGTTCACATATCTTGGTTAATGTCAAATCCTGAAATTTTTGGACATCCTATTTTCTTATCTGGTTAATCACGTTCACATATCTGATTAATGCTATTCATTATCTGGTTAATGTCAAATCTTGAAACTTTTGGACATTTTATTTTCTTATCTGGTTAATCAAGTTCACATATCTGATTAATGCTATTCATTATCTGGTTAATGCCAAATCCTGAAACTTTTTCTTATCTGGTTAATCAAGTTCAAATATCTGGTTAATGTTATTCATTATCTGGTTAATGCCAAAATATGTGTTAACTAGTTAAAAAATATAAAAAAACATATAAAAAAATATCATACGAATTCCGGTTCCGGATATATCCGTACTGTATGGATACATGGTGTCGTGTATTTGGTGTCCAATGTGTAAAAATCATTTCTCTTTATATTTCATTCTACTCAGCTTCCTCGAACGAAAAAAAATTCTAATCATATTCTTTATTTGTAGAAATTAAGAAAAAGAAGTGGTCTGGTTTTCCCTTACACACTGTGGCACCTTAACAAAACATGTTTCATGGTTAAGCAAGCAAGATAGATACGATGATGTTGCAGCAATCAAGCTTCTGTGTCATTCCTTCCTCTCATTTTCCCTCCGTCTTTGACCACTCTCTCAAACAAAGGAATCGACTTCTTCACCAGCAACAATTCCCCCTCCATTTTCCTAGAAAGACCAAAGCCTCCACCTTCAGAATTTCTTCTCTTAGTGCTGGTTTCTTCAATGACATCGCTCAAATTGCTCAAAACAAGGTACCCCATTTCGAGATTTGTTGTTTATTTGTCTCTACAAATTCAGGGTTTCTCTCAAATTTTTATTTTTTTTCCTTTTTTTTTATGTTTTTTTTTTAAGCTGTCCTAATTTTAGTTTTGCTGTCTTATATGCTGAATTGGCATTTGTTTTGTTTTTTGTGATCTTCTGCTGGTAAGGTTCTGATTGCTGCTGGAGTTTCAATGGCAATTGGGCAGCTTTCTAAGCCGTTTTCTTCTGTGTTTCTGTATGGCAAAGAGTTTGATATCAAGGCTGTTATTCAAGCTGGAGGGTTCCCATCTTCACACTCTTCTGTATGGCCTTGCAACCCTTGATCAGTAAATTCTACTTTCATTTCATCCATATGCCACTTGAATTATTGATTTTCACATAGTGGGGTTTCAGTTTTTCACTGTCATTTTCACAAAGTTGTTTACATTTTTCTGTGGATAGGCAACAGTGGCTTGTGCAACATTCCTTGGCCTTGAGAGGTAAGAAAATTCAGTTGTGTCAGCTTGGTGTTTGGTTCATAACATTTTTCTCTGTACCCCCTTGAAATTTCAAGTTTTTTTTTATTTTTAAAATTATTCTATCTTGTGTTATTTTTAATTGTTTAATTTCCAAATGCAGAGGCTTCTCAGATCCCATTTTTGGTCTTGCTCTTGTGTATGCTGGTCTTATTATGTATGATGCTCAGGTATCATGTTCTTCTGTCAAATATGGTGCCTTTAATCTAGCTTTTCATGTTATTTACTTTGTGTATTCGCATCACATCAATGGCTTTGGGTGTGTCCTTTTAACTGTGTTAGGTTTGCACTCTACTTAGAATCAACCCACAATTTGTGAGGTATGTTTGAGAAACACCACGGTGCTTGATAGACTATGTCAAACTTAATGGAGGAATCTTAGTCAGGATTAAATTAAGATCTAATATAGCGGTGCTATAGTGATGTAGCAAAGCGGCCCCTAGCTGCTACAGGACACGCAGTGGCGGAGTAGTTTAGTGTAGCGGCCGCTATAGAGGCGAAAATAGCGGCTGTCGCAGCGAGATAGTGCCGCACCTCATAATGAAATTGGAAATTCCAAAAAGCCCTTAAATTTTTAATGTTAGGGCTTTTGGGTTGGGGTATTTTAGGAATTTTGCAATTAAAAGACACCAGAACAGCTAGTTGTTGAGTTTTCATGTATATAGTATAAATTATATAAACAGTATAAAAAATTCAGAATAGCGGCCATCCTGCTGTAGCGATTTTTGGGTTGGCCGCTACGCTCTGCTATCCGGGATTGATAACACTGGTTCTAAGATATTGAGTATTGTCGTTATGTGATTGTCTCTAATTACTAATTAATGATCAATCTATTTGTGGAATTCTTACCATGATGGTTGGTAAACAGGGATAGATTTAATTCAAAATTTCGGTTATAGTTTTTTTTTTCTTGCTTTGTATGAGATGTTATGTTTCTGGGACTGCATATATTGATTGGTAAAAGCTTGTAATTACCAGACACTCTTTCAGCGAAAACTAAGGGGAAAAGAAAATGACACAGAATTTAATGAGGTTCAATGTGTAGTGACTGTAGGCCTTTGTCCATAGGCAAAACAGAGAAAAATCACAATGATCAATGAAGGTCACAAGGAGTAATCACTCAACACTCAAACTCAAATTCCAATATACCCAATGTTCACTGTGAAAGATATTATAAGATGATCCAACTACTGAGTTAACAATTTATATTTTATATAGGTTCATACCGTGGGGGGCTGCTACTAGGCTTGGCAACAGGGCAGTCTAGGGGAGTTTTAGGGGGGTTTTGCCTTCCTAGTCCCTGTCCTCGAACTCCTTTTATGGAGACAAGTAATTATCTTTGGTTGTATTGAAGGATTTAGTTGGACAATGCTTGTCCCTTCTTTTGGTGGTATGTCAATGATTTCGGTGTCACATGCTTAGATTTAGAGTGTATTAGGTACTTGTTTTGGTTTCCTTTGTGTAGGCTTCAACTGCATTGACCTTGTCATTTCATTAACTTTTTAATCTATGGAAAGAGAAATAAATTTAATGGATGTAGGTTCTATAAGGAAAGTAAGAAAAGGATGTCACTTGGGGTTGCAAGTGGAAGAAAATTATAATAATCTGAAATTTGTTGCTAACCTGGACCAGATCAAATTCGTCAAAAGTATTTTCAGTTTATTGCTTCAGGTGCCAAATGATGGATAGATAGCTTGAGTCCTCAAATTAAGATCTGTTGAAGTCTTTAAAGAGGGTTGATAGCTTGATATGATGTAGCCTGCAAATAGATCTGGTTGTCAGTGGTCTGCTCATTTAGCAACCATTAATTGCAAAAAAGATTTGATTGATCATTATTATCTGCTTAAAAGCCTTCAATGGACTATCCTATTGACAAAGCCTGAACTATCCATAGATAAATCATATTCTAGCCATATCCCCATATACTTAGAGGATATATTGCATATCTGCACTGCCTACTAGTCTTACCTTCTATTGTTCATTGCATACCCTATAATTTACTTATATCTTGTGATGCTTTATAAATTTCTTGACACTTTTTGTTTCACCCTGCAATTTTTTTTAGAACGGAATATGTTAGTAAATTAGTGGTTATGTTAGTATCCGGGGTTTAAACCCTGGACCTCTCGATTCAACTCCTTAAGCATCCCTCAACTCACCAACCGAGCTGCCTGCTTGGGACAAAATATTGGCCATAGTCAGTTGCTTAAGTCCAGCACGCAGCTAAAGGGTGTCCTGGCCCAGCTACTTGTGGGGGAATTTTCAGAGACAAAAGTGCAGCCACTCTTGGGTGCTTCTCGACTAACCTTGGGATTAAAAATGCTTTTCAGGCAGAGTTATTTGGCGCCATGTTTGCGATTGAAATAGCTTTCAAAAAGAGTTGGCATTATTTCTGGCTAGAGTGTGATTCTATGCTAGTTTTTTCAGCTTTTAGGAATAATGATCTGGTTTCTTGGAAGCTTAGGAATAGATGGAATAATTGTATTAATCTTACTAAGCAAATGAGGCTTACTATTTCTCATATTTATAGGGAGGGTAACTCTTGTGCTGTTAAGCTCGCCAACCATGGGCTTCAAATCAGTGGATTCGTTTGGTGGCATCTTATTCCAAGGTTCATTTCTGAGGACTTCTTCGGATATAGATATTTTTTGCCATTCTTTAGATTCACATAAGCTGTGTCATGGGTCAGGTTGTTGCCCTCCGTGTTTTGTATTGTTTTCCTCTTTTTTCATAAAATTTTGGTGTGCTGCAGATGATAGATAGGGGTTGTGGTGCCAACATAGTTAGGATTACTTCTCACTATTGGGATGCTTTTGCATGCCAATTTGTTTGGGAAAAAAAAAAATGTCCAGCAGAAAGAACGAACTTTTCTTCAAGCAAATTGCTATCATAGGTGAAAATATACTGGTACACCTGTAAATGGGTTTATATTAATCTGCAAAATCTTTATCCTTTGTCACTCTGTGCTGTTTATAGAACTCAGTTGTTTTTGTTATCATCGTAACCTGTTTGGCTGATAATTGAGAGTGTGGCTTCTGTGATTTGCAGGGTGTGAGAAGAGAAGTAGGGATTCATGCTAGGACACTGAACAAACTACTGCTTCAGATGCATGTCAACTCTTTACATTCCAAAGATAGAGATGGTTTGATCAACTCTCAACCAGGATTACCTAAGCCACCAAAAGTAGATGGTCTTGAGAAGTCCCTTTTGTCCCAAGAAGTCACTTCTTTGGAACCACAACAGGCTAATGCACGCGTATTAGTTAAATCAGGAAGCAAAATAGGGCAAAGTGATGAGGAGCTACTGTGCTCTGGCTTCTCAGAAGATGCAAAAGAGATCTCTAAGTTAGTTGCTGATGGTCTACTGCCATTAAAAGAATCTGTTGGTCATACTGAGGTTGAAGTTGTAGCTGGTGCTTTACTAGGCTTTTTGGTTGGTATAGCTGTGTATAATGTCATGTAAATTCTTTATTTTTGATTAATTGTTGCATATTATATCTTAAATAGAGTAAATTATTGAAATGAAAATCAGAGTGAGCTGGAGAGAATTCAATTCAGTAATAGGTTTATTTTTTTTATTTTTTTTTGGTTTTAGAAAGAGAGGTTGGTGTGTTTTGAAAATTTGAAATTGGCCTGACCTTATTTTGGTCAATTCGCTTTTTTAAAAACTTGACAGGGGGTGTAACTAACGCGAGCCTTATCTTTTATAGTAACTAACAAATATTCCGCGTACCATAGGATATTTTTAAATTTAAAAATATTTAAGAGATAAAATATTTAAAATTATGAAGGAATTATACAAATTATGAAAATGATTATCAAGAAAATTATGAAAATAAATCACTTAAGTTGATAGGTATTATCAATTTATTTATTAATTTAATATGCTTAAACTTATAAACTACAAATTTATGGTTCTGAAAAGTTTATATAATAATAAATTTAATTTAACTGATTAATTTAAGTAATAATATTTACCAGAAGTAAAAATTATATAAAATAATAAAAACTAAAGTGTATGGTATTAAAAAAAATTATCTGTTATACTAAAAAGGAGAATAAAATAAGAAATTTACATATTTAATAGCGATGATTTAAATTCAATATGTAAATATTATAGTATCAATTTATAATTAATAACTTCATTCAGCAAAACATATTCGGATGTCCCAAACAGAAAACATTAGATAAGGATAAAAACCTAGTAAGTAAAACATATTAACACTGTGTTTGTTTGGGGGCGGATTGCAGCGAGAGGGGTAGGGACGAGAGAGGTTGGAACGAGAGAGCTCATTTCTTCGGTTTGGTTGATGAGAGATGTTGAGACAAGAGAGACACTGACAACCAATTTTCACCTTTTTGGTTTCTTCGCACCTGTGCGAAGAAACGGGCCACGCCGTGTTTTTTTTTTCGTTTCCAATTATACCCATATTATCTCCTTATATCTCAAATTATTTAAATTTTTAGTCAAGGATATTGATGTCTTTTCAAAAATAATCAACACTTCTTTCTTTTCTTTTTCTCTTCTCTTTCTCATAAACCAAACAATACCCAAAATCTACTCTATTTCTCACCTATTTCTCTCTTTCTACACTCTCTCTCACTTATTTCTCTCTTCACAACTTCTCTTCAGAACCAAACACAACTTAAGTGTTGTGTGGACACGGGAAGTGCGGGTTCGAACCCGCAACGTTCTACTCTCCCCTCCCTCCTCCTTACAATATGTACTAGACGAAAAAACAAAAGTCCAAACTGGTAATTACACCGTATCTCTTATTCTCTAGTTGCTGGGTTTTGATAACTTAACCATGTGTAATATTTTTATCCTTAATAAACTTTAGATAATTATTTGTTAAACAAAAAACCAATATTAAACATGGGCTAAAACACACTTTGTTTTTGAAAACTAAAACACACTTTTGATCTATTATCGTTTACTTAAAATTTATTTTAGTCATTTATCTATACAAAGTAGTCATTTTTGTCAATTACGTTAAAATGTGGCATCCAACTCTGTTTTCAGAATCTATTTTAGTCTCTTATCTTATTTTCATAATTTATTTTTATCATTTATCTTATTTTCATAACTCATTTTGGTTCTTTGTCATTTAAAAGATAAAAGACCAAAATAAATTATGAAAATGAGATAAGAGACTAAAATGAATTCATCCGTTGTTAGATCTAACGAGATTGACGGAAACGACTATGTTACATAACGTTTGAGAGATAAAAGGCCAAAATAAATATTTTAAAAGATAAAGAATCAAAATAAATTTTGAGTAAAAAATAAAAGATCTATTTTAGCTTAAAAAAACATAAAAACAGCCGTACCAAGAAAGTTTATTAGGAAAAAAAAGGTTTTGTAAAACGTGGCAGAAAATGAAAACAAAATTGCCATTTGTCACAAGTCAGCACACGTGTAGATTCATGGCATGTTAGCATCACACGTGGGTTATATGGTTGCATTGCTCTAACTCGATATAGATAGGTAAGGCAAGTGTTGTGTTAGTGCAAAATGATGACCATATAAAAGAGTGAAAAATCACAAAGGTGAAACACTGCTAAGGTGTAAGGGGAGAAGATCACAAAGAGGGAGGATGTCAGGGGCACAAGGAGCACAACCAAAAGAGTCAAAGACAGCAACAACATATGAGTCAGTAGAAGGAGGAGAGAACCGTACAAGAACCGACTTGCGTTCAAAGGAGGATCAAGGAAGCATTCAGGTTGATAAGCTGCAGGAGAAGGTACCTGATCCTGCTGGCAAAGGTGGTCCTGTCTTTGGTGCTGGTCAAGATGACAACAAACAAGACCTTGGAGTCACAGGCACTGGCTAATTAATTAATATTATATATTATCATGGTGCTTCTTCAAGAATATTCAGCTATATAGCCACTTTCTTTTGTCCTTTGTCTTTCCTTGTTTTTTGGGTTAGAACTAAGAATGGAACTATAGTGTGAATATTTGCAATCATGTATGCTGCTCAAGATTTTGTGGAATAAAAGGGAAGAAAGCGTGGTTCATGATGTAGCAAGTTCTTCAGATCCTTTGTTTGGTCATTGGCTTTCATTTCATTCACATATTTTTGTTGTGATGACTTGATAAAGGGGAACAACACCCTTCACTAATTAGTCCTACGAAAAATGTTTGTGGCACAGGTGGTGAAGGGAAGAGTAAAGCGCCGTTTTTTAATTTGATTAACTTAATGCATAAGGATCGATGCTTGTGAAGGCCGGTGACTGCCCACTACACCATCACCTTCCACCTTTTCGTATACCTTGGTCAGCATTCAAGTGAGACCATTGGTTTTCATATACCTTTAATTGTACCACCAACACAGTGAGACCCCTGCAATACCATCACCTAAGGGTGGGCAAGAGTAGGCCAACCGACCGGAACCCGCTTAATCCGACGACGTTAGTAAGAGTGGCTCGGTTGTCGCAAAAAAATTCCCTCGCTGACCGAGGTGCGAAGAAAATGAACATACAACGTAAAAATAGCAAATAGATAAGACAGAGGAAGCAGGCTTCTGACTCTCTCACTTCATATTTTTATCATCTTTTAAACTTTTGTTTCTTGTAGGGCGGACACTGGTCGGATTCGGACGGTTTTCGGGCCCTAAATCTCTCATCCGAGCAAAATTGAAGAAGGAATAATCTGGCCCATTGCCGTCCGTTTGAGACAGCGGATTGTGCAGGTGGCGGACGACGGATTGTGGGGATGGCGGTTTTGACGGGTGGTCGGGCCAGCGGGTCAGTAGAAACTTCAAATTCTAGAATGAGAAAAAGTCCCATGAAATTAATAGATCCCAAAGTCAAAAAGCATCAATCTTTAACACAAATCACAACAAATGCCCATCTAAACAAAACTAAACAAACACACATACTCAGATCTTAAAACTTTCAATAAATTCCCCAAAAAATCAAACTTTTAACATAATCAAACAAAGATACATCACGAAAAAAACCCAGATTTGTAGATCCTGAAACAAAGAAGCAAGACGCTCAACAACTTACAACAAAATCCCAAAAAAATCAAACATTTAACAAAACAAAACAAAGATAGATTCTGAGACAACCCAGATTCATTAGATCCCGATGTTCCTCAATGCGGCTGATCTTCCTCCGTGGTTGATAGCCTCAATTGTGTTAACATCGTGCTTCCTCTGCTCGCAACCCACACCGCACGAACAATAGCGCCAACAATGTTCCTCCCCCATGCGAGAGACACCTCGAGTACATAAGCGGTGGTCCACGAGACACGTTGTTGCGTCAATTGGAACGTTAACGGCGAGGTGTAGTGAACATAAGATGAGAAGATGGTTGTGATCGGGGGTATTATATTTCAAACCGAAATTTTGAGAGAGGCATATGAGATCAGGCAGGGAGATAGGATTCGGGAGCGAGAGACGTTAAGGAGATGAGATCAAAGAAGAGGCTGAGTGTAGCGACCGAAAAATCCGGAGGGATTTGTTCGTAGTTTAATGGAGCCGCCACCAATAATTTATTTCATGGAAAAAATATTGGAAAAAACCTTTTTTGAAAAAGAATGGCCCTTGAGACCGGATTTGGGTTCGGGAGTCGATTATGCGTAGGGAAGGTATTAGCACCCCACGACATCCTCTCGAAAAAAGGTTACCTTTAATTAATTGTGCAAAATTTATTAACTTCTAAAAAATATTTATTTCCCTTTTATTTTAAAAAAAATACACAAGAATTTATAATGATGAAATAATGAAAAAAAGGCTTAATAAATGTTGTTTATTTTTGCGCTTGACAGGAGTGGGCTCCTGCTCCTACGTATCTCCGGGTGCAGTGAAGAAATCAAAGGCTACGTAGTTCTTGGGTAGAAAATGGTTGTGTGTTGGTTGATTTTAATTAATCAATTTGTGACTTAATTTTTATGGTTTGCGTAGTGATCAAACCAAAAGTGGATTTGGCGTAATCACTACTAATATTTTAAGATATTTTATTAAGATTTTGTAATGACCAAACCAAAAGAGAATTTGGAGTAGTCATTGATTTTAAGTTTTTGAAATCGGAAAAGAATTACGTAGTGACCAAATCAAAAGTGGATTTGGCATTGTCGCTACTAATATTTTGTTACTTTTTTTTTAAAAAAAATGGGCTGAAATTAGTTGAACGAGATTGAACAAAACGAAAAAAAAGAAAAAAAAGAAACTAAAGTTAACAAAATAGATGGATACGGACAAGCAACAAAAAAGGAAGAAGAATGATCAACTAAAAAATAAAAAAAGATGGGCTGCGAGCCCAATAAAACAAACATGATAAAGAAAGAACACAACCTAGAAGCTTCTACCAGTTTAACACAAACAAACAAATCAGAGGGAAAAAGGAGTAGGAACGCCGCTGTTGGTGTTTATGGAGCAGAGTGAAAAAATCTGAAAAAAAGAGATGATCGAAAGAAGAAGGAAGAGAGTTGATCGAGAGGGACAGAATGGAAAGGGGAACGTGGCCACCCCTGTGGTGGTGGTGCCATGACAACGGCGTGGAGGCCACCCACAGCGCATCAAAGGGTGCCGCGATCGGCACAACGGAGGGGACCGCGAACGGCGGCAACAGCGGGCTATGGCGGCGTCTGAAAGGCAACTGTGGTGGATGGAAAGTTTAGTTCCTCTTACTCTCTTCACCTCCTTCTATATTTTTGTTTCTGATTTTCATCTTCATTATTATTGTTTCATGTTTAATGAGAACGAAACACCAGGTGGTGATTTTAACAGTAGTTGGTTAACAAAACAATGAAAAAGACAAATCAAAATTGGGAGATGAACACAGATTGTGAGATTATATTCCAAAATTTTTACCTCAATTCCAAGCACTTTAGATGTAACGATTTTTGTTTTTTCAATTGCTGTTGCTGGGTTGTTGTTCTTCTTCCATCAACACTCGAACCTCTACAGCGTTTGAATTAAGTGAGCTAGTACCGCAGTGTAGGATCTCTGGCTCTTTGTGTCGTGAGGATTCTCCTTTTTTTTCGTCCCCATTTTCTGTGAATTGAGGTTGTATTTATAGAGCATCAGGATTATTGTGTTAGGCTGATTTTTGTTCTTCATTTCCTTTTTTTTTTTTTTTGAGCAGACCAACGTTTTCTCCTTTCTGATGAGTCAAAATCTAATTTTGCTTTATCCCATTTTTCCTATTTTGATGTTCTATGACTCTGTTCTAGGATGGTTGCTTCCCCCAATCCCCTGTTGTATGCACGTTTCCATTCCCTGGTTTGACTTTGCTTTCTTTTATTTTTGTCTAATTAGCAGAGTCCCTTTTGCTCCTATCAGGTTGAGGTTTTCTTTCCTAGCTTTGGGTGGTCTTCTCAATGGAGAAACAAAGCTCGAGAGGATAGTTTGGATAGTTTGGCTGGCTCAGCAAGGTTGCTCAGAAAGGAGGATTTGTCCTCTTCTTGTTGTCACAGCATCTTGAGCTCATTTTATTTTATCTTTGTTTTTTTTAATTAATTATAAATTTCTATCATAACCACAACTGTGTACTTCTGGACCATGTATTCACGATTATTTGTTATAAGTTCTGCTTTAATGAAAATGGGCTTCCAGTTGGGCCAAGGATCAAAACCAACAAGAGTATACATCAATGCTAATCCTCTCATTTTTCTTTTTTATCTTCTTTTTTTATTTAAAATAAATCAAATTAAAAGGGAAAAACAAATAGTTGAAAAAGAATAGACCAAATTAGGGTATAACACTGAGAAAGACGATGATTGAGGAGGAGAACGAGAAGAGAATGAGACGCTAGTGCAAAAACCACCTTTAATCGCGGTTTTTTTGGACTTTTAACGTCGGTTTTCAATCCGGCGTCTTTTCTTCCGACGTTGTAAGTGTAAATATTTGATGCCGGTTTATAAACCGCGGTTAAAAGTCAGTTTTAATCGCGGTTTTTAATAAAATCGGCGTTAGATCCTGAAGTAAAGGGACAAAAAATTTTGAAAAAAAAAGTTTTAACCTCGGTTTTTAAGGAAAACCGGCGCCATATGTTATATTTAACCGCGATTTTAAGGAAAACCGGCGCCGCATGTTACCTTTAACCGCGGTTTTTTGAAAACCAGCGCCGTATGTTACCTTTAATCGCGGTTTTCTGAAAATCGGCGCCATATATCACTTTTAACCGCGGTTTTACGAAAATCTGGCGCCATATATATATATATATATACATTTTTTTAAAATCCGGCGCCACAATGTTCTCAAGTCATTAATCAAGGGTTTTAGATAAACATCTATGTCATTTCTCGGTTGTTTTGGACCAAAAATCATCATAGATAACATAATGTACTTGCGCTTCATGCACAACCAAGGAGACAGATTGTAAATTATTAAGAGAACAGGCCATGAACTATGGATGCTACTTAAGTTACCATATGGATTCATTCCATCTATAGCAAGTCCAAGCCTAAGGTTTCTTGGCTCATTGCCGAACTCCGGAAACAATGAATCAATTCCCTTTCATTGCAAAGAATCGGCCGGATGGCGAAGCTTTCCATCACATTTCCTATCATCTGCATGCCATCTAAGGTTCTTTGCATCATTTACATTGGCGAACAGTCGCTTAAACCTTGGAATAATTGGAAGATATCATAACACCTTCGCAGGAAGACCTTTTTTGCTCACATCATCACAACTATCATCACCGTCCTTCTTTTTGTAGTGTGGTGTATTACACTCGGGACACTCTTCTTTGTCTTCATGCTCTTTCCAGTACAATATGCAATCCTTCGGGCATGCGTGTACGGCGCCACAATGTTCTCAAGTCATTAATCAAGGGTTTTAGATAAACATCTATGTCATTTCTCGGTTGTTTTGGACCAAAAATCATCATAGATAACATAATGTACTTACGCTTCATGCACAACCAAGGAGACAGATTGTAAATTACTAAGAGAACAGGCCATGAACTATGGATGCTACTTAAGTTACCATATGGATTCATTCCATCTGTAGCAAGTCCAAGCCTAAGGTTTCTTGGCTCATTGCCGAACTCCGGAAACAATGAATCAATTCCCTTCCATTGCAAAGAATCGGCCGGATGGCGAAGCTTTCCATCACATTTCCTATCATCTGCATGCCATCTAAGGTTCTTTGCATCATTTACATTGGCGAACAGTCGCTTAAACCTTGGAATAATTGGAAGATATCATAACACCTTTGCAGGAAGACCTTTTTTGCTCACATCATCACAACTATCATCACCGTCCTTCTTTTTGTAGCGTGGTGTATTACACTCGGGACACTCTTCTTTGTCTTCATGCTCTTTCCAGTACAATATGCAATCCTTTGGGCATGCGTGTACGGCGCCACAATGTTCTCAAGTCATTTATCAAGGGTTTTAGATAAACATCTATGTCATTTCTCGGTTGTTTTGGACCAAAAATCATCATAGATAACATAATGTACTTGCGCTTCATGCACAACCAAGGAGACAGATTGTAAATTATTAAGAGAACAGGCCATGAACTATGGATGCTACTTAAGTTACCATATGGATTCATTCCATCTATAGCAAGTCCAAGCCTAAGGTTTCTTGGCTCATTGCCGAACTCCGGAAACAATGAATCAATTCCTTTCCATTGCAAAGAATCGGCCGGATGACGAAGCTTTCCATCACATTTCCTATCATCTGCATGCCATCTAAGGTTCTTTGCATCATTTACATTGGCGAACAGTCGCTTAAACCTTGGAATAATTGGAAGATATCATAACACCTTCGCAGGAAGACCTTTTTTGCTCACATCATCACAACTATCATCACCGTCCTTCTTTTTGTAGCGTGGTGTATTACACTCGGGACACTCTTCTTTGTCTTCATGCTCTTTCCAGTACAATATGCAATCCTTCGGGCATGCGTGTACGGCGCCACAATGTTCTCAAGTCATTAATCAAGGGTTTTAGATAAACATCTATGTCATTTCTCGGTTGTTTTGGATCAAAAATCATCATAGATAACATAATGTACTTGCGCTTCATGCACAACCAAGGAGACAGATTGTAAATTACTAAGAGAACAGGCCATGAACTATGGATGCTACTTAAGTTACCATATGGATTCATTCCATCTGTAGCAAGTCCAAGCCTAAGGTTTCTTGGCTCATTGCCGAACTCCGGAAACAATGAATCAATTCCCTTCCATTGCAAAGAATCGGCCGGATGGCGAAGCTTTCCATCACATTTCCTATCATCTGCATGCCATCTAAGGTTCTTTGCATCATTTACATTGGCGAACTGTCGCTTAAACCTTAGAATAATTGGAAGATATCATAACACCTTCGCAAGAAGACCTTTTTTGCTCACATCATCACAACTATCATCACCGTCCTTCTTTTTGTAGCGTGGTGTATTACACTCGGGACACTCTTCTTTGTCTTCATGCTCTTTCCAGTAAAATATGCAATCCTTCGGGCATGCGCGTATTTTCTTATACTTCACACCCATCGGACATAATATCTTCTTCGCTTCATAATTACTGTTCGACAATGTGTTACCTTCAGGAAGCATATCATTCAACAGTTTAAGCAATTCAGTGAAGCTCTTATCAGTCCACCCATTTATCGCCTTCAGATTGAACAATTTCAACACCGCTGACAACCGTGTGAAATTTTTGCAGCCCAGATACAAATGTTTTTCCTTGTCGCTGCATAGAGTTTCATACACATGTGCCCGCTGAAGAGACTCTTGTCCAATATCACGAATCATGTCCTCTAGTCGATCGTCCATATCTACATCAACTTCCTCTCTTGTGGACACACTTGGCTTGTTTAACACTTCACCATCCAGGTCCATGTCGTATATCTTTGCCAAATCCCAAAAACACGAAGATGATTCCGTATCTCCTCAACTTTTAGTGTTGGCCCATTCAAACACTTAACACAAGGACAATAGAAAGTTGTTTGATTAGGAAATTTTGCTTGGGAAAATTGCAAGAACTCTTTGACCCCGTTCTTATACTCATCACCTAAACGATGTTTTTGCATCCAACTACGATCCATAAATGTGTTCTGAAATAATATACACACACTTTTATGCTTAGATATTTAACTAACATTGACATGAACATTGATGTACTCGTGATAAGCCACGGAAATGGATGTCATTATACAATAGGCCCACAATGGGTCCAATATCAAAGCTAACATCCATCAACATCATCATTCAAATGCAAAGCAACATTCTAAGAGTTCCTTTGCATGAACAAATATGTTTTAAGAAAGAAATGAGAGCTAAAGATTTTAGATACCAATGTAGCTCCTAAATCTTCAACACTTCAATATGATCATTTTGTTAAATAAAATGTAAAAACCCAACATCTACGAGGCCATGACATACCAAAAATCAAAGACTAAAACACTAACTTTTAACCACTGTCACTACCACTACAAAGCTTAAAGATTAAGATTAAGAGTCACTACCACTACAAATCAAAGGCTAAAACACCAACTTTTTACAATGCCAGAAAGTTTAGGTTAGATTAAGAGTCTACCTAATGCTGCTGCCTCCAAGGAAATGTAGTATTTCAGGCAAACAAATAAAGTTTAATAAACAGACTCTATAAAAAAATCTGAAAATTTTAATACCAATAAGAGAAAAAAAGAATAGCAAACCACATATTTAATGGAATTCAATTCGAGCAATAGCAGTCAAAGTAGATAACAAGCAGCAAAGCTTGACAGAGAGTTAGCAAATTATACCTTGAGTATTCGAAGAATGCGAGAAAGTTGTCAGGGCGCCTTTCTATTGACCCACGGTGGAGAAACGGGGCTGTGCCTGGCCGAGTGGGTGCGACGGATGAGCCTCTCGGAGAACCGGGGCTGTTGCTAAAATTCAACGCGGGTGGTGAACCGAAGAAGGAATGAACGATGAGGAAGGAGGAGAGGGAGGAGTGTCGCAGTGGAGGCGGTGGTGGCAGTGGAGAAACGAAGAAGGAATGAACGACGAGAAAGGAGGAGAGGGATGAGTGTCGCGGTGGAGAAACGAAGAAGGAAGTAACGACGAGGAAGGAGGAGAGGGAGGAGTGTCGCGGTCGCGGTGGCGGGAGTTTCAGAAACAGTGTTGCGGACGAAGGAGGAAGGAACGACGCAATTGTATTGAATGAGACAGAGGGTGAGCAGAGTATTAGGTATAAGGAGGGAAATTACTTTCAATCTACGATCGCAGTTTTTCACAAAAACCGGCGCCATAATTAAGTTGACATACGGCCACGGTTTAACAAAAACCGGCGTCATAAGTATAGATACGACCACGATTTTTAGTAAAACCGACGCCATATCTTTTGGCCAGATTCACATTTTCACAATTTTTTATTTAAGACACATACGACCTCGGTTTTATATGAAAACCGACGCCATATCTACCGATTCCAGATTTCTCCTTTTTATAATATTTTTAATATATAACTTCGGTTTTTTAAAAAACCAGTGCCAAAGCTTTTAACCGCGGTTGTTTGAAAAACCGGCGCCGTATGTTAAACATTTAACCGCGGTTTTTTAAAAAACCGGCGTCGTAACGTGATGGATATTTATCTTTTAACTTATAACTCCGGTTTTTTAAAAAACCGACGTTAAAAGTTACGCTTTAATTTTAAAAATGCCACCGCGTTATATTTTACGCCGGTTATCTCCAAAACTAGCGTTGTAAGTCTATTTTTTAGGTGTATTTCGCACTAATGAGAGGAGAGCACCTCTCAACGGGCTACGGTTACAAACAAAAGAAAGGAACTAAACAAAGAAGACTGAAGAGTGACTAACTAGGGTCAGGGAGAGGGAGGTCTTGTTGGGCTTCGCTGGGTTTAGTTGAGCCAATAATTTTTTTTACTGGGGTTTGGGCTTCGCTGCGAAAGCCTTTGTATTGGGCTTTGCTGGACTTCGCATCCCCTCCGTTTCGGTCGATATTGGGCTTCGCTGGATTTCAAGTCCCAAACCGAGCCCGCCCAATTCAGGCCGTTTGTGACTGAATTGTCAACCCGTAGACCCGAAAACCTAATTCGACCAGGACCGTTTGAGCCTATTCACTTGGGTTTTTTGGTTTTCGGGTTGGGTTTTTTTTTATTTTGTCCAGGCCTAGTGTACAGCACAACAGGTGCAAATTGAAGTGACCCTAATTTATTGTAACATGCGCGAACATATTTATTAATGGTTATTTAAAGAAAATGCCAACTCTTTAAACAACTATGCTATTTCTTACGAATGCTACACTGAACGAAATGCAAGAAGGCGTGGTTGAACGCGCCGAACCCAACTTACAGATTTTTTTATAAATTATAAAATTAAATTAAATAAAATCTAAATAACACTATTTCACTCACTTGGTGCTACCTCTAGAATCGGATCACCCGTAGTAGGAAAAGACGTGGGAGCGCAGTAGTGGGAGCTATGCATTAAATTGCAGCTTTGAGTTTTAACCTGGAATTGTTTATATAATTTTCACTTTGGAATCCTTTTATAGAAATTATATTTTATGTTAAGCCTTTATCAACTAGAATCGCATGGTTGGTTGAATGAATATACCATCCAATGTCACTGTTCAAGTCAACATTGTCATAATATGTTCTTTTTAGTGTTTACATCAGTGGTTCTAGCCATCAATGTAAAAGTTCAGAAATCATTAAATTGTAAATGAGGTAATGAACATGGAGACGTGATCGATCTCTGTGGTAACGCAAACATGAGAACACTTATTGTCATAGGTGATTTCTATTGTGCACAAGCAAGTTAGGTTGTTCACGGTGTACAAGTTTTTTCTATCATTAGATGGTAAAGTCTTACCAAGTCTATCATAAATCCACCACACTTGATTATCTCTTCATCCACTCCATAATTCCCGTACTCAAACGCAAGAGAGGGGAAAAGTAAATTGAAGAGTCAGAAATAATGAGAGGGAAATCGAACCATAGGCCAACGAAAGGGTTGGGTATGGTTGTTGATGTGAAGCAGAGGCAACAACGAGGCTCGTGGTGGTTCGACGAGGCTCGCGGTGGTTCGTGCAGAGTGGGTTACGATAGCGTATTTGTTGTTGTGCCAAGATTTGTACGGCGGTTCAGAGTGGCAGCGGGTTCTAGAAATGTCATGCTCGCCGGCGAAGCTTTCAGGGGCACACGCGTGGTGGGGGGAAGAGATTTGAAACGGTGATGCGGTGGTGAGTACGTGCGGTGGGCCGTGCAACACTACAACGAAGAAGCCGCTTCATAGTGGCGGAGGAAGGGTGCACGCCGGTGGTGGCTCCTGCAAACAGGGTCCGCTTCTCCTCTTCTCATCCTTCTTCTTCTATGCTTCTGATCTCTGGAATCTTGTTTTTCTCTGTTATTTTTCTCTTGCAAGGAGGAGAGGATGAAGGAACCAGTCAACAAGGTTATTGGATGGAAGGTTGGCAAGTGTTTTGGTTTAGAAACATGTGTTGTTGCATATTACAATTGATTTGGGGTTGTTTTGATTTGGAGAAGATTGAAGTGGTGGTCGAATGGGTGGCAATCATTCTAGCAAAGGGAAGAGAAGAGGAAAGATATAGTACATAATACTCACCATAATATTTGGTGGAATTTTTAATCTAATGGTCAAAACTATTTGTGCGCAGTGGTATCACCTATCACACTTGTATGTGGTAGAATCCGCCAATTATCATGTATTGATGACTTGATGCACGTTAAACTTAGTCCAACAAATGCTAGTCCATTTGCAAATTTTATGCTATTTCTAGCACAAGACAGCTCCAATATCATGTACGTAGCTTATATTTGTTGATAAGCTAAAAATTTCATTAACCAAATGAAATTACATAGTTCAGTTTATAAAAAATAACTAGCAGAAACAAAAAATTCCAAAGTTAAAACCAATCCTAGTCATCATGCGTATGGAACAAATTTGACAGGAACCACAAAGGGGCTTCCATTAAACCGACCAGCACCTTCTGCTCCATTCACCAATTTACATGAGATTAGAGTGGATCGACTTGGGTGTCACTTTGGTTCCCCCTTTTTTTTGTTTGATTTCTTGGATTTTTTTTAAAAAAATACTATGAACAGAAACGAAAAATTTTGCCAAAAAAAAGAAAAAAAACTAAGAGCAGAGCCCCAACTTTCGCCTAACTGACCGAAAATTTAGTCGCCACGTCATTCGTAAGTTTCGTTCAATATTACTTTCTTAAGATTCAGCATTTTCCCTCTTTAAAAATATTGTTTTTAAAGTAATAAGTATTACCCGTAAAAAAAGTAATAAGTACTAGTAATATAATAAAACTCATAGTAGTAATAATTACACTAACGCTTAAATATGATTTTATTCCTCAAAATTATGTAAATTTCTGGTTTTAGTCCCCCAAAAAAATTCCATCAGCTTTTGGTCCCTCATATTTGGAAATGTGTCAAATTAGTCCCTCCTCGTAACTCAATTAGTTAGAAACTCCACGTGGCAAACAGAAGCCATGTTAGCACATGCCACGTGGACCGTGGCAGCTGACTCACTATTTTAGTAGTATGATTTTAGTCCCTTAAAATTTAATAATATTCGGATTTGGTCCCCCAAAAAATTTTTGTTAATTTTTAGTCCCTCATGTTTGAAAATATATCAATGCTAGTCTCCACTGTTAATGGAGTTGATGAGTTGTCATGTCGGAGCTCCAGGTCACCATCTTCCACGTAAATCACTAATTATATGTGTCATGTCATGTGTGTGAGATACTCTGTGTCACCCTCTTATCTCAGCCAGCCTCATTCGTAACAATTAAAGGGGTGTGTTGGGTTAATATTCGTTGTGGCCACACTGGAATGTTTAAGGGTAGTTTGCATGTGATGGTGCTGAAAGGATGGAGGGAAATAAAACCTTTGGATGTCTGCGATGAAATAGTGGCAGTTTCTAGGTTGCATATCAATGTCATCACTAACTTGTTTATAAATCGGGGATTATGGTCTTTTTTGGTAAGTTTGAGGATTAAGGCTTTATTTAACCCGAAGGAGAGGGTGGCTGAGATGAGAGGGTTACACGGAGTATCTCGCACACAAGACATGACACATATGATTAGTGACTTACTTGGAAGATGGTGACATGGAGCTCCGACATGGCAACTCATCAACTCCATTAACAGTAGGGACTAGCGTTAATACATTTTCAAACATGAGGGATTAAAAACTGATAAATTTTTTTTGGGGGACCAAATCTGAACATTGTTATATTTTGGGGGATTAAAATCAGAGTAATAAAACGGTGAGTCAGCTTCCACGGTCCACGTGGCATGTGCTGACATGACTTTTGTTTGCCACGTGGAGTTTTTAATTGACGGAGTTACGAGGAGGGACTAATTTGATACATTTCCAAATACGAGGGACCAAAGGCTGACGAATTTTTTTTTAAGAGACTAAAACCAGAAATTGACCTAATTTGGAGGATTAAAATCATATTTTTGCTTTTAATTTAATTAAAAGCAAAAATTTATTTATATTAAACTAAGAAATTAAATTATTTAAGATAAATAAAATAAAATATTACATAAACTAAATTAATTATTTAAAATAATACAAAATAATCAAAATATTAAAATAAACTAAAATATACAATAAATTAATTAAGTAGTTTAATTAATTAAAATAAAAAATTAAATTAGTTAACTAACATTTTACTTGATAATTAAATTACTTAGATATGAGTTTTTTATTTTATTTTTATCAATTCATATAATCATTATATTTCTCTCCTATTTCTCTTAAACCAAACAATATCTCAAATCTACTCTATTTCTCACATTTTTCTCTCTTCTCACACTCTCTCTCACATATTTCTCTCGTCACAAGTTCTCTTCTTAACCAAACATAGTGTTAAGTAGTACTCCACTATCTCATTACTCTTTCTCCTCTTTTTCCTTTGTTGGTGACTCTCCCTTGCTCTCTGTTTATCGTTTTTTTATCCATCAAGATTTCATTACCGTGGGATGAAAATGAGAGAAGAAAAAGGGAGGAAGTGTCTCCCTTAACGACGACATCTCCATCATCCCTGCGTATCTCCTCCACCTCAAGTTCCTCTCTACCCCTTTGTGATTCGTACAACTCTCTCCCTTCGTTCTTCCTTCCTCACCATCTCGCGGTCACAAACGCTTGTGCTTCTGCAACTACCTCTGGCATTCAACTGTTCTACAACCGTCCCAACCCACCCGCACTAACTCGTCACCCGTCCAACCCGCCACCTGCCCAAACTGGTGGCTCGAATGGTCGAAAATTAGTGTGTCTTTAGCCTTATTGGTTTTCTTCGGATGGGTGATTTCGGGACCGAAACCGACCAAATCCGTTCGACGCCTACCCCTACCATCACCTACAACCAATGTGTTTTGGTGTGGGCCGATTTTTAGGGGCATTAGGTAATCTAAAATTTTTACTTTGTGTGTGTGTGTGTGTGTCTATACATACATACATGCATATATATATATATATATATATATGTATATATATATATATGTATGTATGTATATTAAAATATAAATATTAAAATGAAAATTTTATACAATTACAAACTTAATAAGACTTAACTTTAAGCTCCCGATAAATTATTTTTACTAGCTTTGACGGTTTAATCATCTTTTGTAAGACCTCAACTCTGATTTTCATTACATTTTTGAGGTCTCTGTCCTAGTTTAAATCCCTTTTTCCGCTATTTGTTCAATTGTTTCTCATCTCCTCTGCACTTTCTCCATCATTGAAATAACAACAAAGAATCGACAATAGCTTGAAAAGAAAAAATAATAAAGAATCCAAAGCAATTGGCTTGAGTAATATACCATATATGAGGAGATTTTATTTTTATTTTTTTAGTATTGAAAGACTTGGGTCATTATGTGATAATGACTTCAAATTATGTTGCAATCATCTTGAAACATATTTAAAACATGATAATTTTTTGGATCTTGATGGTAAAATTTTATTTGAAGAATGAAAAGTTATTAGAGAGATTTTAAAAGTTGAATCAAAATAAAGTTTTATGATATTGAGTTCTTTGAAGATATTTACTTGTTTTTCTAATGCATCCGCAACTTATAAAATAATATTAATTATCCTTGTTATTGTTGTATCTGCTCAGAGAAGTTTTTCTAAATCCAAATTGTTAAAATCTTTTTTTGCGATCT
This sequence comes from Calophaca sinica, assembly GCA_037113605.1. Classification (NCBI taxonomy): domain Eukaryota; kingdom Viridiplantae; phylum Streptophyta; class Magnoliopsida; order Fabales; family Fabaceae; genus Calophaca; species Calophaca sinica. The sequence continues at coordinate 93,281,261 of CM073732.1, read as the reverse complement.
ACTATGTCACAAAGTAGATTAAATAGTCTTGATTTATTTTTATCGATATGATTTTTTAAAGAACCTTGATTATTAATTAATTATTATTGATCTTGTAGTAAAAATTGCAATGATGATAACATTCGAAGATTAATAGGGTATCTATTTCTCAATTCGTACAGGGCACCCAAAATCTCAGGGACGATCCTACCTACACCCCTTGTCAATTTACTTTAAATAGCAGTAGAATTTCAAGCTACCTTTCCATCAAGACTTCTAGTTCCACATGCTCATTGTGATGCAGAATTGGGTTCTGAAAGGACTAAAGTGAGAGCCGCAAGGGTTGTCAAACGGAACAAACCCCCCCGTGATGGTGGAAGTTGAGCTTTTCTTTCTCCTCCCTGAAATGGTGGGTTATGCACTCATCGATCCTTTGGTCCTTCACGGTGCACAACTTGTTGTGATGGTCCTTTCGCCCTTTCTCCACCCAATCCCCCTCCACGCGATATCACTCCTGCATGCTCATCCTCCTGAAGGCAACACCATTCCTCCTCCCCCAGTTATAGCAAAATGGGGTGGCTTCTTTGGGGATCTATACTTGGACTCTAATTTTCCTTTACTGCCACCACCCCTTTGAGACTTGTCGTCGCTGCTTCTCTCAAGAGTTTTTGCCATTTAATTTTCATAATTTTTGCCACAACATGATGGATCGAAATGGTGGAATATCGTGCAACTATGGGTTTTGTTCTTCATTAATTCATGATGAGGGGAGAGATAATAGAGTATATGTACAGTAGAGCAATATCTAAGATGTAATAGAGAGTTAGGTATCTTCGGTAAGTTAGTTAGGATATTTAGATATGTTGAAACTAACTATCATCCTGCATATAAACGATGCATGTGCATCACTTTCATAGATGGATTCATTTTCCACATATTCAATGAATGTGGTGATGAAATCTTTCTCTCATTCTCTCTCATAATTTTGAGTTCATTTATGGTATCTAGAGCTTTTTTTTGTTGGGCCTAGCTTCTTCTTCTGTCTGCTTGCTTTTGTAAGCATTGTCATGGTCGAGTCTACTAATTCCACATGTCAATTTCACGCATCCTCTCTCGATCAAAGATCCACGAGAAGAATTTCTTACTATGGAATCAACAAGTTAAAGGAGCGATCACAAGACAAACTATATAGGTTCGTTGTGAATCCTCAAATTCCTTTGAAATATGCATCTGAGTAAGATTGCGCCTTGGACATATTCATTAATGAGTACCAGAAATGGCTTACCCACTACAAGGAAAAAGGCTAGCGGCGACGGTTAGTTTGCGGTGGTTACGCATAAACCGCCGGCAGTTCAACAGCGGAGGCGGTTATCACGGCAGTTCGTTTAACGGCCGTCTAGTACTATTGGTTAATCCAGGATACGGATGTAAGGGAGTTACCTCAGGGTTTGTTGTCCCTAGGGGCTACATGCAGACCGCGGTGGTTTAGTGGCAACCTGCGGCAGTTGGAATAAAAAAAGACAGATCTCACTTAATTTACCTGCAATCTGAGGCGGTCTTATGGCTAACTGTGGCGGTTCATATTGAGAGGCTGAGTCAAAACTCTCGTGTCCCTCCCAACTCTCCCTCATTTTCTCTCATTGCGGCCCCTAACCTACCACACACTTTGTTCCCTCTCACAACCAAATTTGCCTCAGCTGTGGGATTCAGTTCGCGTCGTCTTCGTCGTAAACGTCGGACTTCTCCTCGTGCCGTTAAAGGTTTTCAGTTTCCCTCTTTTGTTTACAATTAATCTGTTTTCGTTCTCTAAATGAATATGCACCTTCTATTTTGTCTAGTTGCCGTTCGCTGGGAGGCTGGGAGGGGATGTGTGCTCATAGCACCGTAGAGGCGTTCACCAATGGGGTTCACAGAGGTGAGGGGCAGCGCGACCAGGATTTGCGGTTTCATGTAGGTGGAGAAGGCAAGCGCTGACTGGAACAGAGGCTTGAGGGACGCATTTGCGACTGCCCGTGGCGGAGGGTCGGTGGTAGGAGGAAAAAGCAACTTTGTTTTCAGCCAAACAGTAAAAATAGTGGCAACCCACTCTTTGCCCCCTTTTCTCTTTCTCTTTCCTTCGGGCAGATGCAGATGCTTTCAAAGGCTTCAACTACCATGGCCACATTTTCTTGCTCTAGGGTTTGTCTTTTCTCTCTTCCCTCTTTTTTTCTCCTTTTATTTTCTCTTTTGGTTTTTTTTTTGAGAAATTATATATGGGGACATATTATTAAGAAGAAACAAAAAACATTAATCTCGTGAAATTTTGGGTCTGAAGGAACAACAGAAATTGGAAGGACTCCTTCGAATTTTTCTTCCTTAAAATAATAAAAAGACCTCTTTTTTTGGGTCTTCCCTCGTTGTTTGCATCTTTCGCTCCACATTCGACGAGTGATATGAAGGTATTTTGTTTTTGGTCGATGCCACAAATTGTTTTACCTCAGCAGCTAAATCATGGAAAGATGTAAAGAATTACTGTTCTTCACGTAATCATGTTTTGCTTGAGAATATGTGTGTTCATTATTTGATTTGGTATATTGTCTATGATTTGGAATTTGGAATTGCTTGACTATCATGTTACAATTTTATTCTGGATTTAGTTTTTATGTACTTGTTTTTGCTTCATTGTTTGTGATTATAACCTATCAGCAAGTGTTGTTTTTGACTTATTACTTTGACTCAAGAATTTACTATTGATTATTTGATAATGGTGGTTGATTATTCTCTGTTTTTTAGGTGAGAGCTGGTTTTAGCGTGTGGCCTAATGTGAGGCTCAGGCAACTTCGCTTTAGGAAAGGCATTCTGTATGGATTTATGTGAATTTTGTCTACTCCATTAAAAACGCTGCGTGGAGGAGCTAGTCGCTCGATTAGAGTGGCTCGATTTTGCAGTGTTGCAAATATGTCTCCCTCATTGCAGATTGAATTGGTGAGAGCAGGTCTCGTACTACCTTTATAAGTTGTTAAGGTTCAATTTAGTTGACATTAAGTCACCAAAGCTGATAAGGTGTGTTATATTATCGATTTTTTTCTAATAAATTTTTAGGTACCTTGCCTGAGGGACTATTATGCATATCTTCTACATGATGTTGATACAGGTACAGTAGGGGTTGTTGATCCTTCAGAAGCTCTGCCTGTCATAGATGCATTGAGCAGGAAAAATCGGAATTTGACATACATACTCAACACTCACCATCATCATGATCACACTGGTGGAAATGCAGAATTGAAAGCAAGATACGGGGCTAAGGTATAATTATATCTAACACAATTTGTGCTTTAAATACAATTTTTCATGTAAAGTGCAACTCTAGAAGTGAGGTTAACCTTGGCCTCTTTGTCTTACTATCTTTTTCATTCCTGTGATATCTTTTCTTTCCCCCTTGACAAGTGGCAAAGGGTCATTACCTTTACCTTATGAAAGATGAATTCTCTTGCTACCTTGTCCAACTTAGCATTTTACATCAGACCTAATGACTGTGAAATTTGACAACGTAAGTTGTTGCAAATCTGACAAGGAAAGGATTCTTGGCATTGATATCTATTTGAATGATGGTGATAAGTGGATGTTTGCTGGCCATGAGGTGTGCATAATGGACACACCTGGTCACACTCGAGGTCTCATATTCACCCCTTATCTGCATTATTAGTAAACTTTTGTGGTGTTGAAAACTAATTTAAAAAAAAAAATCAGCACAGTTGAAAACTTATTTTGTGGCTGTGAAAGGTGCTAGACAATAACAACAGTTAAGGGTGCTATCCTGTTAGCTCAATTAAGATTGGGTTATAGTAGGATGGGATAACTTATCTTCCTTATCCTGGTCAAGTGTAAAATACCTGTATAAATATGTTACAATTATTCGACTAATTTATGGAAGGCCTTGTCTAAAATGAGGTTAGGAAAACCTTTTTCCACAACACTAAGTGTATGGAAAGTTTATTTTTTCCTCCTTTGATTTGATCAGAAAGTGTATGAAAAGTTGAATTGAATTATATATTGCTATATTCTTTGTTGTGTTATTATTAGAAATAGATACATGATTGAGTATTCGTTCAGTTATTGTGACTCTTAATGTTTTCGTTTCGTTCCTTGAATATTTTGCAGGACAATGATTATTGCCAACACTGGTGGAGTTCTCATGTTGCTTCTTGTTTTTCTACTTGGAGGTTTCATCCTTCCCAAACGTGAGTTACAATCCAAACCTTTTAATTTAAAAGCATTTGAAAACTATCTCTAAAGTTAACTTCGTTCAAAGAATGTGCTCTCACATGGATGCTTATTGGTTCCAGGTGATATTTCTGACTGGTGGGTGTGGGCCCACTGGGTCTCACATAATTTGCATTTGCAGTTGTGGCCTTCTTTATATTTGTTGGTATGTTTACTTGTTTTTTAAGGTTTTGCAATTTTGATCAACAATGTCTATTGCTTCTATTTGCATGCATACAATGCTTGACTAAATTTTGATGCATATTAAAGGAGACTCAATATTCCTAATGGTTATAACTTATGTATCATGCTTAAAAGATATTTTTTTAATTTTTTTTTGTTGTGCATTTTCAGGTCACATATTTTGGCTCACTGGCAATGAGATGTTCTTTTTTTGCAAATCACAAACCCCAAGATCACAGATCGTTATCTTCAGTTTAGTTTTTTAGTTAGGATTTATGTTGACTCACAGTCTAACATTATGCATATGAATGATACATTTGTACTTATTATAAATTTTCATTTGAAAAGATTCTTTGTGTACTATTTTATTTTGAAAGTAATGGACGAGCTTGTTTTTATTATTATTTTTTATGTTTTTAGATGTTATGGTAATTTAATAATAAGGTATTCTATAAAATAGAATTAGCAAGTGAACAAAATATTATTAAAATAAAATTTATTTTTGGCTTATTGCGGCGGTTCCAAACCGCCATTAATATATATATATTATTTTTTTACAACTTGTTGCGGTTCAGAACCGCCATTAATATATATATATATATATATACATATATATATATATTTTATTTTTTGGCAACTTGCGGCGGTTTAAAACCGCCCCTAAACACAAAATTGTAATAAAGCGCATGGGTATTTTGATAGAACCGCCGCGACAACCGCCGCAGGTTATTCAGCTGGCGGTTATACCAGCGGTTGGTTATAACCGCCGCGAAATGACGTCCTGACACTGATAACTACGACGGTTGCCGAATCGCCGGCAGGGGTATTTAGCGGCGGTTCGAACCGCCGCAGAATGCCCTAAGAACCGCCGCAGTTTGCCCGAATCGTTGTAGTGGCCTAAGATCAAATGCTATTTACACGACCCTATCATTGTTTTTCGGAGGTATTTTACCTTGTGTTCTTGGTTGCAAACATACCTGGCAAGTTTAGGATAAGGTGCACAAACACTTCTACTTACTTCTCAAGGTAAAAGTTAGATAAATGAAGTCTGAACTCAAAAGTACTAGGAAATCTTTGCGCACGATCTATTAGTACTTGCTTCAAATTAAAGCAATCCTTGACTCCGTAATAGTTGTTGGTCTTCGAGTCTCAATCCAAGATCACATAAATGTGATTCTTGCAGGCTAGCCTAAGGAGTAGAAGTACTCTTTTATGATAATGATCTACGAAAGACTTGACATGCCTTCGATTCCTTTCCCTCATCTAGCAATTAGTTTACCTTAATGGCATGTCTTCTTCTTGAGCCTTCTTGCCTTCCACATTCTCCTTGTTTGTCAAGAAATTGAATCCCTCGAATCTGTTAGGGTTTAAAGGAAGATTACCTTTCTTTTGTTAGTCATTTCCAGATGGCATTGCCTTTTCTTTTGAGTCACAATCAACCAGTCATCATGAGTATCTTTCTCCATATTATTCGAAATAACTTTCACATTACCTACTTTATTTGATCCCAATGCCAAAATTGTCAATTCCTTGCCAGATGGTCATAACATCTTCAAGCCGCACAAATAAGGTGCAATCCCTCATATTCCACTTTGTACCAATGCCCACTTAACCAGACCTTTCCAACCATTGGTTAAGTGAGATTGATTTCCACACAACTTCTAGCAATGAAGCCCCTTTTAACATTAAGAGTGTTCTTCTCAACTTTCACCGGCCTTCCCACAACTGAGGCCATAACCAACGAAAGCTCTCATAGTAATATACAAACATTTTATCCACTTTTGCACTTGGAGAGACGAAATCTGGGGTCCAATTCGTAACAGCCAGATAATGATCAAAGATCATCCACGGTCACTCTGAGGATACATTCTCGTATTACTTTGAAGATCAAATTTCACCATAAAAAAACTCGTTATCAACAACCATCATGTCAAAACCTCCAAGCAAGCGCCATGTCTTTTTTAATCTATCCTTCTGTGTGTTAAATGAAATAGTACTTCCCAAGAGTTTGATCACGAGGACGTCTTATTAGGTACTATACAGTTCTTGAAAATTCCCCTTGTCACCTTAGGCAGCAAGTGGTTGTTATCTTCCAACTCCATGCGAACAAGTTTTTGGGCTAAAAGACCGATCTTCTCCCTCTGAGGGAGTTGTTTACTGCCAACACCTTATTCCTAAAATATCCAAAGATCCCATGTCTTTTCCTGAAGGCTTCGCCACCCCGTCTGGTGGTATGTCCAATGGTGGTGGGGGCTTCGTTCGCTGTGCGGCAGAGACGATGCCTTCCGTCTCGACAAACTCAGAGAGCAAGATATAGGCACTTTTAGTTAGATATTAGAATTAATTGTATTTTTGGTCCCTTTATTTTTTTAAATCCACGATTTTGATCTCTTTATTTTATTTTTCACGATTTTGGTCCCCATATTTTTGTTTTTCATGAATTTGGTCCCCACACTTTTTTAATTGCACTTTTAGTCCCTCAAAATCGTAAATTTCTTGCACTTTTGGTCCCTAAAAATCGTGGATATTGGGAAAATGGGGGACCAAAAGTGCAAGAGATCCATAATTTTGGAGGACCAAAAGTGCAATTAAAAAAGTGTGGGGACCAAATTCGTGAAAAATAAAAAATATGAGGACCAAATCCGTGAAAAATAAAATAAAGGGACTAAAATCATGGATTTAAAAAAATAAGGGGATAAAAAATGCAATTAACCCTGGATAATTATTAATTACGCTTGATCAAGGGCCCAAAATGACTTTTAGGACTTCTATTCTAAAAAGTTAATACAACGTAATATTTTAAAAAACAGAGCATACCTTTACATAATTCTAATTAGTAATTATACAATACTTCAATAATCACGAAATAGCATTATTTTATCAATTTAATAATTATACATCAACAATTTAACAAATTTTACACAAACTTCTAATCTTGGCACTTTGTAAATAAATTTTAAGAAGTAAGAATATGATACGATAGAATAATAAAATATAACCTACATTATTAGTGTACAATTATTAAAATCTTATTTCATACTATATATGATCTTATACAATATCACATCAAACATTACATAATATTAAAATTTTATTAGATTTTATACTATTATATTTTATATCACACACCATATCAAAATAGCCCTTGTTTTTTCTCCAAGGGTGAGGGGATACTTTAGGTTTTGTTTGGATGGAGAAAAAAGAGGGAGAAAAATCTCATAAAAAAGAAAGAGGCAGGAAAAACATAAAGAGGTGAAAAAAAGTTGAATTTCTATATTATTTAATTTGAAAAAAAAAGAAATAAGTGTTTTTGTATCTCTCTCCGCTAGTTGAACAAAAAATGAGAAGAGATAAATTATGCTAATTTTAAAAGAACAAAAATATCCTTAAAATATAAAAATAAAATAAAGAAGTGATGTTTTAAGAAGGAAATGAATGGATATACACAAATTTTCCCCTTCCTCAATTCGGAGAGAAAGAAAAATAAAAGTGTGGATTTCATCACTTTTTTCTTTCTCTTAGATGAGATGAGATGAGATTTTCTCTTTTTTCTCTCTTCTGTTCTGTTTTTCTCTATTATTTCCTTTTTTTTTTGTACCAAACACTAAATAAAAGAAGGAAAAAAAACGACAATAGAATGTACTCGTGAGTCATCAATTTTTATTTTTAACTTTCTGCGTGGCAAAATGTGGATCGCAGGGCAATCCCACCGTACGGATAATTCAGCGATTATCCATGCGGCTCCCAATTTTTCTTCTCCCAATTCAGCAATAATCCAAAGTCACACATTACACTAACACACAGTGTAACATACCAGTACTTCAAACTCAAAAAAAAAAAAAAAAAAAAACCTTCATTCTCAAAAGCCATAGCCACACAAGGTACGAGAATGTTGGCTAAATCTTGGGTTTCAACAAAAGAGATGAAGACCAAGCATTGATTATACATATTTCATAGTTTTGAACCAAATTAGGAATAACCTATAAAGAAAAAAAATGATTTTGGTGACTCAACAAATAGCACACCCAATTTTCATCTATTCCTCCACCACCTATAAGTCCAACCCTTCTTCATTCCATCACCATGTGCAATTTCATCAGAGTTTGAGTGTGCTTACCCCATTTTCCCAATTCCCCATCATGCCCATTTACACTGGAAAACCTTGCAGGAGGAGGAATTGGAACAAATGTTTCTCTTCTTCTGAAACAAAACAGGCTCCATTGCCAACTGACCCAGATAAGGTTTTCTTTTGTTCTTACTGTTTGTTTGGATTTGGTTGATGGGTAGTGTTGTAATTTTAGAAAGTTGGAAACTTGTGTTGGTGAGTGCAGAAACAGGAGCAAGTGAGAGAAGCAAGTGCACAGGGTGAGAATCCTGATTTGCAGACGCTTTTTAGAAGGTTCTGGAAAGTGGCTGCTCCTTATTGGAGTTCAGATGATAAGGTCCAAGCAAGATTGCAGCTTGCTGGTGTTTTTGCTCTCACTTTGGCTACCACTGGAATCAGTGTTGGCTTCAATTTCCTTGGGAGAGACTTCTATAATGCACTTGCCAGTAAGTTCATTTGAACATTTGAACGTAGTTGTTCTGGTTTATCTTCCATGAGGAATGTTAATAACACAATCTTTATTATACTCATTATTAGTATCACTTTTTAAAGAATGTGGTAACTTTTTAGAGAATGAACTAATTATAGAAAGTGTGGTGATAATATTCCTCTATCTTTCTTTTATTTAGCATCTATGTGGGCATATAGGGTTTGCTTGTATATGAGATTTTCTGCTCTTTTTTTTTTTGTTTTTTTTGTTTAATTGATCATTTATTATAGTATGTAGTGGCAACAGGCAACTAAACCTGTTTAAGTTTATTAATGCAAGACAAGGATCAAGAGCAATTTACGAAGCAACTACTTTACTACTTGGGTGGCTTTGCTGGAGGAATCCCGGTGAGCACATTGCTGCACTTTCTTAGGTATAGCTCTGCTAGACTTTGCTTTAGTTCTTAGAATGATGAATATTGTGATTTGATGCAGCCTAATTGGACATAAACAGGACTAGAAGAGTTAAATAGAGAACTAAGTCACATATGAATTGCCTAGATTTGACTCTGACAGTCACACCTTTTAATGTTTTTGGGCCTTCATCTCTCATATGAGGACTTAAACATCATAATTATTCTTCCTCATTTGGTCTTTATGGAAGTAATTCCATTTCTTAGTTGTATCAACATTTCCATTTCATCTTAGAATGATGAATTCCTGCGTTTACTACTGAGTACATGAAAATTTTAGCCCAAATAAAAAGGCAAAATAATGTAAGGGATCTATGTGACCATAGTTCGATAGCAATCTTAATAAAGTTTTTTTGTTAATAGCTTTGTTGTTTTAGGAGCAGCTATCAACAGGTATATGTAGGTCTGTGAAACAATTACTCTGATGTTCAATGTCTTTCTCTTTTTCTTTTTCTAAACTTTTCTATCATGAATGTAAACAAGCTCTATGCATGCCTCTCTTATTTTTTGTATGTTGTAAATTATTCCAATCCTGCATATGTTTCTAACCTTGTTAATCATTGTGTTCCAGTTTTTTGTATTGAGAGATTATGCAAAAGAAACTCTTTCATTGAGATGGAGGTCTTGGATGACGAGGTATTACATGGATCGCTATTTGAAGAATCAGACTTTCTATAAAATCCAGTCACAGTCAATTATTGATAACCCAGACCAGCGAATTGTTGATGATCTAAGTTCTTTTACTGGGACAGCCCTTTCTTTCTCTCTGACACTCTTTAATGCTGCCGTAGACTTGATCTCATTCAGTAACATCTTATATGGAATCTATCCTCCCCTCTTTGTTGTTCTTCTCATATACTCTGTTGGCGGGACAGCTATCAGTGTTTTCCTTGGAAGGGTAACAGTCTATATTTCTTTTTCCAGTGATAGTTTTAAATTGTGAGGCAAAGCCACCTCCCCCCTCCGCCAATTAACTAAGAGGAGCTTTTAGATAGTTTAATTTTTATTAACTGGAAATGGTGAAAATTACAGGGACTGGTGACTTTAAACTTCATGCAAGAGAAAAAGGAAGCAGACTTTCGTTATGGACTTGTACGGGTTCGGGAAAATGCGGAATCGATTGCTTTCTATGGTGGTGAAGAGAGTGAAATGCAACTTCTTCTGCAGCGCTTCAAAAGTGCTTTTGAAAATCTGACTGTGAGATATTTCTTCTTTGTGTTTACTTTTTTCTTGTAAAACTACTGTTGAAAACCCTAGTCCCTTTTATTGTGGCTACCTTGGGTTTCTTTCATTGTAGCCTCCAGCACCGTTATGGTGCTAGGCGTGAAGGGGTGTGTTGAGACCTCACATCAACTAGAGATATGGCCAAAGCAGTCCTTATAAGACTTGAGCAATCCCTCACCCCTTGAGCTAGCTTTTGGGGTTGAGTTGGGCTTAAATTCTAAAATATATCAGATCCTATCCTAGATATGTTATTGGACTACCCGTATTGTTCGCACTCCAGGTGTCCAGTCTTGGGCGTGAAGGAGTTTGTTGGAAATTCCAGCCGCCTTCATTGCGGCTACCTAGGTTGCCTCCATTGCAGCCTCCAACACCTTCATTGTGTGGGGCATGTAATGATGTGTTGAGATCTCATATTAACTAGAGATATGGTCAAAATAGTCCTTACAAGGCTTGTGCAGTCCTCACCCTATTGATCTAGCTTTTGGGGTTGGGTTATGCCTAACTCAAATTCTAAGAGCTATTTTGTACATGTTATTGTTATCTATGTTCAGTCCAATTTACATTGTTTCTTGATTGAGAAAGTGGATCAATGTGAATTATCCTGAATTCTTGACTTCAATGTATCGGTAGTTAACAGAATATTACATTTGAAAGCTAAGCATGAGTATTATTTCACAGCCATGGGAACTGGCCAGTTTTTGGGAATTGGGAAGCTCTATGGAATACCAAATGCAACCTTGTTGCATCCTCGTTTCTTTTTCTTTCTTAAGTTACATACTGCAGTTTCATCTTCTACCTTATGTTAACATGATGATGAGTATTTTAACTTATTATTTCTTTCTTTACAGCAATTGCTGATTTCTTCTAGAAATCTGGAGTTCTTCACCAGTGGCTATCGCTATCTCATTCAAGTTCTTCCTGCTGCTGTTGTTGCACCGATGTATTTTTCTGGAAAAATTGAATTTGGTGTCATCAATCAGTCAGTCTCTGCTTTTAACCATATCCTTAGTGATTTTTCCCTCATTGTGTACCAGTTTCAAGCTATAAGTGCTTTCTCTGCTGTCATTAATCGGTTAGGTACAGCATTCTTTTTCCTGTTACATTGTAATATATATAAGATATGAGCGTAAGTGAATGAAGTTTCACAAAGAGAGCTATTTTAGGATATTTTGCGGTTTTGTTTTCATATACATTAATAAAAGATCCCAGAAAAGAAAAGATATTACAAAGTATTATGAGGTTATTTGTGAGACTACTGTAACTGTCCTTTTCTATATGTACTGTCCACTCTGCATTTCCCCTTTTTATATATATGGAATGTTACCTAAAATTTTGTCTTATATGTGTTAGATATCTTGTCCTAATCAGATACTTGGCCCAAATATCAGCATTTAGTTAGAACAGATGCAATAAGTTGGCAATTGTATCAACAGTTAGGTCGAACAGTGGACAATGTATATTAAGAATAGGAGGGAAATAATAGAGGGCCGGTTTTAGACTTAGAATAGGAATTCAGGGAGGTAGAGAACTAGATTTTTCGAATACCTGAGAATTTGAGAGTGTTCCATTGTATCATTCACGGCCTCTGGTTCTGTATCTCATTGATACTGATCAGGGATGTTTCTTCGATAAAAATCTATCTTTAAATCCTATTTCGGGTCCATTTCTATCAGATCGATTAACATTTTTTTAATTGTTATGCACCTTTCTTTCTGTTTTCTGTCTTATTGTGTCTACAGTTTGTATTGCAAGAAAGTTGGTAAGCTCTCCTTTTGTGATATTTGTCTGTTCCATCTGTTGTCTTATGTGTGCTCTTGAAACCTTCTCTTTGTGCTTATGCAGGCGAATTTGATGATATTTTGGACAGAAGCAACTCTAAATCTCTCTCTGATGCTTTGGAAGACATACATATTATGTACAAAGATTCTAGGAGTTCATCTGTATTGGAATCTAATGGATCCACTCCACCAGAAAAACATGAAACATTACTTGAGGTAGAAAGTTTGATTCTGAAGACACCAAGCGAATCAACACTTATTAGAGACTTGTCGTTGACAATTAAGGAAAAGGATACTTTACTGGTAAGACATCCACTGCCCCGTTAACGACATTTAAAAAGTTGAGTTCGTAGTTCATAAAACAATAGGGCTGTACATATGTATTTCTAAATATAACCAATTTATTAACAGGTAATGGGACCAAGTGGATGCGGCAAGACTTCTTTATTAAGAGCTATGGCTGGTCTATGGAAAACTGGAACCGGAAAGATCATATACTATGTGAAAGGTGGAGAGGATAATGAGAAATCGATTAATTCAGGTGTGAATACTCCCTTAGTAAATATTGCTCACAACACGTGCGAAGACCATGGAAAATCCATAAGCAGAAATTCCAGAATTTTATTCCTACCTCAAAGGCCGTATATGGTTTTGGGCACCCTTCGTCAACAATTACTTTATCCAACTTGGGGTGATGATGTAGTTCCCACATCAGATAGTACTGAACAAAGAAGTATGTGATTTCTAGTTTCGTTTCCTCACACACCTAAATATTTTGTTTTTAACTCTTATGCAGACTCCATACCTTTTTTTTATATTAAAAACAAATGTCTTCTGTTCTGCCCTGTCGTTCAACGTCTCATTTTCTCCAATACAATTGTTGAGACTATAGTGCTGCTGCAATTGTAGGTCTGAAAAAATGAGGGTAAAAAATCTGACACAAAAGAAAGGCTTAATTAGAAATTGAATTTATGTATAGGAAATATGAAAACATATGATTGATATGCAAGAGGTATTATTAGCCAAGTCATTTTGAAGATGCAACTAGAATGAGACTTCGCAGCGAGATAACTATTGATATATTTTTGGTAAACTCTGTTTATACAAAGTTAATCTAATAGTTAATTAAGCCTAATCAATGCCTTTTGAATCACCATAAAAAAAACACCTCTTGAATAACTGTCATTGAGAATATTGTTTCACCAAAGTATCATTGAAGAGCTGAATTAATCACATAACCATGTCAGATAAGAACTATTATGTTATCTGATTAAATAGAAAATTTACTACCTGATTAATATCCTAGTTATATTATTAGTAGAATGGCTGGAATATTGTGCAAGTTTTTACTGATGAGTGTGAAAATTGGTCTGCAGATGTGCTTCCTTTCTTGTCAAACTCAGGTGATATGAATGATGAGCCTATGAAGCCAACAACAGATGAGCTGATAAAGGTCTTAGAGGATGTCCGCCTCGGCTATATATTGGCTCGTTTCAGTTTGGATTCAACACATGAATGGTCTAGTGTTCTTTCTCTCGGAGAGCAGCAACGCCTCGCGTTTGCTCGTCTTTTGCTTTCAAAACCTCAATTGGCTTTATTGGATGAATCGACAAGCGCACTTGATGAGGCCAATGAGGTATTCTTGAATTCCGATTTCATCAGACACGTGTGTGAATGTGATATATCATATGGAAGTTTCTCATTCAATAAATTGACCATACGTCTCCATTTTGGCGATTATTATATTTCATATACTAAACTTGTTTTCCATACATCTGTGCATCACGGTCAACATTCTCATTCATTTCTTAGTAAAAATGTTGAAGTCCCATAAGCATGGATGCCTGTTGTAATTAATTACCAGCAACAAATATAGACACTATGGGCTATGCATAAGAAGAAATTACTTTCAAAATATAACACTAGCTAAGGTCAAGTGGCTTAAGCTGTTGCAAGTGTTTCTTGAACTAAATGCTTGAAACATTGCTATGCATCTTCTTTTTAGTATAACTAGCATGTGACCTGTGCTCAGCATGGATGCGAGAAAATCAGTGGGAAAGAATTTTTTTATATTCTATATAAAAGATGGAGATGCTGTGATGTGACGCAACGTGGATGGCCGAACTTAGTATAATTAATTTTTTTAAATAGATAATTGATAGATTTACCATAATCTTATTTTATGCTTGGAAATGTTTTATAATCAAAATGTGGTATAGAGAGAATGTTTGGCTGTAAAGTTGTTTATTAAAAAAGTTCAACAAAAGATTATATTTCCCTTCATGTGGTGCTGAAGTTAATATTCTTGTGGTTTTTGGCTTACAGGTTTATATGTACCACAAGATTGCAGCAGCAGGCATAACATACGTCAGTATTGGTCATCGATCAACCCTATGCGACTACCACAACAGGATCTTACGCATATCCACAATCGATTCTAACAACGAACAGCCAAATTGGCGCATTGAACCAACTAGACGTGAATCCTATTTAAAATTTACTAATCTATGAATTGATTGCAACGTGTTGCTGCTTATCACCTGGGGCGACATCTATGCTTCAAGTTCATTGAACACTAATTTTTGTGTATATGGATGTCACTCTATAGATTTTCCGTAGCAACTAGTTATGACATTCAAGTTTTATATACAGGTTGATAGAAGCTCTAATAGAAGAATGGCTTTTTTATTTTATTTTTTAAGTTAGGTATGGTGTTTTCTTTTCATAAAATTTTGAAGAGACATATCTTAGAGAGATTAACGTGTTAATTTCGTGCATCCAATTTAGATGAACTAAGCCCATTAATTACTGACATATTATTAATACACATTTGATCACCAAAAAAACCATTTATACACATTCAAGTGAATGCAATATTTGTTTATAAGAATTAGTGATGTATTAATACTTTTTTTTTTTGGTGCATAACGTGTTGTATTAATACTTTATTGGCTAGGCTTAGTGAATCTCAATGTATCACGTGGCTGATTGACCAACATATTAATACTCTCTTGCGACCCGCTCCCATTCCCACCTCCCACTCCCCTCACCCCACTCCCACCCCTCACCTTTCCCAACACTCCACTTCATCCTCCCCATTTTTTCCTTTTTCTTTTGGAGTTCAAATATTTTTTGGGAAATTCCAAGTTTCCAGATGGAAAATTATTTTTGTCGCCTGGAAACGTCAAGATATTGAAGGGGAAAAAAATTGAACTTCAAAAGTTTAGTTTCCGGAAATTAAAAAAATAATAAGGTCACAGGCAGAGGCGGAGCCAGGATTTTTTATTAAGGAGACCAGATCAAAACTTTGTTTGCCAGTTTGAAAGGGAAAAAAAATGATCTTAACATACTATATGAGGATCAAGACCAGATATACAAAACATGAAATTATAATGATAAAATAAATATATAAAACAAACAATATGAAACAAATTTGATATATATGACTGAAAAAGTTTACCAAAAGTTATGGCTAGAGTACAAACTAAGTCAACTTAAGTACATATTGTTCACAAAAAAAAAGTTAAATATATATTTAAAACCTTCAATTCTTTAGTTGTGCACGAAGATGCTTTATGGAGTAAAAATCATCAATTATCACATTTGTGGTAAACTTTTGAGCAATCTCCTTTTCAATATAAACAATCATATAATTAGTAAGAAAATCATCTTCTATTTTGTTTTGGAGCTACCAATTACCAATTAGGAATCTCCTTTTCAATGTAAACAATCATATAAGTGACTCACTTCCAATTATCAACACCTAAACTAACAGATGGCCTTTGGGTTAATAGACTAGCGGTGATCCCTATTGATCATCGCAGGTCACAACCCCTCTCATGGGGTGTTATTATTATCAACCCTCTAGTAGGGTTAAGGGCACCCTACACCTATTCTACATTTATTCTAATACTATTATTCTCTAGTGGATAGGGTTCGTCTCCCTTACCTGGCTAGGGAACCGCTCCTTCCTTCACGCCCCTTCGGGCGTCCTGCTACTCGTAACCCTAGAAAACTAGTACTAGAGTAGGAAAAAGGATTCTGAGGTTTTGATTGGTTAAATTGGGTGGTAGGACCACCTATTTATAGTGTGGGGAAAAGGCTCATTGCGTCGCGGTAGGTGTATCGCGTCGCGAGGCACTATCATTCTTTACACATGTCAATGCGCGTGTGGAAGTACTGTCAGGGTACGCTCGTGTCGCGAGCGCTTATTTTATTTTATTTTGGGTTTTAGATTTCTCTAAAGATTTCAAGACCCAATTATTATTATTATTATTATTAGCATTATTATTATTTATAAAAATCTGATTTATTTGTAATATTTTATTTTACATAATACTTATTTATTTATTTTATTATTTATCATTCTTTCTTTTATTTTCTTTCCTTTAATATGTATATATCCCTTAATTATATTTTATTTATTATTTTTCTTTTATATTTTTTACGACTATTTATATTTTCTCGTATATATATATATATGTATGTATGTTCATCAAAATTTATGGTTTAAAATTGTTCTCTATTTATTTTGGAGATTTACAATATTTTGAGAGTATTTTAAAAATTCTTGGGATGTCACATTACCATCCCCTTAAAATAATTTCCGTCCTCGAAAATTGGAAGGTTGGTGGTTGGTATAGATCTTTTTCTTTGCTCTCTTGATTATTTCCATCACCACTTTTCTCAAGTATTTTTCTTCTTTTATTTTCCAGCTTAATTATCCTTAAGATTTGTGATAATATGTTTTATTATATTTCTGGGTACGTAGTCATACTAGACAGGGAACTTTCCTTAATAAATGTTTTTACTGTTGAAATTTTTTTATTCAGTTATTAGATTATTTTAGGGAATCTTAGGGCCATAAGTTTTTAGCATTTTTATTAATTTTAAAACAAAATTAAAATTTTTTCTAAATTCTGATACCATCGCATTGCGAGGCACCTTAGTGTAATACCGTCGCGTCGCGACAGTCCTTTTTCCAGAAGCATTTTTAACGCGTTTAGAGACGGTGTTCTGCCATTGTTGGCAGTTCTGAGTTTTCTTCTCCCTATTTTGAGCACTATTTCGCATAAGGAGGCTAAGGATTCATCATCCTATTTCACTTCCTTGTCATTCTTCTTGCATTAAGGTAAGCCTAAATCTTAATTTATTAAAGTTTTGTATTTTAGTTTCTTTGGGTTTTCATAAGGGGATTCAAAGATTAGAGGCTTTCTTTGGATCTTTTAAGACTTATTCTTGGTCCTAGGTTACTTATATTTGCTAGGTTTGAACTATTGTTGATTTTTGGTTTGATTTGGATTTGTGGTTGAAATGGGTATGTTAGTGTTTAGGTAGTGCCTTAAAGGTGTTTGTTAAAAGTTCTAAATGAGTTTAAATTTGTTCTTAGATTTTTATTTCAAGTTTGTAGGCATTCCCTTATAATTTAATTGCCAAATTCTTCTTTTAGATTGTCCTAATACTTTTCTTAGCGATAAAGTTTACTTAGAATATTTTTATTCTCGGATGTTTGTACTTTAGAATTTGTCTTTGAATTTTTCTCTAATTGTTTTGATATGAGGAAGGAAATGTTAATCTCTTGTTTTATATCTAGCTATTTAAGAGAGCAATTCTTCCGGAATTAATGTTCTCATGGGTTTGTTAAATTTTAGATTTGAAAGATTAGTTCTTAAGGAGGTTCTAAATTTTTTTAATTTATAGGCTAGGAATAATTGTACATAAAATTGTAGAGTTTGCAAAAAAAAAAAAAAATTCTTTTCAAGGTTCTTAGAATAGAATTGTTTAAGTTTCAAGATGTATGTTCTATATTTATTTAGAATTCGAAAAAAAAAATCTTTATCTATTATGGATTTCTTATTCTAAAAATGCCGAATTAATGTTGAATACTGAAAATTTTAAGGACATTATTTCTTCTTAAATTTTGGTATTAGAGAATTTAGTTTGTAAGAATTAATAGATAGATACTTTAAAGTATTCTTGTACAAAGTTAGAATCTTATATATTAGATTTTTGAAAATATTTTTTTTTGTAGGAATAAGTTAAACTTTTCCTATGGTTTATTGCATAAGGGTTTTTTTATTATTTCTCATAAAATTTATTAAGTATAGAATTTTATGATTAAGATTGAGTTTTAAATCTTACCAGATTTATATTCTTGTAGGATGCCTCGTCGTGGTTCCAAGAGAGTTCACACAGGGCAATCATCTGAGGAGAGGTTAGAGGAGCTTCGTTTCAGATCCTTGGAGCATCAGAGGGTGTATTACTCTTGTTTTGAGTCTCGTGACATTTTTAGCGAGAGATTTTTTAAGGTGGAGCTGGGCGAGTACCCAGAGATTATTGGGGAGTTTCAGGAGAGACAGTGGCAGAGTTTGCTGGATCTTATTGGAAAGTTCAGTGTGGAGGTGGTTCGCGAGTTTTATGTGAACGCCTACCTTCTTGCCGGTACAGCCCTAACCTTCAGAAGCTATATGAGGGGCGTGGAGATTGATTTTAGCCTAGGTGCCATTAGCACTCTGTTGGAGATTCCTTTGGTTGAGGGTTGCTACTTTATGGAGAGGTTGAATCATCCCATTGACCCTACTACTATGGTAGAGGCACTTTGAAGGCTGGAGGTAATTGGGTTAGGTCTACGGAGGGAGTCCCGCTCAGGTTCAATGTTAAAAACCTTACGCGGTTGGCTCGAGCTTGGGCTTTGTTTATGCACTACTCCCTTCTTACCTGCTCCAACAAGAATGACCTGACAACTAAGAGGGAAGAATTGGTTTACTTTATCTTAGAGCACGATCCTATTGATATTTGCAGGGTGATTGCAGATGATATAGGTTGTTCTGCCAAGAACAAAAGTTGGTTGTGTCATGCTGTTCTGATTTGCAGACTCTGTCAGTCTCAAGGAGTGGGGATGCAGGCTATGGATTCGATGGGTCAGATCGTGAAGCCAATTACTAGAGCCATTATTGATGAATTCCCTAACGGCCCAATGGAAGTGGAGCAGCAGGAGCAGCCGTATGTTAGGGGTATTCCTCTAGTAGGATCGAGGGCTAGTTAGTTGCTAGAGAACCAGGCTAGACTGGAGGCACTGGTTTTACAGAGCAGGGATGAGGCTAGGGCAGACATACGTCGGCTACAGGATAAGGTTGACAGGCTGAAGGAGCATGTGGCTGTCTAGGTATCCACCCAGGATTTTGATATTTGATCTTTTTGGTTTTATGGACTTTTTCTTTGTTTTCGTGTTTTGGATTGGGTTTTCGGGGTAGATTTCCCCCTCCCTCCCGTGGTTTCTATGACATTACTTATTTTATGTTTTTAAAATTCTTCATTTTCCATTTTTAGTTATGATCACGCAATCAAAATATCCACTAACATAGCACGTTAAAAACATATTTTACATAGCACACGTCCTCAAGTTCAAACACACTTTCAAGCAATACAAGGAGCATTTTGTACATATTCACATATTATCACACACTTATACACATTACTCTATTCCAAGGAAGTCCATCAGTTGTTCCCCCATCCGTTCGATTTCTTCTTGAAGTGGGGCGGCTTCAGCTGTTGGTGGAATGGTGGATAGAAATGGGATGTTGGAAGCTGGGTGATTGATCACTAAGTTTCGTCTTCGTGGAGGAATGTTAGGTCTTCTCTGTCTAGAGGGAAGGGTAGGATCACACTCACCAGGTTCATGGGTGGGGTTTTCACACATATAACATCCATTACTAGTGTCTTTACAGTTAATGGTATAATGGTTTCCATCACAATTAAAACAATAGTGGTAGGTTGGATAAGGGCAATTTCGAGCAAGATGTGGTCCTGAACAGTTGTAACACCTTCCTCTTTTAGCATTGTTTAATAATTTATTCCATAGCTTTCTTCGATAACGGAGTGGGGGCACAACATGAGGTCTTTCTCGGCTATAGGATGACATCAATCTCTAAAAAGAGTAAACATATCAGAATGCACAGATACAAACAAATGCAATGCTATGCTCCTAAGTTACTAACTCTAGTATAGGTGATTTGCTTACCAAATACCCTGCCCAGTGTTATTTGTGGTTGAATTCGGCGGGAATTCAACATTTATCAGCTGATGAAAATATTACAGATCTCATAGTCCGGATAAGACCGAACTGCTCTGATACCACCCAAATGAGACGACCCCGCCCCATTATATTTCAAATGAGACGACCCCATCCCAATATATTTATTTATCTATTTCTCATATGCATGCTTTCATACGTCAACAAATATATATGTAATTTGAAAGAGTGCGCAGTGCGTGAGTGAGTAAGTAACTACCGGCTGACTCTATGCTTTTGATCTTGATTTTCCTGTTTAAAGTGATAGTGTGATTATGCAAAAATAAAATTGGAGATCAGAACACACTATTCATCCCAATAATTGGAAATAATAGTAATTAGAACTCATGTATGAATAGGCTTAATTACCTTAGTTCTTTTATTATGTCTTTTCTGAAATGCATCCTAAGATTTTATATGCCTACGTGGCCACAACTAGTAATGACGGCCCCACCTTAGCCTTTATAGTTAACAACTACCTTCCACCAGCCTGTGATGGGCATGTTAAGTCAGTTGTCCATCAACATATCCTGCTCATTGTACCCCTAAGAGTGCATCCCTGTTCCCCAACTTCAGCGATAGGAACAGGTTTCGGGGCGGCACTCGGGATCGTCACTATAGACAGTGATACAATAGTACCCCGACAAGATGACCCGGCACTCCGACGTCCTGATAGGATGGTCGCGAGTCATCCGTCACCTGTAGACTTGTCGGACCCAGACTATCCTCAAGGACCGGTGTGTCCTGTACTGACTGCATTGTACCTACACTCTGGTACTTGATTTCGTATGTAGCCTATGCGTATGACAGTGGATTACAACTATGCACATGATTCTTACTACTTATTTTATTTACCTCAGCACCTATCAGCTTATTATTATTCACTTTTTGGGAGGCTATACATTCAACGACTTTGACATGTTTTATCATATTATCTTATCCTTCCTTTATTATTATAGGCTTCGTTATATTGGTTACACCCACACACATACCAAGAGTATCGGAAAAACATTTATTTACAACACTCACAACACACAAACATATTAGCATAATACCACTTATTAATATTTAGAACATCCTTAACACACAAACATATCACGACACACAAGCATATTAGAAAAACATTGCAAACATCAATTCATTATTTATTTTATTTACCTATCATCGCTAAAGCGACTTACTACCAATTATCAACACCTAACCTAATAGATGGTCGATGGGTTGATAGACTAGCGGTGATCCCCATCGATCATCGCAGGTCACAATCCCTCTCCTGAGGTGTTATTATTATCAACCCTCTGGTAAGGCTAAGGGCACCCTACCCCTATTCTACACTTGTTCTAATACTAGTCTACCACCCGTGCGTTGCACGGGGCTCCGGCATTCCACTATTTTACCTGCCTAACAGTAAGTTGACAGAGTAAACATGCACAGATATCTAATACTGCACATAATACTACAAAAACCATATTTTATAATCCGCGACACTATGGTTAACAATATGCCACATATTCGACATCACAACACATTGAAATAGCATATTGAACATCACAACATATTGAAATAGCAAGTACGTAATAAACATTATAAGGTTCCAACATTATATCCAAACAGTCTGTAATGCATAATTATGTGGTTCGTCCACCACCAATTCAAACTAACACGATAACCATATAGTAGTAAGACATATTAAACAGCTGAACGGTGGCTACAAAACATCAATATCAAAACACCCATTTCAAAAAACCATGTAGTGAGCAACACCAGGCATTGTCAGAAACGAATTCCATTACAAAGTTTCCATTCACCATCTCCATTGTACGACTCGCCTTCAAGTCCCATCACATGGAATTCATGCTCCTACACATGGAGACAACACCAATTCATTGTAGCATCTATCTCTTATAAACTTAAGTTTACAGGAAAACCAAATTAAACATCAGATCATTATTAGATATTAAGTTGTTCAACATTATTTTCCTTCCTGATACTAACACTTTGTAATCAATAATGTATACAATGTTCAACAGTATTAGAGGCATAATTTAGTAAATACCATATCACACTGTATGGAAAACCAATTAAATATCTATATCCATTAAGATTTTCAAAAAAATCACAAACAACAAATAAGGTGAACTAATATAATAGATGATTTCAAATAATATATCATCTTTTCCACTTTTCTATGTTACAACACGTTAGATATAATAGAAACTATACTATACCTCTAGCAACTCTGTCAACATAAACAACATTGTTGAGCCTAAGATTG
Source organism: Calophaca sinica (assembly GCA_037113605.1). Classification (NCBI taxonomy): domain Eukaryota; kingdom Viridiplantae; phylum Streptophyta; class Magnoliopsida; order Fabales; family Fabaceae; genus Calophaca; species Calophaca sinica. The sequence continues at coordinate 93,258,502 of CM073732.1, read as the reverse complement.
CGAAATTCAACTTTGATCTTGTACCCAGCTTTAAGTTTATTCTCCTTACAGAAGGTCTTTCACCCCTTGCCAATCTTGGTAGACATCTTTGGCTCATCTCGAAAGAGTAACTTACATATTGTTTCGCCACCAGAGGGACCTCGTAGCAGTAGGGTAGTAAACCTTGCCTTTCTTACGTGTGCAACAATGTCCTTGGGTAAATCTTGAGTGTGGGTTAAATGAAAGTTATAAATGTAACATAAAGATCTATATTAGGATACAATGAAAAGGTTTAGAAACAAACCAAGTAACTCCCAGTTACTTTTGGTTTTGACAGAGTAACTTCAAATGAAACTACAGGACATCGGGAACACTGACTATGGAACAATGGAAATGATGCTGGTTCCAAATTGATGTTGTATATTGTGATATGGAAAATATTGCTTCCAACATATCGCAACAAAACATTGTGGTTTCCAGTCAATCCATACAATTCTCTAAGCTCCAGCCATCCATCAGTTAGTAGTGGATTTCTTAGAGATTTGTTGAATCTGACTTGGACTTGATTTCCAAGTGGATCTATGAATATCCACACTGGACCGAGCTCTTGAAAGAAAATGCGAACGAAAGATGGCTCGACCTTACCATATGTTTGACAGAAAACAAATCAATAATTAGTTTACCAAAATTGCAACCAACAACATCTGAATTATATGAATCCACAAATTCTCAAGTAACTAAATATTGTGACTACAAAACTGAGAAGATCAATATTCAAATCAGATGCTGAATCAGAATATTTTTTTTATTGGTTTATTTCAAAATTGCCCACGTCAGTTGCTACTAAAAACGACCTTTAAACTTTATAATGGGACAAAAAACGACATTGGGACCATAGAAGAAAACGTGTTATGCTTTTTAATATGGTAACGTTGCAAACATTACCCCAAATACTCTGACAGTTACCATAGACCTCCAAATACTCATAAAGTCACAATCTTTGCTATCAAAATTTAATATCTTTTAGTTTTATTATGTATAAACACTTAAAAAGGCTATAAAGTTTGAATCTTTAAGCATTGCCACAAAATATGATTGGAAAGTAAGCAACTAACCTGGCCTTGGACATGCACAGTTGAAAAACATCCAATGGTTTCCTTCCTAATAAGCTTTCGCGCGGTATATCTATTTGTAGTACCTCCATGTGAAACATCCCTCTTGTTCATCTTCCCTGTGAAAAGAAATTCACTCACGAAACTCAGATAAAATAATACGAAACGAAGCATGAAATCGACAAAATCAGTGAAAAGAATATTGAACAACATGAACGACTTACTCGCCAGTTTCGAAGACGACGTATCAGGGACACGACCACTATGTTTTCCCTTTTGTTACTTGCAGGACCTTATCAATAAAAATGTGATCAGAGTAAAAGTGAAACGAAAGGGTACCGAACGGACAGGTGTTGTCGTGTTTTTTTTTTCTTCGCCTAATTGTCATTCATTGGTTGGGCTTAGTAAAAACAACAAATTCTATGATGGGACATACACATTACAACCCATTTGACATCCCAGCATAATCAGATGATGTGGAATTCTACATTTGTGTACCGGATCACAGCCTCAGTGGAACAAATTTATTATTGACATTGGGCCTGGCCCAACAACAATTTTATAATATCCAGCCACAAAGGACAGCTAATTAAGTGTTGTATTCTTCATTTGGTGCATTTGGGCTTTGCAGTTGTGCCTTAGTATACATCATGTTGGTTTTTTCTTGTAAAAAATCGCTGACAACTAATAGTACTGTCACAAACTGTTTTCAATTCAGAAGGTTATATTGGTACTTACGTAAGAGTTAATTTTGGCTACATATTTGATAGTAAAATCTATGTAAAGAAATTGGTTAGCTTTGTGATTAAGTATATACGCATCTGTAGGAAATAAAACAGTGTCTTAACTGATACTGATATAAATCAACTTAAGCAAGAAAACAATAACTTTAGTTATCCAACCTTATGTATTACAGATTTTGAAAGACTTATTTGTATATATACCACGTTTAACGTTTGGTTTGTGTCAATACCTTCATCATCTGTGACTAGAATTTTCAAACCTTTCTTGGATGTAACTCTTGAAACTGCGACATATAGTTGTCCATGTGAGAAGATAGGTTGTGGAAGGTATACTCCAACATACTTTAAAGATTGCCCCTGACTTTTATTAATAGTCATTGCAAATGAAGTAGTCAGTGGAAACTGCCTTAGTTGAAATTTGAAGGGTATTCTGACATCTGAAGGTATGAGTGACAACCTAGGTATATAAATTCTATCACCAATATTGCTTCCCGATATGACCTTGGCTTCCACGACATATTTTCCCATTCTGGTAATAATTAGTCGAGTTCCATTACACAATCCTGAAGATTGGTCAATGTTTCGTAATAACATTACCGAGACTCCAACTTTCAGTTTGACAATGTGATTTGGTAGGCCAGAAGCATTGATTGTTTTTAGAAACTCTGGAGTGTGCACAATATATGGGCTATCAATATCTGAATTTATCGAGTAAGGAGTATCAAAACTAAAATATGTCTTTTCTTCACTAGGAATCAATGACAATATGTAATTATTTATCACGTCAGCTGTGTCACTCCTAGGTGCCAATATTGCCCTATCTTGAAAGAATGACGCATCAGTCATATTCTGTAAGAATGATGGATATATTGCATCAACAATAGTTGGTACTGAGTCACCAGTGGACTTTATGAGCAGATCATTAGGTATCTGAACTGTTATATCTATATCATCGATGTCACCATCCGTTCCATCACTAATTCCCAAAACCCAATCTGAAAATTCCTTTCTTGGTTTGACATCAATATCTTAGCTGCAACTTAGTAGTCCCATATTAGTACTAAGTATCAGCACCTCGCAAAAATTCCAAAGATATGATGAGTTTATGGTAGCATGAACAACTTCTTACCTTGTACCTTTTAGTATCATTGGGAGTATCTGTCGGAAATCTCCGCCCAAAACAACAACCTTTCCCCCGAAAGGAAGATTTAGATTTCTATCATCGCAAAACTGGAGGACATCTCTGAGAGTTTTATCAATTGCTTCAAAACAATGCTTATGGGTCATTGGTATTTCATCCCAAATGATGAGCTTTGTCTTAATTATTAACTCTGCTAATTGACTTCCTTGCTTTATATTGCATGTCGAGTCTTCATCGACATTTATAGGTATTTCAAACCTTGAATGTGCAGTTCTTCCTCCTGGTGTAACACCCCAAATCCTTCAATTGTTAGTTTAGAATTATATGCATAAAGCTTAGTATAGTTAATGGTGAATTTAAAGTAATTTCATGTTGATTTTCATAATTGAAAAATGAGGATATTGTGTCTTGATGAATCTAAGTGATTAGATGAGTTGAAATTAGTCTTAAAGTGATGTTATGGATGGATTACGAGTTACAGAAAGAAGGAATAGGAAGAAGGTTTCAAGATTTGATGTTAAAAGATGATTTTTCACATTTTTGCGCAGAGTGAATCGATTCACCTAGGCTTGAATCGATTCACACTAATGTTTCTGTCCACTAAAATGATGCTGTGAATCGAATTGGGAGTCTGTAAATCGATTCACCAATTCGATTCACGAAAGGCGCATGTGCAGTTTTAAGTGGATGAATCGATTCACAACAGACTGTGAATCGATTCACGCACTCTGAAAATGCTTAAAACGCTATTTTTCAGCAGAACACGAAAAAGGAAAGTAAAGAAGAGGAGAGGGGCGATTTGGGAGAAGAGAGAAGAGGGAAAAAACTAGAGTTTCTCAAATCCTATGAGAAATCCATGGATTCTTGCTAGATTCTTCTCAAACCTAGCTTGAATCAAAGTGTGAGAGTGAGATTTTGGGTGATTTTAGAGTTTTGGTTTGAAGCCCTAGATAGAGGACGAAGGAGCTCGTGAAAGAGGAAGAAGAAGGAGTTGCAACTCAGTCCTTGGAGCTCAAAATTTTGCTTGAGTTGTGAGTTCTTCCTTCTCTTAGGTGATGGGCACCCATAAGTCCCACATTAGGGCTTTTCTCAAAGAAGTCTTTGAACCCCAAAGGGTTCAAAGATAGGGTTTGTTAACCCCTTTGAGCTTAAGTTGATTTTTGAGTTAATGTTATGAGATTATATGGGTTTGGATGAAATAGGGTTGGATTCTGTCCCCAACCTCCCTAATTGTTATGTGATGTTTGAAACCTTGAATGCTCCATAGAGCTTCAAGGGGTTTGTGTCCTTGTTTTGAAATTCAGTTCTTAACTTGTGACTATGTGTGGACTTTCATATGAATGAGTGATTTTCATGTTTGTATGATTATGTGAAATGGTATGTCATGTAGTTCAATACCTTTAGTAGTTCTTTACTTAAAGAAAAGCATGCATGCAAGACATGATAGTTATGATTTAAGTTTAATTAAAAGACACCAAGATTCCTCAAAAGAGGAGAGCACAGTATGGTTAGTCTCGTGGGACGCCACTTGGAGGTTAATGACGTCTAACCACCATACTGTTAGTTGTGTTGAGCGGCGCCTATGGAGTTAAACATATGACCAAATCCGACAACATAGCTTCCCGGTTGTATAGTAAATCAACCATATGGGACTAGTTAAGACGTGCTATGCTCGAAAGTATGATGAACGAAAGGTTCCTAGTAAAGATTGCATTACCTAAATGCGTTTGATTGTTTCTTTGAAATTGTCTTAAGTTTAAGAGTCATGGTGAGGGGTCGAGAGAAGAATTCACTCAGATTTTATCTCACCCCTTTCCCCTTTATTGTTATCACAGATTCGCAGGTACCGAAGGAAGGTGAAAAGAGCTAGGATGTGGAGGATCTTTATGCTATTTTAGATTTTGGAATTATGTAATTTCTCTTTTTGGTTTTAATACAAAAAGACTAGTATTTTGTATTAAATCATGAGATGGTTATGTAATTTTAAATTATGAAATATTTCCTTTTGTGGAACTAGGATCTATGTGTAAATCTAAACTTAATGTAATGCTTAAGTTTAAATTTCCGCTTATTTAACTCTGTATCAAATGTTAATTATCTTACTTTCAAGTCCAGTTGAATGTATGATGTTACACCTGGGATCAACAAAGCGGCTATTCCACTTGACGCTACTGTTAACATAATATATCTTTATGATCTCAATGCTGCTGACAAAGCCCTCCATATATAAGTCTTTCCTGTTCCACTGTAACCATACAGAAAAAATAATCCAGGTTTATTATCAGCAACCTGTTTCATGATTTTGTCATATATTGCTTTTTGCTCTGAAGTCATGGTTGACATCAATTGAATATGTTCTTGCGCCAAAGATATCCTATCATAATTTAACTCATCATAAATGAGCCTATTTTGTCGCTCACAGATCAATGACATGTCTGGTTGAGGCATTGTATGAAAATCACCCAAGCTCCTATTATTGCTTTGTAATAATGAATCTATATCAGCCAATGCAAAGCTTTTGATCTCTTATTGAGACAATACCAAATCTACCATGTTGAGCAATAGATTATTATTTTTAGAAAACACAAACCAATAATATAAAAACATATTACAGGAATTTATATGCATAAATGTAGTTAAGATTATGGGTTAAAACATTAGCAACAATTATTGAATAATACCTGGAAATTGAAGTAAAGTTCTTTGCATATGCAATATATCATCGCTTAGATATTCCCATGTATTGTTCCAAACAAATTCTGGCCTAGATAACTGGTTTGGCAACAATAAAGTTACGAAAAGCCTTCGTAAATAACTTCTCGTTCCCCATTGGCTTGACTCTGTAATTGCATCTATATACTCTTTGTCATCATCTAACAAACCCATAGCATAGCAAGCATCCTTATCTGTTGGATATTGTTTATCGTTCTTATATCGGCAAAACTTTATGGTCCCTTTACATAATTAAGCAAAGTTCTCAAGTAATATAGCTCACCAGTTCCAGGAGGAACGAAATGAAGTCTTCCAATACAAATACCTTTTTGACGTAGAGTGCATTCTCGCTTTCCATCGTCCCAAACAAACATCAATAGAAATTGATTATCAGCTAGACCTTTTACTTATGGATATTTTTTATTTGCATCCATCCAAGCCAGAAACTTAGTTTTGGTAATGTGTGGCTTGTTGACAATCATATCAATTGAATCATCATCTTCAAAAAGAACACTTTGCTTATCTGGCAAATGAAATGTTAACCTTTCAACTGATGGTGATCTGTGGTTGATGTCAAAACTAAATATTCGCCAAACAGCTTCACATGATGACAAATATCTACAATCATAATACATCTTTATTTCATCAAAATGATGATCATCTTTGTCTTTTTTAGCACTACTATAGAAAGTTACAGTAACTCAATCATGCCCTTTGTTGACATACTTAAAAAGATACTTGATGGACCGAGATTGATTACACCACTCAACATTGATATGAGCATTGAACTTCTACAGGAGATTTTGATTGTAAGGGACCACAAATCTGTTGTCCACAAAACAGTTACCCTTTTGAATGAACACACCATTATCACTTCATTTATAAACATGATATCCATCAGCATCAACAGTTGTTTGTTCAACAAAATTTTTAGGGAAATACTTTGTACATTTTCCATTTTGTATGCATGGAGATTTTTTTATTTTGGTTGCCGCATGGACCATGGATCATAAGAGATAATATTATTTCAAATAGTTCAGGATCACTATCTCTATCTGGGATCTCAGCAGAAATGATGTTGTCTATATCATTAGGATGTACATACCGAGAATCAGCATGCAAGAAGACTAGTATGTGAGCATGTGGTAATCCTCGCTTTTGAAACTCAATAGTGTAGATTACTGGAAAACAAAAAAACAAAGATATTAGGAAGAAAACAAATACTTCAATGTTGCGGTGATTACTGCAACTGGTGTATCAAACCTTTCAAACTGATATTAAAAGAAGATTAGCTGCTTTAACTCTACCAAAGATATCGCCTTTCTTAATCTCCTTTATCAATTAATCAAGTTTTATTTTGAAGATACTAGAAACTAAGTCAGGTCGATCTTTTGACTTTAGTCCATACTTGGTCAAGAATCCACGTATTTCTGGACACTTATGATTGCATGTGAAAGTAATGAATAAGTCAGGATACCCAGCCCAACCACAGATTGCCATAGCATCCTGGTAGTTTTGAAACATATGACATGCTCCTCCTAGAAAAGTTGATGGCAATATGATTCTCCTGCCTGCGGTTGATGGATTCGTTTCACCCCTAAGAATTGCCTCTGTCAGACCCTTATACATTTCAGCTCTCAATTCTTTTTGATGTGTTCTAACCCACATCAATCTGGCAGATTCTATTGTACTGTAAGCATCTACCAGTAGTTGTTGAAATAGGTGCCTCCCAAACAACAAAGTTGAATGCTCAGTTTCTATTTGTTGGAATCTATATGCAAACTACTCCCTGAGTGTCACTTTTTGTCTTTTTATTTTTTGACCACCAGAATCACTGTAACTAATGTTATCCTTATATCCATCTTCACCTCGCGGAAAGAGAAGTGGATATTGTAATGGTAAGTATGAGGGTTACATTACTGAAATATGTTGTAGTAATCCGGACTGAGTCTCGACATTAATATCTCTTTCAAAATCAGCTGCATCGAAATCCCCAACAATTAATGCTGCCACCTCTGACGCATGCGACACATTGTACATCCTAGCATCACGACCTCTCTTGCTTAAAATTCGCAACTTCAATGTGGGGGCATCATTCTCCTTAAGTCTTTCTCTGATGACTGTATATATTTTGGCATATGGATTATGATTATCAAGAGCTTGCTTGATCTCATTAACAATTGTGGCTTTAAATGAGGCTTCATTGTCTTCCATCCTATTTTACCTAAAAAATAAAGATGTTACATATTTAAGTCATGCTACTACCTAGAGTATAGTAACCATATTATTACGACATATCACTATCAATGTGAATATAATACATATAATGAGTAAGCATTTAAAATCTCTTGACAACGGAAAGTCTGTTGATTATTTCATTTTCTGTCATATATGTATAACTGAGCAAACTTAGGCTGATCTCCTGGTAGAGGAAGCAAACTTTCAATATGGTGATAATTCTCACCATGCAGTAAATACATTGGAGGAGCATTTCCATTGTTGATTGACTTATTTACCTTCCCGCCTATAGAGGTGAATGTTAACATACTATTGAAGGACCTGATGTTATCCAAGAAATATTTGCTTTTCTTGTCGCCCCTGTGAAATAAGTCGTAAAGTGGCCGAGGAGGTCTCTTGTATTTGTGAAGTACAACTCGTCCCTGGCTACAACAGAAAGCAAACTTGGGAATTTTTGGCTTGTAATGCTTTTGAGTTCTCTCTTCAAACCATATCATTGCACCACAATCCTTGCAAACAGATGTTGGTTCACCAATATCCCAGTATTGGGATTTACCTATGTAACAACCATAGATCATAAATATTTTGTTTTATAGGTTTACACATCCAAACATACAATGAATATGATTTTTGTGACATCTGATGAAATAAAATAGACAAAGAAATACCCAGGAAAGTCCTAAAATGATAAAATAGGCTAAAAAGGATCAAAAAGGATGAAAATAGCCTTAAAAAACCCTAGAAAATCCTAGAAAACCAAGACAGTGGAACCTTCCAAAAATGCGTCTGTCGCGATGCGATGGTTCCTAGATAGAGATCCCTCGCGATGCGATCAATGTCGGTGAATCAGGAACGTTGGATCCCTGACATGTGTTCACTGTTGCGACGCGATGGACCTTGTGTCTGTACACTGTCGCGACGCGATGGTCCCACCGGAGCCTATAAATAGCGCCCTTCCCCTCCTCACTTGTCACCTTCTTCCAAGGCTTCTTTGGGAGCACGTGGGAGAGTTCCAGAGGCGTGGCAGGGACGTGGGCGATGACAGTCTTCTAGGCAGGTATGCAGAGATCTGGACCCTATATACTAGGGATAGTAGCAATAGGATAGGTGTAGAATAGGGAAGTAGGGTGGCCCAAGCCCTACTAGGGGTTGATGCCCCAACACCCTAGGAAGGGTGTCGAGACTATGACTACTAAGGATAGTAGTCGCTAGTCCATCAACCATAGGAGTAAATGTTGTGTGAGAACCCTAGGTTAAACGACTTATAAATGGTTGATGATTGTGTATGTTGTTTGATAACATGTTAGTAGTTGGTCGCCTGTACGATGTTAGGGTTAATCATATGCTGTTAATTGTTGGTCGTTTAACTGTTTGGTTATTGCTGAATGATTATATGCTGGTGATGTGGGGAAAATAACAAATAAAATCTTAAGTGTTGAAGTGAATAATAAGTTGATGAGTTGAGTTGATGAGAAATGAAAAGTTGTTGAATATCGGATAATCATATGCATGGCTGTAATCTACCGCCGTGCACATAGGCTGTGTACAAGGTCAGGTGCCTGAGTGCGGACACGATACAGTCAGTACAGGACAACATCAATCCTTGGGGATAGTCTGAATCCGACATAAATTCATAGGTGACCAATGGTTTGGCCGCCATTGTTTCGGGACGTCGGGTAGCCTGGTCATCCTGACAGAGTACTGTTGTATCACTGTCCATAGTGTCGATCCCGAGTGCCACCCCGACACCTGTTCCTAACGTTGAAACTGGGGAGCAGGGATGCACTCTTAGGGATACAATGAGCGGGATAAGGGGATGGACAACTGACTTAACCCACCTATACGTCAGTGGGAGGTAGTTGTTATCTACAAAGGCTGAAGTGGCTAAGGTGGGGTTGCTAATGCCATCTTTGGAAGTTGTGCAACCACGTAGGCATATAGAGATTTAGGTTTCATGGACAGGGTAGCTAGGTGTTGATCCTAAACTGTTGGTCGAGGATGTGTGAACCTATTCTTTCACATATTCTATTCTTCTGTTTTCCCATTTATTGGTGTATAGTGTGTTCTCATCTCCCATGCTTTGTGTTGTTTTTTTTCTTTTCTATAATGTATATTTTAGATTCTGAAGATTATTACGAGCCTGAAGATGTCTCACTACTTTCATCCGACCATGCTGGAGGAGCCGAGCATCCCGATTTGGGGTGACTTCAAGGTGTATTATCACGACATGGATGGGGATTGCTGGGAGATTGATTATACCCACCATGTAGTCATCTATACGGGTCTTGTCAGTGTCTTCTTTCGTCTTTTAGGTTTTTCGAGGGCCTCCTTTGTCGGTGATTTTAGAATTGCGCAATGGTTGTCGTTCAACAGTATGTGGCGGGATCCTAGGTCTAGGCAGCATTACCCTACTGCTCCTTCCTCCTCAGGATCTTATAGTATGGCTAGGGATAATGTTAGAGACTGGGAGGTGCGATGTAGGTCAGAGTCGACCGTCCCTTCGTCTCCTACTGCTCTGCTAGTAAAGCCCTTGAGGGTCTATCATTCTAGGTTTTAGGGACGTCCTTCCACTGGGGACTCCCGACTTCTGCCAAGTCCACGCATTAGGTTTGCTAGGCAGGGCCAGATGTAGGAGGCTTCTCGATTAGGTTTTTGTTACTTTTGGCTTATGAGGATATTCTTTTGTATACCCATGAGGGTTCTTGTATTTGATGTATATTATTCTTTTGATGGTTCCTAGGAGGGAACCTTTGTATGTACAAACTCTTTTATATATTAATGAAAAATATTTTCTTCTGCTGTACTCTGATATTGTGTTATTAATATTGATAATGGTAATTATGGGTTAATATTATAAATGGGGCAAGGGTGCCACAATTTTAATCTACAAAACAATATTGTAGTGTGTACAAAGTAAGTGTAGATTATTTTAACATGCCTTAAAGCATCAAAACATTCAAGCTCTTGGACAGATTGATTTATGTCATTTACGTCGTCTGCTTCTTCTGTTGAATTCGACAAACAATTATAAATTTTATATAACATAGGACTGCCGTAAAATATATAATATATCATTGATATATCGATGAAGGGCGTACATGTTGGGGATTATTCTGGTCCAAGACTATGTCAGTGCTTTCAGTTGATGATTCTCCTCCTGAGTTGACCACTCCTTCGGAGTTGCTGACTGGAAGTAATCAAAACATCGACTGCATTAACATCACCCTAAATATAAAATAAATAGTCACTTGTGGGCAAATCCTCACCATTGGTAATATTAGATAATGGCACCGTTCCAACAACATCTATACTGGACTGTATCCCATATTTGTCATATGTGATTGCAGATTCAGCTCTAAAAACATGGTGAGGATGATCATTGACTATCTTTGAGTCAAATACATTGTATGAACCTTCTCCTTCTAAGTTAATCCCTGGAACTGTAGAAAAATAACAACGTACAATTATATGGTCATGATTACAGTGTCTACGGAACAGAAAATGTATATCTTTTTACAGCCTGAATTACAACACCTAAATTATGTCAGTGGTAGCATAATAAATACTTATTAACATAATAATGTACACATTTAATATTAAGCAACCATACCTGATGACAGATTCTTATTTGTATGTCCAACAACCTTGGCACAAATAGTATTGTCTACCTTATCATGGGATGGGGTAGAAAATGTGTTTCCTCTTATAACAAACTTTCTCGGACCAATCCTTGGTGACAGAGGTAACAACTTTTTCTTGTGCACAGGTGTTTCAAAGGACAACCTGTTCACTACATACATGTACATATTTAGTACTGCAATAAATGGATATCATTTGCAATAACACATAGAGTAATACTATTAAACGGAATATCATTGAATATATATACATATATCTTAGTGGACTATATTCAGTTGAGTACCGTTGGTAATATCAGAAAATCTCATGCTTCCAATGAACTCTTCATTAGATTGGAATCTCTTATCTTGATTTGAATTAATTGAACCAATGACATCCTTCCTCACCATTACCTTCCCTGAATAATTTGAATTATGTATTAACAGTTGGTTAACATATGAGTGCACAGTGTTGTCCTAATAAAATTATATTGTTTAGAATTAAATTCTTGATTACATACCTTTCAACACAGGGAAAAATGTATCTTGTTGTCATGTATTTGTTTCGTTGCTTGGATGAGGGAAAAGATCTGGAATATTTGGTTTGATATTTTCTCCATTATCTGAGAGTTGGGTCCTTCTACGACGCTTACGCGTTGTCGTATACTCCATCGAAATCTAACATATTTTAATACCACACAAATCTGGTTTTCTATTATTGAGTATTTGAGAGTCGAATGGAACATAATCCAAGACAAATGTATTCAGCAATTATGTATCTGTTTAAATGGAGGTTAAATAAGGAAGCACTTATCTAGCTGTGCCAGGTATAGATTGATACATATGTTGTGTGAAAGAAATGGAAAAAAACCTAGTTCAATACGTAAATGTGAAATTAAACTAATTGAATCTCATACTATTTCTACACTTCATTCTAGAGTTGGGACTTACGGGACCTAAATTTGTGCCAAGCCACATGTCATTTGTACTAAAACATATAGTAAGAGACAATTTTTTTACCATAGTGTAAACTTAGAGTTTGTAGCGACCGAAAAATCCGGAAGGGATTTTATTCGATGGTTAATGGAGCGGCCACCAATAATTTATTTTTTAGGGAAAATATTAGAAAAACCTTTTTTTGAAGAAAATGGCCCTTGAGACTAGATTTGGGTTCGGGAGTCGAATTATGCGTAGGGAAGGTATTAGCACCCTATGACTCGAAAAAGGTTACCTTTAACTAATTGTGCAAAATTACATTAACTTTTAAAAATGTTTACTTCCCTTTTATTAAAAAAAATAAAGATAAGAAATAATAAAAATTATCTATTTTTGCACTTGACAGGAGTGGGCCCCTGCTCCTACGTATCTCCAGGTGCAGTGGAGAATTCATAGGCTACGTAGTTCTTGGGTAGAAAACGGTTGTGTGCTGGTTGATTTTAATTGTATACTTCTTATAAAAAGGGTAGGTTTTCGTAGGGACCAAACAGGAAGCAACCGAGAGTGGTCCTCACTAACAACACATTTTTGTTTAGAAAATCTAGGTGTTCGCAATGATCAAATGGGAAGCAATCTCGAGTGATCATTACTAGTAAATTAATTTTCATGATTTTATTATGTGTTTTTTCAAGAAACATGGCCTCAAATTTTGTGTGATAAATTGAAATTTAGTTGAGTAAAAATTGTCTCCATGGAGTGAAATGGGGTCAGGTTTATTGTCCTAATTTGACTAATAACCAATATAACAAAAATATCTAACATTATAAATAAAGGACAAATATAAACATACTTAAAAAAATGCAAAGAAAGAAAAAGAGAGAAGGAATTGATGCACTTACCTCAGGAGAAATTTTTTTTGTTAGGCACAATGCGTCAGACCCACATACTCCTACAATCTTGAAGGTTGAAAAAGGATAGTAACCCTCCCATTAAAAATTTTGACTAAAGCAAAGGCCCTATGCTTTGCACAAGGCCCATTGATCCATTTTTCTTCCCCCTCATAATGTTTGGTGATGCACTCCTCATATAGGAGAATGAGAAGTTGAAAGAGAATGATTATTTCAAAGTGGGACTTCAATAGTCGGGAGCTAGCTTCTTAATTGTGAGATTTTAAATGTTCAACAAAATCAAATAGCCAACTCTGAGCACTAATATAACACTTAAAATAACTTTATTGGGCTTCGTGACCTCATAAGAATTCTAGACATTGTTTCTAGCTTTCAAATGGCACAAGTTGCATCTCAAAATGATATCTACAACTCAAGATATTGTCAACACAAGTGGCTGTCCCGAACAACATTGGTTGCAGTAGGAGTAATGTAAGGTCACGTCACCATGTAAACAAAACGAGATCTCAAACTAAGCATTGTACTCTAATAACCATATCACACAAGTTAAACACACAATTCACCTCAACACGGATAATACACAATTACCAACTCTTAAATATACGAAGTTCCTACTTTTATAGAGGTCACAAAACAAAAGGTTACAATTAACATATCACGAGAGCATAGAGATCACCCAATCACCGAGGTCACACAAACATAAATATCACATCAATAATATGGTCATTACAAAGTTATACACACTGGTCAACTCATCACGTAAGTCTAAATAGTATCAATACAAATCGTCTACATGTATCAGTTTGAAACACAGGTACATAAATAGAATAAGATACAACAAATAAAATTACAAAAAGCTCACTATCAAACCGGATACATATGTGAACAACTAGTAATAAAGCTAGTCCAACAGCAGTTCACAAACAATCTCAGTATACAAAATTTTTTGTAGCCACACGATCACATAACGCAGACTATAGAAAACACATCATAAAACTCAAATCCTAGACCCAAAGATCATGCAACACACGGATCACACAGATGCAGATTTCACACAGAAAACATAATAGACCACACACAGTCCGGTTAGGGCCGAACTGCTCTGATACCACTAAATATAACACCCTAATTATCTATCGCTTATATTATTATGAAACGATAAGATTTCAAAACGTTTGGTAAAATAAGTCGGGTTTTCTTTTCAAAACGAATTCTTTTGATGAGTAACCTTCCCTTCAATAAAACGTGACGTTCAAATGTCATTTTGGAAAATTAAGGAAATGCTTAGGGTTCATAACTCAATCAAATAAAACACGTAGTTTTCAAATTCGGTCTTCATAAGATTTCTGAAATACTTAATCACTTTTGTACAAGTCGAAGATTTAGTACTACGTCTTCATACCTACTGTCTCCATTATTTATACAATTGAAATCATCGTAAAATAAAAGCTATTACTAATTTAGAAAACTATGTTTAATAAACATTTCCTTTAGAGTAAATAAAGAACACCATTTGAGTCCACATCATGCATATAAAACATTTCCCAAAAGTCCATTCCGTTAAAATAATTACAATTTAATCGTCCAATTTATTTACAATACAGTAATTCAAATAACACTTCTATACTAATTTAAATCACACGATTAGAAACCTCATTTACATATATCCTTTCTAAATATTCAAATTTAACTCAAGAGGTATCTCAGTTCTCCAAGCCAATTAACTGTAAAAAAAAAAATAAGAGTGAAGGAATGAGATAAAAATCTCTGCAAGTACTTCCCGTCACATACACGCTCCCGGAAATTAACAGGCAAAGCATGCAAAAGAGACAAGTGTTCATGTAGCAGGCAAAATAAGGCTATACAACAACTTGAGTCATTTAACATTTAATACAAACCATCCTAAATCAATAGCAACCAATGTTTCATTCATACAAGTACAAGTCAAATCCATTTCAAAAGCACATAACTCAAGCGCGAAACCAAGTCAATCTTAACAATGAAGGCTAATCAGTCAACGGTCCTACATTGGCGACCAGCTAATGCGAACCTAACATCTACTCCGTCGAAATTTTCAGGATCCTTTTCCACTCTGGGTGAGCGGATGAGAGTGCGCTCAACATCCAGAGATACAGACTGAGTCTAGTCAGGGTGATCCAGTGTATAAATGGGACGCCCCAGTAGTGCCCTGCCTTTACGTAAGACCCCCTACTAGAAACTACACTCAAGGCCGAGCAAAGCTCCTCATGGTCATCTCCGAACTGTTCCCCATGAAATCGTTTACTCACCACCCAAAAAACACTAACTCCTTGATGCGCGATAACCGGCCTAAGTGTCAATCCAATCTAGTGATTAAACTGTAATCACAACCAATCACGTCGACAACCAGCCTATGTGTAAATCCTAAGGTACCACTAAGTCAGTACGTCGACGAGGTTCCCTTTAATCCAAAACCAATCAAGACAATCAACTCAAATGGCAAAACAAAGTAGCACTAAACTACAAAACAACATATAAATTCCTCACAATTTCTGCATAATTCAAATACAACAATTACTACAGCTCAGTGCTGCAACATCCAGTCCAACAATCAATCTCTCAAGGTATAAGCAGAGTATCATCACATCACAACTAGTATGTATATATATATATATATTTGAACTTACATTCATCACAAAGTAATCATTTATTTCCACATGTAAACTCAGTGAAGTACCTTCAAGCATACACATACTCATACTCATACTATTCAGTTTGTTTCATTGCTCCTACAATGAACATGTACTCAGACTCACATAACAACACATAATCACGATCACACCATTGCTCATACAATGATGACATCACAAAACACGTAAGGACAAGTTTGGGGTCACAGGGTACCCAAAACAAAGAAAACACTCACCTTAGTCGATGTAAAAATCATTAGCGCAGTTCCTTCCTTCCAATCACGTTTGCAAGAAAGCCAGCAACTAGTCATACAGCTCCCATTCAACAACTTCGATTATTCGTTTTAGTTGAAGGTCGTAGCCAAGGGCTCACCAAAATCCAACCAATCAGACAATAACAACCGGCACAAAAAAATTTAATTATCAGTCAGAACACATTTTAAAACCAATTAAATAATCGAACATTTTTGAAAACGGGTTTCTCACAAAAAATGCACAGGCATAACAGAGGCCAATTTTGAAGTATTTTTCTTCGCGATTCTAACTAGACAGGTGGAATGAAACTCGACGATGAATCCAAAGCAAGTCTCGGTTCAATGATACAAACACCAGAATGTCCGGAAATGAGACTCGAAGTGGTGGCTCTGGGCAAAACAGACACTTTGTCAACCTTTATGTAACAACGAACTATATACCAAACCAAAAAGCTCTCATGGCAAGGATCACAAATATGGTCTCCGTTTTCTCCGACGGCCACCGTGGTGGCCGAAATCGAGCTCTAAAGGTGGCGACCATGGAGGTGACTTTGCCGGAACGGGGCGGTTTGGGGAAATCTAGGCATATAGGAAGGAAGGTCTTGGCGTGGGGTACCTGAATATGTGCTTCGTCTTCGAAGACGAAGCTCGTGGTGGCCAAAAACCAAGCTCCAAGCTTCATCCATGAAGGTTCTAGAAAGAGAGAACACGCGAAGGATGAAGGAATTGCGTGGTGGTTCATGGCGTGCATGTCGCGGCTGAGTTGGGGTGGTTGACCGATGGAGGGCGGTGCCTGAAAGGCTGTCGGAACTGTGTTCGCAGGTGGTGGTTTCGTGGTGTGTACAGGGAAGGAGAGGACTGAAATCAAGGGAGAAAAAGAGAGGTTCACGACGGTGGGTGGCTGGGAACGGCGCTTGAGAGGCCGCCATAGTGGTGGCTCGTGGAGGAAAGGCGATTTATGAGAGAATTGAAGGAGAGCACAAGGGTTAGGGTTAGGGTTTGGTTTTTTTTTTTTTGAAAAATAGAAGAAGAAGTTGCGCAGCGTATCATCACGCGAGGAAGGAGGAGGAATGTGGGCTGGGCCTAGGCGGTGCTCGCAACAATTCCAGGAGGTGTAGGAAGTAAAATAAAGGGCTGCATTTAGAAACGGAGGGTGCACTTAGTAACTCATGTAAAAAAATCATATTTACATATATTTAAACATTTTCAACACCATAAACTCATTTTAACACATCTTTAACCCAAAACAAAATCTCAAAAATACTAATTTTTCAAGTACTAATATTTTATAAAAATAAAATAAATAAATAATATATTACTAATATAATTAATCACATATCCATATAGATAAAATCACATATTAATATACGAGGTAATAATAATAATAATAATCATAATTGTAGTAATAATAATAATAATAATAATACGAAAATTGGGGTGTTACAGAAAGCTTAACTGACGGACCAATGCTTGGCGCGTTGATTGAAAAGCATAAATAAGGAACCAACACTCGGCGCATTGATCGGAAGGCATAAATGAGGGATCCACACTTGGCACGTTGATCGGAAAAGCATAAATGAGGGATCAACGCTTGGCACGTTGATCGAAAAAACATAAATGAGGGACCAACGCTTAGCGCATTGATCGGATAGCAAAATGATGGACCATTACCAGGCAGATACTGGTGCTTCGTGCCACGCAGGCACTAGACTTTGGATACCAGATAGGTACTGGACTTTCACCCGAGGATGCATAATTGAGATCAAGATGATGTCGGAATGGATAAGGTGTATGTTTTGATGCTAGAATAATGATTACATGAGTGATGCATGATGTAATGATTTATGGATGTGAGTAATTGGTGATGCAAAATTTGAAAGAGTATACAAAAAAAATTTCCTTTTTTATGAGAATGGTTTATTTTTAAAGCGATGGGTACAATGACCTTGTTTGATGAGAAATGGGCTTTTGGTATAAGATTTGAATATTTGGACCTGATCACTTCCTTGGAAAACTCTCATATGCTAAGCTTGAATTTGAAACTCAAACTCAGGCACTCAAGTTTATCATCTTTAGCTTGATCTGGTCTCTACCCAAATGTTGTGATTGTCCTCATTCTCATGACTTTGCTCTTCTTCTTTAGTTGGGTGGTTTATGCCTTTATTATCAAAGGTTGTGATGTATAGTAACATTCGACCACACTCGTTCGCATAGCCCTTCATTTGGATAGGATGGCCCATGGTAGCAAAACCTCTAAGGTCTAAGAAGTGTCATTGAATTGTTATATCATGTTAATGAACTCATGTTCTCTCTCCTAGAAGCGTTGTTTAATTAGCATGCATAACAGTGCAAATTCAGGTGAATGGGTCAATTAACTCAAGGTCTCTAAGAATATAGGGGTATTTGATGGACAAAGGCGACCCATGAGTGGAATTAAAAACGAAGGTCATTGCTCCAGCCAGCGAAAGACATGCTCACACCAATTTGGGAAATATGAGATTGCCCTAGTCTAGGCTTGAAACATACAATTGTCCCAATCATGAGAAATGCGATGGAAGGGTGTATAAATGGAATGAAGGGTTGGGAAATTTGCCACAGTCTGGGTTTCAATGATTCACTGAAGATCAGAATGGAAGTTGGAAGAACTGCCCCAGTTTGGATTCCGGATGGTGGAGAATAAACAACTTACCCCTGTTTAAGGAGGATAGCGATGAGGGGTACAGATGGAATGAAGGGTTGGGAAACTACCCCAGTTTAGGTTTTAGGGGTGCAGAGAATATAGGAGCGATATGGAATTTCCCTGTGAGAATGAAATGAATGGTGGAGGGACTACCCCAGATTTGGATGGACAAGTCAAGTGACTGCCCCAATATGGATTGCTGATTCTCATTTGGTAGATTCATGCAAGCTATGATAACTATGGGGTATTGATGTGATGAAGATTCCACTTCATCGATGATCACTAAATTTTGCCCCAATATTGGTGTTTCTTGAAGGAACCTTGGCCGTGCAAGCCTTTTAAGTGTTTTCTTTTTTCTTTTTTCAAGCAAACATATTGTGAATAAACATAATTATTTTGTCCCAAAATTAAAATTTTTAAGAAAATAAAAGCAATCAGTCATTGATCGGAATGGACTTTTTTAGGCTTGTAACGTGGTCATTGGCTATGGGCTTATGAAATGAGGGATATATAAGGCTCAAATGAGTGTTTGAGGGTTGATTAAGACAAAGGATCTTTAGCTCAGTGATGCACTTCATGATATGAGGTATTAATCCAAAATTTATGTAACCTTTTTCTTTCACTTTTTCTTTTCTTTTTTTTTGGGGTTTTTTGTTTTTCAATGATTTTTTTTTTGAGCATTTTTCTCTTTCTTCTTTTGACATCATGAGCTACAAGCATCGGATTAGCTCCTAGGGAGATTGAAGAAAAATTTATTTTTAGCTCAAAGGGGGTAGCAAGGGATAACTTAGTTTTTCCTTTCAAAGATAGAGAAGAAAAAAAAAATTGCCAAACTTCATTTCAAATCATGATTGCTCATTTTCATAAATTTTAATCCCAAGAAAAAAAATATGATGATATTTATATATACTCATTTTTTTCCTCCTTTTTTATGCCCTAACTTTTGCTTAGGCCGCTCTTTCGGGTTTTCAACCTAACAGTTCCATCCTTTTTTAGTGAGTTTTTTTTTTTTTTTGAAATAGTGTCCTTTACTACCCAAAAAGACTTGCACTATACTTAAAATGTTGACAGGATAGCTTAGTGACAATTCAAAACATCCAAAACATGCCTAGTATGGGGCATTCAAAATATTCTTTTGTGAAATTTCATTATTGGGAATCAACCAAATAGTCAACTAAGTACTATTATGGGGACTAGACTCTTTATGGGCGGTTGGGATGGGACTAGAATTGGAAGGAAAACTAAGATAAGATGAAAAGATGAGGACGCTGACTAACCCAAGCAAGAGTAAAGACACATGTAATGCAAGTTTATTAAATGAATGCTTCACAGAGTTGGCATTAGTTAGAAACTTGATAGAACAATTGCATTGTGACAACCTTAGGGTATTCAAGGACTCCTTTATCATGGAAGGACTGAGAACATTCCTTATGCTCAAGGTTGCGAATGAGCTGCTAATGATGGCAATCCCTTCTTTCTGGACATCACTTTCCTTGAACTTGACATGTCTCTAATAGCTAGCTCGAAGCCCTTAGTCTGCAACACCTTAATAAATGCTAGCAACCACTGATTATATGATTGAAAATTTTCAATCAAGCATAAACCAGAACTGATGTTGGCTGAAAATTTTAGCTGAAAAGCACCTTTGAGGATGAGGGTCAAGCCTATGTAGGAAGGGTTAGAGTGATTGCATCAATATGGAATGGCTTTGATGGTAAATGGGTGAGTGGTGAATGCATTATAGGGATATAACATAATGGTTGAGTGATGACTTTCAGGAGTGTGGTAAGTATGGATGGGATGAGTAGGGGATGGAGGTGAGACGCTTGAAAGTAGTGAATTGAGCTAGGCGCTTCACTCAAAGGATGTGACGGGTTAGACTAAAGGAAGCAGGTGGTTTGGCATCAAACAGAAAAGAATAATGCCATTGTGCAAGCCATATTTCTTGTGATGAATCCATAAGAAGGTGCGACAAAATCTGGGCATAAGGTTCCCACTTGAACATCTGTGTGGCTTTCAACATTAATGAAGATCCATTGTCCTGTCAGTGGACTAGGGTTTGAGACTAGTGAGGGTCATAATTAGAAACATTCCTGAGTTCTGGGCTCCTTTGTTCCCTTAACAGACACTTCTTATTTTTCAGTATTTTTCTCAATCCCTCCACCATATGCTTTCAATTCTTGGCATTCGAAATTTATGCAGATTCCAGGCATTGAGTTTAAAAATAAGTTTGAATATGAAATGGACTCAACTTTTCCAAGGAAGGATGATCAAAATAAGAATATTTTGCACCGCAAGCACCAATTCTTACCGAACAATGCAACCAAAAAGCATTTTTAGTTTCCTTTTTTCATTTTTTATTTTCTATTTGAGGTAGAAAATGTCATGCATGAATGAAAACATGATAGTGAACATGCATGAAGAAAATGATAAAAATGTCTATGCATGGAATGCATGGAGAAATGACTGTTTTGAACGGAATGGACTGGCATACTAAACGATACAAAATGCTTCATGCAAAATGAAGTGCAAATTGAAAAATGTCCATTTTTATTATTTTTGGACGATGAATGATGCAAGAGAACATAATTTTCTTATTTTGAAATTTTCATTTAGATACAAAGATGGAACAAGAGCACTTTTTGTATGTCATGCATGGATTTACTACTATTATGAGTTGCAGGCAAAACTATAATTTTTTACTTTTTTTTTCAAAACAAATGCTAGCCAATTGGCACATACGAGATATGAGCTATTTTGGATTTTTATGCATGACTAATAATGCAAGGATGATATGCTGACAAAATGTGAATGAATGTCTAGACCTACATGTAGAGCTATATGCACTTTTATGACAGGAATCATGACTCTAGTATGCATTTAATCAAGATGAAAGCAATTTTTGAATTTACTACTATTGTCAATGTTTGGAAGAGAGAGAAGACATTGAAACAATGTTTAGGAGATTTCAAACATTGGTTCACGGTTTAAAAGTTCTTGATAAGAGCTACACTACTATTGATCACGTGAAAAGGATTTTGAGGAGCCTGCCCAAGCAACGGAGACCTAAGGTCACGACTATGCAAGAAGCCAAGGACCTAAATGCCTTGCATCTTGAAGACCTTCTCAGTTCCTTGAGAGCTCATGAACTTGAACTAAATAAAGAAGAACCTCCAAAGAAATCAAAGTCTATAGCTTTGAAATCTACTAACAAAGCTTCCTCCTCCAAGGCTCTGTAAGTTGAACAAGAAACAGACGAATGATCGTCTAGTGAGAGCAGTGATGGAACAGACGATGAACTTTCTTTTATCTCAAGAAAGATTCAACGTATGTGGAAGAAGAAAGGAAGGTTCAGGAAGTAATTCTAGAAGAGGGATACAAGGGATAAGAAGGATTACAAGGATAAAAGCCAAGTAGTGTGCTACAAGCGTAAGAACCGGGGACACTTCAAGTCAGAATGTCCACTACTTGAAAAAGAGAAACCAAAGAGAAGTGGTTTCAAAGGCAAAAAGAAGAGTCTCATGACAACATGGGATGACTCTGATTCATCATTGTCTAATGATGATGAAGAACAGGCTAACATGGCTCTGATGGCTACTATTGGATCAGATAGTGAAGAAGAGGTAAATTCTAACTCATCCTCTGATGTTCAAAAAGCTTTTGATGAACTCTTAGATGAGTTTTTAAAGTTCTCCATTGAGTAAAAAGCGTTGAAAAGAAAATTCTCAAAACTTTCAAAAGAATTTTTAACGCTCAATGAAGAAAATGAGAAACTCAAAGCTGAAAATCACCATCTGTTGAATGCTAGCTCTAAGCCTGAAGAAAAGCTTGAATGCAACTCTTCAAAATATGAAGAGGGATTTCAAAGATTTCTTGCTGAGTGTGTAACATGCAGCAAACATGCATCTATGATCTAGGGTGTTAGCCAAAATGACAAAAAGGGTCTTGGTTATAAACCAGAGGAATCCACTTTTCAAAACACCAATCTAAAGTCTGATGATGCCAATGATCATAGTGACTGTCTACTTTGTACCTACTGTAATAAGAAAGGTCACATAAGAAATAACTGTTATGCTTTGAAAAATAAGAAGGACAAGTTTCCTTCTAGAACTAACAAGAGAGGACCCAACAATATTTGGGTACCTAAGGATAAGATTATCTATGTTGCAGATTTGCTTAGCAACAGAGTTGAAACACCAGTCCTGGTATTGGGACAGTGGGTGCTCACGACACATGACGGGAGAAAGACGTATGTTCTAAGAGCTGCAATATAAAGAAAGTGGAACAGTTGGTTTTGGTGGAAACCAGAAAGGTAAAATCATTGGCATTGGAAGGGTCGGTGAGAAATTTCTACCATCTATTGATAATGTTTTACTTGTTGATGACCTTAAGCATAATCTATTTAGCATAAGTCAATTATGTGATAGTGGTTATGATGTTGGCTTTAGTGATAATGTCTGTATAGTCAAAAACAAGAAAGATGACTCTGTTTTTTTTACAACAAAGAGGAAAAATAATATTTATAAAATCATCTGAGTTGACCAATCAAAATGTCAAGTGCTTTTTGTCACTTGTTGAAGAACAATTGACTCGGCATAAGAGATTAGGTCATACCAGCTTAAGGTTAATCTCAAAGCTTAATAAGAAGGAACTTGTTAAAGGCTTACCAAATCTCAAGTATCAGTCTGATTCTCTTTGTGAAGCTTGTCAAAAAGGAAAACAAACTAAATCTTTATTTCAATCTAAAAATGCTTCCACTTCAAGGCCACTTGAACTTTTACATTTGGACTTATTTGGTCCCACTAGAACTGTCTCTGTCTGGTAAGAAATATGGTCTTGTTATTGTTAATGACTATACCAGATAGACATGCGTAAAATTCCTTGCCCACAAGGATGAGTCTTTTAAGATGTTTTCTGTCTTCTGCAAATAAGTGCAAAATGAAAAAGGCTTTTGTGTCACAACTATTAGGAGTGATCATGATGGTAAATTTGAAAATGAATTATTTCAAAACTTTTGTATAGAATATGGCATTTCTCACGAATGACATTTAAAAAACATGATACGTTACTGGAGGTAGAAAACTTGATTCTGAAGACACCAAGTGAATCTACACTTATTAGAGACTTGTCGTTGACAATCAAGGAAAAGGATAATTTACTGGTAAGACAGCCACTGCCGCCTTACTCACCAATGACATTTAAAAAAGTTGAGTTCGTAGGTCATAAAACAATAGGGCTGTACTTATGTATTTCTAAATATAACCAATTTATTATTAACAGGTAATGGAACCAAGTGGGTGCGGCAAGACTTCTTTATTAAGAGCTATGGCTGGTCTATGGAAAACTGGAACCGGAAAGATCATATACTATGTCAAAGGTGGAGAAGATCCTGAGAATACCCCTGTAGTAAATCTTGCTCGTGACACGTTCGAAGACCGTGGAAAATCCGTAAGCAGAAATTCCAGAATTTTATTTCTACCTCAAAGGCCGTATATGGTTTTGGGTACCCTTCGTCAACAATTACGTTATCCGACTTGGGGTGATGATGTAGTTCCCACATCAGATAGTGCTGAACAAAGAAGTATGTGATTTCTAGTTTCGGTTCCTCACACACCTGTAGACGTCTCATTTTTCTCTAATACAATTGTTGAGACTATAGTGCTGCTGCAATTGTAGGTCTGAAAAAATGAGGGTAAAAAATCTGACACTAAAGAAAGGCTTAATTAGAAATTGAATTTATATATAGGAAATATGAAAACAGATGATTGATATGCAAGAGGTTTTGAAGATGCAACAACTAGAATGAGACTTCGCAGCGAGATAACTATTGATATATTTTTGGTAAACTCTGTTTGTACAAATTTAATCTAATAGTTAATTAAGCCTAACCAATGCCTTTTGAATCACCATAAAAAAAACACCTCTTGAATAACTGTCATTGAGAATATTGTTTCACCAAAGTATCATTGAAGAGCTGAAATAATCACATAACCATGTCAGATAAGAACTATTATGTTATCTGATTAAATAGAAAATTTACTACCTGATTAATATCCTAGTTATATTATTAGTAGATTGGCTGGAATATTGTGCAAGTTTTTACTGATGGAGTGTGAAAATTGGTGTGCAGATGTGCTTCCTTTCTTGTCAAACTCAGGTGATATGAATGATGAGCCTATGAAGCCAACAACAGATGAGCTGATAAAGGTCTTAGAGGATGTCCGCCTCGGCTATATATTGGCTCGTTTCAGTTTGGATTCAACACATGAATGGTCTAGTGTTCTTTCTCTCGGAGAGCAGCAACGCCTCGCGTTTGCTCGTCTTTTGCTTTCAAAACCTCAATTGGCTTTATTGGATGAATCAACAAGCGCACTTGATGAAGCCGATGAGGTGTTCTGGAATTCCAATTTCATCAGACACGTGTGTGAATGTGATATATCATATGGAAGTTTCTCGCTCAATAAGTTGACCATACGTCTCCATTTTGGCGATTATTATATTGCATATACTAAACTTCTTTTCCATACATCTGTGCATCACGGTCAACATTCTCATTCATTTCTCAGTAAAAATGTTGAAGTCCCATAAGCATGGATGCCTTTTGTAATTAGTTACCAGCAACAAATATAGACACTATGGGCTATGCATAAGAAGAAATTACTTTCAAAATATAACACTAGCTAAGGTCAAGTGGCTTAAGTTGTTGCAAGTGTTTCTCGAGCTAAATGCTTGAAACATTGCTATTCATCTTTTGAGTATAACTAGCATATGTGACCTGTGCACAACACGGATGCGAGAAAATCAACGGGAAAGAATTTTTTTATATTCTATATAAAAGATAGAAATGCTGTTATGTAGCGCAACGTGGATAGCCGAACTTAATATAGTTAATTTTTTTAAATAGATAATAGATAGATTTACCATAAATCTTATTTTATGCTTAGAAATGTTTATAATCAAAATGTGGTATAGAGAGAATGTTTGGCTGTAAGGTTGTTTATTAAAAAAGTTCAACATTATATTTCCCTTCATGTGGGGCTGAAGTTGATTTTCTAGTGGTTTTTGGCTTACATGTTTATATGTACACAAGATTGCAGCAGCAGGCATAACATACATCAGTATTGGCCATCGATCAACCCTATGCAACTACCACAACAGGATCTTACGCATATCCACAATCGATTCTAACAATGAACAGCCAAATTGGTGCATTGAACCAACTAGACGCGAATCCTATTTAAAATTTACAAATCTATGAATTGATTGCAACGTGTTGCTGCTTATCATCTCGTGCGACATCTATGCTTCTAATTCATTTGAACACTAATTTTTATGTATATGGATGTCACTCTATAGATTTTCCCTAGCAACTAGTTGTTATGGCATTCAAGTTTTATATAAAGGTTGATGGAAGCTCGAAGAGAAGAATGGTTTTTTTTATTTTATTTTTTATTTTATATATATAAGTTAGGTATGTTGATTTCTTTCCATATAAAGGACGAATTATTTAGTATCAGAGTTAGATTCACTATGCAACTTGAACATCTTTATTTATCTCCTGAGCTACGAATTAGTCGAGTCACTTTTTCCCTGGGCCTTAGAAGGTCAAAGACCTCTACACAAAAAAAAAAAAAAAGGCGTATCTTAGAGAGATTGAGGTGTTAATTTCAGTGCATCCAATTTAGATGAACTAAGCCCATAAATTATTGACATATTATTAATGCACATTCTTTTTTCGGTTGATACAATAAGGAAAATTAGTAATACACATTCTAGTGAATGTAATATTTGTTTATAAGAATTAGTGATGTGTTAATACTTTACTGGCTAGGCTTAGTGTATCTCATTGTATCACGTGGCTGACTGATTAGCACATCTTCCTTCTATTGGGGCTCCATCTATTAGTTAGTAGTTTACGAAAGTTTGGGGCTTTTTCTCGTAGGTCCAAAATAGTGATTGTTACATACACTCACAATTTTAAATCCGTTAAAACCCATTTTCCTCAAATTGCCAAAAACACCTCTATCCCCTCCCTCTCCCTTTCCTCTTCCATCTCCTTGACCCACTCCCCTTCCCCCCTCTCCCACCTGCCCCTTCCCTCACCTGCCCCCACCCTTCACCTTTCCCTACACCCCACTTCATCCTCCGCCATTTTTTCCTTTTTCTCATTTTTGGAAACTAAACTTTTGGAGTTCAAATATTTTTTTGGGAAATTCCAAGTTTCCGGATGGAAAATTATTTTTGTCACCCGGAAACGTCAAGATTTTGAGGAAAAAAAAAAATTGAACTCCCAAAGTTGAGTTTCCGGAAATGAAAAAAAAAACATCATCTTTGAGGTTCATCACGCCGCCGTCGACGAAGACGGCGTCATTTTCCTATCGTACGGAATTCATGCGATGATGATATTTCAATTGTCTTCGACACCCGAAATTCTCACGGCTCCACACATTCCAATTCGGTTCTCAGGTCGCACGACATATTTGATCATCCCTATGCTTCTGAGGTATGTTTTCCCGAAATTTGCCACGAGGTTGCATTATTTATGATTGTTGGTGGCATTTAGCTTTTGAACTCTATCGAGGACAGTTCTCAAATCAAGCGACCTTGCAGATTTCGATGTGTAATTATGTTTTTTTTTTTTTTTTTGAGTTGTTGAATCTTAAAGATTTCAAATTTGATTTGAGAGTGGATGCAAAGTAACAAATCATTGGGTTTAATTTGTTAATGGTGATAATGAACCCTATGTGTAACATTGTATAGACGATTCAAAAATACAATTTAGAATAATTAACAATCTATAAGTGCATGTTTTAGCAAATCGCTCCAGAAATGTTAGTTTTGCAAGACAATGCATTATATATACTAAGGCGGAGAAAAGAAATTTTACTGGCTTCATGTCTATGTAGTCTCACTAGCAACGAAATTTTTCGACCTCAGCATGTGTAGTATGTGAGAAATATTGTATGTTCAACATTTCGTTTCTCGATGTTGCCACCTGTATGGTTCAGGGAAAAGGGGTGGGATATTTTTGGAGCAAAATATATTGCTTAAGGGTGTATGTATGAAAAACTTGGGGTGTATGTAATAGTCATCATCCAAAACATGTATTCTCCAGCATATGCACCCTGGCCCGGCCTCAGGCTAGCCAAGATGATTGACTTAATGAAGGGAGATGCTAACCTACACCCCTTTAATTTCTACCGACACACCCTTTTCCCTTTTTTAACTTTTTTCTCTAAAATACCCCTCCCCTGCCCCACTCCCCCAAGTACATATTTGCAACGACGTTGGCTTCGTGACACCTCCATACCAAAGCTTTTGTAGGTACCCCTCTCCCTGTCATCGTGACTATAGCAATGAAGCAGCCATGAGAAGATCCGTTTTCTTCTCCCTAACGACCTTCCCAACAAGTCCCCTGACTTTGGCGACAACCTCTTTTTGTCGCCCACTATCCCCGTTGCGCGTGAAGCGCGTCGTTATCTCCACCACTTGCAAGGAACGACCAGAATTCCAAAAACACGAGACAAAAATGAATTTGTGGCAAGAGATTTCATCTTGCAGAGGACTTCAAAAGGACTTCAAAACCTGCAAGATGAAAACACGATGTGTGGGTGGAGAACACTTTCCATAATTTAATTTTCAAAAGCATCGGTAATAGAAATTAAATTCCGAGACAATTTTTAAAAAAAAAAAGAAAGAATACAAGTGTGTTTCAGATTTACTTTTTGAAACACAGTTACATTTCATAAACTAATTTGTGGAACAAAATAAAATTATTCCAGAAACTATTGTTGCGCTCAATTCTTATGAAAATCATTCCAGAAACTAGTTTCCTGAATACTTTTATTGTACTTCAAAAATTTGTTTCTGGAATGCTGTCAATTCCTACAAAAATCATTCCGAAAATTAATTTTCGAAATTCATTCCAAAGATGAAAGTCCTTTATGCATTTTGGAAATTAATTTCCAAATGAGTATTGGGAAAAATATTAAAAAGATGGAAAACAGGTTTTGGAAAGTAAACTGGGGGATGTTGGTAGCAATCCCCCTCAAAGAATGAGTAGTTTTTGTCTCACTTAGAGTGTCGTAATTTTGGTTGTTTTTATCTGTAGGCCCAAAAATTGTATCCAACATATGCCCCAGGCCTTGACCTCAAGCTACCCAAGAAGATTGACGTAAAAAGCATTTTTGTCTCAAAGGAACTTATTGTAGCTTGGTGTATCAATGGTTTAAACCTGCATCTAGCATATGTCCCCTGGCTTGGTCTCGGGTTAGCCAAGAAGATTGAACTAAAAATGAGCATTTTTGTTCCAAAGGAACTTATTACAAGTTGTGTGTGTATGTGTTTGGAGAGGTTATAATTCAAAGAATACTATTTTAATCTTTTCTCTTTTGCCCATTATTCTAAGTTTCTTAACTTGTTCTTAACTTATTTGAAAAACACTTTCATGTAAAAGACTTGAGAAATCAAACTATTTTCTTAAATATGATACATGTAAAGGAAACCAAGGAAAACAATAAGTCAAACCCTTAAAAGAGATTTAGAGTTAAATGACTTATCATTAGACCTAATACAAGCAGAACTTTATGGTATCAATTAATGGAGGAGGTAGCCAATCCCGCTTAGTGGAAAAAGGTTTTGTTGTTTTCATTCTTATTTTAAAGTATGACAACTCTCCTTCTTGTGTTACTTGTACTTGTAAGTTGTGTGTTGTGTGTTATTTCAAAGATATACAATTTGCGATGGTCCATGATTTAATATTGTTTCTTTGTTTTTCGATTATTTGATTGGATGATGATGTTAAAAAATGACTGAACAATATAATTTCAAAATGTGATACCAAAATGCCCAAATTGTTTGTCAAATTAATTCATTTTCATTTCTTTTCTCACTTGCATATATGCGTGAGTTTAATACGTCGTATTAATAGGTATATAGTTGAATGGAGGAGTTTGAAAATGAAAAGGGTGAGTAACTTTTTTCATCTAAGTAAAATTTAGGGTGAAGAAATGACACCACAATACAATGCAGGAAAAACCTCTGGGTTCATTGAACACTTACAAATGGAATTACATTTGCCTCATTCGAAACATTTTCAAATAAAAATAAAATTTATTATGTGACATGGCTTTAGCAATACATATTTGGGCAAATCAAGTCAATAAAGCAATTAAATATTGCATACAGAATCACGCATTATTGAAAAATAATAGTTATTAATATCATCCACTCTAATATTATTACATAAGTCCTAATTTTGAAAATGAAATAACTTTCATCGATAAGGGTATATTTGTATTAACCAATTTGAAGAGAGGAGATATTTCTCAATTTCAAATCAATATTTATCATTTTTTCCAAATCAAAAAATATTATAAATTATCCATATTATGAACAACGTTGGACCTTGTGGGGGCACACAACATGCATTTTTTTAACAGCAAAAGAAGCATTGTATTAAATGAGAGTACTAGAAGTACTCCAACTCAATACAACAAAAGAGATGAGAAGAGGGAGGGACGAGAACCCACTCCAACCTATCCAAGATACAAACAACACCTAATTATACAATCAACACCTACATACCCCAAGATACAATCAACACCAACATACCCAAGATTTAATCAACACCTGAAAATCTCAACACTCTATGTTTTGTAGATGAATCCAGCCTTATAGATTTCTGTAATATGCTACGAAGGTTATACCTATTAACCTTATGTTCTCTTACCATGGACTCCTCTACCTCCTTTATTAACCTATAAAAATAGAGAGGACTTGCCTGTGCTTTCTGCTTGTCAAAAGCTGTAATTTCTAGCCCCAAATCTGCGCTGCAGCCCAATACTCCAGTCGTGGTCTGAATTGGCACCCAACTCCGCAGACTGTTCAAAAGGCAGCTCGATAATAAGGCCACCAACACCATGAGTGGCGATTGGAGCAACCACATGGCTACCAGGCGCCCCCACCCGGGCTACACCATGGACAAAAACTGAAGAAGGGCAAGGGTCATGAGGCCCCCTTTTTTAGGACCACCTCCATACCTTACCCGCCTGCCCTTCCTCCAAAAACCATCACTGCCAATGGGCTTAATACATTTAGATAAGCGCAATGGATGAAGCATGCATGTGTCTATTGTTAGGTAAGCAGGTTCCGCCGTATGATAATCTTACCGTCACTGATATTCAAGGTAGCAGTCTTATTCATTTTAAGGAAACCATCAGAAGTCAGACTCATAGCATTAGGACATAAGGGATGATTTAGAACCAGTTGGAAACCAAATGGGGTCCAATGCACTTCAGACATTAAGTTTTTGAAATTTGTGCAATTATAAATAGTATGGACCCCTTTGTTTCCTAAAGAGGATCACCCTGACTTGCCAATTACTCTCTCTGTCCCGATATATATGTGATATTTGGCTAAATTACACAGTTTGGAAATGATTTATTTCCAGCCTCACTTTTTTAAGAATAATGTTACGTAGTAATAACATGTAACAAACACACTCCTAACAAAGGACAATAAAGGAAGACAAGAGGTGCAGTTGCTTCTTATGCATGTTCTTCAATCCTATATTAGAATGTAATTCAAATGTAGAACAATGTTGATGTTGCACATTTTCACATTCAAAATTGAAACATGGTTTTCAGCACACTCTAGTCAAATGTATCTGACATCAAATGAATATAGCTGTGTTTATTTCCCTCAGTTCAATTATATATGATTATATCATCCTTTTGTTTGAAGTGAATACTCCCTCCGTCCCAATATAGATGTTACTTTTATAAAAAAAATTGTCTTAAAATATATGTGATTTTCTATTTTCAATGCAATATTAAATCCTTTTTGCCAATTGTACCCTTAAAATACTCCACTTTGCATTAGGGATGAAAATAGGCTGGGCTTTGCAAGGCCTAAGCCTGGCCTGATCAAAAAATTCAAGGCCCAAGCCTGGCCTATTACTTGTCATAGGCTTTTTTTAAGGCATGGCCTGACCTTTTTAAAAGCCTGATATGGCTTGTTAGCCTACTTAAAGGCCTATTTGATATTAATGTCTTTGAATAAGTCACCTGACCGATTTTTAAATAGACTAACATGCTTATAGGCCAATGAGATTAGATTTTGTTTATAAAATATAAAAAAAAAATTAAAATCACTGCTACTAAGAGACATAGGACATTGGAATGTGAATAGATAAGACGAGCTGAGTTTTATAAAGTCTGATTCTGATTTATTCGTATGATATAAATCTTTTTTAAGGTCTAACCTGACGTTTTAGAGAATCTAACCTTATATGATACCCTATGTAAATTCTATTTTGTAATAAGGCTTTTAAATATTTTAAAAATTATGTAAGCCAATATGCTTAAATTATCGAAAAAGTCAACAAGTATATGATTTAATACAATATACAAAATCTAATATAATAATAATAGCAATATAAAATTATTATTTATATTTACTTAAATAGGCCGGCCTGTTAGGCGTAAAAGGCTTTTTGGGTGACCCGAAACTTGGCATTCTTAGCTAAATAGGCTTTTCAAAAAGCCTTGGCCTTGTCCTACTTAAAAAAAAGTCTGGTCTGACCTAAGCCTGACGTAGGCTAGGTCTTAGGCCCCTATCAGACGACCTGGCCTATTCTCATCCCTACTTTATATTTATGACAATAGTTAATGCACCAATGATACTTAATAAAGTTAATTTGGTAAAATTATCACTCTTTTTCTTTTATTTATTTATTTTTCTGTTTGTTACAAATTTTAAAAAATTATTCTCAAACATTTTTTGTTTCCAATAATATTAATTACACATATTTCCCTAGCATTCTCCCGTTAAAAGGCAGGAAATTTAACATTCTCATGGTGAATAAAACTCAACCAACTATTACTTCCCAATCCAACCTTATTTGACCATATTTGTATTTTCAAAATTTTTTAATTAATTTTTTTTAAAAACATTCTTAGTGTATAATATATACTTTTACTTATTATTTACATGTAAGAGTAAAATATGTATTGTATCTGTAACTGTAATTGATATATGTCATAATTCGAAACAAATCTTTTAAAACCATTACATATTCAGTTTGTAATCTTTTAAAAAGACGATATATACCCATGCACGGTTCGGGTAAGTTATTCTAGTAAATAACATTTTTGGTAATAATATTCTAAGAAATATCATTCACAGAAAATGTGATTTTATACCTTGAAACAAATGCATCTTAGAGGTCATACAAGTAAACCTCCTCCCCCCTTCCTTAAGGACGAGGTAAGAGAACCTACACTATTTTTCTGTGGTCTGGAACTTCATCTGATCATTTAAATACAAACAAAAAAGATCAAAGCAGATGCCCCAAATAAAATTCAACTTCAATGTTCAGAAGAGTTTACATTAATGGCCACTCAAAACAAGACACTTGGTTGAAAGTAGTTTTACACCCTCAGCCTGTATACTTGAAAGAAAAATCCTAAATAATAGCAAGGAAAAGCCACCAAAGCCCAAATATTTGGCATGATATGAAGTGAGTGTAGTTCTGGCCAGTGTGTGAACAAAAAGTGAAATCAATGGTGGCTGAAATTGCCACACCATAGCACAACCTTAACTAGGAAACATAAAAAGCTGTTAGACTCAAAATTTTTCTGTTTCATGCTGGAGACAAGTCCCTAGCTTAAAAAGACCTATCCACTCACTAACTGTACAGGGCAACCGAGGACGACGATAATGTCCTTGGATATAATTATACCATGATTATTATTGGAAGGCAGCAAACATAGATAGATGACTAACAACTACCATCCACATACACCCCATTGCCATTGGTATATACACCATTTAAGGAACCATTGGATGATATGAAGCCATTTCCATTTTGGTGTGCTTTCAGTATTGGTGAGTGTCCATTAC
Source organism: Calophaca sinica (assembly GCA_037113605.1). Lineage (NCBI taxonomy): Eukaryota > Viridiplantae > Streptophyta > Magnoliopsida > Fabales > Fabaceae > Calophaca > Calophaca sinica. The sequence continues at coordinate 93,224,609 of CM073732.1, read as the reverse complement.
ATATTCCACTACTTAACTTGGCATGGCCATTACTTTGCACCATAACTGTCCTCCTTGGCTCACAAGCTGCTGCTATTAATCCTGTTTTATCAATAAGGCAATTATATTTAGTGTATAGAATGCAACTATGGCTCTCAGCCAAGTAGTAAATAAAGGAAATAACAGTGTTTGCTCATTCTTTTTAAAATATTTTAATTAACCTATGAACATCCAATGGTATTAAGCTCCATATAAAACTCAACTCTAATAAGGGCTCATTCATACTAGATAAGTTAATACCGCCCACACGAACGGCAGTGACTAATTTGAAGGACCATAATATAATTAATAGCTCATTCCACGAAAAAAGACAAGTTTAATCGATAACGAGCATAAGACTTCGTGATTGAATAAGACTGCGTAGCGACTCTGTAAAGAAAATACCTGAGAAGAGTGGAGAAGGTTTCCCTGGTCTGGACTTGAACTCGGGGTGAAACTGAACGCCAATATAAAAAGGATGGCTAGGCAGTTCAACTATCTGCACTCATGCACATAATTACCGAAATTATAATTATTAAGTTTGCACAAATCTTAGGATTCATGCAATTGCAGTTTCATGTAAATAAATACACACCTCCATGCGACTCCCAGTTTCATCTTTGCCAACAAAAGATAGACCAGCACTCTCTAGCTGAGATACCATGTCAGGATTAACCTTTACAACATAACAATTATTGTTAGTGACTACCATTACATCTTTGCTCATAAAGAAAGTTTCAGCATACAAACACAACTCACCTCGTATCTATGCCGATGTCGCTCATCAACAAAGCTTACATTACCATACCTATCAAGAATTCCCAAAACATATTATCACAGATATGCAATATCAATGTTCAGTAGAGATCCATGAGTTACCATTTTGAATTAATATCTCATTATATATGCGATAAACAACTTTTCCTTTTTGGCATGCCTATACATGTGTAAGCAAGCTTTAGTTGAGTTGAGTTCTTAATTCTTACAACTTTGCAGATTTGCAGTCAGCAACTTGGAAGTAAGTTGTCCTTGAACCAAGACGCATAGTTCCCCCCATATGTGTCTTTGAACCCTATCAATATAATACAAACCAGTTTAACTAGGTTCTCAAAGGAACAATATTATCAACTGGTGCAAAAGTATAGGAGAATATACTTCTGGCATAAATATGACACACGGGGTCTTGGTTTCAGGATCAAATTCCGTGCTAGTAGCATCATGCAGACCCAGAACAGATCGTGCAAACTCAATAACAGCAATTTGCATCCCCAAGCAAATGCCAAGAAATGGAACATTATGTTCTCGAGCATACTTAGCAGCAAGAATTTTCCCCTGCACTCCTCTATCACCAAAACCTCCTGGAACTAGAACCCCACTAGCACCCTGCAGCGAAAGTCCATTTAGGGAACACCGGTAAATATTTGGACATTAAAATACAGTTAAACAAATATAACAAAAGCATTAAAATAGAAAAATTGAAGGAAAAAATTCAGTCCAAATAGTAGGAAACCTTCAAAAGACTCCAAGCAGATCTATATGCATTGGGATCCTGCAGTTAGATTAATCCTCAGAGGGTTGACATAAAGAAAACAAGAGAGTTAACTAACACATTTAGAACAACTGAAACATCAATAATCACCTCTCTGTAAGTAACATCTTCAAGATCCCCAGCTGGAACCCAGTCCACAATAAGTTTACGATTGTGAGCAACAGAAGCATGCAAAAGTGCCTATAAATGAAAAGCCAAGTATATTAGTTTATGATATATCGGAATTCAGTCAAATAATGTTTTAGACCAGAAAGTTTAATATGCCTCTTTAAAAACATGAGGTACTAGAGTTGCAAGTTGCAGAGAATGCATAAAGTGAGTGCAAATTATTATGCATCATTAATTTTGGAGCAAGTTACCTTCAGAACAGAAAGATATGCATCTGAAAGGCCAGTGTATTTTCCCACCATCGCAATTCTAACCTGTGATGCACAGAATAGTTGAGAACTCAACACTTGTGACTATAAAGAGAACTCAATATCTATTCATATGTCGATTTTTTTTTCTTTAGATGATATATTTGAGATGTTTGAGACTCACAGTTTCATGACATTTGTCATAAATCTTTGTCCTCATGGTCCACTCCTTCAAACTAGGCTCTGTAGCAACACTGCAAATAACAAGGCCATTAGTTGAAGGAAAGAAACTTATGTTAACTGCCATAACTTAACTAACAATACATTTTCAGAACATCAAACCATAATGGATGAGGATTTTTTATGGGGAAAGGGGGTTTATACACCAAAACAAAAAAGAATGAGTTTGTCAAACAAACCCTGGCAGGTTTAATGCTTTCAGGATCGCCTCATGCGCCTTCTGGTCCTATTTGTTACCAAAAACAAATTGAAAAGAAAAAATTCAGGATCTTAAACAAATTAAACCACTTAATGTAAAAACATGCAATTCAAGTTTTCGGGAAAAATTAAAGTTTGATCAAAGCATAAAATAAGCAAATGGAACTTCATAAATACAGTTCCTGCATTCCTAGAAGACAGCCATAGAAAGGAGATTCAAAGATAACAAAATTACTTACTTTCAATAGCAAAGGAACGTGCCAAATATTTGGAACATCATGGAGAGTCAGTACGTTTGATAACTGCGGATACAAAAGTTCGTTTTAAGATTATATTCAAGGATTTTGCAATATGCAAAGTCGAATTTGTAAATATTAATGTCGTATTACCGGTACGTGACAAAATTGAGCAAGTTTTGCCTTAGTATTGTCGTCAAGTTCCTGGGTAAAAGAAAAGGACGAGTAAAACATAGATTCTTTGTTCTTTAATCGTCATTACATGGAACCAACAGAACAATAAAAAAAGGAAAAAGAACAAGAGACGCACCTTTGAACAGCGACAAGCAAGAAGATTAGGGAACAAACCTAATCCTCTAAGTTGGCGAACACTGTGCTGAGTAGGCTTTGTTTTCTGCAGATTAAAACTTTATATAAGTATTTGATCACATTACTTGTAAAGATGCAACAACAACATTCCGTTCAGTTTATTTATAGACAAAAAATTTCAATTTTATACTTGCATTACTTTAATAAGTTTAATTTCTCAATTATTTCTAACTACAAAGTATAATAATAGAAGTAATGCAAACTGATGATATTTTTTACAATATACCTGTTCGCCAACAACATTGAGAATAGGAACCAGGCTGACATGAACCAAACAAAAGTTGCCAGGGCCTAAAAAATAAAAAAAGATTAGCAAGACTGATTCACTTAAGCACACCAAAAACCAAATTGGCCTATGTAAATTAGTAAGATAAAAGATTTGGGGCATGACAAGCATTACCTACACGGTATGAAAATTGGCCAAGTGCTTCAATAAAAGGCATAGACTCAATATCCCCTGCATCAAAGAAAATTATTTTGATCATTTTAATTAAATGAAGGTTTCACAATACTATTTCCTTCACTATTTATCCATTCACCTGAAGCCATTTTTTACTATGAGTATTAACTTACCTATTGTTCCACCCAATTCAATGACACAAACATCAGCAGGCCCTTCTTTTCCATCAACTGGTATCTTTGCTACACGCTCTATCCACTCTTGGATGGCATCTGTTATGTGTGGAACAACCTACAAATAAAGCAAAGACGAAATGAAAACCAAGGAACCAACAACATCTAAAAATAGCTTCAAATAGGAAAAATCAGAATGATTAAACATACCTGGACAGTCTTTCCAAGATAATCTCCTTTTCTCTCCTTCTCAATAACAGACTAAAAATCATAATAAAAATCCAATAAGAAACATTAGGCATGGCTAGTAAAAAACAAAGTAAAATACATGTAAAGACAGTTTATTTACCTGATAGATTTTTCCAGTAGTGATATTATTGTCGCGGGTTAATTTGATGTCCAAGAAACGTTCATAGTTTCCAAGATCAAGGTCAACCTACAACAAATGAAACAAAAAGAATGAAAACCGCAAACTAAAACTCAGAGAAAAACACTTGCAGCTAATGGTATTCTCCATTATTATGACTTAAACCAGTCAAATCACCTCAGTGAATAAACAAAAAACATATTTGGCTGTACTTAGAAGCAAAAATGAAATAAAGAAAAGAGTGAGGAGGAGAAAAACAAAATAGATTCACACAATGGCTAATGGCATTTCACCAAAATGTAACAAATACAATCTCAATCAAGCATCAAATTCCTGAAAATAAACTAGTAATTTGCATCCTTATGGTAGGAAAAAAAAACAATCTTTTTACCTCACCGCCATCATCTAAGACAAACACTTCCCCATGTTCAAAAGGAGACATTGTCCCCGCATCAGTGTTCAGGTAGGGATCTACAAATGATAGATAAATTTAAACAAAATTAAAACAAGAATAGGTCGTTCACACAACATAATAATAAAATAGAAAGAAAGGATTTTGATTGATTATAGGATGGAAGAGAAATACTAAACACAAAATTCAAACTGTTCCTTTTTCTATCAATATAAAAGAAGAAAGCAGTAAGGAGAAAAGAACACACTGCAAGAAGATCAGGAATCCTCAAAACCAGAGAAGAAAACATCAAAGAAAAAAAAAATACTTCAGCTCAAAAGAGCAAACCAGTCCCTTTTCATATATCAACAAGAAAAAAACCCCTTTTTGTTCAACAAAAAGAGTTCCAATCAAATGAAACCTCACATAACCAAGGAGTGGTTATCCAGCCAGTGAGCCAATCAACTTAATGGAGATTTCCTTCTCTATGAACATTAGAAATACAGACACACACACACACACATATACATATACATATGCATACATATATGTGTATATATCTATGTATGTATTTGTGTGTGTGTGTATAATTTGCATGAATATACATTATTTTCTAGTATTAGAGGTTGGGGAAAAGGGGAGGGAAAGTGAGAGTTTAAACCAAAAGAGAAGGAGAAGAAGAAAAATACCAATCTTGATAGAAGTAACTCGAAGACCACAAGCCTGAAGGAGGAGTCCAATACTGCTAGCAGTGACTCCTTTCCCAAGTCCACTAACAACACCACCAGTCACCAAAACATACTTCATTTTTTTTGTTCTCCCCTTACTACTTTATCTCCTCCTACGTTGTATGCTGCTTGTCCCAGGCAAAATGCACAAACCAGATATGAGTACTAAGACAAAACAACAACAACAACAACAACAACAGAACCTAGTAGTACCATAAAAACAGACAGATAAAGTGCCAATACAAGCACACCACTTAAAGGTACTTATAACTAAGACCCACTACTAATCCTTTAATTTTTGTGCTCTGATAAAACTATGAATGATGACAACAACAGTACAAAAACCAATGCATTTTGGTATGAAAACACAAAGTTAGGGTGATTTGGATAAGATAGATAATAGGCAAAATAGATAGCCAGATAGACATATTAGCAGTGACAGACATTACATAGATATCATAAGAGAGAAAAATAACAAAAAAAAAAAAAGGTGGGAACTTTCAACAACCCCACAAGGGAGAGAATAATTAGGAACCTTGTTCACAATGACGGGTTTTACAAGGTTCTTACTTTTTTCTTTTCTCTGAGAAACAAACCCCTTTGTAGCTCTTATGTGTGACTGGGTTGGTGTCTGGTCCTTAAAGGGTTTCTCTTTATAGAAACTCTAACAAAGTGAGAAAAGTACCCTCTTGCTGGCTCCTCAAATCACAAAAACACAAATGGGACAATTTTTGGAGGGATTAAGATTGGGATTTATGTTTTCTAATTGTATGTTGTGTAAGAGGAGGAGGGAAAAACAAAAGCATAAATCTTTGAATGAGTGAAAATGGCGTGAAGGTGAAGATGAAGGGTGAAAAATGCACCCTCCTCTCTCTCTCTCTCTCTTCTCCTCCTTCTTCTTACAGGCGGCGGGTGAACATGGAAGATGGCTTCACCTTTCAACTTTAAAAAGAACCAAAATCCATATCCCCAAAATAAAAAAATAAAAATAATTAATTAATTAAATTAAAATATATATGTGTGTGTGTGTTCATTATTAATATATGTGTTCATTTTTTTTCCCACCAAAAAAATAAAAATAAAAATTCACTCCTCCTTTTATGGTTAGTTATTGGATTAGGTCAATCAAATTAAACCAAAAAATAAAAAGAGATTTTCTTTTTTAACCTTTTGACGCAATCAATATCATTTACGGAATTATAGATTTTGTAAAACAAAGCAATTATTTTTTTAGAATTTGATAGTGTGTATTTAAGGAACCAATGTAGTAAAAATTAGTGAATGCAAAAAATATTTTTAGGTAAACAGTGAAAAAATTACTTTGATAACGTAAAAGAATGGAAATTGTTTTAGTGATAAATGATAAATAATTAATAATTAATAAATAATAATAAATGTTTTTAAATTTTTTAGTGCATGAATTAAAGACACGGGTTTATAAAATTTTATTCTCTCCTGAATTAGGGGATGGAAAATTTGAGTCATAAGGAGCCTGTGATTTGGGACTTTGAGGTTTTTTTTTTTTTATTCCCTAAACCTTTGTATTCTAAAGTTATATTAGGTTTTAATTAATCTGAATTGAGTCAAGTAGATCATATAAGAGGTAAAACTTTCTCAATACCTATTTTTTTTCCATGCACAATACTAGAATTCGAAATCTTGATTAAAGAGAACCAAACTCAACCCTTTGACCTGCGGGTGTTGGTAACCTTTTTTTTTTTTTGAGTTTTTTTGTTGTTGTAACATTGGGTGTTGGTAACTTTGAGAGTGTTATATTTTTTTTTTTTTGACAGAAACTTTGAGGGTGTTTTTGATTGCTCTATTTCGAGATCATATCGCATTCCATTCATATGTGTGTTTATTTAGTGTTGCATATTTGACTTGTTTAACTACTGGCTTCACAGAATCAAATGACAAATTACAATAAATCTGTCACCACCCGTTGGTATGTTTCATTTCATTGAGTGGGATTAAAATCTGACACATTTTGCTGTTTTTAGCTCAACAATACTCTATTTTAATTGTGTCAAAAAAAAATACTCGATTTAATTTTGGTCTTGTTGTTTTTCTGGCCTTGCCGGCTTGACCTGAATCCAAATATTCACATTTTACTTATTTTTGCATGCTCGTCTATTAAGTTAATACCGTAAAAAAAAAAGTCTATTAAGTTAATTCTTTTGCAATAAAACTAAAAACATTTCGTGCAATGTCTGTAATATCCGTGAAATGTAAAAAATTAAAAAATCAATTTGGTTGATAAAAATTAATTTTGTAGTAATAAAAAATGAAATATAAAAATATAGATACTTAAAATATTTAATATTTTATTGATAAATAATAAATATTGTATTATTCATTATTTATAATTTAATTAGTATGTACCAAAAATATAAAACAGACGGTGTATAAAAGATTTATATAGACATTTAATCATATCTCAGATATTTGTGTAGATAATTTAGAAAATATTATTAGAACATGACAATACAATAAAATATGATTGAACGTATGTGTAAAATATTTTATAGGATTAGTGTATAGTTACTAAACTTCCGTAATATCTTAGCAAGTTACAATTGCTTTATATATATATATATATATATATATATATGTAATCAAAATTAATCGTTCGATTCAATCAAAAAAAAAATTAATCGTTCGATTATTTTTTTATTAAACAAGAATACTACAAAACAATCACGACAAATTGACTTTTTGTCGGGGAAAAGGTTCCTCTCCCTTAGTTTTTTTTTTTTTTTGTTTGTAACACCTCTCCCATAGTTTTTTTTTGTGAGATATAATATCAGATTAGAAATATTAACATAAAAGAAAAAATTGAATTAACACGTACTTATTGCGAAAAAAGTCCTAGTACGTACAGAGCATAGATCAAATTGATGACCATCCGATGAGTAGATGTAAGGAAAAATTAAGCTACGAAACAAATCACTTTTTTGATTCATTGAATAACTAACGTATTTGGTCTATAATATAGACTAAATATATTAGTTATTCAATAAACCAAAAAAATAATTTGACTTTTATAAATAAGAACCGAGTAGTATTTTTTTTTTTTACCAACTTTAACTGACATATCATTATACATAATTTGTGATACTCCCTCCGTCCCAAAATATAAGCAAAAAAGTACATGTATTATTGTCCAAATACATGTACTTTTTTGCTTATATTTTGGCACGGACGGAGTAAGACATTATATAATTCGTTTTATCAATATAACTCATCTCGCCTAATGATACATTCTTTTACTATTGTTGTTGTTGGATCTTGTGTGTGTGTCAGTGTGTGTGTGTGAAGATAGTAATGTACTAATGTCAATAACCTTCACATTTTGTTTTCAAAACATTTTTTTATAAAATAACTCATATGAAGTGTATTTTAAAAAAGTGGAGAACTAAAATCATATAGATTTGATTTAATGAAAAATAAATATTTAATTTTAATTATGAGAAATAATTGGACTATTTTTATTAATTGAAAATAGTAAAAAATTAAAAATTAAAAATTAAAAAAATTATTTTATAAAATTTAAAAATATTTTGTACACCAATTTATAAGGCATATTTATAAAATATAAATACTTTATAATTCAATTTAAATAACACATGGGATAAATTAAGAACAGTTTATGCTAAATGTGATTATTTCTTTTTTATTTTTAGATTATGATATATATATATATATATATATATTATTTTTAAATTTTTATTTTATCTAGTAAAGGTCAATACATGAAATATGTAATGGATTTTAATATATGATTAAATAATTTTTAAATTGATAAGTTTACAAATTAGAAAGTTATATCAATGAAATGTTGGTCTAGTGTAAGCAATATTTATTTATCATAAGGAGGAGAACCTGAGGAATTCGAGTTCGAATCCGTGTATAGCCACCCGTGGCCCAATCCAAAAGACCCAAGCCATGGGAATACTACAGTGGGACCCACCCAGCCCAAATGGCTAATTAGAGTGGATCCAAAAAAAATTATATCATCTTTTTCACTAAAATAAAATAAATTATTGTTTTTATTAAAATAATTCTTCACGATTCTTGTTTTTAAATTATACTAGTGAAATTACTCGTACCTTGTATGGGTACTAATGAATTAAATTAAGTAATAATGCACAAAAAATAATCGTTGTCATATAATATATAATTATTATTAACTTAATAATTATTTCATAATTAGTTCTAAATATAATAAATGATGATTGATAAAGATGAATGATATATAATTTAAAATAAGTAAGTCATTTAAGAAAATATATTTCTAATTGTTAATGATAATTAATTGAGATAATATAATAAAGACTATTTTAAAATAATAATAATTAAAAATTAATTTTATTTTAGGCTGAAAAATAAATGAATATGGAGGTGACATATGACATAATCTCACGTGACAAAATTCTATTTTATATAATATAGAAGATTTGATAATCTTAAATTACTAAAATAATCTCAGTATATACTAAATTATTTATATAAAAGTTATTTAGGCCTTTGTGGCCAAAATAAATATAAAGATGTCATACACACACAAACTATGTAAGTTAACACTATTTTATGTTATTTAATAATTTTTTTTTTGTAAAATTGAGAGTTTGTATAAAATAATCACACAGACAAATCACACAATTTTAAAACAATCTAAAACTATTTTATGCTTTATTTATAAACATTAAATTTAGTTTAATATATATTTTTGAAATGAATTGATCTAATTCTAAACAATTCTCGCTTTCTCTCTCTCAATACATGTCGACACACATAAACAGCAACCATGTCAAACCGTGAAATGAATAAACTTTTAAAACCAATTTAGGGGTTAGTATCAGATTCTTCCTTCACACACTTCTTTCAAGGGAGACCTTTTATTGGTTGCTTCTATAAAAGCAAACTGGAATCAAAGATATAAAGTTGTTGTTGTTCCATATTAGAGTCATTCATTCACACGAGACAAATGAGAGAGAGTGCATATTATAAAGCAACACGTAGATGGCGAACCTAATTAGAAATTACCCCCAAAAGAAAGAGACCCAGCTTGGGCACACACAGCATGCGGCTCTATTGGCCTTCGCTGCTGATGCTATATATTGCCAACCTGCCCCTAACGTTGAAAACGAAATTCCATCGTCCACTGTTGCTCCTTTAGACCCTACTTCCTTAGATTACGTTGATCCTCTTTTTATTTTACATTATCCCTTACTTAGGTTACATCTCTGACCCGTTTTTTATGATATATATTATTTTATTATTATATTATATTATATTATAAGCTAAACAAATCCGTATCTTTTTTTTTTCTTTGGGTGATAAAATAACCATATCTTACTTACTGTGTGCCTTTCGACTTTTCTTATTATGGCAAAAAAAAATGTTTACTAAATATATTCATTAAGTAAGATTATTATGTCTCTTTTTGTTTTGTTTTGTTGACCCACCCTAATTAATCCTTTGAACTGAGTGAGCTCGTCGTGTATTTTCATAACAAAACCCTTTGGGCCTGCATGGGACTAATTCCGAGTCGACGAATCGGAACGAGGTGTTTTACACTCTGTTGGTCGCCCCCCAAAGTGGCTTCTCCAGGATTCAATACTATGATCTCCTCCTGGGGTTGTGCTTCGCTTACCAACTCAACCACATCACTGTTGTCTAACTCTACCAAGTTGTATAACATAACAATGTTTAGGTCTAGAGAGAAAAAAAATCATGTTAAACCAATTTTCAATTAATACAAAACCTTATAAAAAATTGATAATATGAATCAACCGTGTAATATACTATTAGATTCTAGTAGAATAGATTGTGGAGAATATTGTTTAAAAAAATTGATTTTAAAAAAATTGAGTTTAAAAAAATTGATTTGTGTTTGGTAATGGTATTTAAAAGTGAGTTCAGAAGAATTGATTTGTGTTTGGTTGACAAAGTAGAATCACTTTTAATGTGTTAAAAATACCAAACGGTGTTTTGGAAACTGAGAAGCAACCCATTGGTTACTGCCAACAAAATTGATTTTGGCAAAGTCAAAATCCATTTTTTCCACCCACAATCTAAAACAAACACCACCAAAAATCTATTTTCTCCTTTTTCCAACACCATCGGCGTTTTCTTGCTCTACCGGTGTTTTGGAATCTAATCCAAACACACACTACATCAACGGTGTTAAAAAGTTTTACACATATGTCTAATCATATCTTACAATCATGTATGTCTAATCATATCTTACAATCATGTTAATATTATTTCACGAAATGTTTACAAATACATACACAATGAGATATAAGTGTAATATATTGTAGTAATTAAATTCTTAAAAAATATGTTATTATTTGATTTATCATTTATATAATCAATTATATAATGAGAAAATCAATGTAGGTTGACAAATGTGGTCAAGTATTTGTAACGTAAAATTGCTTGTAATTTAGGGTATGTTTGGATTAAAGTTTACAAAGTTATTTATACAAAAAAAAAAGGTTTGCAAAACTAAGTTTGATTTAACCTCATTTTGTAAATCAAGTTTGGCTAAAAATGAGTTTGCACCAACGTGATTTATGTTTGGTTACATTTTTCTAAAACACATGTTTTGCAAAAGGAAACTTGTTTGAGTGATACTAATCAAAAGTACTTTTAAATGTGTAATCACCGAAAAGATTATGCATTTTATATAAAATATACATGGCAATTAAAATGGTAGGTTAAAAGAAAAAGTAGCATCTTGCTACTTCCATGTCAACCAACGTGTTTGACGCCAAACTTGGTTTGGCTAACAGACTCAAACAATAAATCAAACATAAAGTCAAATATGAAAACATATTTTTGCTCTTAAATGTCTGTTTTAAACATTGAACCAAACAAGCACTTAGGCGTGTTGTAATCTTTTGTATTAGGCGGTAGCACCCAGCATGCCATTTGCGTCTTGCCGAATAATAATAGAGATGTCATCTCGTACTATCATTCTTTTCCAACAAAAAAAAAGAATACAAGGAGAAAAAATTTCAGTTATTATTATGGTTGAGATTACTCCCTCCGGTCTCAAATATAAGCAAAAATTAAATGTTGCTAGTACACACAATTTCACATGCACTTGTTATAGTTTTTAATGATTGTTAAAAGAAAATATTTGGTTCAATATTCGAGTCTAAATAAACTAACTATAACCACATAAACAATAATTCAACCGTTTAAGTTTGTTAAGATTGATTTGATGTCACATGGGAGTTTGTTAAGATACCTTTGATGTCACATGCATGCTATATTGTTTGGTGAGAAATGTTAAGCTATGGAAGTTATTAAATCCAATGGTGCAAGAGAGGAGGTTAGAGGTAAAAGTCAGTCATAAATAAATGTAGTAAAAAAACTAATTTGGCCAATCCCAAAGACCATTTGTCTTTATTGGACCTGCGCGCCTCTATGTGGCTTTGTTTTCTTTCTTTTTAACGCATAAGAACAAAGACAATCCACATGCAACTGCTGCATTTTCTTGTGTTCTGGTTCCTGACTCGCATGTGAGTGTGCATTCGACTGATACATTGTCATTTATTCTATTTTTTATGTAACTAATCGGTGCACCGAAAAGTGAGCTCATAAATTCAATTACTTTATGATTTATTGATTATAAAAATTGTGGATATAAAGGTTGATTCTGTTTTTTTTATTAGGGTCTTGCTAACGAGTGTCCTAAATGTATTGGTTAAAGAATCAATTAAAAAAAAATTTGTCTTAAAATATAAGTTAAACATTTTTCAATGTAATATACAAATTTTCTATACAAACTTACCTATTTTGTTTCCTTAACCAATGTCCTAAAAGCACTTGTTAGCATTTTTCTTTTCGTTATAGGAATCTTTTCATTATAGCGTATAGTTTGCTCAAAAATAAATATGATTGGTTGGATTTCAAGTATATTTGCTTTACACTATTTTTTATTTAAAAAACCTTAAATCAAAATAAAATATCATAAACACAAATACGGGTGTAAACGAGTCGAGCAAAGCCGAAAGCTTAATCTTAACTTGTGAAAAAAAATGGGTTGCTCAAGCTTGACTCATTTAATTAAACAAGTCTAACAAAAAGTTTGAGTTTAGCTTTTTAAAAAAAGTAAAGTTTGAACTTAGCTTGTTTAGCTCATTTATAACTTTATTATTTTTGTATTTTTGAAAAATTTTCTTAAATTATTTTTTAACTTTAACATTTTAGTTAATAAATATTTTAATATTATGTAATAATCAACATATAGAATACTTGCTTAACATGTGATATATGAAATTCAAAAATTATAGACTACTACATTTTCATAATCTAGTAAACAAAAAATTCAAACTTCTTGACTACTATACAAATTTAAAACTTCAAAATTAATTTCAATACTCAATAAAGTTCTACATGTTTCCATAATCGTGTGACATATATCACACTTTTTTCAAGTTAAGGAATGAAATGAAGATGACTTGGAATGGTAGGAGAGCGAAATATTGAGAAATAAAATAGGCAAAAAGTTATGCGAATTGGGTGGGAGATGACTTACGAATTGAGGGGAAAGATTTGACGAAGGAAAAGGGATACCTCATAATTAGCATATATATATATATATAGTTAACAAAATTTCTTTGAACCATAAAGACAGTAAGGATTCCAAAACATTGTACAATGTATACACGAAATCAAAAGTTGAAACGTGCTATTCATTCTTCATGATACCTGGGAAAAAGGTTTTATCTAAATGCAGCAGCCCATGTGACGACCTAAATTATTAATTAACTTTATCAGAGTTGCACCAAAAATCGATGTAAACAAAAACCAATATAAGGACTCACTAGCTGTGTATGATCCAACTGGAAAAGTCACTCCCATGAGTAACCTCTGAGACTGTTGACATCTGTAAAGACTGTTCCCATAAATTTGAAAATAGATAGGCAAACACAAAGAAGTAGGGAGCTAAGAATACACTCAATACACTATAGAAACAGATCGAATAGGAGAAATAAATAATATACAAGAATGACATGCATGAAATGCACACATACAAACACAAAAGTCCTAAAATATAATTACTACTGATACCCCAACCTAGCAGTTTTATGTCCATTATCCTACTCTTACTCTATGCATATCTAGTGGCCACCTAATTATCCCACATCTGGCCCCACTATGCCAATCTCTTTCCACAACGAGATGTTCATCCTCTCCCATAGATAGGATGATAAGTCAGTTGTCCATCCGACCTATCTCGCTCATCGTGTTCACTAAGAGTGCATCTTCACCCTCTTCCGCAGCTAGGATGAGTATCGTGAATGGCACTCGGGATCGTCACTATGGACTATGGAATAAAATTATCTTGTCGAGATGACAAGGCTACCCGACTACCACGACATAGCTGCCAACCATTGGCCAGCTATGGAATTATGTCGTACCTCACCAATCCCCAAGGTCTCCCAAAGCTCCGGTACTGGTTATCCCATACTCGCACTCTAGTACATCTGACCTCGTGTACCCCAAAAGCCACACGGCAGTGGTATACTTTATATCCATTTAATTCTCTCACTTAGAAAGGTCCTTGCCTAAACACTCAACCATAACCCCTAACCTATAGTCCTTTCCTCATGACGAAGTACCAGCCAAATATCTCTTTCGGTTGAGTGCTAGGATACCATCAATATTTACCTCACCTTATTCTTCACTTATTATATATTCATTGTAAATCTGACTCCTATGATGATTTAACCTACATTTTATGTTATCTACCCAGCACCTTTACATTTATTATATCTCGTATTAATCACACCAGCATCATAGATAGTCAAGCTAACATCTACAAACATCCTAGTGTCGCATAAGGCGACTTACTACTATCATGTTATCAATCAAGGAATCAGATAGGCTACATAATCAATCAATCACATATCAAAGATAAGTCATCTAACCTAGGGTTCTCAGACAAGCATATCAAACATACAAATAAACCTATGTTAGTTGATAGGTCTACGACCACTGTCCTCAGCAATCGCATCCCACAATCCTCCTCCTAGAGAACTATTGTTATCAACCCCTAGTAGGGCATAGGTCACCCTACGCACATTCAAGCATATTAAGCTATTCTACTATTCCAGTGGATAAGGTTTTCTTACTTCCACCTGGATTTCAATGCAAAATCCTATTATGAACTCACGAACAACCCTGACCCTCGACCCCTACTATACTTCTCACTTAGAATGCTACCCGAGCCTTCAATCGTTTCCTTACTCGCGAACCTCAATGTTGGAATCCCCGATATGGAGAATACCAACTTGGTTTAGAGAAAAGAAGCTTTCTTAGGATTACCTACTTAAGAGCTTTCTGATGCACAAAATCCTCACTTGAGGCAGGTGTAGAGGATACTTACTCCTTAGAGGAATTCCTGCAAAGCCCCTTTTTAGAGAGAGAATGGCTTAGAGAGAGAGAGAAGCTCAAAGAAGAGCTTGGAACACTCAAAAACGGCCAAAATGGAGGGCTATTTATAGGTTGGGGATTGATCGCATTGCGTTACGAGACAGAGCTTATCACGTTGCGAGACGGCCGATTTTCAACACGTGTAGGACGCGTGTCGTTGTTAACGCGTGAGATGCTGCCACGCCAAGAGGTTCCGTTGCGTTGCTAAATGATGGTCATCACGTTGCGAGATAGTGACACACCGCTTAATTTCAGCCATACACGTGGAAGTCATGTTGCGTTGCGAAGAGGAGTGTATCGCGTCACGAGCTGACTGTTATTGAAAGTCTTGGTTTTGCTTCCTTATCATTCCTAAGCTATTGTAACATCCATTCTAAGGTTCCTTAGTCTAATTTCCTTTCTTAATTAAAATCTTAATATAATTTTCCTTAATTAGGAAAATTGAGATGTTACAGCCCGCACATCTTTCAATAGATTCCATAAAAAAAAATACGAAAAATAAAATATAAATTAAAAAAGACATTTATACCCTTAGTTATATAACTGAGCTATTCACAAGTCGTTAATGTCGAGCCTGTAAACTTGAGTTTGTTTATTTAATTAAACAATTGAGCTTGACCAAACATTTAGAGAGCCGAGTTAGAATGGTTTACGAATAGCTAAGCTCATTTACACAAGCTATGTTTTTTCCATTATTAACGGCTGCTGAATTGGGAAATTGCACAAAAATATTAACACTGCGTTTCTAATATATTTTTCATTATTAAATAAATTTTAGGGTCAAATGTACTTTACTCCCCTAATTTATAGGCGTAGTTGCACTTTCTACCCCAATTTATGAAATTAAGCATTTGACCCCTAATTTAATATTATTTTTTTGTACTTTCCTCTGTTTATATAATTTTTTTTTGACTAGCTCTTTTAATATAATTTAAATCTTAAAAATAATTTAAAAAATTAACAACTTATTTAATACCATGGGAAAGACAAATTTACCCAAATCTTTTTTTTTTATTTTTAAATTCTACTAATCTCTGTATTAACTACCATTTCGGTTTTCCAAAGATACACTTGACATCAATTTGATCCTCCAGAGATTAGCAACATCAGGAAGACCAAATTGAGTAACATAATCTTAATTTGGAGGACCATGCATTTAATAGCTAGCAGGAAGTCACCTGATATTTGTGGTTCATGGACGATAGACCCCAATTACATGGATCTATGCTATCCGAACATAATTTTCCTTATTGTCTTTGCTCTCCATATTCCATAAACCAAATTTAAATTCAGCTGACAGAAGAATACCCGATCCATTTTAAAGAAAAAGTGAAAAAAATTCCGATCCATTTTACTATTTCCCATTAACACAATAGTCACGAGGAAGACCAAAAGTAACCCATCGAAAAGCAAAAGGCCAATAAAATAAACAACACACTGGCAGAACAAACAAAAAAGAAAATCACCTCATCAACAATAATGGTATGTTTGGTATGTAAGAAAGTGAGAGAAAATAAAATTTATTAATTAAAGTGTAAAATTGATGATGTGTCATATTATTATTGGTCTGTCACATTTATTAATGCATCTTTTTCACAGTTTACCAAAAACTTTTCTTCTCCCCTATTTTCTTTCCTCTCTCTCAAATAGACCATAAGAGATATATAAAGGTTCAGAACCAGGTTTCAAGTTTGAAGCTAATAGCAGAATTTTTAAAAATTGAAGGATAGGATGATTTTGTCTTTTTCATAGTATTAGATAAATTGTCATATTTTTTATATTATTTTTAAAACTTAAATTATATTAAAAGCGAAAATTACAAAAAATAATATTAAATTAGATAAAATGCTTAATTTCATAAATTGGATAGAAAATGCAACTATACCCATAAATTAGGGGATATAGTGCAACTGGCCCTAAATTTTATATTAGGCTAGGTTTGGTAAGGCTAAGAAGCTAGCTTATAGCTTATTGGATTAGCTTATAAACTTGTTTAGTTTAAAAAAAGGTGTTTAGTAAGCAAGTTTATCACACTAGCTTATAGCTTTTTTAATATGCTATTTGAAGTAGCTTCTAAGCTTATAGCTTATAGCTTTTTATCTTTTATCCCATTTTTATCCTCATTATTTGATTCTTTATCATTTTTCAAATCTATTACTATTCAATAAAAATCAACTCCATTTTTGATAAAATGGATAGAAAGTGCAAAAAATAATATTAAATCAACTCCATTCTCTAAAAGCGGAAATTACAAAAAATAATATTAAATTAGATAAAATGTTTAATTTCATAAATTGGATAAAAAGTGCAACAATACCCATAAATTAAGGGATATAGTGCAACTGGCCCTAAATTTTATATTAGGCTAGATTTGGTAACACCAAGAAGCTAGCTTATAGCTTATTGGATTAGTTTATAAACTTGTTTAGTTAAAGAAAATGTGTTTAGTAAGCAAGTTTATCACACTAGCTTATATCTTTTTTTGATATGCTACTTGAAGTAGCTTCTGAGCTTATAGCTTATAGCTTTTTATCTTTTATCCTATTCTTATCCTCATTATTTGATTTTTTATCCTTTTTCAAATCTATTCTATTACTATTCAATAAAAATCAACTCCATTTTTGGACAGCTGTCAATATTTGGGCAAATTTTCTCCCGCCGTTACGTTCTCATCCACTGCCTACCCTTTTCTATTTTTTTTTTCAATTTTCTTTTCCTCAGCTTATGTGATCCCCCCTTTTTTTCCTTTATCTCTTTCTCTTAAGTTTTTAAGTTGGGTCAAATAGGTTCTACAGATTTTTAAGTTAGGCAAAATAAGTCTTTTTCTGCCAAATAAGTCCTTTAAGTTTTTAAGTTAGTCCAAGTAAGTTCTTTAAGTTTTTAAGTTAGGCCAAATAGGTTCTATAAATTTTTAAGTTGGGTCAAATAAGCCCTTTTCGGCCAAATAAGTCCTATAAGTTTTAAAGTTGGGCCAAATAAGTTCTTTAAGCTTTTAAGTTGGGCAAAATAAGTCTTTTTTGGCCAAATAAGTTCTTTAAGTTTTTAAGTTGGGCCAAGTAAGTCCCATAAGTTTTTAAGTTAGGCCAAATAGGTCCTATATATTTTTAAGTTGGGCCAAATAAGCCCTTTTTGGCCAAATAAGTCATTTAAGTTTTTAAGTTGGGTCAAGTAAGCTCTTTAAGTTTTTAAGTTGGGTCAAATATGTATTTTTCAATCAAATACGTCCTTTAGGACTTTTCTTTTCATTTCTAAAAAATAAGTTAAGGGATTAAAATTGTATTTAAGACTTTTCTTTTTATTTCTACTTGATTTTTTTTTATTTTTTTAGTTTTTCAATTTTTATTTTTTTAATTTTATCTTTACAAATGTCATTATTATTTATAAATAATAAATAATTATTTTTCTTTTAAATCCCAACGGGAAAACATTACGTATTGTCGGTATACTTTTATCGTCTTTGATCATATATTAAAATTTATAAAAGTCTTTATTATCTATAAATGATTATTTTACTTTTGATTTTCTACGGGAAAGCATTACATGTCGGTATAAATGATTACTTTTCTTTTGCGTCCTGACGGGAAGCATTACATGTTGTCGGTATACTTTCATCATCTTTGATCACATATTAAAATCTATAGATATCTTTATTATTTATAAATGATTATTTTACTTTATATTTATTATTTTATTTTCTTTTTTCTTAGTGTTTTTATTTCCTTATTTTTATATTTCATCTTTATAAATGTCTTTATTGATTATAAATATTTTTTCACCCTCTTCATATACCAAAAAAAAATGATTATTTTTTATTTAAATCCTAACGGTAAATTACATGTTGTTGCTACACTTTTATCTTTTTTTATCACGTATCAAAATCTATAAATATCTTTATTATTTATAAATGATTATTTTACTTCTCGACAAAAAAAATTCACATGTCAATATAAATGATTAGTTTTTTTTTTGTGTCCTGACAAAGAAACATTACATATTGTCGGTATAATTTCATCCTCTTTGATGCTTATGAAAATCAAATTTCATAAATCAAATGTTTTATTATTTATAAATGATTATTTTACTTTTGATTCCATAGAAGGATTTTTTTTATTTCTTAATTTTTTTAAATTTATATTTCTTATTTTCTTTTAGTTTTTTCTTACAGTTTTTATTTCTTGAGTTTTGTGATTTTATTATTTTATTTTATCTTTATAAATGTCTTTATTATTTATAAACAATAAATAATTATTTTATTTTTAAGTACCAAAAGGGGAACATTATATGTTGTCGAAATAATTCCATCGTCTTTGATCACGTATCAAAATTTATAAATGTCTTTATTATTTATACATGATTATTTTACTTTTGATTCTCGATTGGAAAATATTACATCATCGATATAAATGATTAGTTTTCTTTTACGTCCTGACGGGGAAGCATTATATGTTGTTGATATAATATCGTCTTTGAGCACATATCAAATTTCATAAGTATTTTATTATTTATAAATGATTATTTACTTTTGAGTCCCTGGAATTTTTTACTTTTTACTTTTTCTATTTTTCTTATATTTATATTTCTTATTTTTTGTTTTTTCTTAATTTTTTTATTTCTTAATTTTTAATTTTTAGTTTTTATCTTTGTAAATGTCTTTATTATTTATAAATGATAAGTGATTATCTTACTTTTAAGTCTCAGCGGAGAAACATTACATGTTATAATTTTATCGTCTTTGATAACATAACAATTTTATAAATATCATTATTATTTATAAATAATTATTTTATTCTTGAGTCCTGACAGGGAAACATTACATGTTACTTACTCTCACTTTTTCAATTTTTTAGAACTAAAACAACTAATTATATATTTGTCACAATATATTACTTTAATTTTATAAACAAGTGTATTTCAAAAATACGTAAAAATGAAGTGACCCGTGCGTATGCACGGGCATTTGGCTAGTTTAAAATAAAAATAAACTCTTATCCTTTTATGTCATTTTATATTTATCAGTTAGTTAAACAACTAATTTTACTAAACAATTCAATTTTAATTAGCTAGCTTTTCAGCTATAAGCTAGCTTATAGCTTATTTTTACCAAACCTAGTCTTAGTCTCTAAATGTTTGTTTTTATTTGTTTTTGGAAAAAAACTCTTTTTAAATATATTTTTGAATATGTCTAAAATAATTATGTGAAATTTTTAAATAAAAAATCAAAATTTACATTTTTTTGGCACATAAAAATTTATTTTAATACTTTTTTAGATTGTGAAAAATAATAGCTTTTAAAAATAAGTTTTAAAGAAAGTTGAATCATAATCTTTTTAACTACCAGACAAATGAGACAAATAAAGATGAACCAACCATTTTACCTAACTTAACCATGGTCTCTTTTGGCTTAAGTAAGGTCTCGAGTTCGAATCTAAGTTTAAGAATGTAACAACGTTAAATCTCTTGAAGAAGAGCTTTGCCGCCCGTGTGAACATTCTAACTCGAGGGATTAGTCTCAACAGTTGCGTGCGGAAATACCTAGTTTATACAAAAAAATATTTCACCTAACCATTATCGTTTATAGAAATTTTCATAAAAGAATTAAAAAAAAATAAATGTTTGCATTTCTCTAAGATCGATTACATATAACCAAGATAGCAATGTAAGCGTTCAAAAGCAAGTTCTACGGTGCACAAATAAAATAAGTATACTCACTTGCACAAATACCTACAAATTGTTCAAAACTCCAATGACGATTAACGTTGTCTCTCAGAAGCAGAAGCTCGCGGTTTTTCTCGTCCTCACTACCGAGACAGTGACCTAATCGGTATCGATTTGACAAAAATAAACGAAAATGAGTAAGGATTGAGTTTTGAGGAAGTTTTGAGGCACTCATATTCGTTTTGGCCTTTTTTTGTCAAACCGGTGCTGATCAAGTCACCGTCTCAATCGTGAGGACGGGGAGGACCTTGAGCTTCTGCTTCTTCTAAGAGATGACATTATTTGTCGCTGGAGTTTTAAGTGATTCGTAGGTACTTGTACACGGTGGGTATACCCATTTCATTAGGCTCTGATACCACTAAATGTAACACCCACTACCCCGTACAACGATTTAATAGTAAATCGTAAGTGGAAAATCGGTAGAAAATATGAGTTTATCAAAATCGTTTATCATGGTAGCGAATCACTAGTGCAAAAGAGGGAGACATTTTACACCAGTTTTAATAACGGTGTTGTATGTTGGCTTTTCACATTGGCTATTTAACCGGTGTAAAACATGGATTTTTACACTGGTTTAATATGCGGTGTAAAATGCCAATTTTCCTTTTTATTCTATTTTTTTGAGGACATTTTATGCCGGTTGTTGTTGAAAACCGGTGTGAAAAGTCTGTCTTTTACACCGATTTTATTTTTTGGCTTTTTATAATAATGATTTTACACCAGTATATGGGATAACCGGTGTAAAAAGTACACATTTTTTTTATAAAATTTATGTTTGTTTTTGCCTATTCTGTTGGAACCTAAACGATTGACAAGTTTAGACCCTCAATAATTTTGACGATAACAAAGTATCTATGAGAGAACAATTTACCTTCTGATAAGTCTTGAAGTGTGTAGGAAATAAAATTACCCATATTTATAACATCACTCAAGAAAAGAAGAATAAGTCTTTACAAGAAAATGAGCACATTAAGAAGTATTTGCATCCAGTTGGTCTCAAGCATCTGGCATATGCACCTTAAAAGAGCATCTTGTTTTCAGAGACTAAGACATAAGGAACACAATCAACCAGCGAGTATCTTATACATAAGCGAGCATCTGGTTACATTAATGAATCACATGCAAGTCACACTTGGCCCTTTCATTCAATACCTCAGCATATCCTGAATTAAATTCAAATTTGTTTTGTGCGCTCAATTTGATAGTACGAGGAATCAAATGTGACACTTTTAGCTAAAGGACAAAATTTCTACGCTTTTCAAATTGTGCTAGGCTACAAATGATTGGAAAAGAAAATAGTACAAATGGTCATAAAGTGTACTAATTCAGATATTTTCATATTAAGGGAAAAATTGATTTTTTCCCAAAATTACTTCACTCAATGATTTAGAGCTGATGGATTTCTGCAACGATAATATTTCTGAAGAAGTATATAAATACTCCAAACTCTTTATTGAAGAAGGATACATAATTGCTATTCAAGTGAGCAACCTAAGATTCTGTGCCAAGAACTCTGCGAACCAGAAAGTGAACTTTCAGCGTCTTACTCTTTCTTTTAGAAAGTTATATACTTTGTGCTTAAAGTTTTTATCCTCTCTTGTTGAGAGTTACTTCATTGTATTTAAATCCTTTTGTAAAACTTGTATTGCCTTGTAATAGGCTAATTCCTCAAAGGCTCGGCCGTACTGAGTCGTTTTGAGAAGTTAAGAGTATTGTCAAGGTTGTGACAGTAGAATACTCTTACGTGTTTTGTAATCAATGAGATTATAATGGAAAATCCTTCAAGAACGAAGGGACTAGACGTAGCTACTAGGTTGGTGGTGAACTAGTATAAATTTTTGTGTCTCTTTCTCTATCGCTTTAACTTTATTTCTGTCTTGCAAGAAAAACAAGTTTTCTCTATTTTTCATCTCAGCATCCGGTATCCTTTCAGCCACTGCAACATTTTTGGGAATCAATAACGCTTATTTTTTGCCTTCCCTAGCGCTTAAAATCGCTATCTATTCACCCGCTAGTGATTGTGTTTCGAAAAGATAGCATTTGGAAAGCGCTAGCAAAATTGGGAATAACTAGCACTTCTTTGAAAAAACGCTATCTATTGTTGATAATAGCTAGCGCTTCTTCAAAGAAGCGCTATCTAAAGTTAGTAATAGATAGCGCTTATTTAAATAAGCACTATCTATTTCATACTTTAGATAGCGCTTCTTTAAAGAAGCGCTGTCCATTCCCCCTTTTTTTCTATTAAATTTGACAAGAAGCGCTGTCCATTTCCCCTTTTTTCTATTAAATTTGACTTTAAGTGACAGACAAAAGCTGTCACTAAATATCAAAATTCCGTAGGTAAATATCAAGTTGACATTTACCAACAGACACTGCAGCCATCATTATTGGACTTCTAGCTACAGCTCTCGTCTGTCACTAAAGGTTATATATATTAAATAAAATATATTTTGATCATATTGGTATATTATTTTTTGTTGTTGTTTACAAACAATAAATAGTTGAATGATAAAAAAATCAAAAGAGAAACAATAAATAATTTTACTACAATTGAATTGAAATATAATACATTATGAACAATTTTGTAATACAATGAAATAAAACAATTTGTAATGACACAAATTGAAGGTATCAACATGGTCTATAGTGGCAATAAATAAAGTCAAAACTTGGAGCAAGAATAGATTCCACCATTGGAGTAGGCCGCATCAGCTCAGACTTTTGTCTTTGTTCCCATAAATGACAATGCTTCAAGTACTGCCTCAGACATTTCAAGTTAGCTGCCACATGAGTGATCTTAAGAAAAAATATACCAGACCATTTGGATGCTTCCCAAATTCTAAAATACCGATCAAACAGTAACTGTTCAGCAACTGAAAATAAAAATACCAAGCATCCAGTGTCCAGGAAACATGAAGAGTGCTTAATCCAATGGGAATGCTAAAATCTTGAGCATCTGAAAGTAGAAACAAAACCACAAAAACAGACTGCGAAAACTACTCTAATAATCCCTTTATATTTTAGTCGCTTTCTTCAACATGTTCATTGATTTAGAAATAAGAGAATGACCAAAGAAAGTATGGAGGATAAAGCAAAGTAATGCTAACTAAAAAAATATGAAATTCATCAGAATTAAGTTCACCAATAACTCCATTTATGAACACATAAAAAAAATCAACTTCATCAATTATCTTAAACATGGCACAGAAAGAAACCAAATTCAGATAACGGAGCAAATCTTCTTAGTGTTGTTGAGATTATACACTGATAGCCCGTGTTTTTAGGATTGTGTGAGAGATGATATGGCTGTAACTGCAACAGTACAACTTATATTAGGCAACACAACAAACAAGTAATGAAAATTCAAGAACAAAGAGGGTAACTGAGCCAATATATAATGTAATCTAATAACAACCATCAGCAACAAGCTACATCTAATGGATGAACCAGAATACATGTTAACAGCCAAAGAGGATTGAAACAAGTAGTGGAAAAGCATAATAAAGTTCTCATGATGCATCAATGTTAATGTTTATGTATATACACAAATATTCACATACATATATTAACTGTACACATAAGCGGAAGAAGCGAAAGATATGACACTTATTTGCTCCCATTCATCATTTCCCATGGACATTCTAAAGCTGGGTTGTATATACAATTTAGAGTGTCCAGGATCTGCAACAGAACAAAATTTGTCAACTTAATATAAAGCAAAGAAGGTTGAGCTGGAGTTAAATGAATCAGCTAGAAGTTTCTTATGACATAGCATCAGACATTGTATTAGAGGATAATTCTTATCTCATTTGTAACTAACCATCACACCTAGATAGCCCTATCATTATCTGTTTGTTATCAGTTTGTTACTAACAGAATTTGTTAATTTGTTATCCAATAGGATTAGTCTCTTAGAGCTATATTAGTTTAACTATAAATATAGAACCCGATACACTTTTGTAATCAAGCTTGAGTAATACATTGAAGAAATATTCTTCCAATCCTCTCTCTTTCTTGAGCCCATCTTTCTTTCATATTTCCATATTCAATCAAGTTTATCATGGCATCAGAAGCAGGTTCCAATTCAAACTCTGATTCAGAAATTGAAAAGAAAAGCACTACCAGCAGTAAAGCACAAAGCACTACCAGCAGTAAAGCAAAACCCTTTGTGGTCACACCATCATCTCCTTACCATCTCAACTCATCTGATAATCCTGGAACTCCACTGGTAGCAGTGCCTCTCACGGCAGAAAATTATCGCAATTAGTCAAGATCCATGAAGACTGGTCTGTAAGCCAAAACCAAGTTGGGTTTCATTGATGGAACCATCAAGAAACCAATGGAGACCTCACAAGAATTTCAAGCCTGGGAGAAAGCTGACTCTATGGTCATTGCCTGGATTATCAACTCCATAAATCCTTCACTTAATGGGAGCATATCTCATGCAGCAACAGCAAGAGATATTTGGATTGATCTAGAAGAAGGATTTGCACAAACCAATGCACCGTGCATCCATCAACTATGGAGAACTCTGAGTATAATTCAACAAGAACCCAACATGACAGTGACAGAATATTACAGCAAATTCAAGAGTCTCACAGATGAACTGAGTGAGCAACAACCACTGCCTGAATGTTCATGTGGTGCTGCAAAATCACTTCTGCAGAGGGAAGAGGACAATCACGTCCATCTCTTCCTTGGAGGCCTTGATGATCGTTTTGATCAAATCAATTGAAGCATTTTTAACACCGATCCCTTGCCATCTCTTAGAAGAGTCTTCAACCACATATTGAGGGAAGAAGCTAGACTTAGTACAGATAAAAGCAGGGAAGAAAGACAAGAAACAGGTTCAGCTTTTCATTCCTTCAAGCAGAGAAATAAAGATGAACCAAGAGTGAAATGCGATCATTGTGGAAAACTTGGGCATAGCAAATCCAAGTGTTTTGAAATAATTGGATATCCTTCTCACTGGGACACTAGCAGAATCAAGAAGGGAGGCAACAAGTTAGGCTCAAATTCAGCAGGAAGTGCCAAATTTGCCTGGGCAGAAGGAAATCAAGGCAGGAGCACAAATCAGGAGCATGCTCAAGCCAATCATGTCTCACAATGAAAGAAGAGCAGTGCAGATGGTAGTAACCCTTCTGGTAATCACAATTGGATCTTGGATAGTGGAGCATCACACCATATGACTCCACTATACTCGATTCTAAAAGATGTGCACAACCTTGATCAGCCACTGTGCATTGCCTTGTCCACTGGGAATATTGTCACGGTTAATGAGGCTGGGATAGTATTTCTCAAGGAGGAAATTAAATTACATGATATCTTGTTTATACCTGAATTTAATTGCAATCTTTTATTAGTTCACAAACTCACTTGTGACTTAAATTGCACTGTAACTTACTCTGTTGATGGCTGCATTATACAGGATCAAACCAAGAAGAGGACGATTGGCTCATTGATTTGCAGGAGGGTGCTATGTCCTTAAGATAGAAGCAAATGGTTTCTCAGCAGCAGTTTCAGAAGATTTAAATTTTGTTTGGCAAGCTAGGATGGGGCACACTTGTATTCAGAATTTGTCCAAATTGTCAAATGTTCTTAGTTTTCATTTTGATGACAATAAGCTAGGGTGTTGTGATGTATGCCACCGTTCGAAACAATGCAGACCCTCTTTTCCTTTAAGCGATGTAAAGCAGAGAAGCCTTTTGATTTAATTCATTGTGATTTATGGGGAAAATATGCTACAACATCACATAATGGTGCTCACTATTTTCTTACAATCGTGGATGATTATTCTAGAGCCGTGTGGGTATACCTCATGAAAGAGAAGTCAGAAACCAACAATTACTTGATTAACTTTTGCAAAATGGTGCAAACTCAGTTCAATACGAAAGTAAAAATTCTTCGTAGTGATAATGGAACCGAGTTTGTAAATTCAAAAATGCAACACTTTCTAAAAGAAGAAGGCATCATTCATGAAACATCATGCGTAAGAACCCTGTAACGACCCGTTTCCGGACCGCTACTAAACTAAAACTAAACCTGTATGCGATGAATTTTTAAAACGGTACTCTTGTGTCCTTCGAAAAATGCGGTACCGTTTTTTTTTAAAACAAAGGTGCCCGCAAAGCACACACAGAGTACTTACAGCGTTTCGAAACATGGTGCAATCTAGGACACAAGTTACATACTGGAAATACATACATGCACAATATATATATATCCATCATACACAGTACGTTCAAAAGGAAACAGAGTAGTAATGTATGATAGAATACACCTATGATATGAATACCCTCGCGAGAGTGATCATACCCTGGGGGCACTCCCGGCAGACACCCGCGCAGGGGGCTGCTCCAAAAGTAAAGCCACCAGTCTACCTTGTATCAACAAAACATCACTAGCCCGACTGGTCACGCACAAACTGTACACAAAAGACATATACTACAGTCCTCCCAAAAAGAAATATAACAGTAGTCAGACAACACAACACTACATATAACTATCCAGATCCTCAGATGGATCCTCCTCCTCCTCGTCATCCATCGGGTCCTCGCCTGTCAAGTCGATAATAGGTGCCGCGAGCCGCAGACCTGCAGCACATCTCGGGAATATACTCTCCAAAGAATCACATCCTCGTCGGATCTAGCTCCTAGACAATCCGCTCTCTCCCGCACACGCAAAGCGGAGGTGGATCCACTGGTGGGGTGGGGGTCCTAACAACAGAAGGAGAACCCGGTCCTACTAGAGGACTCTGAACAACAGTTGCTCTGGAGGTAGACGCTCCTACCGTCCCGCGTCGAATCACACTCTTGTGAGCGGTCCATCTGACTCTCGGTTCTCGCCCTCTAGCTCGGGCAGCAAGTCTGGAAGTAGTGCTCCTAGGGATCTCAAGGGGTCCCTCTGGTGACGAAGAAAAGACTAGCATATCCCTCTCGCGCTGAATGGTACGCCAAGCATCAACCACCTGCATAGTCCGGATAGGAAAGCTCACTGTACGTCGTGACACCTCATGCCTCACAGCAACACCGTCCTCTTTGAAAGTCTGTACAATATCCCCGGTATATACAACACGGCGAGAGATGGGGTCAAACTCCATCGCCGCGGGCTACTCGATGTCGGGAAAATCAAAGATGATCTCCGGCGACGTCCGCATCGCCGGAATCAGTACGCTCTTCGCCATCACCTGGGTAGCCATCATGAATCGAAGGTACCACGGGAAATGGTCAACTTCTCAACGAATCAAGATATAACAATTCATAAAGCAATAAGCAAACAACATTGTATACAGTTCATAAGGCTCAACTTAAAACTCTCGCTCAAGACTCGACTCACGACTCATTTTCTCTCGACTCGATAATTTTTTCGGAAAGCAGACGCCGATCCATCCACTGAATACCAACCGTAGCTTTGGGATCTTCGCTCTCCCTAGGACATTCAGCTCCGGTTCCTTAACGCTGCGACGCTTAGAAGCCCCCGTGAACCAAGAAGACCTAGCACCCTCAGTCGTCCGGGTCGCAACTCATAAACGTCTCGACGACTCGACTACTCTCACACTCGATGAACAGTTCACTGCATACGATATTCAAAGAGCGGTTCGCAATATTATTCGACCGCATATCAAATAATTTGAGAGCAAGCTTAATATGATGAAACGCAATTCAACAAACATAAGCAGCATAAGCAGTTTACATTGTGAAACACAATTCAATACATAAGCAATTCACGACAGTTATTCAATCACATATTAAATAAATGCATAACTCAACAACATCGTCATTCACATCATGGAATCCATCCCTCTGCAACTCGATGGAGTTGACAGAGAGGTACAACAAGTGTGGGGGGTTGGGGTCAGGCGACCAACCACTCTTGCCAAACCCACGGAAGACTCGGAAAATAGGCGACCGCACGACAACAATGAAACGAAGGGGTTCGAAAACCCTAACTTTGAACTCGGAGGGTTCTCAGACTTCTTCGCATTTAAAACTTGCCCTTACACAAGGACATATAAAAATAAAAGCCTACAAATATCTAGAAGTGCCCTTACCACAAGCTGTCGCTAACGTAGCTCCGAAGTCCTCAGGTCCGCGTCGCTCGGTCTCCGGTATTACGATTCCTATCACCACGACAATTTAGTACGCTTCTAAGTAAAACTAAAACTTAGCTCTTTCTTAGCCATTTCCTAACCAAAACTCAACAAGCATTAAAAACAATACTAGCCCTTAGAAAAGAAATAAAATCTTAAACTATAAGGTTTTCTTGTATTACAAGTA
This sequence comes from Calophaca sinica, assembly GCA_037113605.1. NCBI lineage: Eukaryota > Viridiplantae > Streptophyta > Magnoliopsida > Fabales > Fabaceae > Calophaca > Calophaca sinica. The sequence continues at coordinate 93,195,138 of CM073732.1, read as the reverse complement.
ACACCAAAAATAACTCTGTTTCATAAGTTCAAAACTTTATCACAAAATCTACAAGCATTTAATCAAGTTTAACAACCAATTTTTTTCTAAAAACCCTCCTACGCCTCACGGCCTCTACTCCCTTTTTCTCCCAAAAATATTTGCTAAAACTCTTTTTCATCATTACAAGCATTTTCAAATCAAGACATCAAGCAACATAATTCATAGTTAAAACACATCAACCCAATTTTTCTATAGTTCAAGAATAGGAAAAATTCCAAAAATGACAAGTTTAAGCATACAATTCAAAACTAACCTTCCAACAAGCATCAAGCAACTTTAACTAACCCAATTAAATAACAAATTACATGATTGAACCACTCACACCCACTTTTTCCTAAATTCAAGAAGGAACATAAACCCTAGAAATCAAGTTTCACATGCTCATCGAAAATTATAGCCCAATCAAACATCATACAATTTCCAATAACACATATAAACCATCAATTAGTTGATAAAGTAGGATCACATCATTTTCCCTCTTTCACCACTTAGGGTTTCGCCCTAAGGCTTAAAGGAGAGGATTGATGATGTCCCATCTCCTCTTGATCATCATCAACTATCAAACAACACATAAACATCAATTAATTAAAACTAGAACAAGCAAAATCAAGTAATAAAAAAAAAGGGTGTATGGCGCTGATTATGGGGCTGTTTTGGGGCCAAGAAAAATTGATTTTCTACTATTCAAATGGTTGGATACATAGGTGATAGAGTATAGAAGAAAACCTAGCAAGAAAACTAAGTATGGAAGCAAAATCACAAGAGGTGAAATGGGGGTGGAAATCGCAATTTTAAACAGAAAATGGGAGGAAGAAAATCTGTTTTTTCCTTACTTTAAATGGTGAAGTTGATGAGGAACTAGGTAGAGATGAAGGATTGAAGCAAGTTTGATGAAGACTTCAAGTTGTAAAGCTCAAAGAAAATGGAGAAATCAACCATGGAAGCTTGGAACTCTTGTCTTGCTCAAGAAGGAAGAAAAGAAGAAGAGGTAGATGAGGATGAGGGAGTATCACGAGGGGTGGGTGCTGTTTAGGGCTCACCCTCTCATTTTATTCCACTTAAAATTAATTAAACAATAATTAATAAGAGGAAAATAAGTAAAAGTAACATTTTTTTGAATTAAACCACACACTTAGTGACACCTAATCTACTTTAAAAGATACTAATCCCATTACTTAATCTATCCCATCTAAACTCACCTCACTCATGATTACCCTCTAAATCTAGAGTCTTAAGGTTTTAAAACACGGCGACAAAAAACGCGTTACCGATTTATTTCTCGCCGATAAAATCTCGAAAAATTAATTTGTGAGAAATTAATTCATCCCGTGATAATATTATTTTATAAATAATAAAACACTTTCAATCATTCAAAAATAATTGAAACAAGTTACGATTCGATTTTCATCGAAATCGGGGCTCATTAGAAATTTTATCTGCGGCAAAACTGCCCGGCTATTTGAAACGCGACGAAACTTCGTTAGAATTTTTCGACAATATTCAAACCACGAATTAATATAAGAATATTAATTCTCAATTATATTTGATCTTGATTTAATTAAATCACTTACTTAGAGAACACGCAACTGCTTATTATAGCATAAATACTACAGTTAACACTATAATAGCGCTAATAATCGTATCGTAAAAATACGGGTGTTACAAACCCCTCAGCAAAATGGTTGCGTTGAGAGAAAGCATAGACATATACTCGAAGTTGCAAGAGCTTTGAGGTTTCAGTCCAATTTACCCCTATCCTTCTGGGGTGAATGTGTGTTGACTGCCACTTATTTAATCAATAGAACTCCAACTGTGGCCAACAAGGGAGTGACTCCTTATGAGATGATTTATGGAAAGAAAGCAAGCTATAAACATTTGAGGATCTTTGGATGCCTTTGCTATGTTAGGGTCATCAAACCTGGAGACAAGTTTGTAGCTAGAGCCAAGAAGTGCATCTTTGTGGGCTATCCTCAAGGTCAGAAGGGTTGGCGTGTATATGATTTAGAGACTCGTGAGTTCTCAGTATCAAGGGATGTCATATTTTATGAGAATTCCTTTCCATATGATCCACAAAATCTGGATTCGACTGATAAAGGACCAAGGCGAGAGCAAATAGAAACCACCTATATTGACAACAATGATCAAGTTGATATAACTCAAATTGAGGAATCAAGTTTTGAACAAGATCATGAGGAGAACGATGCTTGTGAGGAAATTCAAGAAGAAACTTACGCCTCCAGTTCTCACTCTCAGATTGATCAAAATCAAGGGGAGCAAGAAATAGTTGCTACTCAAGAGAAACAGGCCAGGGAACAAAGAATTAAACGTCAACCTGAATATCTTAAGGACTATGTCTGTAATACTACAACACAAGGACCCCTCGACACATCTCAGGAACAATCGGCCTCTTCAGGTAAGCCCTACCACATCTCCCGTTATGTTAACTATGATAATTTCTCTCTAAAACATAGAGCATTTTTTGCAGCCATAACGTCTCACACAGAGCCTAAGAGCTACAAACAGGCTGTTCAACGACCAGAATGGTGTTAGGCAATGGAACAGGAAATACAAGCTTTAGAGGAAAATAATACATGGACTCTAGAGCCATTGCCAAAAGGAAAGAAATTGGTAGGCTGTCAATGGGTCTATAAAATCAAACACAAGGCTAACGGGGAGATAGATAAGTACAAAGCTCGTCTCGTTGCAAAAGGATTTACACAAGTAGAAGGAGAGGATTTTCGTGAAACCTTTGCTCCGGTAGCAAAAATGACAACCGTCCGCTGCTTGTTAACTGTTGCAGCAGCTAAAGGCTGGCAACTACATCAAATGGATGTAAGCAATGCTTTCCTTCATGGAGACCTCGAAGAAGAAGTCTACATGGCTGTCCCTCCAGGCTACATTGTTGAGAAGCCAAATCTTGTTTGCCGCTTGCGAAAATCCTTATATGGGCTACGCCAAGCCTCTCGCAATTGGTATGCGAAACTTTCATAAAGACTAATTAAATATGGTTTTCACCAGTCAAGTGTAGATCATAGCTTGTTTACTTACTCTTTGGGACAAGTCTTCCTTACAGTCCTAGTGTATGTTGATGACTTGATCATTGTTGGCAATGACACAGAAGCTTGTGAAAGCTTTAAAATATATCTTCATAACTGCTTTCACATGAAAGATCTAGGTGGACTCAAATATTTTCTTGGCCTTGAATTGGCACGTGGACCTAAAGGCCTTTTCCTTTGTCAAAGGAAGTATACACTTGACATACTTGAGGAGTGTGACATGATAAATTGCAAAACCATGCAATTTTCCTATGGAGCAAAATCATGACTTATCCTTTGAGAATGGGGACTTTTATGAAGATCCTTCGCGGTATAGGCGTCTCATTGGCCGCCTGATTTACTTAACCTTTACTAGGCCAGAAATTACCTATTCCATACATGTTTTAAGTCAACATATGTAGGCCCCTAGACAGAAGCATTGGGAGGCTGCAGTGCACGTGCTACGTTATTTGAAGTCATCTCCAGGTCAAGGTATTTTTCTGCCTAAAGACAATGATCTCCGCCTTGTTGGATATTGTGATTCAGACTGGGCAGCCTGCCCCATTAGTCGTAGGTTGGTTTCTGGCTATCTCATGAAGCTTGGTCGTACCCCAATCTCTTGGAAAACAAAGAAACAATCCACTATGTCACGGTCTTCCAGTGAAGCAGAATATCGTGCTATGGCACATGCTACCAGCGAAATTATCTGGCTGCGCAGCCTCCTTTCCACGTTGTTAGTACCATGCACGACTCCCACAACGCTTTATTGTGATAATCAAGCTGCTATACACATCGCGGCCAACCCCGTATTCCATGAACGGACAAAGCACATAGAAATAGATTGTCACTTTGTTCGTGAACATTTACAATCAGGCAACATTGCTACTTCTTACGTGCGATCTCAACATCAACAGACATATACATTTACCAAAGAACTGGGATCCGTGCATGTATATAATGCGATGGGTGGCCCAGTAGATCTAGGATAAACTTTGATACCATAATAGGATTTTGGGCCTAACTCATCCTTACAAACACGCATTGTAACACCCTAAGTTTTAGCGTTTATTTCTTTAGTATTTATCTGTTTTCTACCGCTGTTAACACGACTTATCCGTTAATAAAGCTATGTGAATAATTTTAGTATTTGATTTGCTCTATTTTATCTGAGGTATAGGGAGTAATAGTTATTATTAATTTAGGGTTTTTTCTTTCGATGTTTGAATTCTGCCGTAAAACGCTGAATTTGAACTATAGGGCGAGTTTTGACTGAAACATGCCCAAACGTGATCCAAATTTTATGAAATTTTAGATCTGATCATTTTCCAATATTTAGGATTTATTGGAAATTTTTGGGAATTTTTGGACATCAGAAAATATATAGGGTATTTTCTACGCATAGAAACTGCCTAAACGCAACGTTTTGGCTCGTAATTCGAGAAAACGAGAAACGTGAGTACTTTTCTCATGCCATGAGGGAATTTTTGGCCAAATTATTATTTTTGGGTGTGGACTTATAATTAGAATTATTTTTCAAGTTTTTAGCACAAAAACCCTAATATACAGCTGTAACGCCACAAGACCCTATTGGCGAGAACGCGAAACAAAAATATCTCCAGATTAGGGCACATGGGCGAATTACTCAGCCACTAGGGGCTGAACTTGCTTTAATCATGACATGTACAAGTGTCAAGGTGTGATTGGCCATTAAGTAAATGGTAGGAAGTTAATTTAGTTAGGTTATGACTTAATTAGTTAGTTTCTAACTAAATGAATCTTTCTTTCCACTTCTACCCCTAAAATTTCGTGGTCATCATCCTCTTGTGCTGAAGCTTCATTCATTCCTTCCATTGGTGAAAAACTTGAGAAAAAACTAGAGAAAGAAAGCTTTGGTTTTGGAAGATTTTGGAGAACAAAGTGTGCTTTCTTGCTTCCTTTCATCTTCACTCTTGTTCAATCTTCATCTCTACTCTTGGTAAGCTCCATAAACCTTTCCTCATGTCTTTTGGGTTCCATGATATGATTTTTGATGGATTCAAGAGTTATTTGAAGTTAAAAAGCTTGTTTTTGGCTAGTATTGCATGACTAGTTCCATAGCCCTTTGTTTTCTTCCATGAATCACCTTGATTTTGGTATTTTGAGTTTGGAAACCCTAACCCCTTTTGCTGGCGAAACCATAGGGCTGTCCCAAGCTTTGTTCTTGGCTTGTTCTTGTCATTTTTAGTGTTAGTTTTGAAGGTTTAGTAGTTGTATGTTTGGATCCTAGTCATATAACTATGTTTACAAGTTTTTGAAAATGATTTTGGATGCAAAAGAGGGGCTGGAAAACCGTGGCTTTGAATGGCATTCTGGAGGATGTTTTAAATTGTTTTCAAAGTAGTTTAAGTGTTAGAAAAGTTAGTTGATTGATAAAGGAATTGAATGTTATGAAATGTTTTGTTTGGAAGTGAAAAATTGAAAAAGATTTTGGGGTTTGTTTTTGGTGCATTGAGCCGTGGCCTCATGGTATTTTAAAACCTTGATTCAAGTTGTTTTATGCCTCTTAATAGTGTAAAAGTTGATCAAGAATTTGATTTAGCAAAACAACTTAAAGAAACTTAATTTTTGGAAAAGATTTAGTATATGTCTTACACATGGTTTTGAAGTTGTAACTAACCTATTTCTTTAATTCTTATGGCATGTTTTATAGTTCTAAAAGTAGTTCAAAGTTGATGAAATACTATTCATTTGGTAAGAAACACTATTCATTTGGTAAAAAAATTTGGTTTATGTTTTTCTAAGTAAGTAAAGTAAATGAAAGTTGTAAAACTTGTTTGACTTGAACTTAAAACATAGCCTATGATTAGTTGTGATCCAAATAGGTTAAGTTAGCAATTTTAGGTGTCTTTTAGGGCCAAAACCGTGGCTGCCCTAGAGCTTAAGGGCTTGGGTTTTGGTTCTAATTTTCTTAAGTTTGTGTTGTTAAGGTTCGAGCGAGGTGCGTTCGGTGTGGCGTTGGAAACTCCGTATTCGAAGCTTGTTCGAGGTAAGGGAAATTTCTATATAATGAGTTTAGGCTTTTTGCTTTGCTTGTTGTGTGGCTTGATTGAATGAATATTGGTGGTTGTAAGTGTAGTAATTGTTAAGTGTGAAAGTGATCTTTGTAACATCTTTGTGAGTTGTTGAATTGTTTCTTCTTTGTATGAAATGTCATGACAGGTTTTGTTTGGCCTTGAATGATGACCATGAATGGTATTGAATGGCTTAAATCATGTTGATTTAATGTTGAATTGAAATATGCAAAAGTTGTTGTTGTGGTATGAATTAATTAATAATGCTAAGATCGATTGTTGATTTGGGTTGACGATTTACAGAGTAAATCGATGCGATTCCAAGCCGAAAATATGATTTCATAAATAAATTGTTTAAGGCATTTTGACTTAAAAGTAAGCGTGAGGGTTCTAATATAACTAACCAGAGCTTACAAAGAAAGTAGAATGGAATTATGGAAAAATCGAGTAAGTGGTGTCATTTACTTAAAACGGTTGAGTTAGATGATGCGTCTGGGAAAAATTACGGCTAGGAAAGACCTGGTTATTAAGAGTGTTCGCACCGCCTCTCTTTCCTGGGAATTTTACTAATGCATTATTTATCACGACTAGGGTTCCAACGACCTAAAACTAAAGAATTCTTTCTAGTACAATAACACGTAGGTGTGGCACAAAAAATTGAAATTGGAAATTCACTAAGTAGAGTGAGTGAGGTTTGTCGATCCGCATTGATTAATTAAATTGTACGCTAACCATTGAGCATCGACACTCGGGCGTTTGGTATCTTATGGACTTTCAAAAGGACGAGTTGTCACTTCATGCCCGCGTGGCAGCAATGCCTAATGTGTGGCAAGCCTTTGTGGCAATACCCTTGGTAGGGGAGTTGATTTGGACGTTGGGAAATAAAGTTCCTCGTCATTGCTGACCTTGTTTAAGGCTGCAGGTGTATACACAAACTAGCCATACTGCATTGGCATGCATGTCTAACCACATCGTGATATGTGATGATTTGGTGATTGTTGTTGTTTGAGTTGCTTATTCACATGCAAGTATTTGATGTACCATGATGAAGTATGCGGTTAATTAAGTATGCCTATATATATATTTATAATGACATGCTGATGTACTAGATGTATATATATATATATCTTGTTTGTCTACAACTAGCCTGTGATGAACTTGTGGACAAAAAGTTTACCCTTGCATTTCTTTTGTTTATGTTTATGCTTGAAACCTACGCTTAGATGATGCCGATCCCGATGAGGTTCATGGGACACACGACATATGAGTTCCCTCAGGGGAAGACCCCTTCGGCGTGGGTCGTCAACCCTATTACTGGGCGGTTGACACACTCAGGGATAGTGATTGAGGCCCGGCGGCGGCGGAGTGCTCGCTGGCCATGCGCTTCAGAAGGGCGGTTCACCTATACGTACCACCCGGCCTACTTACCACACTCAGCGAGGCGTGTTGAGGCGTTTCCGTTTGTGGACCCTCACATCCACCCACGATGCCTAGTTCGAGTATGATTCCACCTTCGACCGAGTTCTGAAACTCCTCCCATCGTCATCACTACTACTTACTGCGTTAAGCGACTTCATTGATGACGCTGCTTTGCACCTGAGGGTAGTCCTCCCTCTTTTTGTGTTCACTGTCCTCACTGCTCTCATCCCTTGTCCCCAATCCCTACGGCCGGAGACCCTATTAACGGGCGTCGGACTACTAGGGAGTGGACGGCGAGGGATAGAGTCGTGATTGACAGTGAGGAGGAGGAGGAGGAGGAGGATCCTTCAGAGGCATCGGGGCCTGCTAGTTCTGAGTCGAGGTCCTACCGTGCGGGGTTTCCTCCTCGCAAGCGTCTCAGGTTTACTTTGGGCCAGCATAGTTAGATAGAGTCAGTCAGTTAGACTCTAGTAGTATTTTGTACAGTATGACTTTTGGGCCTAAGTCCTTGATAGGAGCTGCCAGGATGCATCACGGATATGAGTTACTCTAGGTCTTAGGGTTTTCATATGACTGATGTATTTTATTTTGAGTATGTCTTGGTGTATATTTTGGAACTACTCTGCGTGCAGTGCTCTATTCCTTGACACTGCTACGATGCATATACATATATATATATATATATATATAATGTTTGGTTAGGTTTTACTCTGAAGTGATTGTTTATTTGTTGTTCTTAAGTGTAACGCCTGTTTTAAAAAAAAACATACCGCTTTTGGAGAAAACCTTTTTTAAAACGGATGTTACATTAGTGGTATCGAGGCGGTTTGGTTCTAGCCGATCGCTTAGTGTATCTTTGGCCTAGGATGTTGGGAGTTGTTGGGTAGAAGTCTGTTGTGCCTAGGATTTTGTGAACTCTGTGTTGATTGTCTGAAATGTTTCCAAGTTGAAACAGGTGTGAAATTGTGTGTGATCACCTCTGGTGATTGATTTGGTAGTTGGGTTACATTGGTTTTCGACTTGTAGGAACTTATGGCACCTCCTAGACGTGATACCTCTGTTCCTGGAGCTGGAAACCAGGATATGGACCAGGTAGTCGAAGCGCCGATCGACATGGTCAGCTGCAGAGTACAGCCAGACGATCATGAAACAACAAAGCGTGACTGCAAAGCAACAACGCGAGGAACGAACTGCTGAGGCGAAGGGATTGATTGATTTTCGCCGCCATGACCCTCCAAAATTCTATGGGGATTCTGATCCAGAACAGGCTGATCTCTGGCTACAGGAAATTGAAAAGATATTTGAAGTACTTCGTAGTCCTGCAGACGTCAAGGTAAACTATGCCACATACCTGCTGCTGGGAGACGCAGAGTACTGGTGGAGAGGAACGAAGCTGATGATGGAAGCTGACCATCAGGAAGTGACCTGGGAAGCATTTCGTGCCAAATTTTTGGAGAAGTACTTTCCCAAAAGTGCTCGTATCGAGAAAGAACAGGAATTCCTGAGGGTTTACCAGGGAAACTGGAGTATCGGGGAATACGCTGCAAGGTTCGAATCGTTAGCTAAGCATTTTCGTTTCTTTCAACAGCGCGTGGATGAAGAGTATATGTGTGAACGCTTTGTTAATGGGTTACGAGGCGACATTCAGGATTCAGTGTTACCGCTAGGAATTCGTCGTTTCCAACAATTGGTGGAGAAAAGCGAGAGAGGTTGAAGTGATGAAGAACAACAGACAGAGGAGGGCTGGAGGACCTGCCAAAAACCACCAGAACAACCAAGGTCGAGGGAACAAAGGAAAACAGCCCCAGAGTAAACCATATTCCCGTCCTCAGGGGAATAATCGCAATCAGTACCGCCCGGTGGCACAAGGCATTGGGAATAGCCAGAAGGACCAACTGCGTTGCTACAACTGTGGAAGTAAGGACCATTTGGCTGACAAGTGTTCAAAAGGGAAGGTGTGTTACAACTGCAAGAAGCCGGGACACATGGCCAAAGACTGTAATCTGCCAAGGGCTGAACCATCTGCAAATGCTGCGAAAGCGGCACGACCTTCAGCAAGAGGACGCATGTTTTCGATAACCGGCGAAGAGACCTCACAGGACCTCATCGAGGGGACTTGCGACATCGCAGGTAACCTTTGTCGATACTTTTTGATTCCTAGCGACACATTCATTCATCTCTTTGGATTGTGTGAAGCATCCGAGTCTTCCTGTTTACGCATTGCCATTTGATTTGGTTGTCTCCACTCCTGTGATAAAACTTTGATCGCTAAAAGCGCTTGCTTGCATTGCCCTATGACTGTTCAAGATAGGAAATTCCTTGTTAACTTGATTTGTTTGCCATTGAAAGACCTTGAGGAGATCCTCGGGATGGATTGGTTATCTCACAATCATATCCTGCTAGACTGCTCGTAAAGTCTTAGTTTTTCCTGAGCCAAATATTTCAAGTTTTTGGTCACGAACCACCTCGGAGTGACCTTGAAAGAGGGTACTCAAGAATACATCTCGTTAGCTAGCTTAGAGGCCAAGATGGAGATTGATGTGAGCAGTGTACTGTTGTGAAGGATTTCCCAGATGTGTTTCAGGAGGGCGTGCAGGTCTACCTCGATGCAGGACATTGAATTCTCTATTGATTTAATTCCTGGGCTGCCCAATTTCTATCGCACCTTACGAATGTCTCCTTCGGAGATGATTGAGTGAAGAGCAGATTGAAGACTTCTTGTCCAAGCAGTTTATTCGACCAAGTGTATCTCCTTGGGAGCACGGTGTTGCTCGTGAAGAAGAAAGACGGACGTCGAGGCTTTGCGTGGACTATCGACAACTCAACAAAGTGACTATCAAGAATCGCTATCCTCTACCGCGCATCGATGATCTGATGGACCAATTGCGAGGAGCTGCTGTTTTCTCGAAGATCGATTTGAAGTCTGGTTATCACCAGATTAGAGTTAAGACTGAAGACATTCCCAAGACAGCGTTCAGGACCAGATATGGACATTATGAGTACCTTGTAATGCCATTCGGAGTGACAAACGCACCTGCTATATTCATGGACTATATGAATAGGATCTTCAATTCATTTTTGGATCGGTTTGTCGTTGTGTTCATCGATGACATTCTCATTTATTCGAAGAGCCTGGAAGACCATCAAGAACATCTACACCAAGTTTTGCAGATTTTGCGCGAAAAGAAGTTGTACGCCAACCTGTCGAAGTCACGGTCGGCTTGGCGTAAAGTTCTTAGGACATGTGGTCTCGAGAGAAGGAATTGCTGTAGACCACCGCCAAGGTAGAGAGCGGTGTTAGCATGGGAGCAACCGCAGACCGTGACGGAGATCCGAGTTTTGTAGGTTTAGCTGGTTATTATCGAAGATTTATCGAAGGCTTTGCTCGGATCGTAGCACCATTAGCGCAATCGACGAGGAAAGATCAACCATTTGCTTGGGCCAGAAGTGTGGCGAAGTTTTCAACTATTGAAGGAACGTTTGACAACATCACCCGCTTTAGTTCTCGCCTGACCTGACGAACCATCACGAAGTTTCTTGTGTGATTCTCACCAAGGTTTAGGATGCGTGCTTATGCAACATCGAAGAGTCGTAGCTTACGCTTCACGGCGACTAAAGGATCATGAGAGGAACTATCCAACACATGACTTGGAGCTTGCTGCAGTTGTTTTCGCGCTGAAGATTTGGAGACACTATCTTTATGGATGCACATTTGACGTATTCAGTGACCACAAAAGCCTGAAGTATCTATTTGATCAGAAGGAGCTAAACATGAGGCAAAGGCGTTGGATGGAATTTCTGAAGGATTATGATTTCACATTGCAATATCACCCAGGAAAGGCGAACGTCGTAGCTAATGCATTGAGTAGGAAGAGTATTCACACTGCCGGATTGATGGTGAAGGAATTGGAATTACTTGAAGCTTTTCGTGATTTGAACTTGACGATGGAGTTTTCTCCAAGAAAGATGAGTTGTGGAAGGATTACCGTAACCATTGGACTATTGGAAGAGATTAAGGAACTACAAGCTTCAGATGAACTGTTGAAGGAGAAAAGAGAACGGATTAATCAAGGTATAGGCGGTGAGTTTACCATAGGACAAGATGACATCATCAGAATCAAAGGGAGAATTTGCGTGCCAGATAACGATGAGCTGAAGAAGACAATTTTGGATGAAGCACACAAGAGCAACCTTAGTCTGCACCCCGGGACAACAAAGATGTACCAGGACTTGAAGCAAAGATTTTGGTGGCCTGGAATGAAGAGACAAGTAGCTGACTATGTTGCTTCGTGTTTAACCTGTCAAAAAGCTAAAGTGGAGCACCAGAGACCTGCTGGAATGGTTCAATCGCTTGATGTGCCTGAGTGGAAATGGGACAGCATTTCTATGGACTTTGTTGTTGGACTGCCAAGAACCCAGAAGAAGTTTGACGCCATTTGGGTAATCATAGATCGTTTGACTAAGTCGGCGCATTTCTTACCGGTGAAGACCACTGACAACGTAGAGAAGCTGGCAGAGTTATACATAAGGGAGATTATCCGACTGCATGGTGTACCGTTGAGTATAGTTTCAGATCGTGATCCGAAGTTTACATCGCATTTATGGAAGAGTTTACAAGAAGCCCTTGGATCGAAGCTCAGACTGAGTTCTGCTTATCATCCGCAGACTGATGGACAGACAGAACGCACCATTCAAAGCCTAGAAGATTTGCTGAGAGCATGCGTACTTGATAACCGTGGAAGCTGGGACAACTTACTACCACTGATTGAGTTCACTTACAACAACAGTTTTCACGCAAGCATTGGGATGGCGCCTTACGAAGCATTGTATGGACGCAAGTGCCAATCGCCCCTGTGTTGGTATCAAGACGGAGAAAGTATGTTCGTTGGCTCGGAATTGGTACAACAAACGACCGAGAAAGTTAAGCAGATCAGAGAGAAGATGATGACCTCTCAAAGCAGACAGAAGAGTTATGCTGATAGACGAAGACGACCACTCGAGTTTGAGGAAGGCGAGCATGTTTTTCTTCGAGTAACACCTACTACGGGTGTGGGTCGAGCCATCAAATCTAGGAAGCTGACTCCCAAATTCATTGGACCTTATCAGATCATTCGTCGTATAGGTCCAGTAGCTTATCAAATCGCTTTACCGCCATTTCTTTCTAATATCCATGATGTATTTCATGTCTCGCAATTGCGAAAGTACATTCCTGATCCATATCATGTCATTGAACCGGACGTGATTCAACTGAAAGAAAATCTATCTTTTGAGGTCCCTCCTGTGAGAATCGAAGACCGAAGGATCAAGCAACTGAGAGGTAAGCAAATACCTTTAGTCAAAGTAATCTGGAATCAGGCGACCGGTGACGCAACTTGGGAGCTGGAAGACAAGATGAAATCAGAATACCCAGAACTTTTCTAGTTATGAATTTTCGGGGACGAAAATTTTTAAGGAGGGTGGTAATGTAACACCCTAAGTTTTAGCGTTTATTTCTTTAGTATTTATCTGTTTTCTACCGCTGTTAACACGACTTATCCGTTAATAAAGCTATGTGAATAATTTTAGTATTTGATTTGCTCTATTTTATCTGAGGTATAGGGAGTAATAGTTATTATTAATTTAGGGTTTTTTCTTTCGATGTTTGAATTCTGCCGTAAAACGCTGAATTTGAACTATAGGGCGAGTTTTGACTGAAACATGCCCAAACGTGATCCAAATTTTATGAAATTTGAGATCTGATCATTTTCCAATATTTAGGATTTATTGGAAATTTTTGGAAATTTTTGGGCATCAGAAAATATATAGGGTATTTTCTACGCCTAGAAGCGCCTAAACGCAACGTTTTGGCTCGTAATTAGAGAAAACGAGAAACGTGAGTACTTTTCTCATGCCATGAGGGAATTTTTTGCCAAATTATTATTTTTGAGTGTGGACTTATAATTAGAATTATTTTTCAAGTTTTTAGCACAAAACCCTAATATACGCTGCAGAACGCCACAAGACCCTATTGAGCGAGAACGCGATTTAAACAAAAATATCTCCAGATTAGGGCACATGGGAAATTACTCAGCCACTAGGGGCTGAACTTGCTTTTAATCATGACATGTACAAGTGTCAAGGTGTGATTGGCCATTAAGTAAATGGTAGGAAGTTAATTTAGTTAGGTTATGACTTAATTAGTTAGTTTCTAACTAAATGAATCTTTCTTTCCACTTCTACCCCTAAAATTTCGTGGTCATCATCCTCTTGGGCTGAAGCTTCATTCATTCCTTCCATTGGTGAAAAAACTTGAGAAAAAAACTAGAGAAAGAAAGCTTTGGTTTTGGAAGATTTTGGAGAACAAAGTGTGCTTTCTTGCTTCCTTTCATCTTCATTCTTGTTCAATCTTCATCTCTACTCTTGGTAAGCTCCATAAACCTTTCCTCATGTCTTTTGGGTTCCATGATATGATTTTTGATGGATTCAAGAGTTATTTGAAGTTAAAAAGCTTGTTTTTGGCTAGTATTGCATGACTAGTTCCATAGCCCTTTGTTTTCTTCCATGAATCACCTTGATTTTGGTATTTTGAGTTTGGAAACCCTAACCCCTTTTGCTGGCCGAAACCATAGGGCTGTCCCAAGCTTTGTTCTTGGCTTGTTCTTGTCATTTTTAGTGTTAGTTTTGAAGGTTTAGTAGTTGTATGTTTGGATCCTAGTCATATAACTATGTTTACAAGTTTTTGAAAATGATTTTGGATGCAAAAGAGGGGCTGGAAAACCGTTGCTTTGAATGGCATTCTGGAGGATGTTTTAAATTGTTTTCAAAGTAGTTTAATGTTAGAAAAGTTAGTTGATTGATAAAGGAATTGAATGTTATGAAATGTTTTGTTTGGAAGTGAAAAATTGAAAAAGATTTTGGGGTTTGTTTTTGGTGCATTGAGCCGTGGCCTCATGGTATTTTAAAACCTTGATTCAAGTTGTTTTATGCCTCTTAATAGTGTAAAAGTTGATCAAGAATTTGATTTAGCAAAACAACTTAAAGAAACTTAATTTTTGGAAAAGATTTAGTATATGTCTTACACATGGTTTTGAAGTTGTAACTAACCTATTTCTTTAATTCTTATGGCATGTTTTATAGTTCTAAAAGTAGTTCAAAGTTGATGAAATACTATTCATATGGTAAGAAACACTATTCATTTGGTAAAAAAATTTGGTTTATGTTTTTCTAAGTAAGTAAAGTAAATGAAAGTTGTAAAACTTGTTTGACTTGAACTTAAAACATAGCCTATGATTAGTTGTGATCCAAATAGGTTAAGTTAGCAATTTTTAGGTGTCTTTTAGGGCCAAAACCGTGGCTGCCCTAGAGCTTAAGGGCTTGGGTTTTTGGTTCTAATTTTCTTAAGTTTGTGTTGTTAAGGTTCGAGCGAGGTACGTTCCGGTGACGCGTTGGAAACTCCGTATTCGAAGCTTGTTCGAGGTAAGGGAAATTTCTATATAATGAGTTTAGGCTTTTTGCTTTGCTTGTTGTGTGGCTTGATTGAATGAATATTGGTGGTAGTAAGTGTAGTAATTGTTAAGTGTGAAAGTGATGCTGTAACATGCTGTGAGTTGTTGAATTGTTTGCTGCTGTATGAAATGTCATGACAGGTTTTGTTTGGCCTTGAATGATGACCATGAATGGTATTGAATGGCTTAAATCATGTTGATTTAATGTTGAATTGAAATATGCAAAAGTTGTTGTTGTGGTATGAATTAATTAATAATGCGAAGATCGATTGTTGATTTGGGTTGACGATTTACACCCAGAACTGATGCGATTCCACAATAAAATATGATTTCATAAATAAATTGTTTAAGGCATTTTGACTTAAAAGTAAGCGTGAGGGTTCTAATATAACTAACCAGAGCTTACAAAGAAAGTAGAATGGAATTATGGAAAAATCTGAGTAAGTGGTGTCATTTACGAAAACGGTTGAGTTAGATGATGCGTCTGGGAAAAATTCTGGCTAGGAAAGACCTGGTTATTAAGAGTGTTCGCACCGCCTCTCTTTCCTGGGAATTTTACTAATGCATTATTTATCACGACTAGGGTTCCAACGACCTAAAACTAAAGAATTCTTTCTAGTACAATAACACGTAGGTGTGGCACAAAAAAATTGAAATTGGAAATTCACTAAGTAGAGTGAGTGAGGGTTTGTCGATCCGCATTGATTAATTAAATTGTACGCTAACCATTGAGCATCGACACTCGGGCGTTGACTGTCTTATGGACTTTCAAAAGGGCGAGTTGTCACTTCATGCCCGCGCGTGGCGGCAATGCCTAATGTGTGGCAAGCCTTTGTGGCAATACCCTTGGTAGGGGAGTTGATTTGGACGTTGGGAAATAAAGTTCCTCGTCACTGCTGACCTTGTTTAAGGCTGCAGGTGTATACACAAACTAGCCATACTGCATTGGCATGCATGTCTAACCACATCGTGATATGTGATGATTTGGTGATTGTTGTTGTTTGAGTTGCTTATTCACATGCAAGTATTTGATGTACCATGATGAAGTATGCGGTTAATTAAGTATGCCTATATATATATTTATAATGACATGCTGATGTACTAGATGTATATATATATATCTTGTTTGTCTGCAACTAGCCTGTGATGAACTTGTGGACAAAAAGTTTACCCTTGCATTTCTTTTGTTTATGTTTATGCTTGAAACCTACGCTTAGATGATGCCGATCCCGATGAGGTTCATGGGACACACGACATATGAGTTCCCTCAGGGGAAGACCCCTTCGGCGTGGGTCGTCAACCCTATTACTGGGCGGTTGACACACTCAGGGATAGTGATTGAGACTGACGACGACGGGGAGTGCTCCACTGCTGTACGCTTCAGCAGAAGGACGGTTCACCTATACGTACCACCCAGCCTACTTACCACACTACCGACGGGGGCGACTGTTGAGACGTTTCCGTTTGTGGACCCCTCACATCCACCCACGATGCCTAGTTCGAGTATGATTCCACCTTCGACCGAGTTCCCGAAACTCCTCCCATCGCCATCAAGCATTACTTCTGCGTTGCCGACAGCTTCATTGATGACGCCTGCTGCACCTGAGGGTAGTCCTCCCTCTTTTTGTGTTCACTGTCCTCACTGCTCTCATCCCTTGTCCCCAATCCCTACGGCCGGAGACCCTATTAACGGGCGTCGGACTACTAGGGAGTGGACGGCGAGGGATAGAGTCGTGATTGACAGTGAGGACGAGGAGGAGGAGGAGGATCCTTCAGAGGCATCGGGGCCTGCTAGTTCTGAGTCGAGGTCCTACCGTGCGGGGTTTCCTCCTCGCAAGCGTCTCAGGTTTACTTTGGGCCAGCATAGTTAGATAGAGTCAGTCAGTTAGACTCTAGTAGTTTTTTGTACAGTATGACTTTTGGGCCTAAGTCCTTGATAGGAGCTGCCAGGATGCATCACGGATATGAGTTACTCTAGGTCTTAGGGTTTTCATATGACTGATGTATTTTATTTTGAGTATGTACTGGTGTATATTTTGGAACTCGCCTGCGTGCGAAGTGCTCTATTCCTTGACACTGCTACGATGCATATATATATATATATATATATATATATATAATGTTTGGTTAGGTTTTACTCTGAAGTGATTGTTTATTTGTTGTTCTTAAGTGTAACGCCTGTTTTAAAAAAAAAAAAACATACCGCTGCTTTTGGAGAAAACCTTTTTGCGAAAACGGGATGTTACACGCATTAAGCCCAATAGTGCTGGGCGTGAGGGGGTGTATTGGGAAAAACCCATGTCCATATAGACTAGAGATAAGGTCTCATAAGAGTTTATAAGTAAGTGGCATCTTTCACCTTACAAGCCGGTTTTGTAAGGATGAGTTAGGTCCGAAATCTTAATATGGTATTAAAACCTATCCTAGATCCACTGGGCCACCCAGCGCATTATATACGCACCAAGCCCAATAGTGTTAGACGTCTCACATAGACTAGAGATAAAGCATCAAAAGATTTTATAAGTAAAAGACACCCCTCAACTTACAAGCCAGTTTTGTGGGGTTGAGTTAGGCCTAAAGCCCAAATTCAAGATGGTATCAGAGTCTATCATAGATCCATTTGTTGGGCCACTCGGGTCACGCTCCAATTGTCTAGTCTTGGGCGCGAGGGGGGTGTGTTAGAAGTCCCACATGGAAGAATGAGATGACCTAATTAGGGGTTATAAGTGGGGGCCAATCCTCACCCTATGAGCTAGCTTTTGGGGTTGAGTTAGGCCTAAACCCAAATTCTAATATGTGAGAATTTAGGCATCCGAATGGTCCCCTCAAAACCGGCTTGTAAGGTGAGGATTGCCTAGGATTTATAAGCTCTTTTGAGACCTTATCTCTAGTCTATGTAGGACTGAGGTTTTTCCCAATACACCCCCTTACGCCCAGCACTATTAGGCTTGGTGCGTGTATATAATGCGGTGGGTGGCCCATGGATCTAGGATAGGCTCTGATACCATATTAGGATTTTGGGCCTAACTCATCCTTTCAAAACCGGCTTGTGAGGGGGTGGTCTACCCAGCTATATAAGCAACGACTAGGCTCGTTAACCACCCGATATGGGACTCGCAACACGCTCCCTCGAGCCTGGGCTCGTCACCACAAGTGAGGGCTAGCGGCACTATCCACACCACCGGGCAGAACGTGGCTCTGATACCATGTTAGAATTTGTCATATGAAATGAACTCAATACCTGTTATTGGCTTTTTTTCTGCCTTGAGTTGATTAAGTCCATCCCTCCACAAAGCTAGAGCTACATCAGAAATATAAGGCATAAAAATAGTAACATTAGAAGTACAATCTATATTGCAATCCATAAGGAATGTTATCTTGCAAATTTACATCCCATTTGAAAGCGCGTAATGAGGAAAAAAACCACTTAACTACATAATTGAACTGGATTTAAATTACAGAACGTGTTAAGCTTAAAAAAGACAGGAAGATAAGACTAAAAATGAAGCCTAGTATCATATCTGCTGATGACTGGATACAATAATTTTGAGTGACCTCATACTAATGGTTTCATATATATATATATATATATATATATATATATATATATATATATATATATATATATATATACATATCAATGCAAGGACATGTGCATATTAAACTACCAATTCGTTAGATTTCAACGTTGGTGGACCAGTTAAACCTCTGATGAACAACTTTGGCTTAACTAATTTAACTTTAAATATTTGGAATTTGATCCAAAACTCTCAGGTTCCATAATAGGCAACATTTGCCAAAACTTTGCAACAGTGAACCCAAGGCATATGAAACTTGGTTGAGCAAGTATGCTTTTTCCAAATATAAAAAATGTAAATACTTTTTTCCTAAAAGTAACTGATTTCTCTAACATCAACCAAGGCACAAATCAACTACCACCAATCAAAGCAATATATATTAGAAGCTTTCTTCTTTCAAGTGCAATAATCAGGGAGAGGCTAAACCAAATTCCCACCTTCACCGAGTTCTTATGTTGCACTCTAGACAACATAGCCACCTCCCTTGCAAAACGGACTTCTCTCTTGGCTATGTCTTCTGCAGTTTCTCCTTTATATACAATTTTAATAGCAACAATCTGATTTTTATATTTGAAACGAAGCCAACAAAAGAATTACTTAGATGAGTGACATAACATAACTACAAACTTAAAAAAAAACAATTCAAAAGTAATTAGACAGATCAGAGAAATCTAAATCAGCTCCACTAATGATTGTTCCAGGAAATGAACATGAAGTTCAACCAAGCTTCAAAGTAACCATGTAATATGTTCATTAGGTAAAGATAGAAAATTTAACTTTGTTTAGACCAAATAGAAAAAGGGGTTTGAAGAGAGGAACTTACTTTCCCTCATAGAATTTGGCATGAGCTCCCTCACCAATCCGAGGCCCAACACATAGATGCTTAGGATCAATCAGCCATTTAGGGTCTAATTTGAACTCATCAACTGAGTAGAACCTGTCTCCAGATTCTATTTCTTTTTTCACTGCAATGGGAGAAATGCCCAAATCCTACATGAGCCAGTTAAGTCTCCAGCTTGGCAGATAGTGAAATCAGAGAGATAGAGAACCTTAAAAGGAAAACATTGGAAGCCTGATTTGAGCAGCAAATGGATATGTTGACATGAAACTTATTAAACAAAAAAAAAGCATATCTTACAGGATCTAAAGAAATAGAAGTCCTTCAAGAAGCAATGCTCTTCAACCGTCGCATCATATTCATGGTTGCTGATTCCACTCACAACCCAAACCCTAAATCCCTAAATTCACACCAAAAAATTACAGGTGAAAAAATTAACCACATAAATGGAAGGAGCAAAAATTTAGAAGGAGACTTGTACGTACCCTTTGCTATTCTCAGGTTCTTCTTACCAACACCACATCTCTACCAAAATCAAAAGAAACAGAAAATGGGGTTAATATAAAGGAGAATCAGGAAATGGTAAAAGAAAAAGGGAAATGGTAATATCAAAAAATAAGAGAATCAGGAGCAGAAAAATTGATAGAAAAAAGGAAAAGAAAGAACTTGATAAAATAAGAAAGGAGAAGAAGGGAGAGGCTTATCACAGGACCACCACAAACCACTGCAACCAGCCATGGTCGCACATCATCTTTCCTCCCTTGCGTTCTTTCTCGTCCGCACAGCACTTCGGGCTCACCACCTCTCTCCTTCTCGTGCCCTTTCCCCATTTCTTCTCTCGCGGCTTCGCTGCGGTCATCTCCCAGTCCGGAGAGATGGGCCGACAGCCCCCTTTCTTCTCCCCATACGCGCTTGCCCTTCTTCCCTTCTCTGCCTCATGCGGCTGCTGCTTAGCAGCATTTTCACTTAGGGTTTCTAAATGAGCAAAGAGGGACTGAGGAAATGCGCTTTCATCAGGGAGTCAGCGAACAAATTAAAATTTTGGGGAAAGATAATAAACAACACTTTCATTAGGAAGCGCTGGCTATTCGTGAATTATCACTAAAGAAGTGCTGGCTATTCCATCCTTGCACTTTTACTAGCGCTTTCATATGAAGCATTGGCTATTCCTAAACTATCACTAGCGCTTCCTTGAGGAAGGCTAGTGAAAGTCTTTGGCCGAATTTTACACAGCGCTTTAGTAGAAAGTGCTAGTGAAGATGGCGCCATTTATTAAATAATCTGGCATAGTTCCGGTTATAAATGTTTTCAAACTTGTTTTCAAGCTAGTTTTAATTTAAAGTTTGCAAAAAGTTTTCAACATAATTTAACCCCTTTTTGTGTTCACGTTTAGTTAGTACCAGAGCCCGACCTCTTGGTTGAGCACTTAACAGTGTGAGAGAAAAAGATCCTATCTTTATAAACATGTTTCACATGAATCGCCCTCCTCTATTTACTGGAGAAAAGTTTGATTACTGGAAGGATAAGATCAAATCATTCTTTGAATCTCCACAACTAGAGTTGTGGGACATGGTTGAAAATGGGTATATCATTCCCATTACTGCTACTGGTGCTCTCTTGTCTAGAGAAGACTGGAATGATGACAAAAAAAAGAGACATTAGCTGAATCAAAAAGCTAGATATATTCTCATCTGTGCTATGGTAGAAAAAGAATATGAGAAGTGAGGTAAATTTGAGACTGCCAAGGAAATCTGGGATTCCCTTGTTCTGTCTTACGAAGGCTCTGCACAAGTTAGAGAAACAAAGGCTAGCATGTTGGTTCGCCAATATGAGTTGTTCAAGATGGAAGAAGATGAAAATATTGAGACAATGTTTGGAAGATTCCAAACTCTTGATCATGGATTAAAAGCCCTTGGTAAAAGCTATACAACGCCTCATCATGTAAGAAAGATCCTGAGGAGTTTACCTAAGAAGTGGAGACCTAAAGTCATTGTCATAGAAGAAGTTAAAGACCTCAACACTCTTCATCTTGAAGATCTTCTAAGCTATCTAAAAGCTTATGAACTTGAGTTAAATGAAGAGGAACCCCTGAAGAAGAGTAAATCCATTGCTTTGAAAGTCAACAAACACAAAGCCAGTTCTTCTAAAGCCCTACAAGCTGAGGAAGAATTAGAAGATGAAGGCTCGGAAGAAGATAGTGACAGATTAGACGATGAGCTCTCATTCACATCAAGGAAGATCCAACGCATGTGGAAAAAGAAAGGGAACCTCAGGAGACAGTTCCAAAAGAAAGGCTACAAAGATAAGAATGAAAGCAAAGACAGAAGTCAAGTTATTTTCTATGAGTGCAAAACACTAGGCCATTTCAAATCCGAGTGTCCGAATCTTAAGGAGAAGCCCAAGAAGATTACTTTTAAGGGCAAGAAGAAAAGTCTCATGGCAATATGGGAAGACCTGGACTCATCTTCCTTTGAAGATGTGAGAATGAAGACGAGGCAAATGTTGCCCTCATGGCAAACACAGAGTCAGACTTTGAAGAAGAAACTGAAGAGGTAAACTATGACTCTTACTCTGAACTTCAAAATTCCTTTGATGAACTTCTTAAAGAATCTTCTACCCTCTCCATTGGGTATAAAGCTTTGAAAAATAAATTTTCAAAATTATTAAAAGAATTTCAAATTTTGAACAATGAAAACTCAAAGCTCAATGAAGAGAACCAGAAGCTGAAAGCTGAAAATCACCGTCTAGTGACTGAAAGCTCACAAGCTAAAGGAAGTTCCAAATGCAAATCAAATGACTATGAGAATGCCTTTCAAAAGTTTCTTGCTGAGAGTGTAAATCGTAGCAAACAAGCTTCAATAACTTGGGACGTCAGTAAAACGACAACTCAAGGTCTTGGATACAAATCAGATGAACCCACATTACAAAATATAAATTTAGCATCTGATGAAACCAATGACCACAGTGAAAGCTTGTATTGCACATACTGCAATAAACATGGTCACTTGAAAAGTGCATGAACTGCTTCCAAAATGAAGAAGGACAGAATTAACAAGAAAGGACCCAAGAGGATTTGGGTACCTAAAGATAAAATAGTCTATGTTGCAGATATGCTTAGCAACACGGTCAACACACCAGTCCTAGTACTTAGACATCGGATGGTCGCGTCACATGGCAGGAGAAAAGACTTAGAGATGATGGATTTGTTGGTTTCGGTGGAAACAAAAAAGGTAAAATAGCTGGAATTGGTCGCATTGGTAAAGATTCTCTTCCTTCTATTGATAATGTTCTTTATGTTAAAGGCCTAAGGCATAACCTACTTAGCATAAGTAAATTATGTGACAGTGGTTATGATGTCATCATCACAAAAAAGGCTGTGTAGTGAAAAGTAAGAAGGATGGCTCTATATTCTTTACTATAAAGAGGAAACAAAATATTTGCAAAGTTGATCTTTCTGAACTTGCAAAACAAGATGTCAAGTGTCTTATGTCTGTCGATGATGAGAAATGACTTGGCATAAAAGATTAGATCATGCTAGCTTGAGATTAATCTCAAAGTTAAATAAGCAAGGTCTTGTTAGAGGCTTACCAAATCTTAGATACCAATCTGATGCTCTATGTGAGGCATGTCAAAGAGGGAAACAAGTTAAAACTTTTTTTTTCTTTTAAAAAATGTTGTTTCCACATCTAGACCACTTGAGCTTCTGCATCTTGATCTTTTTGGTCCCACAAGGACAACCTCTTTGGCAGAAAAGAAATATGGTTTAGTCATTGTAGACGACTATACTATATGGACATAAGTTAGATTCCTTGCCCACAAGGATGAGTCTTTCAAAGTGTTCACTGTTTTCTGCAAATCTGTTCAAAATGGAAAGGATATTTGTATTTCTTCCATTAGAAGTGATCATGGGGGAAAATTTGAAAATAAAAACTTTCAAAAATATTGTGAAGAAAATGATATCTCCTTCAATTTCTCCTCTCCTAGAACACCACAATAAAATGGTGTTGTAGAAAGGAAAAATAGGTCTCTCCAAGAGATGGCCAGGACCATGATCAATGAAGCTGACATTGCAAAACATTTTTGGGCAAAAGCAGTAAACATAGCTTGTTATATTCAAAATAGAGTATACATAAGGCCTATTTTGAAAAAGACTCCAAATGAACTGTGAAAGGGTGGAAAACCCAACATTTCATATTTTCACCCCTTTGGATATATTTGTTATATTTTGAATACTAAGGATCAACTTGGTAAGTTTGACTCCAAAGCTGACAAAGGTATCTTTTTGGGATACTCTGAACGCTCAAAAGCCTTTAGAGTATACAATAAGGAATCTATGTTAGTGGAAGAATCTATTCATGTTAAGTTTGATGACAAGAAGCCTAACGCTAAAATGTTAGAGCTAGATGAGTTATTTTCAGGTCTAGACATTGGAGGAACAAATAATGAACCTAAAAATCCAACATCCGGTGGAGACCACCAGACACAGGATTCAGCTCAACCAGAAGCTGAAATTGTAAGAAATTGGCAATTCAAGACCTATCATCCAAAAGATCAAATCATAGGGGAACCTGGAGACAAAGTGAGAACAAGATCCTCCTTCAATGAACATACAGATCTTGCACTACTCTTTGAGATGGAACCTAAAACGATTGATGAGGCACTGGAAGATGAAGGTTGGATCTTGGCCATGCAAGAAGAACTCAGTTAATTCCAATGCAATGATGTTTGAAAATTGGTCTCACTACCAGAAGATAAACAAGCTATTGGCACAAAATGGGTATTTCGCAACAAGCTTGATGAAAATGGCAAACTGGTAAGGAATAAGGCAAGGTTAGTTGCTCAAGGTTATTCACAAGAAGAAAGTATAGACTTTAGTAAAACCTTTGCACCTGTTGCAAGGTTGGAAGCTATTCATATTCTACTTTCCTTTGCTGCACACCATGAGATAATTCTTTATCAAATGGATGTCAAAAGTGCTTTCCTGAATGGTTTCATAACTGAGGAATTTTATGTGAAACAACCAACTGGTTTTGAAGATATTGAATTTCAAGAACATGTCTTCAAACTTAAAAAGGCACTATATTGTTTTAAGCAAGCTCCTAGAGCTTGGTATGATAGACTAAGTTCCTTTTTAAAGGAAAATAGTTTTATAAGAGGACATGTGGATACTACTCTGTTTAGAAAAACTTCAAACAAACACTTTATACTTGTACAAATATATGTTGATGACATTATTTTTGGTGCTACTAATAAAAGCCTCTACAAAGAATTTTCTAAGTTGATATAGGCTGAATTTGAGATGAGCATGATAGGAGAATTGAAATTCTTCCTAAGAATTCAAATAAAGCAATGTAATGATGGTATTTATATTCATCAAAGCAAATACATCAAGGAATTGCTTAAGAAATTCAAGATGGTTGATTGCAAGCCAAGGAATTGCTTAACAAATTCAAGATGGTTGATTGCAAGCCAATGTGCACTCACATGCATCCCACTTGTGTCCTATGCAAATATGAAATTGGTAAGAAAGTAGATCAAAAGCTCTACAGAGGTATGATTGGCTCTCTACTCTATCTTACTGTTTCAAGACCTGATATTATGTTCAGCGTCTGCCTATATGCTAGGTTTCAATCTGATCCTAGAGAATCACACTTGAGTGCTGTAAAAAGAATCTTTAGATATTTACAAGGAACTATTAATCTTGGTTTACTTTATAAGAAATCAAAAGATTACAAGTTAATAGGTTTCTGTGATGCTGATTTTACTGGAGACTGCATTGAAAGAAAAAGCACAAGTGGAGGCTGCCAATTTCTTGGAGCAAATCTTGTGTCTTGGCCAAGCAAAAGATAGAGCACCATTGCTCTCTCAATAGCAAAAGCTGAATACATCTCAGCAGCAAGTTGTAGTTCTCAACTTCTATGAATGAAAGCACATTGAGATAATACCTCTGCCATATGTCTTACTAAAAATCCCATATTGCATTCACGAACAAAGCACATTGAGATTAAACATCATTTTATAAGAGACTATATTCAGAAGAATGTACTTGAAATAAAATTTATTGATACAAACTATCAGTGGGCTGATATATTTACAAAACCTCTTACTGAAGATAGATTCAATTTTATAAGAAGAAAATTAAACTTCCATCTTATGAAAGAATGATTGTTAAATCTCAGCATCTGGTGCATCATGCATCTTATTGTTTGTATGTGATAACATTCAACATCTGATTTACACATCACAACTCATGTGCCTGTTAGCATCTGCTTCTGGCACACGTGTCATATATGTGCTAACTAAAGCGTCTTTTCCTACCTACTGAGTCATGATTACTTTTACATTTTCAATAAAGTTTTTACTGCGTAACCTCCGTTTTTGGCAACCGGTTCATTAATGAGAGGAATCTTTTTATTTCATTTTATTTTAATTTATTTTATTATTTGAAAATTGATATGGTTTTACAAAAAATCCTTTTGTAATATTTCTTTCAAAACTTTCCAACTACCGCTCCCACTACTCCGTACCTTACCTCTCTATGAAAAACCCTTTTTTTCTCAAAACCCTTAAACTTCCTCCATAAGCTTCACTCTGTTCTCATGGCATTCAAAGCTTTTGAAACTACTGCTATGTTCAACACCATGACTAATGGAAAGGTTCTTATAGAGAACAGAGTCGACCTTGAGCATCTGGCTAAATTTGATTTCGACTTTAGAGACGGTTTAACTCTCATAGGCTGGAGAGAGTATTTTCAGTGGGAAGCAAAAACAGTTCTTCTCAATGCTATTAGAGAGTTCTCGGGTACTACTAGAGCATTCTCTGGAAACATTCTCAAGGGATACGTATATGGATTCGAGTTGGTTGTGAGCCCACAGATCATTGCTGAACATATTCGATGCCCTGATGAAGGGTTAATCTTCACTGAAGGCTGGGAAACACAGTTTAATGGTCCACAAGCTGTTGATGAATTCCTCTTTGAGAACTATCATGAACTTAGGGCTTCGAGAAAGCCTCTGACTGCCATTAATATGAAAACTCATTATAGAATTCTTCACAAACTCATCTCCAAGTATGTAATCCTGAAGGCCGGTTCATCTGACATAGTGAACCGTGAATAAAAGTTCATTAAGAGACATTATATGGCCGATACTGCAATCAATCTTTCGAGATTGATAATGAACACTCTGCAAACTACTACTGGGGCCTCAAGGACTGGGTTCTCTACTGACAAGAATGTCAACAAAACTATTCCTTATACTGCTCTTCTCTCTGAACTCATGAAGAAACAGAGGATTGTGGAAAAGTTGGAAACAATGAAAGGAAATGATAGGGAAAAGTATCTTGGAAAGAAGGCACTAGGGATTCAGGATATCTTTGGGAAACATAACCTGGTTAGAATGGGTCTATGCACCTCTGTGATGATTCAGAAAATCAAAGAGGAAGACGAAGCTGCTGCTGCTGGTGATGACAAGGCATCTATTCAAGTTGCTGTATCTCAAGGGAAAACCACCAGAAGCTCACCTAGAAAGCTTTCCTCTGGTGTGAAGAGACCTGCTGAGCATCTGGTCACATCGACTAGAAGCAAAAAGCAATAAGTGCCTCCTGCACAAGTTATAACACTTGATTCCGAAGATGAAGATGACAAGGCTCCTCTTAGGAGAATTCTAGGAAAGAGCAAACCAGAAGCTATTCAAATAACTTCTGCATCTGGTCCTCAAGAAAAATCACTTTTTCCTCCTCCTACTGAGGCTCAGCAGAAGCGGAGAAGACTTATAAAGATCGTTGATAAGCCTAAGGTACCTATCGCTGCTCCAGATGACTCTGTTATTGCTTATGATAGAGATGGCCCTATCACTACACCTCTTTTGTCAGTTTCACATCTTCTATCCCACCTACCAAACCACGAACACAACAACCTACCCGCATAACCATCAAAACCAAATCATCAACACAAACAGCTTCATAAAAACCCATCAAAACCACACCTCATCCACTCTCTGGAACTTTTACCGTATCCAAATCCAAAACACTTGCCACACCCTCTATCACCTCTAAACAAACTCATCCACCTTCCCAACCTCACAAACAAACACACAAAACCTCTACTACTACCTCTACCACCTCCACATCCAAACCTTTAGCCATATATAAACCTAAACCTGATCCCTCTCCTATTATCTCAATCACCTCTGAAATTGCCTCATCTCTTTCTCCCCCTTTCAATCTACCCTACCGCTTCCCCACCAGTCACCAAACAACCACCATCACTCCTACATCATCATCAACACCTTCCACAATAGAAACTGCTTGTTTTTACCCTTCCAGATTCAGATTAGAGCCATCACGACCAGTCCCTATCAGAGAAGAGGAGTACCACTTTGCATATAATCAGCCCTCTCTGTGGCATCTCAAGACTTTTACCTCTGGAGTTGCAAGGCTAGAGATTTCCCCCATGGAGTATCATGGAAAGATGAAAATGAATTTTGGAGGAAGACTAAGGCCTCCTCAGAACCGAGGAATCCGTCCTCTTTCCTTTGAATTGCCTCATTCACTTCCATAGCACGGGCCTCTAACTTTAGAAGAATGTGGAAGATGGATTACTGACGATGAGAGAGCCTTTCTACTTCAGTGTCTGGAGATGAAAAGGTATGAAATGGATCTGCTCCATAGGGACCCCTCTTTGGTCTCTATTAAAATTATGTCTGATAGGTAAAGATGGTTGCCTTGGCTGATACTAGAGAAGAGGAAGAACAAAGTTCCTCATAGGCATCCCAAGATGCTAACTCCTGAGCACTAGGAGAAAGCACCTAGAAGGTATCAAGTCAAATTCATGCATCTTATGCCAGTTGAAGATAGAAATGAAAATCAAGCCATGGAAGTTTACTTCAACAAGGTAAAAAGAGATTCCCAGAATGTTGGATCGTCTAGTCTATCAGATGCAGAGAAAGCAAAGATAGAAATGGCTGGCTCTATTCGTTACAACTGGGACTCTAACTTGGCTATTCAACATTTTGACGACATGCTGCAATGTACTATTGTGAAACCTCCATCTTTATTGAAAAGAGAAAAATAACAAGAAGAAATTAATTATGAACTAGGAGCCGCTTTTGGATGGGAGGTTATAACTCTCAGATGGATTGAGAAGGCTTATCGAGATGAGTTGGATACCATTCTCTTAGTTGAAGAGGTGAAGGACGATCTAAGAAGGCGTTTTCAAATTGAAGAGGAGATTCTTAGCATCTGCCTCACTGAAGCAGATGCTGACTTGAAGGTAAATGCATCAGAAGCTGAGCTACTGCTATTTGATAACACTGTTGATGCCTTTTTCAAGGCAAGAGAAGAGAATTTTCTGGAACTGACTGACCCAGCAGAGTTAGCATACAGAAGGAAAATGGAGTTGGTCTTTGAAAAGAAGAAACTAGGAAGACTTATGAAATGGTGCTTGCCAAATGATGAGTTCTACCTAGAGGCTCAAGAGAAGAAACAGAGAAGACTTCAATTGGCTCAAGGAGTTCTCCTGGAGCATATCAAGAAGTCTACTCAGAGATGGCAAAGGGCTATCTCTTGGCCTAGACCTGTTCAAGCTTCTCCTTCGGCTAAATGGATTCCTGAAGCTCCTGCTCCTGCTTCCGATGATGATCTGGTTATCATCTCTCGATCTCAATTCAACAAATTTGTGGAATCATCTCGCAAAATTGCCCGCCTTGAAAGCATTGTCCAAAGTCTTATGGAGCGCCTTAACCAAACTCTTCCAACTCCTTAGTTTTTCCTTTCCTTTGATAAACTTATGTTATTTTATTTGCCTCTGCTACTTCAATTTAAATATTATCAGTTGTTTTTTACTTCAAATTTTTCTCATTTTCTATCCTTTTTGTTTTGACTATGATGTTCTACACTCTTTTTGTCTGATGACAAAAAATGGGAGTAAAGGATAAGGACTGATGAACGCTAAAGTAGCACGTATCATGCATCATGCATTATAAATCATCATTAAACATGCTTTGATACACACTATATGTTGTTCTTGATTAAGCATCTGCTACTCTGATACGCATATCATATATTGATGCTCTGATACATGGATTATGTTTTGATATATAGATCATATGTTTTAGAAAATAAATGTTTATACTTGGCTGTTGAACTCAGGGGGAGACCCTTGTAGTTATTTTTCAAAATAAATTGTTCATCAACCTTGGATATTTGTGATCATCAAAAAGGGGGAGATTGTTGGAAAAAACGATTGACAAGTTTAGACTCTCAATAATTTTGATGATAACAAAGTATCTATGAGAGAACAATTTACCTTCTGATAAGCCTTGAAGTGTGTAGGAAATAAAATTACTCATATTTATAACATCACTCAAGCAAAGAAGAAGAAGTTTTAAAAAGAACATGAGCACATTAAGAAGTATTTGCATCTTGTTGGTCTCAAGCATCCGACATATGCACCTTAAACGAGCGTCTTGTTTTTAGAGATTAAGACACAAGGAACTCAATCAACCAATGAGCATCTTATACACAAGCAAGCATCTGGTTACATTAATGAATCACATGCAAGTCGCACTTGGCCCTTTCATTTAATACCTCAACGTATCCAGAATTAAAATCAAATTTGTTTTGTGCGCTCAATTTGATAGTACGAGGAATCAAATGTGACACCTTTAGCTCAAGAACAAAATTCATACGCTTTTCAAATTGTGGCAGGCTGCAAATGATTGGAAAAGGAAATAGTACAAACGGTCATAAAGTGTTCTAATTCGGATATTTTCATAAAAAGGAGAAAATGGATATTTTCCCATAATTACCTCACTCAATGATTTGGAGCTGATGGATTTCTGTAACGGTAATATTTCTGAAGAAGTCTATAAATACTACAAGCTCTTTATTGAAGAAGGCTACAGAATTACTATTCAAGTGAGCAACCTAAGATTCTGTACCAAGAACTCTGCGAACTAGAAAGTGAACTTTCAGCGTCTTACTCTTTCTTTTAGAAAGTTATATACTTTGTGCTTAAAATTTTTATCCTCTCTTGTTGAGAGTTACTTCATTGTATTCAAATCCTTTTGTAAAATTTGTATTGCCTTATAATAGACTGATTCCTCAAAGGCTTGACCGTATTGAGTCGTTGTGAGAAGTTAAGAGTATTGTCAAGGTTGTGATAGTAGAATACTCTTAAGTGTTTTGTAATCAGTGAGATTATAGTGGAAAATCCTTCAGGAACGAAGGGACTGGACGTAGCTACCAGATTGGTGGTGAACTAGTATAAATCTTTGCGTCTCTTTCTCTATTGCTTTATTTCTGTCTTGCAAGAAAAACAAGTTTTCTCATTTATCTCAGTATCCGATATCCTTTCAGCGTCCGATTATAAATGTTTTCAAAAGAACTTGTTTTCAAGCTAGTTTTAATTTAAAGTTTGCGGAAAGTTTTCAACACAATTCAACCCCCTTCTTGTGTTCACGTTCATATTCCTGCCCAGAGGCACTCTAAAATGACAATAAACAGGCAACAAATTTGCCAAAAACTAGTAGTAAAATTGGCACCAAGTGTGCCCAAAATTCAAACCATTTACGCTATCAAATTTAGTCTAAAAACCTATCAAATATACACATAAACAACGTTAAGCTATATATATATATATAAACAATGTATATGAGTCAAGTGCCATATACGAAGTCATTGTGATGCTTTTCTCAGTATTTTTAATTTTGTTCCTTGGGCTTCTTCCTTTGGTTCATTCTCCTTCATCTTCCTTTGTTTCTCCTGATTCATTTGCAAAAATAATTCTGCCCAAGTTTGTCTAACATCCTCAATTTCATCTGCCCCATATTCAGATGGGTCATTGAATATTTGCAAGTTCAAACATATATTTAATAAATTAAACAGGCCTAGAAGTACTAACGTGTTTTTCATTAGACAAATATAATAGCAAAAGGTTAAAATTTTTATTTCCTTTTCCCATCCTTCAACAATATCTGCCGAGACAATTGTCAACATATTTTTCATCACATAGTACCTACAGGCCTAGCTGTTCTTTTGTCGAGGCGCCTACAAATGAATACCGTAGTAGCATATAACGAGTAAAAATTATACACATTAACTAGTACTATTAAATGTAAATGAATTTCAGGAAGACAAAGTAGTTACCAAGGGCTTCACCCATTTAGGTTTCTTATTTTTAAAACCTTTCAACATATTATATCCTCCTACCACCCTGATAAAAGAATATTCATCAAAATTAAGTTGTAGATATAGTGATAAAGTCAATGTATATATAAGCTTAACTATCAAGTATGCCTTTTATTACTTCGTTTAGTTGATAGTGCAGCGAACACAACCAAACAACAAGATTATCACTAGGACAAATGACAAGCAACTGGCAATGAATGCTGCATAATGAACAACAATAATGATTCATTAGAAGCAGATACAGACAAAAGCAAACTAAGTTAGCAATTTGACAACAATTAGTAACATTTGTACTTACTTATGCAAATACAGTCCTAAGTAACACTTTTTTGGCTCACTATCTATCTTATTTTGTATGTAAGATTGAACTGCTTCTGCAGGAAGGCCATGTTTAGAGGAAACAATCTTGACTGGGTTAAAGAGTCCAAACAGATCGTTGTTGCCCTTTGCGATACAAAAGCGATGCAGATACCTAAGATTTTTAAACAAATTTTAATTACAATTGATACGTTGCAAATAAATTTTGAAATAGTTAATTACAATTGATACAAAACGAAGCAGATACTTATGTGCACCATAATGACAAGACTTGGCTGGAAAGCCACTGAGTGCCATCAATAATATCATCCACGTCACTCCTATCAATCATAAACCATGGATGGACATTGGAATAATGCTTCAAGTCTACTGGAAGCTATCACCCTTGAGACTCTTTAACTTTTCAACAAAATTTTCTCTGGGCGGCTGCTCCTCAATGTCTGGTGTACAACAACCCTTAGTGCTGACACACACGGTAGCTCTATGAGAACAATTTGGTTGACCATTATAATTGCTCACACTCATAGATTTCAGTGTCTGCATCAAATTAAGTAAACATAAATAACAATATTCATAAAGCTAGTATTTTTTATTTCATTAATTGTGTCAAGTTACACATACCTCCAGGACCCCCTTTTGGATCTCCTCCCACATCTCCTTTGAGATCTCATCCCGGATCTTCTTTGAGATCTCATCCCAGATCTCCTTTGAGATCTCATCCTGGAGCTCCTTTTGCATCTTCTCCTGGAGCTCCTGTTGGATTTCTCGCTGAATCTCCTGTCGGATGGCCTGAAGTACCTCACCAGAGATAGCTCCTTAGGTGGGGTGTGAAGGTCCTCCATAGTACTTCTTTAGGCCCACACCCAACCAGCAGTGCGGACACGACCAGAGTGCTCTTGTGTTCCAATGGCAGTAGTCAAAATATCCTAACGTCCATGTGGAACAAAAGTACCCTGTGTGCTCTATTCAACCAACTCTTCCTACAACATATATATTTAAATTTCTCAATTAATACATGTTGTAAGGAAATGCATAAGTTGTAAAACAATTAAATTGATGAATCAAAAGTTTTACTTACAATCCTAGAGTGGCCTCAGATGTATAATCTCTAGACTGCTTTTGTCGGGCCATCAGCCATAGCTCATGATGTGTTGGTTCAGGAAGCTCATCTAAAATTGAGCCTTCATCTCCCGCCTCTTCATTCATTTTTTTCAACCTCTCTTCCACAATGTGCTCCTTAAGCTTTACATAACCCCCACGAGACATTCTGTGGGGGTATAGATTCTTTACTGCATTTTGCTTACCTTTTTGGCTTTTTACTTGTTACAAATAAAACACAACAAAGTAAAAATCAATAAAAAAAATTAAATTAGCTAGGCCAAGTAAAAAACTATGATTGACATTAACCTGAAACTGTTCTTCATTTCGGCTCTGGACAAACAATTGCCATGATTCCTCAGAGATAAAACTATATGTACCTAATGGCATTGTGTTGCCATTCCTATCTCCCTTTTCAAATACATAAGTCTTGGAGAGCATTATATTAAATTGCTTCCAACGCTCCCCCACATAAACAAGTCATTTTTTTCTTAAATGGCTCATCATCGAGAACAGTCCAGGTTTCCTACAATAATTGTGACGTTAGTAAATGGAGCTAAACATAGTTTTTATGTTAATAAGCAACAACAATAATTGTGTTAATATTAAATACCGTGATATCTTGCCAAATCATCTTCTTGACATCAGAGTTAACTTTTTTCCAATCACTTTCATTGATACTAGCCTTGCTATGGGCTAGAAACCCAACATAACTCTTGAACTTCGCAGTATACGGACCAATGGGTTGGAAGGTAACATGATCAAACTCAACATGGTACCTCTGACCAATGGCACGTCTGGTAATAAAACCAGTCAACATCTTGGCACGTCTAGTCCTAGACCTCGCGGGAGAAGAGCCTGAAGAATCATCCATGATGCCTGTTTAGACAAAAAAATAATGTGTCAGTCAGATTACAAATAATGATTAAATAATAAATAATGAATAAATAACAAACATGTATTAACAATAAATCCTGTAATGTTACAAATAACAAACAAGTATTAACCTAGAAAGTCTTACTTGGTCATTTTTTATTGTCCTCTAATATCCCTTCTTGATGATCATCACGAGTGGCATATACATCGTCCACTTCATTTTCATCAGTGAAAGAAGGTCTTTGTGTTGAGACAGAAGGATTGTCATACATATCTACAGATGAATCTTCATTTTCATCACTCTGATGCATGCTTCTTCTTTGGAGGACCACAAACCACCTATTGCTAGAGGGATCCTTGATATAAAACACTTATTTTGCGTGGAATGCCATGATGAAAGACATGTCCTTATAATCTATCTTGTCAAGGTCCACCAATGTAAATCCTAAGTCATAGGCTTGTACACCACTATTACTGTTAACCCACTTACATATAAAAACATGCACTCTATATTTACAATAATCGAGCTCCCAAATCTCTTCAATGACCCTAAAGTAAGCTATGGATGCCAGAACAAGGTTTTTATCCTTTGAACTAGAGAAGTGCATTGCAGAAGCCATGATCATAACCTCACTGTTTTGCATGGTACTCTTGTCATCCTGTGACTTTGTATAAAAGGAAAATTTATTTATGTCGTATCCACTCCAACATAAGACATTAAAGCTAGGCTCATGTGATAGTCATTTTAAGGTATCAGAAGCAGTATCATCATTCGTAATATGTGTTTTAAACCAGTTTAAGAATGTCTTGTTATGCTCTTTCAATACCCATTTTTCGTTCAATCGAGGGTTTTTGGCCTTGACAATGGTTTTGTGAGTAGACAAGTATAGCTCAGCCTCATCAGTATTATTCAATATATACAAATATGCTTGAAGCACTTCCGCCCGACCCATATACTTAACCTTTAGACCTCGTGTACCTTTACCGTCACATCTTCCCTCTTGATGAGACTTGGGAAGCCCTACAGGTTCCGCTTCTGATAAGTAGTCTGTACAAAAGTCAATGGATTCTTCCGTGGTGTACCTTTCAATAATAGATGCTTCGGGACGGTATGGATTCTTGACATAACCTTTCAAGATCTTCATGTATTGCTTGACAGGGTACAACCACCTTAAATAAACGGGGCCATGATGTCAAAAAATGAGGGAGAAAAGAACATCTCTAACTGACACAAGATAATAATAGCCTCATTTTCCAAGTCGTCTAATTCCCAAGGGTCAATCACTTTACTACATACGACGTTGAAGAATAAGCATAATCTAGTTATGGCATGCCGAACCTTTTTTGGTAAGATGCCACTAATAGCCACTGGTAGTAGTTGTTGCATCAAGACGTGGCAGTCGTGAGACTTTAAGCTAAGTAGTTTGAGATCTTTCATTGACACAATACTCTTGATATTTAAACCCCGTAGACACTCGCAAAAACTTCTTTTCTCTTCTTTTGACAATGTATGACAAGCTAGTGGCAAATATGTTCTGTTTCCTCTTAGCTATGGACCTAACTGTTCTCTTATGCCCATCACAACCAAATCTAGACGAGCATTCAAACCATCCTTTTTCTTTCCCTGAATGTTGAGAAGTGTTCCAATTACACTATCACACATTTTTCTCCATATGCATCACATCAATAGAGTGTCTTACATCAAGACTGGACTAGTATGGAAGATTAAAGAACACTGACCTCTTCTTTCATATGTTTTTTCAGTAGACTTTTTTTGTTTCTTTCCAAAACTAACATTGATGTTCTTCACTCGCTGATAAATACAGGTGATTACGTCTGAGAAATCTCCGATGCCCAAGATAAACAATCTTCGATCCTTCCATGTTGCAATTGATGGTAGTATGTGCCTTCTTCACATATAGGACACGTTTTATGCCCCCTAACACTATATCTAGACAAGTTCCCGTAAGCTGAAAAGCCATTTATGCTGCAAAATAACATGACACGCAACTTGAAATTTTCACGGGATTACCCGTTAAACACATCAATGCCTTCTTCCCACAATATTTTCAAGTCTTTAATCAAGGGACTTAAATAAACATCTATATCATTTCCTAACTGTTTTGGTCCAAAAATCATCATAGATAACATAATATATTTACGCTTCATGCACAACCAAGGAGATAGGTTATAAATAACCAAGAGAACAAGCCATGAACTATGGTTACTACTTAAACTACCATATGGATTCATTCCATCCGTAGAAAGTCCAAGCCTAAGGTTTCTTGGTTCATTGCTGAAATCCGAAACAAAGAATCAACTTTATTCCATTGCAATGAATCGGCCGGATGGCAAAGCTTTCCATCACATTTCCTCTTATCTGCATGCCATCTAATATTGTTTGCATCTGTTACATTGGCGAACAGTCGCTTAAACCTTGGAATAATTGGAAGATACCATAACACCTTCGTAGGAGGACCGTTTGTGGTGACATCACCATCCTTCTTTTTGTACATGATTTCATACACTTCGGGCACATTTCTTTGTCTTCATTCTCTTTCCAGTATAATATACAATCATTGGGACATGCATGTATTTTCTTGTACTCCACACCCATCAGACATAATATCTTCTTCACCTCATAGTTACGGTTTGGCAATGTGCTGCCTTCTGGAAGCATGTCCTTCAAAAACTCCAACAATTCAGTGAAGCTTTCATCAGTCCACCCATTTATCGCCTTAAGATTGAACAACCTCAAAAACGCTGACAATCGTGTGAAATTTGTGCACCCCGGATACAATATTTGATCCTTGTCACTACATAGCGTATCATAGACATGTGCTCGCTGAAAAGACTCTTGTCCAATATCACGAATCATGTCCTCTAGTCGATCACCTATATCTACCTCAACTTCATCTCTTTTGGACACACTTGCGTGTCTAACACTTCACCATGCCATGTCCATGTTGTATAACTTTGGCAAATCCCATAGACACAAAGGTTATCCCGTATGTCTTCAACTTTTAGAGGTGCCTAATTCGAACACTTAACAAATGGACAATAAAATTACTATTAGGAAGCTTTGTTTGAGAAAATTTTAGAAACTTTGACTCTCCATTCTTATACTCATCATTCAATTGATTTTTTTTTGCATCTAACTACGATCCATAACTACGTTCAGAAAAAACAATACACACACTTAGTCAATGAATACAATCACCACTTCAGGACCCTTCAACCACAAGTATCCAACTGATCTCCGTATATTTGGTATAAACCTATCCCATTCGAGAAGAAACATGTTCTTTATTTGGTTAATAGTTAGTCCTCAAATCCTTATATCTTATACCTGATGAAATTTTGGCTATATTTCCCATTGGTCTCCAAGTACACAACCCAAATGTGGTGACATCCACCACGATCAAGCATGCACCCAAAGACAATAGAAAATGTAGCAATCTGAAATTTCATCAAGTATTAGATAAAAGATTCAAAGATTAACTATTAACCAAGTAAAAGAAAAAGTTCCTTCCCAAACTGTCATACTTGGACAATTCAAGATTCAATAAAATGATCGGTACCTTCCCCGATACTCATGCAAACATTTTATTGAATCTCAAATGGGAAACTTAGTCTTAACAAATTAAATAGGGAAGCTCAAATATAAAAACATACTTCATATATCATAATTATCCAAATAATTATTATCCATAAAAAGCAATGAAAAATACATTAATATATTCTCCTCATACATTTATCCAATTACAATATCAAAAAAGTCAAATACAGTAATATATAAAATTCATAAAAGGGAAGCTAGTGGTGGCTACTGGAGGAGTCCCCAAGACAAAATCGAACTGTAGATTCTTTCGAAGGAGTCGATGGAGTGCACTCAGGTGTGATGAGAGAATACTCCAGTGTCGATAGAGTATACTCCGAGATCTCATCGTCATCGCTGGAGATCTGAATGATGTCCGACCCTCGACGAACCTCTCTGACAACTACAGGCCTCTTAGGAGAGGGTGGTCTCCTCTAAACTATGCGCATACGATGGCCCGAGCCCCAACGATTAGCGCCGATACGGGGATTAGCATACTGGTTATCCATCAAATCACAATCCTCATCTTCACAAAGCTGGCTCGACACTCCCTCGTAGTCATCATCGGCCAGCTAATAGAGGGATGTGACCTCCTGGAAGCCATGCGAGTACGATGCCCCCCACGACCCTGGTTTTCATCTAAACACATCGTCTGTTGTCAACAACACAACACCCATGAGCAACCAAAGTGATGTTTAATGATAACAACATGGTTTTCCTAGAATAAGTCGAATTTGAATTTTCAAATAAGCATTGTGCCTTAAACATCAAATAAGCATTGCCTCATAAAAGAAGTTAAATAGAGAATAATCCAATCCAAGATTTGTTTCGCCATAAAATTTTCCGATTGGATGGAACTTTTGTAGGCTATGCTATTCTATGCATCCAAGATATCATAATTGTACAAAGTATACTCATAAAAAAAAGAGTAGTACAAATTATGAAACCCAACACAACACAAGTGCTTGAACATCAACCTTCCTCCACAACACAACACAAGTGTGTCAAATTACAAAGAAATAGAACCAAAACAAAACCAAAGAAACAAAATTGTTCTTTGTAAAAATTTTATTTTAATAAAACGAACACTGATTAATGGTAATGGGGACCACTAACATTGACTACAAAACATGGAAACAGGGACCACTAACTATGGAAACAGGAACCATTAACTATGGAAACAGGGACCACTAACAGTGACCATAAAATAGAAAAGAAGAGACTAAACATGAAACAAAACAGGGACCACTAACATGCAAGACCACAAACAGAAACAAAATAGGGGCTAATTTCGCAAAGGACCACAAACTGAAACCGAAACTGAACAACAAAAACAAATCGCAAACATGAAGGAGCACGTACAAATTGAAATAGAACAACAACAACAAATCGCAAACCACTTTAGCAAAATAGCCTCACAATGCGACGGCGTGAACGAAAATTAGAGGTAAAATAGGTTTTAGAATCATACCTCAACAGAGAACGACACGACGACGATGGAAATGGGCTACCACTCAGAGGACGGTGACGGCGTAGAGACGATGACGACGACGTGGCAACGGAGAACACAGTGGGAAGGAGAACATTGCGGCGGGAAGAAAGCTTCAATGGTGGTGATTCGCTGAGAGAGATAGAGAACAAGAATGAAAGAGATAAGTTTTTCGTAGAAGAGAAGTGAATGAACCTGTGTATGAACTCCTTTCTTTATAGAAATTAAACATTTAACGCCGGTTATTTAAAAAACCGGTGTTAAAGGTGAGATTTAACACTGGTAGTGTCAATAACTGGCGTAAGAGGTGACACTTTGACATAATTTCAAAATTGCCACTATCACTTTTTACACCGGTTACCTATATAACCGGTGTAAAAAGTCTTCACATTTTTAAAAGACAAGCCTTTTACACTGGTTGCACAGCTAACCAGGGTAAAAGTGACACATTCATTACAAAATTGCCACCGCGTCGCTTTTTACACTGGTTTTATGCAAAACCGGTGTAAAAGGTCCAATTCTTTTCTATTTCGTGTACTAGTGAATATGACTATATATCCAAACAATATCAACGCAAAAATAACGTAGTTCAAATCAAAATGCAAAACGAGGATAAAACCCCAATCCCAATGTCACAATCATTAGAGCTTTACCCTATAATTAATAAATCGACTTAAAAAATAATAACTATAACGAGTCAAGTCCTAAACGAAGTAGCAGTGTGTCGACTACTCCTCAGCATCCATGTCCACATGATCATCAGTATCTGCAACCTCATCATCTACTCATATACCATGGTGCACAAGTAGCAAAAAAGGAGACAAGAAGAGTGGGGAATCACATCTCTAACAGATAAATAATGGCAGGGGAAACAATAATTTGATGCGCACACAATCACAACATATCCTACCATCACAACTATCAAGGCATATCTCCATCTGCTACTGACTCATACCGTCTAATGCAAGGCTCGAACTATCAACTACTCTGACTATGCATGCGGATCCAATCTAACTCCGGGTGAGCAAATAGAAGTGGCATCACTATCCATAGAGACAAGTAGAGTCTAGTGAGGGTGATCCAGTGTATCTGTGGGATGCCCCAGCGGTGTCCTGCCTTTATGAAAGACCCCATACTGGTAACTACCTGCAAGGCCGAGCAAAGCTCCTCGTGGTGGTCACCGCATTGTTCCGATGTTTGCTCACCACCCCACCTAACAACAACGATGATGCAAGACAATATAGCCTAAGCGTCAACAACAACTTGTGGTTAACTCTCGACCACATGGCGGGCACGCAAGCGTGTCCAAATGTAACAAGGTACTTCTCACCCATACTATGACGAGTTCTTGCCCATACTGCGACAAGGTTTCCCTCAACTGTGGGCAAGTACACTTAATGATTCATATTAGCATTAATGCTAATTACTAACAACCAACCTCTTTTAATCATCTTAATCCCTTACTAAGTCATAATTAGCTAGTTACCTTTAATCCAATTAGTCCCTAGTTATTCATTGGCAAGTTAACTTCTATTCTTTAATTTAGATCACTTAGGAATCTAATTAAATTAAGTAGTCCTAAAGCCATCTACTGGTCCATACTTTTAATTAAAATTAAGAACTCTAATTATAGTTAAACTATTGAGTACCTACCAGGTGGGGACCTAACGAGTTGACACTCCAAAAAAGGCGAATTGGAACACATTGGAGGGCGCCTGGCAGCTGTAATCTGGGCGCCTAGCACCAACGGTCAATAGCTAGGCGCCTTGCGCCATAATTCTGTCTCATAAATTCAAATTTTAGCCTAGTGGGCCTTGGGACTTTGCATACACATCGAGACACCCCTAAATTAATGTATACTAATATTCTAAAGCCCTTTCATCATCTTCTAACTCCTTTGAATTATTTAATTCATTTCTTTGAGCCTAAGTTATAGCACACTAATCAATGAACTCTGACTTAGTTTCTTTTTCTGCATAATTATAACTCTTAGCATCCTATCTCTTGTGAAACCTTGTCAAACTTAATATAATCTTGCCTAAGGTGGAGCCAAACCCAAACCACCCCAAAGAGTGACCTTGCCAACTATCTTTTAATTAGCCTAACCACTTTTAGACTAATTTACTGCATAGTCACACCTAAACCCTCTAAATTCAACAACCAACTTACCATTCCCTATTCCAAGAATCCTAATCATCTTAGGATCACTTTGTCTATCAGAATTGGCACAGTTAAGGTAGCACTATGGCTCACCAACAGATGTAACCCCACAAATTCCGCTCTAGGCGAAATAGTCAAGCCAAGCTTGTAATAACAACGATTCAAGGCAACCAAAGAAGGCTAATCATCCACCATTCATATTAACATGCCATGAAAACGTCATAGAGCATCAAAATTCATCCATTCAACATGTAAAAGATCTTAAAACAGTGATAAATCATTTGATTTAAAGTCATGAACATAACACATTGAATCAAATAACCAAAATCAAGCACCATTGTGCATATAAGCATGGTTTTAACAATAGTAACACAACTTAAATCAACATTTATATGACCCTTTGCTCCTACAAGGGTCTTAGGTCATCAAAACAAAAATAAAAGGTATTGCCACTGCTCATACAATGGACTCTAAACAATTTACCAATGCCATGCGAAACTTAGGGGTCATGGGACACCCCAATCGCATCATTGAAATCCCTAACTACCAAAACCCATTAGAAATCTCCCATCCTCTTCTTACCTATACCAAATTCGTGAGTTACAACAGCTATGGAGTAGGGACGAAAGTTTT
This sequence comes from Calophaca sinica, assembly GCA_037113605.1. Classification (NCBI taxonomy): domain Eukaryota; kingdom Viridiplantae; phylum Streptophyta; class Magnoliopsida; order Fabales; family Fabaceae; genus Calophaca; species Calophaca sinica. The sequence goes on along the minus strand of CM073732.1, from coordinate 93,153,331 downwards.
GCTTCCGATTCTTATAGTCACGAACACTAGGAAACCCAAAAACGACATTATAAACCCCAAAATAGGAAAGGAAAGTGAAACAGAACAAAGGAACGACTTACCCATGAAATTTTCTTTACCAAAACAAAGAAATAACAAGATTGTGTGATAGAGAATCTTCCTATGGTCACAACCTTTCAAACGACATCGAATTCTGATGAGAAACAGGGTAGAACGAGCAAAAATAGTTTCTGCAGTGCTTAGGGAATCACGACAGCCTTGAGCATGAATTCTCTCCCTAATTCTGACTAATTAGACCTAGGTTAAGGTCTTTTAATCATGCTCCACGGGTTATAATTGTTTCGGGTCTAAACAGGTCACATGGGTTGGTCTAACACGTCAAAACGCATGGACATGCATAAAAACGCGCACCACTTAACAGGTGTAAGGTGCCTAGTGCTCGGGAGTCAGAAGCAAGATGCATGGCGCTCAGTTTTGGGTGCCGGGCGCTTAGGCTTTGCAGAAATTTTTGTTTTAGTCCCTTCTCACTATTTTGGCCATAACTTGAGCTACAAAAGTCTGATTAAGGCGTTCTTTGAGGCATTGGAAAGCTAAAGAAAAGATCTAGAACTTTCATGAAAGACCCCAATCAAATTAAATCATTAATGGTGTCAAAACTTGAAAAGACAATGGCTATATGAGGATAGGCTCAAGATCCAGGTTGTCTATTTAGGTTTCGAATGTCCTAACTTGTGTCCTTCTCATTCAAAAAAATTTTAAAACTTATCATGGCACTTTGAAAACATGCACACACATGCTAACATATCCTAAATCCTAGGAAATGAGAATAAGGGTGTTACATATTCGGTATCAACTTAGCGCTCATCCTCGCTAACGGGATACTCGAAAAATTATATTAAATAATAACTAATCCTAAGGTCACCCATCAATCCATATCATTAATCATCATTTGAAAGCCTAAGGTTACTAATCCATCAAGTATTATTTAGTCCTGACCCTAGCGACTCGAATACGCAAAAAAGGAGCAAGCTGGAACTGCCCAACAGGAGCCTGCTACCTGCCTGTGAGCGCCCTACGTCCCCTGATAGTAAAGCTGGGCGTTCGGTGTCCTTAGTGTAGGTGTTGGAATCAAGTGGATTCTGAAACAATGACCTTTAATTGTTTTGATGTTAACAAATAATATATAAGAACAATTTATCCTCTGATGTGCTCTTTAGTGTGCATAAACTAGTGAGTATTCAGTATTCATCAGATGGATCTATCTCAGAAAGCTTTGGCGTTGTGCGCAATTCACCCTCTGGTTTATTTGGCCGAGTCTGGTATCAATCGTCGGGTAAGAGCCAATGATATCAGCGTCTTATGGCTAAGCCCTGTTGACAAAGCTCTATTAGTCAATGCTCTGGTGAGATGGTCTGGTAGATCATATTCTTGTAAGACTAAGCTCTGTTGGGACTACACCTTGGTAGAACCATGATCTGGTGCAACAACGCTCTGGTATATGTAAGCCTAAGTGAAACTACGCTCTGGAAGAAGTAGACTATGGTACAAGCTTACTCTGGTAAGCAGAGTATCACTGTGTTAAAGATCATCTGGTAGAAGTGTGCCTCTGGATTCCAACCAGACTGAGTGAAGCATTAAAGACCATATTAAGCATTAAAGGATCCTCATTGATGGCTCTTTTAATATACGAGAAATCGAAGGCCAAATAGAATGCCAATAGAAACAATCATTCAATCTGTCTTGCTCTGAAAGGATCTCATTTTCAAAAAGGATCACAAAAGGACGGATATTTTTATTGACAGCTGTGTTAGTGTACGAAATGAAAAGTTGAAAAGGACACGACGCACTAAAAGCCACAAAAAGCGGATCTGAATTTTTATCCATTGGTGAAGGACCTGCTTAGGTTACAATGGCCCTATTTGAATATCTTGCTATATATACCATCTTCATAACAGTGAAGAAGGTTAGACAAGTGAGCAACCAAGAAAATATTCCAAGTATTCTGAGACCAAGAGAATTGCACTCAAACGTTTTATTCTTTCTTCAAGAAAGTTATTTTTGTGCTTAAGTTTTTCATTGTATATTCTCTCATGTGAGAGCTTGCTTATACTGTTTCAAACCATTTTTGAATACACTTGTATTTAGCCTAGTAGTGGTTGTATTTCCTCAGAGGCTTTATCATACTAAGTTGTTTTGAGATGTTGAGAGCATAGCCAGTTTGGCAGTAGTATACTCTTGAGTTTGTAATCAGTTGATTATAGTGGAAAAATCCTTCGGTGTGATGAAGGGACTAGACATAGCTACCGGGTGGTAGTGAACTAGTATAAATTTATGTGTCTTATTTATTCTCTCATCTTTACTGCTTCTCAACGTTATTTTTACTTAAGAGTTGTTTTGAAAAAAGTTTTCAAAAATCACAAGTATCTTGAAAAGATTTCTAAAACCCAATTCAAACCCACCTTTCTTGTGTTTTTGTCACGTTTAATTGGTATCAGAGCTCGACCTCTTGGTTGAGCACTTAACTAGTGTGAGAGGAAAAGATCCTATACTTTATCTATGGCAAGCAACGAAGCTGGTGGTCATATTAACTGTCCTCCTTTGCTCATAGGAACAAACTATGACAACTGGAAAGATAAAGTTAAAACCTTTTTTGAGTCACAACAACTTGAATTCTGGGATATGAATGAAAAATCATATACTGAGCCGGTTGATGATAAGGAAGTTCCCATTCCTAGGGATAAGTGGGATGCTAAACAAAAGAAAGAATATCAGCTGAATCAGAAAGTGAAATATTTCCTTATCTGTGCTATTTCTGAAAAAGAATATGAGAAGTGTGGGAAGAATGCTACTGCTAAGGATATTTGGGACTCATTGGCCTTGGCCTATGAGGGTACTGCCCAAGTGAGAGAAATAAAAGCTAATATTATTGTTAGATAGTATGAACTCTTGATGGAAAAGGGATAAGACATTGAAACGATGCTTAGGGGATTTCAAACATTAGTTCATGGTCTAAAAGTTCTCAATAAGAGCTAAACTACTGCTGATCACGTGAAGAAGATATTAAGAAGCCTACCCAAGCAATGGAGACCTAAGGTCACGACTATACAAGAAGCCAATGACCTAAATGCCTTGCGTCTGGAAGATCTACTCGGTTCCCTAAGAGCTCATGAACTGGAGCTGAATGAAGAAGAACATCCCAAGAAATCAAAGTCTATAGCTTTGAAATCTAGTAACAGAGCTTCCTCCTCCAAGGCTCTGCAAGCTGAACAAGAATCAGATGAAGGATCGTCTAGTGAGCGGAGTGATGGAACAGATGATGAACTTTTTTTTATCTCAAGAAAGATTCAACGTATGTGGAGAAAGAAGGGAAGGTTTAGGAAGCAATTCTAGAAGAAGGATACAAGGGAAAAGAAGGAGAATAAAGACAAGAGCAAAGTAGTCTGCTACGAGTGCAAAAAGCCAGGATACTTCAAGTTTGAATGTCCACTACTTGATAAAGAGAAAACAAAGAGAAGTGGTTTCGAAGGCAAAAAGAAGAGTCTCATGGCAATATGGGATGACTCTGATTCATCATCGTCTGATGAGGATGACGAACATGCCAACGTGGCTCTGATGGCTACCATTGGATTAGACAGCGAAGAAGAGGACGAAGAGGTAAATTCTAACTCATCCTCTGATTTACAAATATCTATTGATGAACTCTTAGATGAGTCTTCCAAGCTCTCCATTGAATATAAAGTGTTAAAGAATTTTTTTTTAAAACTATCAAAAGAGTTTTTAACGCTCAATGTAGAGAATGAGAAGCTTAAAGCTGAAAATCACCGTCTGGTGAATGTAAGCTCTAAGGCAGAAGGAAAACTTGAATGCAACTCTTCCAAATATGAAGAGGGATTTCAGAGATTTCTTGTTGAATGTGTGACACGCAGCAAACAAGCCTCTATGATCGGGGGTGTCAGCCAAAATGGCAAGAAAGGTCTTGGTTATAAATCAGATGAACCCACTTTTCAAAACTCCAATTTAAAATCTAATGAGACAAATGGTCATAGTGATAGTCTACTGTGTACATACTGTAACAAATATGGTCACATAAGAAGCGTTTGCTATGCTTTAAAAAAAAGAAGGACAAGTTTCCTTCCAGAACTAACAAAAGAGGACCCAAAAAAATTTGGGTACCTAAGGATAATATTATCTATGTTGCATATTTGCTTAACAACAGAGTTAAGATACCAGTCCTGGTACTTAGATAGTGGGTGCTCATGGCACATGACGGGAGAAAGACGTATGTTCCAAGAGCTGTAATATAAAGAAAGTGGAACAGTTAGTTTTAGTGAAAACCAGAAAGGTAAAATCATTGACATTGGAAGGGTTGGTGAGAAATTTCTACCCTTTATTGATAATGTTTTACTTGCTGATGGCCTTAAGCATAACCTACTTGGCACAAGTCAATTATGTGATAGTGGTTATAATGTTGGTTTCAGTGATAATGCCTGCATAGTCAAAAACAAGAAACATGGCTATGTTTTCTTTACAGCAAAGAGGAAAACTAATATTTATAAAATCAAACTTTCTGAGTTGGCAAATCAAAACGTCAAGTGCTTTTTGTCAGTTGATGAAAAACAGTGGACTTGGCACAAGAGATTGGGTCATACTAGCTTGAGGTTAATCTGAAAGCCTAACAAGAAGGAACTTGTTAAAGGCTTACCGAATCTCAACTATTAGTCTGATGCTCTTTGTGAAGCTTGTCAAAAAAGGAAACAAGCAAAACCTTCTTTTCAATCAAAAAATGTCATTTCCACTTTAAGACCACTGGAACTTTTGCATTTGGATTTATTTGGTTCAACCAGACTGCCTCTTTGTCTGGGAAGAAATATGGACTAGTTATTGTTGATGACTATATCAGATGGACATGAGTAAAATTCCTTGCACACAAGGATGAGTCTTTTAAGATGTTTTCTATCTTCTGCAAACAAGTGCAAAATGAAAAAAGCTTTTGTATTATAACTATTAGAAGTGATCATGGTGGTGAATTTGAAAATGAACTATTTCAAAACTTTTGTGAAGAACATGGCATTTCTCACAATTTTTCTTCTCCTAGAACACCACAACAAAATGGTATTGTAGAAAGGAAAAATAGATCTCTTCAAGAGATGGCCAGAACCACGATCCATGAAACAACAATTGCAAAGCACTTTTGGGCAGAAGGAGTAAACACTACATGTTATATTCAAAATTGAATCTATATCTGACCTATGTTGAATAAAACTCCTTATGAATTGTGGAAATGAAGAAAACCCAATATTTCATATTTTCATCAATTTGGATGTGACTGCTTTGTTCTCAATACAAAGGACAGTATTGGAAAATTTGATTTTAAAGCACAAAAATGTATCTTTTTGGGATACTCTGAATGCTTTAAAGCCAACAAAGTATACTACAAAGAAACTTTAATTGTTGAAGAATCAATGCATGTAAGATTTGATGACAAGAACCCTGACACTAATGATGTCAGAGCTAGATGAGCTTTTTGCAGATATGCAGATCAATGATGAAGCAGATGCTGATGCATCTGTTGACAACTCTGAAGTTGCCTCTGGTCCTGCATCTGGTGACCAGACTCAAGCAGAAACAAGATGAGATTGGAAGTTCAAAACTCATCACCCAGAAAACCAGATCATTGGTGAACAAAGTGACAGAGTGAGAACCAGATCATCCTTCAGAGAGCAATCTGATCTTGCTCTACTATCAGAGATTGAACCAAAGACAACTGATGAAGCTTTAACAGACGATGGTTGGATTCTTGCTATGCAAGAGGAGCTGAATCAATTTCAGAGAAATGATGTGTGAAAGCTCGTGCCTCCACCAGAGGATAAGCAAGCCATTGGAATCAAGTGGGATTTTAGAAACAAACTTGATGAAGATGGTAAAGTGGTAAGAAACAAAGCACATTTAGTTGCACAAGGGTATTCGCAAGAGGAAGGTATAGATTATACTAAAACTTTTGCACCTGTAGCTAGATTAGAAGCTATTAGAATTCTCTTATCATTTACTACACATCATGGCATTACTTTATATCAAATGGATGTAAAAAGTGCATTTTTAAATGGTTTCATAAGTGAAGAAGTATTTGTAAAATAACCACCTGGTTTTGAAGATGTTGCCTTCCCAGAGCATGGAGCTTAGTATGACAGAATGACTTCCTTTTTAATGTCAAATAGTTTTGAAAGAGGACAGGTGGATACAACCCTCTTTAGAAAATCATCTAAAAAGCATTTTATATTAGTACGATATATGTAGATGACATTATCTTTGGTGCTGCTAATGAATATCTTTGCAAGGAATTCTCTGAGCTTATGCAGAATGAGTTTGAGATGAGTATGATGGGAGAATTGAAGTTCTTCCTAGATATTTAATTCAAACAATGTCAAGGTGGAATCTATATCCATCAGATAAAGTATGTAAAAGAACTTTTGAAGAAGTTCAAGCTAGAGGAGACCAAACCAATGAGCACACCAATGCATCCTACCTGTGCTCTCAGCAAATATGAATCCAATAAAAAGGTAGATCAAAAGGTATACAGAGGTATAATAGGTTCACTCCTTTGTCTTACTGCCTCAAGACCTGATAAAATGTTTAGTGTATGTTTATGTGCTAGATTCCAATCTGATCCTAGAGAATCTCACTTAGCTGCTGTTAAGAGAATCTTTAGGTATCTTAAAGGAACTACTAACCTTGGTTTGTTGTATAAGAAATCAGATGATTACAAGTTAGTAGGTTTCTGTGATGCTGACTTTGCAGGAGGTAGAGTTGAAAGAAAAAACACAAGTAATGGCTATCAATTTCTTGGATCCAACCTAATCTCATGGTCCAGCAAAAGACAGAGCATAATAGCACTCTCAACAGCAGAAGCAGAGTATATATCTGCAGCAAGCTATAGTTCTCAACTCCTATGGATGAAGTATCAGCTTGAGGATTATCAGATAAAAGAGAGTAACATTCCTATCTTCTGTGATAATACCTCTGCTAATTCAAGATCTAAAAATCCTATTTTACATTCAAGATCTAAACATATTGAAATTAAACATCATTTTATTAGAGACTATGTTCAGAAAGGTATTCTTGAAATTAAATTTACAGATACTGACCATCAATGGGCAGATATCTTTACAAAACCCCTTGTTGAAGATAGATTCAACTTTATAAGAAAAAATATAAATTTTCACCTTATAAAGGAATGACTGTTTAAATTGAATATATTTGCCTCTGATATTTATGCCTCTGATAAATATTGCATCTGATACGTTGCATCTGGTGTTTATACTTGCCTCTGATACCATGCTGCATCTGTTAAGCATGCTACCTCTGTTTATGTATATCCTCTGTTAGTAATCATGCATCTGTTACATTATTTATATATGCATTCGTTTGGTGCATTCATTACCTTGTTCCCTCTGGAAATATTGGTGTACACGTGTCTCTCTGAGACTGGTTAATATGTTAGTGGCTGAGAATTACACTTCTCTGAGTCATGATTATTTTAACTGCCCGATGGTAGTTTTACTGCGCCATGTAAATGTGTTTGACACGTTTTATTTTTGAAAAGACATATATAATTTCCTTTTTAATTCTATTTTGAAAAATTGCTGAAGGCAGTTTATATTCCAATACACGTTTTATACCCACTCACTCACTCACTCACCTACTTCCCACTCTCTATCTCTTTGAGAAGTCACACACCTCAAACCCTAACTTCCTTTCACGATTCTCTCTGCAATCTCTCTGCTATCTCCTACAATGTCCGAACAACAACAACAACAACAAGAGGTTGTTCCCCAAAATGCTCCAGAACCTACTATAGATTTTAAACTTGACGATCTCATCGTCATAATGGAAGCAGGGGTCGACCTCAATGAACTGGCTGAACACGATTATGACTTCAGAACTAACTTCATTAATATGGGTTGGAGGGAGTTCTTCTACATAGAGCCAAAGGAAATCTACCCAGAATTAGTCAAGGAATTCTGGAAGTTTGCAAAGGTCACTCGAGGCATTGTTAGTCACGTTCAGGGGAAAGAGATTCTGGTTAATAAGAGTTTGATCTCCCAAGTTATTGACTGTCCAGACAGAGGGATCCTATGTAAGGGTTATTTCAGCTATTTTGGAAGGATATAATGTAATCAAGGACCTTCAAGTGAAGGACACTGAAGAAGCCGCATTCCTGCTCCGTACGAGGGGTGCCCCTATCTTCGACAGCAAGAACCTAAAAGGAATGGGTCTTCTAACACAAGAGTTAGTTGCACAAGCTGCTAAGGAAGAAGATAAAGACTGTTGGTGCTGGTCCTACTAAACCAACAAGGAGAGTCATTAGAAGCGTTGGAACCTCCAATTTATCACAAGTTCCTCCTTTACTTCCTCCAATTCGTCCAACTTGTATGCCTTTTGTTCTTACTAAAGAAGACGAAGACAACAAGGAACACTTGAAGTAATTTTTGGCCAAGACTCTGGAAGAAACTGCAAAATTCCACGAGGAACGTAGAACCAAGAGACTTCAAGAGGAAGCCTCTGCAAAGGTAGTTCCACCCTCTGACTCTGGTGCAAAGAAAAGGAAGCTTATCAAAGCTAGTGAAGCAGCACCTATGAAAACCAAGGTACTTGATAATGCTGTTAGTTTATTTGAATCAGTTTATACTGACCCTATTGGTACTTCTCAAGTAACCAAGAACCCACAAACTACCATTGCCCCTCAAACCACTATACCCTCTGTCACATACTCTGAAGATTCAGAGGATGAAATCCCCTTGAGACAAAGGATGAGGACTTCTGCCTCTGTTCTTGTACTTAAACCACACACCTTTGTTTACCCTCCACCACAACCAAAACCTACCTCTCCACTTCAAATAGATTTTACTCCTCTACCACAACCCGAACACATACTTCGACCAACACCAGACCTTAACCTCCAAACCCAAACACAACCAGAACCAGAACTTGTCACCTAGGAGACTCAAATACCTGAACCTGCCTCTAAAACCGTACAAGAACCACAACCTCTAACTATACTTGAACCAATAAAACCACCACCACCTGAACACCACACTGAACATTCAATAACAACAGATCCAATTCTAGAAGATGAAATCATCATCACTTTTAAAATTGCCTCTGAAGTTGTTGAATAACTAGTGTCTGAAGCTAACTCTTCAGAATCAGACCCTACCCAAACTCTTCTTTCAAGCCCCATCAAATCCTTACCCTCTGAAAACCAGAACCAGAGCCAAACACGTCCCTTGCATCTAGCAACTTCCTCTATTTTTCTAACCTTTGAGAAGTACATGAACCAAAGGATTGAGCTGATTGAAATAGTACAACAGGGAGAAAAGGACCTTGCCATGTGTTTTCACACTTGGCAAGCTTTGGAAGAATTTTACTTTGATTGGTACAAAGTTTATGACTGGTTTGAAAGTCATAAGAAGTAGCAATTCCAGATCAACAAGAGACTCTTAACTGCCTCTGCATGGAAAAGGACTCCACCTACACCTCCTGCAATCTGGGAACCTGAACCTGCACCTTTTGTTCAGGAAATAGCTTTTTCTGCATCTGCTATGGTTGTACACTCCTCTGCCTCTACTCAATCTAGTCAATCTGACCGCATTGAGGTTCGAAAGGATATTCTTGAGAGACTAGTTGAGGACAACAGGGAATTCAAGCAGTTCATGGTCTTTTCAAGCAAAAGACAGGATGAACTTGCTGATCTGTTGAAGCTGCTCCTGGAGAAAGTGTCAAAGCCTTAGATAGCTTTAGGAATTTAACCTTTTTGCTTTTAACCTATTTTGTTTTTTTATTAAAATCTTTTATCTTGTACTTTGTAACTCTTTGATTAAATGACAACGTTTCTTTTCATGATTATTCTATTTTAACATTTATCTTTCTATACTCTGTTTTGTTTTGACGATGATATTATTTATTTTTAACCTTTTTGTCTGATGACAAAAGAGGAGAAGAAAATATAGAAGAATATGGAGAGTAATTGGTGAACACAATGTATCAACCATGTGTACAAAATATTTTTAACACCATGCATCTGGCATTTACACTCTGACATGTCTTACTAATGTTTGAACTTAAGCATGCATCTGATGTGTCATTGTACTTAGAAAATATTTTTATGCACTTAATTCAGGGGGAGCCCCTTGAAAATTTCTACGTAAATATTTTTCTAATAGGAAAATTGTTCATTAATCCAAGTGTTTGTCATCATAAAAAGGGGGAGATTGATGGAATCAAGTGGATTCAGAAACAATGACCTTTAATTGTTTTGATGATAACAAATAATGTATAAGAATAATTTATCCTCTGATGTGCTCTTTAGTGTGCAGAAACTAGTGAGTATTCACTATTCATCAGATGGATCTATCTCAGAAAGCTTTGGCTCTGTGTGCAATTCACCCTCTGGTTTATTTGGCTGAGTCTAGCATCAATCATCTGGTAAGAGCTGATGATGTCAGCATGTTATGGCTAAGCTCTATTGACAAAGCTCTGTTAGTCAATGCTCTGGTGAGATGGTCTGGTAGACCATACTCTGGTAAGACTAAGCTCTGTTAAGACTACACTTTGGTATAACCATGATCTGGTGCAACAATGCTTTGGTGTATGTAAGCCTAAGTGAAAATACGTTTTGGAAGAAGTAGATGAATGTGACAAAAACACAAGAAAGGGGGGTATGACACAGTGATTTATACCAGTTCACTATCACCTGATAGCTACGTCTAGTCCCTTCACTACACTTGAAGGATTTCTTCACTATAATCAAACGATTACACTTGAGAATAAACTACTGCTAACCTAGCTATACTCACAACTTCATAGAACGACTTAGTGCAGTTAAGCCTCTAACGAATACAACCACTACTAGGCTTAATACAGGAATTCAAAAATACTTTACAATGAAAATTCTTAAGCACAAAGACTGCCTTTCTAACAGAAAGAATGAAAACGATTAAGTGCTTGCTCGCTTGGTCTCAGAGACTTGGAATAATTTCTTGGTTGCTCATTGTCTCAGTTTGTTGTGATAGAATCGTTAACCTACTTCAGTGAATAAAGTAAGATATATATATTTAGGATTCCAATAGTGCCGTTGTAACCTAACAGCTCTTTCACCAATGGACAAAACTTCAGATCCGTTTTTGATGGCTTTTAGTGAGTCCAGTCACTTTCAGCTCTGCCGCTGTACACTAACACAGCAGACAGTTATAGGATCTTGTTCCTTGTGATCTTTTTTAAATGAGACACTTCCAAAGCAAGTTATTTCTGATGATTATATCCGTTGACATTCCCTTTGGCCTTTGATTCCTCGTACATTAAAATACTCATCAATGAGGACTCTTTAATACTTGAAGTAGCCTTTAATGTTTCACTCAGTCTGATTTCCAATCAGAGACATCTTCCTATCAGATGATGCTTATTACTAAGGTACTTTGTACACTAGAATGAGCTTGGACCGGAGGCATGTTCTTCAATACAGTATTTGTTGCCCTTTCATATAACAGATTCTTGGAGTACCAGACGAAGGTTTCTAATAGTGTAGTCTTATCGGAGCCTGGTCTGCCAGAGCATTGACTACTACTAAAGCGTTGACTACCAGGACATGATCTTTAGAGTGAGGCTATAAGATGATGACGTCATTAGAACTTATCGGACGATCAATGCCAGACTTAGAGGAATGGATCGGAGGGTGAAATGCACACATAGACATAGTCTTTTGAGACATTTCCATCTGATAAATAGTGACTTACTCTCTGAGTTCTGCACACTTACACATACATCAGGGGATAAATTGCCCTATTCATTATATTGTTATCAATAAAACAATTAAGGGTCATTGTTTCTGCATCCACTTGATTCCAACAATCTCCCCCTTTTTGATGATGACAAACACATAGATTGATGAACAATTTTTCATTAGAAAAATATTTATTTAAAAGAATTTCAGATGCTCCCCCTGAGTTAAACACATATAAATATTTTCTAAGTGCAATGTCACATCAGATGAATATATTATGTCAGAGCATTTCATGAATTTTATGCTTGTAAAATATCAAAGCATGTATCAGAGCATTCATTTAAAAAGTGATGCACCAGAACATATTTTATCAGAGTATATACTGAGGCAGTATCAGAGCATACTAATATCAGAGCATACTAATTAAAATACATCAGAGCATATATTCCAAATTAAATGAATCAGGCAAAATATAATGTAATGTATCAGAGCAAATGGCAACTATAATGCAATGCATGGTAACACTTGGTTGATACATTAGGTTCATCAATTACTCTATACTTCTCTATTTTCTTCTCCCCCTTTTGTCATCAGACAAAAATGTTAGGATAATAAAGAGCATCATTGTCAAAACAGAGTTAATAGAAAGATAAAGGTCAAAACAGAGTGAGTACCAAAAGGATATTGATTTCATTAATCAAAAAAAGTACGAAATTACAAAAATTTTGAGTAAAACAAATACAAGTCTACAAATAACAAAAAGTTGAAAATCCTGAAGGTTATCTAAGGTTTCTTCAGCTGTTCCAGAACTGACTTCAGCAAGAGCAACAACATTATGTTTCTGATTTGAAGTGGCCATGAATTCCTTGGAAGCAGCAATGAAGTCCTTGAACTCTCTGTTGTCTTCCACTAACTTGTCCAAGACAGCCCTTGAAACAACAACATTCTCAGAGGGTCCAAAAGAGGTAGAGGCAGAAGCTTGAGCAACCACGACAGTTGATGCTGGAAGAGGAGTTTCAGGTTCAGGTGTAGGTTCTGGTTCTCAAACTGTCGAAGTTGTTTTCGTTGGGGGTTCTTTCCAAGCAGGTGCAGCCAGAAGTCGCCTATTTCTGTTGAGTTGTTCCTCCTTGTGACTCCAAACCAGTGAGTCACAAAGTACCAGTTTGCATAGAAATCTTGATGAGCTAGCCACATGCCAACATCATTCATATGATCTTCTTCAATGAATTTCTCTATATCAAGATCTTATTGGACTTGAGCGGAAAAACTTCATAGGTAGAGAAAAGGTGGGGGTTTGGCTGTGGCAAGATGTTAGGGTCACGGTAGATAGGGATAACCTCTGGTTTGCTTGAAGAGGCAAGGGTTTCTGTTGCAGGAGGTGGAGAAATGATGACTAAATCATCATCTGGTTCAAGGTTTTGAACAACCTCAGATGTAATAGTAGCAGTAATGACAATTTCATCATCTACAATTGGATATGTTGTATGTTTAGGTTCAGTGTGGATTAGTGAAGATGGCGGAGATATAATTTGTTGTGGTGAAAGTGATGAAACAGTAAGTTGAATGGATGGAGATGAAATAGGTTTGAAGGTAGAAGAGGTTAAACCTCAAGAACTGTATCAAAGACAGGTGTAGAAGTCTGGGTTTCCCGGGTGACATATTCTATTTCTATGTCAGGTTGTGTTAGGAGGTTAAGGTCAGGTTGAACCTGTGGTGGTGATTTAGGTCTAGATGGAGCGGTAGGTTTAGCTTGTGGTTGTGGTGGTGGAATTGGTTCAAAAGAGGTTGGAGGGGTAATAGCAATGGGCTCAATGTATGGATTTGAGACACGGGTTCTCTGTCTCTGTCTCGAAGGTACATCAGATGATGAGTCAGAGGGTAATGGGGGTAGGTTAGAAGGAATTGGTTTAGAAGATTTGGGAGGAGGAATATGATTAGAAGGTAATGCTTGAGAAGATTGAGAGGTTGGGGTTGTAGTAGAACCAGTACCATAAACAGAATCATACAATCTAACAACATCATCCAGTACCTTGGTTTTCTTGGCAGGCATGTCACCAAGTTTTGTGATCCTCTTCCTCTTAGGAGCAGTTTTAGTAGCAGCAGTGCCGGAGGCAACATCTGAGGGAGCAGTAGAGGGAGCAGAGGCACCTTGAACCTTCGGGTTTAGGGTTTAGGGTTTCTTCCCGAGTCTTGTCCAAGAAAGCTTGAATGGCAACTTTTTTTTTTCTTCATGCTCTTCCGGTAGCAAGGATGGCATGAAAGAAGGTCTAACTAGAGGAGCCATGAGAGGAGACTCAGAAGCAATGAAAATTCCAGCACTTCGACTGATTCTCCTTGTAAGATGAGATGGGCCATCACCAGCAATCTTCATCCTTTTTCCTTTCCTGTTAGGTTTCACAATGTCACTTTCCTTCACAAAATCAGTAATTACTTCAGAAGACATAAGCTTCATCTTCTTCAGATTGCCACTGTTGAAGATGAGGGCTGAGCAGGTTTGAAGCATAACTCCAGCTTCTTCAGTGTTCAGGGATTGAAGGTGCTTGATCAGAACTTGTTGTGCCAAAACTGCAGAAATAATCCTTCCATAGGGTATATTTCTATTTTGTCCTTTTCTGGAGAACATGATGGCTCTTCGCATGTGATTGAAGATGATGCTTGGCAGGTTAATTTTTGTCTTGAAGTCATAATGCCACATGATGAATTTGTGGTCTGAGCTCACAGAATCCACAGAGCCAGCCTTGGGTATTATGTTGTTCTTGATGATCTTGAAGAGCACCCGGAACCTATTCTTCATTCCATAGCCTTTGTAGTTTTGTGCTTGTCATAAATGTACTTGTTGATTACCTCAATGCCACCATATGCATCCTCCCAGTTATCAGTGATCTGTGTCCCAGAGTTAGGGCACTTGATAACTTTAGAAATTAAGTCCGACATGATCACTTTGTGTCTTCCTTGAACATAGCTGCAGCTAGTGTTGTTTTCAGACCGAGCAAACCTCCAGAATTCTTTGACAAGTTATGGGTAGATGGGTTTGTTCTCCAAGTAGAAGAAATCAATAATACCTATATCAGCAAAGGCGGTTCTGAAGTCGTACTCATTTTTCCCCAAATCCAGGAAATCAACTTGTGATTCACACATAACTGTCAGAAGGTGGTGCTCAATGATCAACATGGGTTGAGGAGGATTCTGGGAATCAATCACTTGTTGCTGTTGAGCGGCCATTACAGAGAATGCAGAAAGAGTGTAGAAACAAAGAGCAAGAAGTGAGAGGGGTTTAGGGTTCAAGAGTGAGACTTCTCAGAGAGTAAGAGTGGGTAGTGGGTGAGTAAAGTGAGTGAGTGGAGTTAAAATGTGTTTGAGTAAGTAACCACCTTCATCAATTTTCAAAATAAAATAAAGAAATATTAAATCTATCGTTTCAAAACTGAAACATGTTAAACACTGTGTTAAAGAGGCGTAGTAAAACTGTCATCGGGCAGTAAAAACAATAATGACTCAGCGACAGTAATCCTCATCCACTAATGTACAACCAGTCTCATGAAGACACGTGTACATTAAGATTCCCAAAGGGAACTTATAATGAATGCATCAGACGCATATGAATATGAACAGTTACCAGATGCATGCAACAACAAATGATATAAGCATAATATAATATAAACAGAGGCAGCATAGTATTAGAGGCATATATGCTATCACCAGACGCAGTAACAATATCAGAGGCACATGTGAATATCAGACGTGCACATGATATCAGAGGCAGGTAAGCTATCAGATGCAGGCATATCAGAGGCACATATATCAGAGGCAAATATATTCAAATTAAACACTCATTCCTTTATATGATGAAAATTCAAATTCTTTCTTATAAAGTTGAATCTATATTCAGCAAGGGGTTTTATAAAGATATCTGCCAGTTGATGGTCAGTATCAATAAATTTAATTTCAAGAATCCCTTTCTGATCATAGTCTCTAATAAAGTGATGTTTAATTTCAATATGTTTGGCACGTGAGTGCTGACCCGTGCGCAATTCCCCCACACTTAAGTTTTTGCACTCCGAGCAAAACTCATGGTCAGAACAAAGCAAAGATGCATTTTCAATGAACCCCAAGGATGCAAGTGGCAAGCAAAATGCTCATTCAAGGTTTCAAGGAACCATGGCCATCATGAATAACATCTTATTACCTTCTAAGAAAACAAGAGGATAGAATAACTAAAGAATGAATCAAGAGTGATAGAATCCTTACAAGAAATAAAGTTCTCTCAAACTCTCAAGTGTCTAGGCTAATGCTGACACTCAAAGCACATCATGAAAGCTAGCACTACCATAGGCTTGACAAGCCTCTAACATCCACACTTGAAGCACATGCACACAAAGATCAAAAGGTCTTTATTAGGGCTAAAATGGGGCCAAGGTCAAGGTGGGATAATTGAAAGGGTAACTAAGCTATAAAATCAAAAAGGATAGAGGAGCAATGGAAAACAATTACCAAATAATCATGGGGGCAACTCAACCAAATTTCAATCCATTTTTCCACTTTCACACTTTCCTTCTTTATTATCACCTTTCTTCCTTTTCTTTTTTTTATTTTTTTTATTTTTTTGCACTTGCCAAATTTCCAATGAAGCACAACATTTGGATATTCTAAGATAACTACAACTTTGAGCACCCCCACACTTATGAAATATTTATTATCAATTTTTTTAAAGCAAAACTCCTTTATCCCCTAAGATTAGGTCATATCATTGTTTTTCACTTTTGGGCTTGTAATGAGCGATATAACAAAGAATGGGATAAATAGGCTCAAAGGGGTTAGATAAAGGGATAATTGCAAGGTAGACTTATTTGGCTAGTGGTTAAAAAGAACAAAAATTGCCTAGATAATTTCATTGCATGCATGTGAATAAGAGTTTCAACAAGAGTCAAGTCAATTTCTAGAGTAACCAACAAACATGAGTGAAACACACAAGAAAGAAAGAGAATGACAAAGTGTATTTCATCCATTATAAGGCCCAAATCTCACCAAGGACTAAGATCTATCACAAATGATGCACAATTTAGTATTCAAATCCAACTTATCATACTAAGAATGCAAGGAAGTCATCCATATCATGACATAAGACCTATAGTCCTAGAATAGTGAAATCACTCCCAACTCATACAAACCAAGAAATTCAATGAAAATGCATGCAAAAATAACATTTTTTTTCATAACAAAAACTCAAAACAAAAACAAAACAAAACTACTATGCTAAAAGATCTCCCCCTACACTTAAATCACACATTGTTCTCAATGTAAGCAACAAGTATAAAATAAAAGTAAGGAGTAAGGAAAGAAAACTCCCTCTTCAAGGTGGTTTTTTCAAGAAGAGATCTTTTACAGTATCCTCTTCAAGTGTGAGGCTCTCATGGCAAAGCTTGAGGCAGTGTCCATTGACTTTGAAGACATTATTGGTGGCTTCACTTTTTATTCCCATTGCACCATAAGGAACAGTTTTAATAGCAACAAAAGGGCCAGTTCATTTGGATCGAAGCTTAGCTGCCACGATTTTAAGGCGAGAATGGAACACATGGAAGTGTTTGGTTTTCTTCTTCTTTTTCACAACATCCAAAATCAAGGGATTAAGTCTTCTTTGTGGCTGCTCAATGGATGGAAGCATTCTGGTGGATGGATTTACATCAAAATGAGTATCTTCAACTTAGTCAGCAAGTACTTTTATTTGAAAAAGAGAATGCTCTTCCATGGGATGCTTTATAGTAGCATTAAAGATGTTAAATTTAACTATGCTATCCCTAAATTCTATGGAGAGTGTTCCAGCATGGACATCAATCGTAGTTCTTGCTGTTCTTAGGAATGGTCTGCCTAGGATGATAGGTGCCCTGCTAGATTGTGTCTCTCCCTCCATGTCCAGAATGTAAAAATCTGCAGGAAAAACCAAGTCATTAACCTTAACAAGCACGTCCTCTACAAGTCCGACAGGGTGAGCATTGCTTCTGTTTGCCAACTGAATAACAACACCTGTATTCTGCAAAGGTACAAGAGCCAGAGAGTTAAAGATAGATGTAGGCATCACATTAATGGAAGCACCTAAATCCAGCATGGCATTTTCAAATTTACTCTCACTTATGGTACATGGAATAGTAAAAATTCCTGGATCCTTGCACTTTTGGGGCATCATGGGTTGTATGAGTGCAGAAACATTGCGACTCATGTTGACCTTTTTTTGTGTGTGTGTACAGCTCTTTAAGGAACTTAGCATATCTTGGAATCTGCTTAACAGCTTCAAGGAGAGGAATATTCACTTCAACCTTGCTAAATGTATCCAAGATTTCCTTGTCTTTATCTGCCTCATCCATCTTCTTAGTCACATCCCTTTGAGGGAAAGGAAGTGGTATAGGCTGTGTATCATCATCTTCATCAAGAGGAGAGGTAGGTGCAGAAATTGGCTTATCATTTTTTCTGCTGCCATTTGCATTTTCTGCTGGAGGAGGTTCTGAAGTGTCAACAACTTTTCCAGATCTGAGAGTGATTGCACTGACATTTGCACTGACATTTGAATTCACTACTGGTTGAGCAAGAAAATTGCCCAACCCCTGAGACTGCATCTGATTAATGGAAGTTGCTAGCTGTCCAATTTTTGTCTCTAAATTCTGAATGGTTGAATCTGTTCTCTGCTGAAATTGGAGATTTTGGACTGCCATTTGCTTAACAAGGTCTTCCAATGAAGCTTCAGATTTCTGCTGGGCTGGCAGTGGGGCAGGTTGTGGTCTGGGTTGCTGTGTAGAGGCATCTCCCTATCTCAGGTTTGGATGGTTTCTCCAACTGGGGTTGTACCTATTGGAAGACAGATCATAGTTGGGCTGGGGCCTGTCATTGAATATGTTTGCTGCATAGGCCTGAGGAGTATTAGCATTGTCAGCTTCCTGCAACGTATGACATGCATCTGTAGGTGCTCTGTAGAAGTACAAATACCACAAACTCTAGCTGTCTGAGTTTTAGTTACTGCTAACTTTTTCACCAATGAAATGAGTTCATCAAGCTTGCTCTCGAAGTTTTTATGACCAGTAGCTTGTATCTCGTTGACTCCCCTTGTTAGCACCACTGAATTGCTTTTGGTAGTGAACTGTTGAGAATTAATGGACATGTTCTCAATCAGGCTTCTTGCATCTGCTGGGGTTTTATCCACAAGTGCTTCTCCACTAGCAGCATCCATGATGTTTCGATCCATAGGCAGCAAGCCTTCATAAAAATATTGGATGAGCAACTGTTCAGAAATTTGATGGTGAGGGCAGCTTGCACATAACTTCTTAAGTCTCTCCAAGTATTCATGCAAAGATTCCCTATCAATCTGCCTGATGCCACATATTTCTTTTCTGATCGAGGCAGCTCTAGAGGTAGGGAAGAATTTCTACAGAAACAACTTCTTCAATTCATTCCAGCTTGTCACAGAACCTGGTTGAAGGTAATACAACCAGTCCTTGGCAGTGTCTTGCAATGAGAATGGGAAAGCTCTCAGTTTGATGTGGTCTTCTGGAACACCTTGAGGTTTCATGGTAGAGCAGACAATATGAAACTCCTTAAGATGTTTGTGAGGATCTTCACCTGCAAGACCATGAAACTTAGGAAGCAAATGTATCAAACCAAATTTAAGCTCAAAAGGCACCTCAACATCAGGGTATTCAATGCACAAAGCATTATAAGTAACATCAGGTGCAGCAAGTTCCCTTAAAGTTCTAGCAGCCATGGTATAAAAAAAAAATTCAGAATCAGAATCAGTGTCAAATAGATCGTATGACTAAATATACTAATGCTATCACTATCACTACAACTATCACCTATATGATCACAACCTATATGATTACTAGTACTAGCCTTATTAAGTCTTCTGAGTGAATGAAAAGTCCTATCTATTTCTGGATCAAAAGAATGCAGAACGTCAGAATTAGACCTAGTCATGCATCATGAGCACATATGAAGACAGCACAACAAATCAGAAAATACCAACAATGTCCTAATCGCTAAAACAATAAAGAAATCGACAAACCCTATCAAATAAAATCTAAAAAATATATAAACAGCATCAAAAATCCCTAAAAATCAAATAAAGATTACGCTAATTTTTTTAGATTTTTTTAAAAAAAAATGAAAAATTCAAAAAATTCAAAAAGTGGTCTAAACGATGGAATTTCAGATTTTGAGCCTGTAGTCTCGGTATCAGTCCCTGATACGGGAGTCCTGATCCTTATTTTTTTCGGATTTTCTAGCCAAATTTCAGAGCAATCCGAGTAAGTTGACTGAAAACCGACTTTTCTAGTAACTCAATGTCAAATCCAATGTCAAAACCTGAAACACAATCAAAACACAAAATCAAATGTTAGAGACGTTAGTAGGGCTCTTGAATTGGCAACTATTGATCAGAGATCCCCGGCAACGGCACCAATTTGATCCACTGTCGCGCATGGGTCAAATAATTAAAAATAGTAAATGTAGTAACAAGGCAATTCAACCTTGGTCGTCTCATAAGGATCTCTAATCTAACAATAACCAAAAAAACAAGAACGTACGAAGAAATAAAAAGGGGGGTTTCGATTATGAGAAACAGAATTTAAAAGATGAAAATATCAATATATAAAAATGACTAATCCACTGGTTCAGGATAATTAATACTTAGATCTATCAGGGGTTTCAAAGGATTATTCTATTTCGTGATTCTATTCTTGTTTGTTCATAAAATTAACTAATCAAGCGTCAATTAATTTTATAAGAATTCCTACAGGATTAAGTATCACAGAATTCAATTAATCATGAACAAGGAACAAACGTCACAAGAACACAATTAATCTAATAACCGAATTCAATCAAACCTACAACTAAGCGTTATAGATCCTATTGATCTCTATTCGAAATAAATTAAAACAAGCGTTCAAAATATTTCAAATAATCTCAAAGAGCAAAAACGAAATTGATATGATTAAGCATTAACACCTAAAATGAATTTGCAAACAAAGATCAAAGAGATGAAAGATCAACAATAAAAGAGATAGAATCCAAAAATCGAAATTAACAATAATAATAAAAAACCTCAAGATCCTTATAAAAACTCCCTAACCAGTGAATTAATCTAAGGTCTTAGCCTTCCATGGAAGGATTTGACAAAAACGAGATTAAGAAGGAGAAAAGGAGAAAAGATTGCTAAAACTCAAAAACGGGAAAAGATTCCAAAGTAATTAAAAGGTGCTAACCTAAGACTCTAAAAACGTATTTATAATGTCTCCTAGGTTAACCTAAGTGATCAGAAGTTGTGACCAAAGAGAAGGGCCCATGATAGGTTAATTAGCCCAATAACAACTAATTACATGAGCAAGTGATCCACAACTCGCAGTAAATCACGCCAGCCTCAGTAAAATGCATTTTCGGCCTTCCAAACATCAGAATTGGGATTCGGTGCCAACATAAGAGTTGTAGCTCTGCTTCTTAGCTTTCCAACACCACAAAGATCACTGCAAGCAGACAAGTATAGCCCAAGTTATGGCTTGTAGAAGGAATATGGTCAGGATGTAACAAAATCCAAAAATTAGCAAATAATTTCACTAAAGCCCAATTAAGACCCAAAGATATAAAACCATGTTAAGAAGTAGTTATTTGACATGACACACAACTAAAAACATAAAGTGAAAAGCTATAAAAGGTGCATTAAAATGCATTGATCAAGTGTAAAATAGGATACTTAGTCAAACATATAGCAGAGGTATTATCGAGTATATAGGAATGTTACTCTCTTTTATCTGATAGTCCTCAAGCTGGTACTTCATCCATAGAAGTTGTGAGCTACAACTTGCTGCAGATATATACTCAGCTTCTGCTGTTGATAGTGCGATTGTGCTTTGCCTTTTGCTGGACCAAGAGATAAGGTTTGCTCCAAGAAATTGGCAGCCACCACTTGTGCTCTTTCTTTCAATTCTATCTCCAGCAAAGTCAGTATCACAGAAACCTACTAACTTGTAATTATCTGATTTCTTATAAAGTAAACCAAGGTTAGTAGTTCCTTTGAGATACCCAAAGATTCTCTTAACAGCAGCTAAATGAGATTCGCTAGGATCCGATTGGAATCTTGCACATAAGCATACACTAAACATTATATCTAGCTTTGAGGCAGTAAGATAAAGAAGTGAACCTATCATACCTCTATTTACCTTTTGGTCTACCATTTTACTAGATTCATCTTTGCTTAGAGCACATGTAGGATGCATTGGTGTGCTCATTGGTTTAGTTTCCTTAAGCTTGAACTTCTTCAAAAGTTCTTTCACATATTTTGTCTGATGGATATTGGTTCCATCTTGACATTGTTTGATTTGAATACCAAGGAAAAACTTTAGTTCTCCCATCATACTCATTTCAAACTCATTCTGCATAAGGTTAGAGAATTTCTCACAAAGAGATTTATTAGTAGCACCAAAGATAATATCATTAACATATATTTGAACTTCTATGAAATGCTTTTTAGATGATTTTCTAATGAGGGTGGTGTCCACCTGTCCTCTTTCAAAACCACTTGTCATTAAAAAGGTACTAACTCTATCATACAAAGCTCTTGGAGCTTGTTTAAAACCATAGAGAGCCTTTTTTAAGTTTGAAGACATGCTGTGGAAGGGCAATAAGTGGTTGTTTTACAAACACTTCCTCAGTTATAAAACCATTTAAAAATGCACTTTTTACATCGATATGATATAAAGTAATGCCATGATGTGCCGCAAATGATAATAAAATATGAATTGCTTCTAGTCTAACTACAGGTGCAAATGTTTCAGTATAATCAATACCTTCCTCTTGCGAGTACCCTTGAGCAACTAGTCTTGCTTTATTTCTTACGACTTTACCATCTTCATCAAGTTTGTTTCAGAAAACTCACTTGGTTCCAATGGCTTGCTTATCCTCTGGTGGAGGCACAAGCTTCCAAACATCATTCCTCTGGAACTTATTAAGCTCTTCTTGTATAGCAAGTATCCATCCATCGTCTGTCAGTGCTTCATCAATTGTCTTTTGTTCAATCTCTGACAATAATGCAAAGTCTGAGTGTTCTCTGAGTGATGATCTGGTTCTGACTCTATCACTTGGTTCACCAATGATCTGGTCCTTAGGGTGATGAGTCTTGAACTTCCAATCTCTTATTGTCTCAGCTTGTGTCTGGTCACAAGATGTAGAGCCAGAGGCAATATCAGAGTCACCAGCAGATGCATCAGCATCTGTTTCTTTGCATATCTGCATATCTGCAAAGAACCTATCTAGCTCTGACGTTTCATTGTCAGGCTTCTTATCATCAAACCTCACATGCATTGATTCATCAACAATTAAAGTTTCTTCGTTGTATACTCTGTAAGCTTTAAAGCATTCAGAATATCCCAAAAAGATACTTTTTTGTGCTTTTGAATTAAACTTACCAAGACTGTCCATTGTATTGAGAACAAAGCAGTCACACCCAAATTAGTGAAAATAAGAAATGTTGGGTTTTCTTCCTTTCCACAATTCATATGGAGTCTTATTCAAGATAGGTCTAAGGTAGATTCTATTTTGAATATGACAAGCAGTGTTTATGGCTTCTGCCCAAAATTGCTTTGCAACATTAGTTTCATGAATCATGGTTCTAGCCATCTCTTGAAGAGATCTATTTTTCCTTTCTACAACACCCTTTTGTGTGGTGTTCTAGGAGAAGAAAAATTGTGAGAAATGTCATGTCTTCACAAAAGTTTTGAAATAATTCGTTTTCAAATTCTTCACCATGATCAATTCTAATTGTTGTAATACAAAAACCTTTTTCATTTTGCACTTGTTTGCAGAAAACAGAAAATATCTTAAATGATTCATCCTTGTGTGCAAAGAATTTTACCCATGTCCATCTAGTATAGTCATCAACAATACTAAGACCATATTTCTTTCCAGACAAAGAAGCAATTCTGGTTGGACCAAACAAATCTAAATGTAAAAGTTCAAGTGGCCTTGGAGTGGAAACAACATTTTTAGATTCAAATGAAGATTTTGTTTGTTTCCCTTTTTGGCATGCTTCACAGAGAGCATCAGACTGAGACTTAAGATTTGGTAAGCCTCTAACAAGTTCCTTCTTGTTAAGCTTTGAGATTAACCTCAAGCAGGCATGACCCAATCTCTTGTGCCAAGTCCATTATTCTTCATCAAGTGACAAAAAGCACTTGACATTTTGATTTGCCAACTCAGAAAGTTTTATTAAATAAATATTGTTCTTTCTCTTTGCTATAAAGAAAATTGAGCCATTTTTCTTGCTTTTGACTATATAGGCATTATCACTGAAGCCAGCATAATAACCACTATCACATAATTAACTTACGCTTAGTAGATTATGCTTAAGGCCATCAACTAGTAAAACATTATCAATAGAAGGTAGAAATTTCTCACTAACTCTTCCACTGCCAATGATTTTACCTTTTGGGTTTCCATCGAAAACAACTGTTCCACTTTCTTTAAGTTGAAGCTCTTGGAACATATACCTTTCTCCCGTCATGTGACATGAGCACCCACTGTCCAAGTACTAGGACTGGTGTTTCAACTCTGTTGCTAAGCAGATCTGCAACATAGACAATCTTGTCCTTAGGTACCCAAATCTTTTTGGGTCCTCTTTTATTAGTCCTAGAAGGAAACTTGTTCTTCTTATTTTTCAATTTATAACAGGTACTTCTTATGTGACCTTTCTTATTACAAAAAGTACATAGTAGACAATCACTATGATCATTGGTATCTTTGGGTTTCAAATTTGTGTTTTAAAAAATGGGTTCCTCTGGTTTGTAACCAAGCCCCTTTTTGCCATTTTGGCTGACATCCTAAATCATAGATGCTTGTTTGCTTCGTGTCACACACTCAGCCAGAAATCTTTGAAATCCCTCTTCATATTTTGAAGAGTTGTATTCAATCTTTTCTTCAGTCTTAGTATTGTCACTCACCAGATGGTGATTCTCAGCTTTGAGTTTCTCATTCTCCTCATTGAGTGTTAAAAATCCTTTTGAAAGTTTTGAGAATTTCTTTTTTCAAAGCTTTATACTCAATGGAGAGCTTAGAAGACTCATCTAAGAGTTCATCAAATGCTTTTTGAAAATCAGAGGATGGGTTAGAATTTACCTCTTCTTCCTCGTCTTTACTTTCTGATCCTATGGTAGCCATCAGAGCCATGTTTGCTTGTTCTTCATCATCATCAGAGGATGATGACTCAGAGTCATCCCATGTTGCCATGAGACCCTTTTTCTTAACTTTAAAACCACTTCTCTTTGGTTTCTCCTTCTCGAGTTATGGACATTTAGACTTGAAATGTCCTGGCTTCTTGCACTCACAGCAAACCACATGGCTCGTCTTTGTAGTCTTTCTTTTCCTTTGAATCCTTCTTGTGAATTTGCTTCCTGAACTTTCCTTTCTTCTTCCACATTTGTTGAATCTTCTTTGAAATAAAAGAAAGTTCATCGTCTGTTCCATCACTACTCTCACCAGACGATCGTTCGTCTGTTTCTTGTTCAGCTTGCAGAGCCTTGGAAGTGGAAGCCTTGCTAGTAGACTTCAAAGCAATTGACTTTGACTTCTTTGGAGGTTCTTCTTCATTCAGCTCAAGCTCATGAGCTCTCAAGGAACTTAGAAGATCTTCAAGACGCAGTCTGTTTAGGTCCTTGGCTTATTGAATAGCCGTGACCTTAAGTCTCCATTGCCTGGGAAGGCTTCTTAGTATCTTTCACATGATCAACAGTGGTGTAGCCCTTTTCAAGAACTTTTAGACCGTGAACCAATGTTTGAAATCTTCCAAATGTGGTTTCAATATCTTCTCTGTAGCACGCGTATCTTCACGATGTATTAATTAGCGTTATTTCGTGTATTTTTGTCGTATTTACGCTATAATAAAGCAAATTTCTTGTTCTCTAAGTAAGTGTATTAATTAAATCAAGATCAAATTATACTTGAGAGTTAATATTTTATATTAATTCACGGTTCGAGTATTGTCGAAAAATTCTAACGAAGTTTCGAATCGTCGGGCAGTTTCTGCCGCAGATAAAATTTAAAATAAGCCCCGATTACGATGAAAATCGAATCGTAATTTGTTATGAGTATTTTTGAGTATTTGGCATGATTTTTATTATTTATAAAATAATATTATCACGCGATGAATTAATTTCTCGCAAATTAATTTTTCGTGATTTTATCGGCGAGAAATAAATCGGTAACGCGGTTTTTCGACGCCGTGTTTTATACTATAAGACTCTAGAATTAGAGGGCACTCATGAGTGAAGTGAGATTAGATGGGACAGACTAGGTGATATAATTAGCATCTAATATAGTAAGCTAGGTGTCACTTGGTGTGTCGTTTATTCACACAAAAATTACTTTTACTTATTTTCCTTCTATTATTAATTATGTGTTTAATTATTTTAGGTAAATAAAAGGTGGAGACCCCCCATCAGCCCTCATTCACGCCACCCTCACCCTCTCAAACCCTCATCTTCTTCCTCTTTTTCCT
Organism: Calophaca sinica; assembly: GCA_037113605.1. Classification (NCBI taxonomy): domain Eukaryota; kingdom Viridiplantae; phylum Streptophyta; class Magnoliopsida; order Fabales; family Fabaceae; genus Calophaca; species Calophaca sinica. The sequence continues at coordinate 93,127,031 of CM073732.1, read as the reverse complement.
TCTTGAGAAGCAAGCTTCCGTGGATGCTTTCCTCCATTTCCTTTGAGTTTTTCAACTTGCAATCTTCACCAAAATTGCTCCAAACCTTCACCTCTACCTAGTTCTTCTTCATTCTCATCATCTAAGTAAGAGAAAAATCAATTTTTCCTCCCCTTGCCACTGTTGAAAACCGCGCCCCCTCCCTTTTGTTGCTTCTTGTGATTTTGCTTTTCAATCTTGTTTTTCTTGCTTGTTTGATGTTGTTTGATGGGTTGATGATGATCAAGAGGAAATGAGACACTCTTAATCCCTTCCTTGAGCTCTAGGGTGAAAACCCTAAGAGGAGAAAAGGGGGAAAATGGTGTGATCCTCATTGAATCACCTAATTAGTGGTTTAATTGAGTTAATGGAAGTTGTATGATGATTGTTTGAATTATAGTTTTGATTTTGCATGCCTAACTTGTTAGTTTATGATTGAGACCTATTCTTTAATTATGGAAAATGTGGGTTTAGGTGATTGAATCATGTATCTAAGTGTTGAATGTTATGTTTTAGGTAGTTTTAAGGCTATTGGAATTGATATGCATGAGTTAGTATAAGAGGTAGTTCATGTTTTGTGAAAAAGTGATCTTTGAGGGACTAAAATGGCATGTAAAAATTGATTAGGCTGTTCTCTAATTTTTATCCTTGGCATGACCATGATTAAGTTGGGTTGAAGCATGAAATTAGAAAGAATTTTTGGGGAAAAACCTATTCTTGAAAATGTTTGAAAATGAGTTCGAAACTTTGTAGGTCTTAATTGTTAAAACATGTGTTGATTAAATGTATAGCATGCTTTGATGAATTTAATTGCTCGAAGAGTAGATTTTTGGAAATGGAAATTTATTTGGAAAGTGGCTTAGAACATGTTTCAAAATGTGTATGAATTATGTTTAGATAAGATTTGATGTTTTGTTGCCTTTAAATGTGGTTGAATGGCTTGGAAATGCTTGTAGTTATGAAAAGGAGTTCTAGCAAAAAAAAATTTTGGTGAGAAAAGGAGGTTGAGGCCGTGAGGCCATAGGTGGTTTTGAAAGGAAATTTTGGCTTGTTAACTTGCTTAAATGCTTGAAGATTATGTGTTAATGTTTTTGAAAACTTATGAAAATGAGTTATTGTTGGTGTTTACTTGGAGTCCAAGAAAGGTTTTAGTTTCAAAACCTTACTCTTTTCAAATAGTTTTGAGTTCCAAAATTGTTATGTTTTAGGTTACTTTTCCTAGAAGTGGTTTGATTTTGAAACTCTATTTATTTCAAGTAGTTAATGATCTAAATGCTTGATTGAGTTTTGGTTAGGAAAGGGCTAAGTTGAGAGCTAAGTTTTAGTTTTTTTTTTAACCTAGAAGTGTACTAAATTGTTGAGGTGATAGGAATCGTGATTCCAGAGACCGAGCGACGCGGACCTGGGGACTTCGGAGCTACGTTAGCGACAGCTTATGGTAAGGGCACTTCTAGATATTTGTAGGCTTTTATTTTTGTATGTCCTCGTGTAAGGGCAAGTTTTAAATGTGAAGAAGTCTGAGAACTCTCCGCGTTCGAAGTTAGGGTTTCCGAACCACTTCGTGATTATTGTCGTGCGGTCGCGTATATTTCGAGTCGTTCGTGGGTGAAAAATATTGTGGTTGGTCTCCTGACCCCAACCCCCCACACTTGTTGTACCTCTCTGTTAACTCCAGCGAGTTGCAGAGGGATGGATTCCATGATGTGAATGATGATGTTGTTGAGTTATGCATTTATTTAATATGTGATTGAATAACTGCCGTGAATTGCTTATGTATTGAATTGTGTTTCACAATGTGAACTGCTTATGCTGCTTATGTTAGTTGAATTGTGTTTCGCTGTAATAAGCTTGCTATAAATTATTTGATATGCGGTCGAATAATTAAGCGAATTGCTCTTGAATTTCGTATGCGGAAAATTGTTCATCGAGTCTGAGAGCTTAGTCGAGTCGTCGAGATTTTTTGAGCTGTGAGCCGAACAACTGAGGGTGCTAGGTCCCCTTCGTTCATGGTGGATTAGCTAGGCGCCGCAGCGTTATGGAACTGGAGCTGAATGTCCTAGGGAGAGCGAAGATCCCAAAGCTACGACTGGTATTCAGTGGATAGTGCGGCATCTGCTTTCCAGAAATTTGTCGAAGGTCGAGAGAAAATGAGTCGTGAGTGAGTCTTGCATTGTGTCTTGAGAACTGTGCATACTGTTGTTTTGCCTATTGTCATGATTTGTTAATTCCTGTAATATGTTGTGCTATTACATGTTTTATTGTTGAGTGTGTTGTCAAATATGCGTATCTGCTCTTTATTTTTAAGAAGTTGACCCTTTCCCGTGGTACCTTCGATTCATAATGGCTACCCAGGTGATGGTGAAGAGCGTACTAATACCGACGATGCGGACGTCGCTGGAGATCATCTTTGATTTCCCCGACATCAAGCAGCGCGCGGCGATGGAGTTTGACCCCATCTCTCGCGGTGTTGTATATACCAGGGATATTGTACAGACTTTCAGAAAGGACGGTGTTGCTCTGAGGTAGGAGGTGTCATGGCGTACAGTGAGCTTTCCTATCCGGACTATGCAGGTGGTTGATGCTTGGCGTACCATTCAGCACGAGAGGGCTATGCTAGTCTCTTCTTCTTCACCAGAGGGACCCCTTGAGATCCCTAGGAGCACTACTTCCAGACTTGCTGCCCGAGCTAGAGGGCAAGGACCGAGAGTCAGATGGACCGCTCGCAAGAGTGTGATTCGACGCGGGACGGTAGGAGCGTCTACCTCCAGAGCAACTGTTGTTCAGAGTCCTCCAGTAGGACCGGGTTCTTCTTCTGTTGTTAGGACCCCCACCCCACCAGTGGATCCACCTCCTGTTTGCGTGGTGTGCGGAGAGGCGGATTGTCTAGGTGCGAGATCTGACGAGGATATGATTGCTGGAGAGTATGTTCCCGGAGATGTGCCAGAGGCTGTGCCTGCGGCGGCACCGGTTATCGACTTGACAGGCGAGGACCCGATGGATGACGAGGAGGAGGAGGATCCATCTGAGGATCTGGATAGTTACCTGTAGTGCTGTGTTATCTGACTGCTGTTATATTTCTTTTTGAGAGGACTGTAGTATATGTCTTTTTGTGTACCGTTTGTGGGTGACCAGTCGGGCTAGTGGTGTTTTGTTGATACATGGTAGACTGGTGGCTTTACTTTTGGAGTAGCCCCTGCGCGGGTGTCTGCTGTAACGACCCGTTTCCAGATCGCTACGAAACCAAAAGAAGCCTATATGTGACGTGTTTTAAAAATGGTACTCTTGTGCCCTTTAGAAAAATGCGGATATTTTTTTTTAAAACAATAGTGCCTGTAAAGCACACACAGAGTACTTACAGCGTTTCGAAACATGGTGCAACTAGAACACAAGACTCTAAAGCTGATAAAGCATACATGCATAAATACATAAGTCATACACACAGTATGTGCAAAATAACAGAGTAGAAAATGTGCAAAGAAATACACCTATAGTATGATGACCCTCAAGAGAGCGATCATACCCTGGGGGTACTTCCGGCAGACACCCGCGCAGGGGGCTGCTCCAAAAGCAGAACCACCAATCTACCCTGCCATAGCAAAACATCACAGACCCAACCGGTCACCAACCAACTGTACACAGAAGTATACATATATAAATATATACTACAATCTTCCACAAAACATAACAACACACAACGATTAACAAGCAGCTCAAGACAAATAGTGATCATTGCCAGAATCCTCAAAGTGGCCCTCCTCGCTCTCGTCCACTAACTGATCTTCCACGTCCTCGCCATCTCCTGGGTAACCATCATGGGTTGAAGGCACCATGGGAAAGGGTCAACTTCTCAAATAATCACAATAAACCAAAGCATAAAACAGTATGCAAACAACAGTGTATACAATTCACATGTGTGACCCAAGACTCAAATCAAAACTTCCTCTCTCAACACTTTTACCACAAACCGGAAGTAACGCGGATCCATCCACTGAATACCAGCCGTAGCCTTGGGCTCTCCCCTCACCCTAGGACATTCAAAGACAGTTCCATTAGCATTACAACGCCTAGCTATTCCCTATTGAACACCACCGTAGCCTTTAGGGGATTCTAGCACCCTAGGTGAATCGACTCAAGCTCAAAACGTCCCAAGAAACCAACGTCTAGCCATTCCCTACCGAACACCAGCCGTAGCCTTTTAGGGGATTCTTGCACCCTAGGTGAATCGGCTCAAGCTCAAAAACGTCATAACGACTCAACGACTCGACCGACTCACGCACTCCGGTGAACAATTCGCATAATTATAACAATATAATTCAGTTCAACAGCATAAGCAACATAGCAATATAACTCAATTCATCAGATATGAATAACATAAGCATCTCATCTCAAATAATCATATTTAGCAGCAACAGTCAACAATCAATATGGAATCCATCCCTCTACAATTGGATGGAAATGACAGAGAGAACAAACAAGTGTGGGGGGTTGGGGACAGCTACCAACCACTTGCAGACAAGCCCACTAAATATTCAGCATATAAAAATAATAAAGCAAAGGGGTACAAGACCCTCACTTCGAACCCGTAGGTTCTCAGACTTCTTCGTATTTAATAAAGCAATTAAATAACGAAAAGCCTAAAAATATCTAAAGTTGCCCTTACTGCTTGTCACTGCTAACACTGCTCCTACGTCCTCGGGTCCGCTTCCACGTTCACCTCGATTTCCGTGCCGCACTATGTCGTAAACTTGATTCCTATTACACGCAGACTTAGTACAACTAGAAATTCTAAAAACACTTAGTTCTCACTTATCCCTTACTTAACCCAACACTCAAGAATCCAAGAATGCTATTAAAAAAAAATAATGGTTTCTTGCATAACAAGTAACTCAAGGTAACTCTTTTAATTAGTTTGAAAACTTTCACATAACACACATTTATACAATCAAAACATAACTAATGTTTTTCACCAAAAATTTGCAACTTATCTCTCCATAATCACAACCCTTTTTAAATCATTTTCTCAAAACCAAAACAAACCTTAACTCCAAGTAATTCATTTAAGCACAACTTAAGCATATCAAATGTTATGTTTTCTAACACTTTTTCCTTAACTAACTTAATGCCATTTTTCACAATTCTTTTCAATCATGCTTTAAAAACATAAAGTAACAAATCATATACAATCATGTTGGAAATATTAAAGAACAAAAATGATCATTTCCCTACATTCCTTTCTAGTCCCTCAAACATAACTTTGACTTAAGACATGAACTAGTTTCCATCCTAATTCATGCATACATATTCTAATAACCTTAAAATTTACTTCTAATCATTTAATACACAACTAACACATAACCAATTAATCGAAACCTCTTATTTACATACTTCAAGAATAGAAAATAAATTAAACTATCATATTAAGCCTATGTAAATTAAACTACACATTTAACTATCATCAAAACATAACCAATTACACATTTAACATCTAACTAGTTGATTCAAATTAGGATCACAAATTTTCCCCTCTCTCAAGCCTAGGGTTTTCACCCTAGAGAGGTAAAATAGTGTTCATCTCCCAATAATTACAAATCAACACACAAACAACAATCAAGACTACAATTATCAAAGCATGAACAACAAAAATCAAAACTCAAGAATATGAGGCTGTTTGCGCCACTGTGAACAGTGTTTTGGGGGAGAAAAATTTGATTTTTCTTGTGATCTAAATGGTTAGAAAGATAGGTAATGGTATGAGGATGAAAACCTAGTAGTTTGGTAAGTTTTGGAAGCTTAAAACTAGCTCAAAAATGGTGAACTTGGCCGCGGCTGAGAGGAAAGAAAAGGGGGAAAAGTTTTGATTTTTCTCACCTTAAATGATGATCAAGAGGTTGATATAGATAGAGGAGATGATGAGGAACAAGTTTGATGAAGGAATGATGTTCAAAAACTCAAAGATATGTAAGTTATTGGCAATGGAAGTTGAAACCCATTTTTTTTTCTCAAGAGAAAAAGAAAGAAGAAGATGAAGGTGAAGGGAGAAGGTGGGGGAAGCGTGAAATGGTGCTGAAAAATGGGAGGGATTAAAATCTATTTTAATACTATAAAAGGATGTCACCTACTCATAAATGGGTGACCAAGTAAAAAGTAAATAAATGAATAAAAGAAAAGAAAGAGTCACGGCCTGATGAGGCACCAAAAGGAGGTAAAAAAAAATAAATAAATAAAGAAGTGTAATTACTTTGTTAAGAATGAATTATGATAAGGATAAAATAATTAGTCACAAAAAATGTGACACCTAAACACTAAAAAGCTAGATGCTAATCCCATCAACTAGTCCAACCCATCTAATCTCTCATCTCTTATGATTACCCTCTAATCCTAAAGTCTAGAGTGCCCCTTAAAAAAATTACGGCGTCGAGTAATCGCGTTACCGATTAATTCTTCCGCCGATTAATTCGCGAAAATTAATTTACTTAGAAATTAATTCGCCGCGTGATAATAATTTATCATAAATAATAAAAACAAGTTAAAACACTCAAAAATAATTACAACAAGTTATGATTCGATTTTCATCGAAATCGGGGTTCATTTAAAATTTTATCTGCGGCAGAACTGCCCGGTGATTCGAAACGTGTCAAAACTTCGTTAGAATTTTTTGACGATTTTCAAACCGTGAATTAATATGAAATATAAATTCTCAAATTTAATTTGATCTTGATTTAATTCATACACTTTCTTAGAGAACAAGAAATTGCCTTATTATAGCGTAAATACGACAGATTATAATAGATAACGCTAATTAACGCATAAAAAAAAATACGCGTGTTACAATACTCCCCCTCTAAAAATAGTTTCGTCCTCGAAACTATAGGTGAGTTACGTACCGCGAAAAAGCTCTGGATATTGAGTCTTCATCTTCTCTTCCAGTTCCCAAGTGGCGTCTCCGGTCTTCGGGTCCCACACGACCTTAACCAGTTGTATCTCCTTGTTCCTCAACTGCTTAGTCTTTCGGTCTACGATTCTTACAGGTGACGCTTCGAAAGACAGATCATCCTTTAGTTGGATCACATCCGGTTCGATGACATGAGAAGGGTCGGAGACGTACTTCCGCAATTGCGAGACGTGAAAAACGTCATGAATGTTTGATAAGAAAGGTGGTAAGGCAATTTGATAGGCCACAGGGCCGATACGACGAAGAATCTGATAGGGTCAAATGAATTTTGGAGTAAGCTTCTTGGATTTGATCGCTCGACCAACTCCAGTGACAGGGGTAACTCGAAGAAATACATGTTCTCCTTCTTCAAACTCCAACGGTCAGCGTCTTTGATCTGCATAGCTTTTCTGTCGACTTTGAGATGTCCGCATCCTATCTCTGATTAGTCGGATCTTCTCGGTAGTCTGTTGAATCATATCCGGTCCCACGACAGAACTCTCGCCATTCTGGTACCAACAAAGAGGCGTCTGACATTTACGTCCATACAATGCTTCATACGGTGCCATGCCGATACTTGCGTGGAAACTATTGTTATAGGTGAACTCTACCAGTGGTAAGACATCGTCCCAACTTCCTCTGTGGTCCAAGGTGCACGCTCGTAGTAAATCTTCCAGTGATTGTATCGTCCTCTCAGTCTGACCGTCGGTTTGGGGGTGATATGCGGAGCTTAATTTGAGTTTGGTTCCCATGGCTTCTTGTAGCTCCCTCCAAAAATGAGATGTGAACTTTGGGTCTCGGTCGGAAATGATAGAAGAAGGTACACCATGTAGACACACAATCTCCGCGATGTAGATCTCTGTCAGCTTCTCCACATTGTAGGTCGATCTCACTGGCAAGAAATGTGCCGATTTAGTCAGCCGGTCGACGATTACCCAAATCGAGTCATGCTTCCTCTGCGTTCTCGGCAATCCCACGATGAAATCCATAGAAATGCTATCCCACTTCCACACTGGTACGTCAAGCGGTTGTAGCATCCCTGCCGGTTGTTGATGTTCTACCTTCTGACAAGTTAGACAGGACGCTACGTATTTTGCCACTTGTTTCTTCATTCCAGGCCACCAAAAATGCTTTTTCAAGTCCTGATACATCTTCGTAACTCCTGGATGAATACTCAAACCACTCTTGTGTGCCTCGTCGAGAATCAACTTCCTCAGCTCAGCTACGTTGGGTACACAAACACGTCCATTGCATCTTAAGATATTGTCCACTCCAACCTTGAACTCAGTTGCTTTTCCTCGTGCTATAAGCTCAATCTTCTCTTGGAGTAGCTTGTCATGAGCTTGGTGTTCCCCAATCTCCTCAAATAGGTCGCTTGAAATGGTAAGCATTCCAAACCTCAGCTTTCCCGGTGACACCTCCATGCTCAGCTTTAAGTCTCGAAACTTCTCTAGCATCTCCAATTCCTTGATCATCATTGCTGAGACTAAAACGCTCTTCCTGCTTAGTGCATCAGCTACTACATTCGCCTTTCCTGGATGGTATTCTAAAGTAAAATCGTAGTCCTTCAGAAATTCTGTCCATCTCCGTTGTCGCATATTGAGCTCTTTCTGATCGAATAAGTACCGCAAGCTCTTGTGGTCGCCAGAACGGTGAACGATGCTCTACAGAGGTAGTGCCTCCAAATCTTCGGGCAAAACCACCGCAAAGAAGCTCCAAATCGTGCGTAGGGTAATTCCGCTCGTGAGTCTTAAGCTGTCGTGAAGCATAAGCTACAACTTTCCGATGTTGCATCAACACACATCCTAAACCCTGATGTGACGCATCACAATAAACCTCATAAGGTTCTTCTGGTTGGGGCAGAATCAACACAGGTGCGGTTGTTAAAAGCTCCTTCAGTCTCTGGAAACTGGATTCGCATTCTTCTGTCCAAGCAAACGGTTGATCCTTTCTTGTAAGCCGTGTGAGTGGCGCGACAATCTTCGAGAAACCTTCAATAAACCTCCGGTAATAGCCTGCTAAGCCTACAAAGCTTCTGATATCCGTCACAGTTTTCGGTTGCTCCCAAGCTAACACAGCTTCTATCTTGGCTGGATCCACGGCTATCCCGTCTTTAGTTATTACATGTCCAAGAAAGTTCACTTTTTCAAGCCAGAATTCACACTTAGCAACGTTGGCATAAAACTGCTTCTCTCGGAGTATTTGCAGTACTTGACGCAGGTGTTCCTCGTGCTCCTCTCTACTCTTCGAGTAAATCAAGCAGTCGTCGATGAACACTACCACGAATTGATCCAGAAATGGATGAAAGATCCTGTTCATGTAGTCCATGAATACTGCTGGTGCGTTTGTCACCCCAAAAGGCATCACTAAATACTCGTAGTGACCGTATCTTGTCCTGAAAGCGGTCTTGGGAATATCCTCTTCCTTCACTCGAATCTGGTGATAACCTGACTTTAAGTCGATCTTGGAAAACATGGCAGCTCCTCTTAGTTGATCCATCAAGTCGTCGATGCTTGTGATGGCGGATCTGGGATTCTTAACAGTAACCTTGTTGAGTTGGCGATAATCCACGCACAGTCTTGATCGTCCATTCTTCTTCTTCACTAACAATACTGGGGCCCCCCATGGCGACACACTGGGTCGTATGAACTGCTTCGATTCCAAGTGCTCAATCTGAGACTTCAATTCCTTCATCTCAGCTGGTGATATTCGATAAGGCGCTATCGAAATTGGTCCTGTTCCTGGAAGTAAATTAATAGAAAATTTGATTTCTCTGACTGGCGGTAGTCCTGGCACGTCTTCCGGAAAAACATCGGTAAATTCGCAAGCAACAGGAACATTCTTCACTTCGATTTCCTGAGAAACCTCCAAACTAGCCAGGTACATGTATTCCTGGGTCCCTTCTTTCAATGAAACACCAATGTGATTAACAGATAGGTAGTTGGAAATTCCGAGGTCGGGAAAAACCACGGTTTTTCGGGCACAGTCCAAAAGGACATGGTGGTGGGATAACCAATCCATCCCGAGAATGACATCTAGACCTTTGAGTGGTAGACAGACCAAATTAACCACGAATTTTCTACTCTGAATGACCACTACACAATTAAGGCATGCAGTGTTGGTAACTAAGGTTTTAGCAGCTGGGGTAGTAACTGCCAGCTTGAATGGTAAAGCAGTCATAGTCAATTTCAAACGGTCAACACAATCTGAAGAGATAAAGGAATGGGTTGCACCCGAATCAAAAAGAACGGTTAGGGGTTTACCCTCAATCTCACAATCTCCTTGGATGAGGCCATCCGCTTGCTCTGCTTCTTCTCCGCTCATACGTAAAACTCGCTTTAACTATCCGGGCGCTCCTTTGCCTTTGCCGCATGCACAGCCGGTTCAACTTTAGGTGCCCGACAGTCCCTAGCAAGGTGTCCCGGCTTCTTGCAGTTGAAGCAAGTGGTCTCTCCTTCAGTGCAGTTGTTTGCGTAGTGCCCCGACTTCCCACATCGATAGCAGGTCACATCAGTGCTAGCTTGACTCCCGCCCTTTGCGTTTTGAGTCATTGGACGATATTGTCCCCTATTGTTGTTGTTCCCCTGGGGTCGATTATAGGGCTTCTTCTGCTGTTGTTTCCCTTTCTGGTTCCGATCACTCTGCCTGATTGGCCCTCTAGAGTAGTTGCCTCCCAAATTAAGTCTCCGATTCTTCATAGTTTCCACTTCCCTACACTTCTCAACCAGTTGTTGAAATTGTCTAATTCCCAGTGGCAGCACTGAATCCTGGATGTCATCACGGAGTCCCTCCATGAACCTATGACACATATACCCTTCATCCACCGTCTGTCGAAAGAAAACAAAGTATCGAGATAGTGACTCAAACTTCGCAGTATATTCGCCGATCGTCATGTTGCCCTGTCGTACTTTCAGAAAATCATCTCCCAGCTTGGTCCTTGCACTAAGGGGAGAGTACTTGTCCAGAAACTTCTCCCGGAAAGATGCCCAAGTGATCTCCTGATGGTTTGCCTCCATCATCAGCCTAGTACTCCTCCACCAGTACTCTGCATCTCCTAAGAGCAGGTAAGTTGCATAGTTCACCTTAACCTCAACTGGGCAGCGTAGTACCTCGAAAATCTTCTCTACTTCTTGTAGCCATAGATCTGCCTTCTCCGGGTTAGCCTCTCCACGAAACTTCGGAGGATTATGTCGACGAAACTCAACCAATCCCCTTGATTCGGCAGCTCGTGCCTCTCTCTCTTGCTTCTGTAGATCCCGTTGAGTCTTAGCAGCAGTCTGTTGGGCAACAGCAGTCGCCATTTCAGTCATCGCTTGAATTGCTCGATCCATGTTAGAGTTATCGGATCCGGTTGCAGGGTCTCTCCGAGGTGGCATTAGATTTCGAAAAATCCAAAACCTGCCAGAACTCACAAACAAAGGGGTGTGTTAACACACATTGCTTCAATCAAGAAACAATCCAAGAAATTGACAAACAACTACTATACTTAACAAACAATAACTATACAAAACAGCTAATCACACCAACAAGCACAACCCGACACGGTGACCAGTTCCAATTCTCCTATGCACAGTCCGGTTAGACCGAACTGCTCTGATCCCACCATTGTAACGACCCGTTTCCAGATCGCTACGAAACCAAAAGAAGCCTATATGTGACGTGTTTTAAAAATGGTACTCTTGTGCCCTTTAGAAAAATGCGGATATTTTTTTTTAAAACAATAGTGCCTGTAAAGCACACACAGAGTACTTACAGCGTTTCGAAACATGGTGCAACTAGAACACAATACTCTAAAGCTGATAAAGCATACATGCATAAATACATAAGTCATACACACAGTATGTGCAAAATAACAGAGTAGAAAATGTGCAAAGAAATACACCTATAGTATGATGACCCTCAAGAGAGCGATCATACCCAGGGGGTACTTCTGGCAGACACCCGCGCAGGGGGCTGCTCCAAAAGCAGAACCACCAGTCTACCCTGCCATAGCAAAACATCACAAACCCAACCGGTCACCAACCAACTGTACACAAAAGTATACATATATAAATATATACTACAATCTTCCACAAAACATAACAACACACAACGATTAACAAGCAGCTCAAGACAAATAGTGATCATTGCCAGAATCCTCAAAGTGGCCCTCCTCGCTCTCGTCCACTAACTGATCTTCCACGTCCTCGCCATCTCCTGGGTAACCATCATAGGTTGAAGGCACCACGGGAAAGGGTCAACTTCTCAAATAATCACAATAAACCAAAGCATAAAACAGTATGCAAACAACAGTGTATACAATTCACATGTGTGACCCAAGACTCAAATCAAAACTCCCTCTCTCAACACTTTTACCACAAACCGGAAGTAACACGGATCCATCCACTGAATACCAGCCGTAGCCTTGGGCTCTCCCCTCACCCTAGGATATTCAGCTCAGGTTCCATTAGCATTACAACGCCTAGCTATTCCCTATCGAACACCAGCCGTAGCCTTTTAGGGGATTCTAGCACCCTAGGTGAATCGACTCAAGCTCAAAAACGTCCCGGCAAAACCAACGTCTAGCCATTCCCTACCGAACACCAGCCGTAGCCTTTTAGGGGATTCTTGCACCCTAGGTGAATCGGCTCAAATTCAAAAACGTCATAACGACTCGACCGACTCACGCACTCCGGTGAACAATTCGCATAATTATAACAATATAATTCAGTTCAACAGCATAAGCAACATAGCAATATAACTCAATTCATCAGATATGAATAACATAAGCATCTCATCTCAAATAATCATATTTAGCAGCAACAGTCAACAATCAATATGGAATCCATCCCTCTGCAATTCGATGGAAATGACAGAGAGAACAAACAAGTGTGGGGGGTTGGGGACAGCTACCAACCACTTGCAGACAAGCCCACTAAATATTCAGCATATAAAAATAATAAAGCGAAGGGGTACAAGACTCTCACTTCGAACCCTTAGGTTCTCAGACTTCTTCGTATTTAATAAAGCAATTAAATAACGAAAAGCCTAAAAATATCTAAAGTTGCCCTTACTGCTTGTCACTGCTAACACTGCTCCTACGTCCTCGGGTCCGCTTCCACGTTCACCTCGATTTCCGTGCCGCACTATGTCAGAAACTTCGATTCCTATTACACGTACAGCTTAGTACAACTAGAAATTCTAAAAACACTTAGTTCTCACTTATCCCTTACTTAACCCAACACTCAAGAATCCAAGAATGCTATTAAAAAAAAATAATGGTTTCTTGCATAACAAGTAACTCAAGGTAACTCTTTTAATTAGTTTGAAAACTTTCACATAACACACATTTATACAATCAAAACATAACTAATGTTTTTCACCAAAAATTTGCAACTTATCTCTCCATAATCACAACCCTTTTTAAATCATTTTCTCAAAACCAAAACAAACCTTAACTCCAAGTAATTCATTTAAGCACAACTTAAGCATATCAAATGTTATGTTTTCTAACACTTTTTCCTTAACTAACTTAATGCCATTTTTCACAATTCTTTTCAATCATGCTTTAAAAACATAAAGTAACAAATCATATACAATCATGTTGGAAATATTAAAGAACAAAAATGATCATTTCCCTACATTCCTTTCTAGTCCCTCAAACATAACTTTCACTTAAGACATAAACTAGTTTCCATCCTAATTCATGCATACATATTCTAATAACCTTAAAATTTACTTCTAATCATTTAATACACAACTAACACATAACCAATTAATCAAAACCTCTTCTTTACATACTTCAAGAATAGAAAATAAATTAAACTATCATATTAAGCCTATGTAAATTAAACTACACATTTAACTATCATCAAAACATAACCAATTACACATTTAACATCTAACTAGTTGATTCAAATTAGGATCACAAATTTTCCCCTCTCTCAAGCCTAGGGTTTTCACCCTAGAGAGGTAAAATAGTGTTCATCTCCCAATAATTACAAATCAACACACAAACAACAATCAAGACTACAATTATCAAAGCATGAACAACAAAAATCAAAACTCAAGAACATGAGGCTGTTTGCGCCACTGTGAACAGTGTTTTGGGGGAGAAAAATTTGATTTTTCTTGTGATCTAAATGGTTAGAAAGATAGGTAATGGTATGAGGATGAAAACCTAGTAGTTTGGTAAGTTTTGGAAGCTTAAAACTAGCTCAAAAATGGTGAACTTGGCCGCGGCTGAGAGGAAAGAAAAGGGGGAAAAGTTTTGATTTTTCTCACCTTAAATGATGATCAAGAGGTTGATATAGATAGAGGAGATGATGAGGAACAAGTTTGATGAATGAATGATGTTCAAAAACTCAAAGATATGTAAGTTATTGGCAATGGAAGTTGAAACCCTTTTTTTTTCTCAAGAGAAAAAGAAAGAAGAAGATGAAGGTGAAGGGAGAAGGTGGGGGAAGCGTGAAATGGTGCTGAAAAATGGGAGGGATTAAAATCTATTTTAATACTATAAAAGGATGTCACCTACTCATAAATGGGTGACCAAGTAAAAAGTAAATAAATGAATAAAAGAAAAGAAAGAGTCACGGCCTGATGAGGCACCAAAAGGAGGTAAAAATAAATAAATAAATAAATAAAGAAGTGTAATTACTTTGTTAAGAATGAATTAGGATAAGGATAAAATAATTAGTCACCAAAAGTGTGACACCTAAACACTAAAAAGCTAGATGTTAATCCCATCAACTAGTCCAACCCATCTAATCTCTCATCTCTTATGATTACCCTCTAATCCTAAAGTCTAGAGTGCCCCTTAAAAAAATTACGGCGTCGAGTAATCGCGTTACCGATTAATTCTTCCGCCGATTAATTCGCGAAAATTAATTTACTTAGAAATTAATTCGCCGCGTGATAATAATTTATCATAAATAATAAAAACAAGTTAAAACACTCAAAAATAATTACAACAAGTTATGATTCGATTTTCATCGAAATCGGGGTTCATTTAAAATTTTATCTGCGGCAGAACTGCCCGGTGATTCGAAACGCGTCAAAACTTCGTTAGAATTTTTCGAAGATTTTCAAACCGTGAATTAATATGGAATATAAATTCTCAAATTTAATTTGATCTTGATTTAATTCATACACTTTCTTAGAGAACAAGAAATTGCCTTATTATAGCGTAAATACGACAGATTATAATAGATAACGCTAATTAACGCATAAAAAAAAATACGCGTGTTACATCTGTCGGGAGTACCTCCAGGGTATGATCACTCTCGCGAGGGTACTCATATCATAGGTGTATTCTCTCATACATTACTACTCTATTTCCTTTTGTACATACTGTGTATGATGGGTATATATATATTATGCATGTATGTACTTCCAGTATGTAACTTGTGTCCTAGATTGCACCATGTTTCGAAATGTTGTAAGTACTCTGTGCGTGCTTACAGATGATGTTGTTTTTAAAAAAAAATGTACCGCATTTTCTGAAGGACACAAGAGTACCGTTTTAAAAATCCATCGCATACAGGTTTAGTTTTAGTTTAGTAGCGGTCCGGAAACGGGTCGTTACAATGGTGTTATCAGAGCAGTTGGGTTCTAACCGGACTGTGCATAGGAAATTTGAAACTGGTCACCGTGTCGAGTTGTGTTTGTTGAGTGAATGAGTCGTTACATTCTCACTCTTCCATCTTGAAGAGTTCATATTGTCTAATAAGAATGTTAACCTTAGTTTCTCTTACTTGGGCAGTACCCTCATAGGCCAAGGCTAATGAGTCCCAAATTTCTTTTGCAGTAGCATTTTTCCCACACTTCTCGTACTCTTTCTCTGAAATAGCACAGATAAGAAAGTATCTTGCTTTCTGATTTAGTTGATAAGATTTCTTTTGCTCATCATCCCACTTATCTCTAGGAATGGGATTTTTCTTGGAATCAACTGGTTCATTATATTGTCTTTGAACCATATCCCAGAGTTCAAGTTGTTGTGACTCAAAAATGGTTTTGACTTTATCTTTTCAGTAGTCATAGTTTGTTCTAGTGAACAAAGGAGCCGAGCTCTGGTACCAATTGAACGTGACAAAAACACAAGAAAGGGAAAGTTTGAATTAGGTTTTATAAATCTTTTTGAAATACTTATGTGTTTTTGAAAACCTTTTCAAAATAACTCTTGAACAAAATAGTAATGCAAATAAGTAAAGAGAAGAGAAGAATAGGATACAATGATTTGTACTAGTTCACTATCACCTGATAGCTACGTCTAGTCCTTTCACCACACTTGAAGGATTTCTCCACTATAATCAAACGATTACACTTGAAGTATACTACTGCAACCTGGCTATACTCACAACTTCTTAGAACGACTTATTGCAGTCAAGCCTCTAAGGAATACAACCACTACTGGGCTTAATACAGGAATTGAAAAATACTTTGAAACAAAACAATAACTCTCCATAGAGAGGATTTACAATGAAAATGCTTAAGCACAAAGATTGATTTTCTAACAGAAAGTATGAAAACGATTAAGTGCTTGCTCGCTTGGTCTCAAAGACTTAGAATAATTTCTTGGTTGCTCACTATCTCAGTTTGTTGTGATAGAATCGTTAACCTACTTCAGTGACTGAAGTAAGGTATATATAGCTAGGGTTCCAAATAGTACCGTGTGACCTAACAGCTCTTTCACCAATGGACAAAACTTCAGATCCGCTTTTGATGGCTTTTAGTGAGTCAAGTCACTTTCAGCTCTGCTCCTGTACACTGACATAGCAAACAGTTGCAGGATCTTGTCCCTTGTGATCTTTTTGGAATGAGACAATTCCAGAGCAAGTTATTTCTGATGATTATATCCATTGACATTCCCTTTGGCCTTTGAATACTCGGACATTAAAATACTCATCAATGAAGTCTCTTTAATACTTGAAGTAGCATTTAATGTTTCACTCACTCTGATTTCCAATCACAGTGATCTTCCTATTAGACGATGCTTGTTACTGAGATACTTAGAAAACCAGAGTGAGCTTGGACCGGAGGCATGTTCTTCAGTACAGTCTTTGTTGGCCTTTTATATAACAGAGTCTTGGAGTACCAGACGAAGGGTTCCAAAAGTGTAGTCTTATCAGAGCCTGGTCAGCCAGAGCATTGACTATTACTAGAGCATTGACTACCAGAACATGATTTTCAGAGTGAGGCTATAAGACGATGATGTCATCAGTACTTATCGGACAATCAATGCCAGACTCGGAGGAAGGGATCGGAGGGTGAAATGCAAACATAGGCATAGTCTTCTGAGACACTTCCATCTAATGAATAGTGACTTACTCAATGAGTTCTGCACACTAACACATGCATCAGGGGATAAATTGTTCTATTCATTATTTGTTATCATCAAAACAATTAAGGGTCGTTGTTTCTGAATCCACTTGATTCCAACAGTAGACTCTTGTACAAGCTTACTCTGGTAAGCAGACTATAACTGTGTTGAAGATCATCTGGCAGAAGTGTGGCTATGGAATCCAACCAGACTGAGCGAAGCATTAAAGACCATATCGAGCATTAAATGATCCTCATTAATGGCTCTTTTAATGTACAAGAAATCAAAGGCCAAATAGAATGTCAACGGAAACAATCATTTAATCTGTCTTGCTCTAAAAGGATCTCATTTTCAAAAAGGATCACAAAAGGACAGATATTTTTATTGACAGCTGTGTCAGTGTACGAAATGGAAAGTTGAGAAGGACATGACGCACTAAAAGCCACAAAAAGCGGATTTGAATTTTTATCCATTGGTGAAGGACCTGCTTAGGTTACAACGACACTATTTGAATATCTTGCAATATATACCATCTTTATAACAGTGAAGAAGGTTAGACAAGTGAACAACCAAGAAAATATTCCAAGTATTCTGAGACCAAGAGAACTGCACTCAAATTTTTTATTCTTTCTTCAAGAAAGTTATTTTTGTGCTTAAGTTTTTCATTGTATATTCTCTCGTGTGAGAGCTTACTTATACTGTTTCAACCCATTTTTTAATACACTTGTATTTAGCCCAGTAGTGGCTGTATTTCCTCAAAGGCTTCACCATACTAAGTCTTTCTGAGAAGTTGAGAACTCTTGAGTTTGTAATTAGTTGATTATAGTGGAAAAATCCTTCGGTGTGGTTAAGGGACTAGACGTAGCTGCCAGGTGGTAGTGAATTAGTATAAATCTCTGTATCTTATTTATTCTATTATCTTTACTGCTTCTCAATGTTATTTTTACATAAGAGTTGTTTCTAAAAAGGTTTTCAAAAATCACAAGTATCTTGAAAAGATTTCTAAAACCCAATTCAAACCCCCCTTTCTTGTGTTTTTGTCAAGTTCAGTGGGCGCTGGCTCCCCAAGTCTGACTTAAAATCCTAAATTCTTGTTCGGTTTAAAACCCCTAATTAATATAGTTCAATATTCAAAAGCCTTTTTACCATTATCTTGATCCTATGAATTATTTAATTCAACTCTTTAAGCTCAAGTTATGTGTCTCTAGACCAAGTGGTTCCAAAACTCACAATTTATTCAAACCTCAACTCACACCTGTCAATCACTTGCACAACACTAACAAATCTCAACCAAAACGTGCATTTGGTGAAACCATTCCCAAACTAACCCAAGGTGTAAGCCTTAACTGTTAATCCTCAACTTAGTCTATTCTTTAATCCAACTATTTTCTGCATAATTTCATACTTAGTCATCCTAAGTCCCTCAATAGTCACATTAGCCTACTCGAGTTACATAACTAAGGTGCTAACTTGGGTAAAACCTCACATATCCTTCCCAAATCCTACACATAACTGAAATAGCCCTACCAAGGCCTATACGCATTCAATTTGATAATATGAACAACCAACCAAGCAATTATCCAAATTGAATCCAATACATCATCAAATCCAAACAATTAATAAGTCATAATATCCAATACACATATGCTTCAACATTAAAATACCAAAAACAGTCACAAAATCATCCATTGATCACTTAACAAATATAATTATACTAATACCAACATGGATAGCATAACCATAGTATAACTCCCTACTCATGCAAGGATCCTAATCATTTCTAACACAATAAAAAAAACAGAATTTCCCATTGCTGTTATAATGGTACTTTACAAACACTTGTAGCGTGAAAGGTAAGGGTCATGAGACACCCCAGTCATGTCAGCAAATCCCTAAATACCCCTTTCCCATACGAATTAACCACCCTCCTCTTACCTCAGTCCAAATTCGCAGGTTTTAGTTATTAGATAGAAGGTACAGGCATTCCTCCTTAGAAATAGAAAGGAATCAGACCAGAAAAAGGGAAAGGCTTACCGACGGATGTTCCTCCTTAGAAATAGAAAGGAAATGAGATTAATAGGTAGAAGGTCACACTTCGGTCACAATCCTTCAAACGGGATCGAATTTTGGCGAGAAAAAAGGGATAATGATAAAAAAAGGAATCCAATGGTGTTTTGAATTCTCCTAGCAGCTTTGGAACAAAATTAGGAAGTATTGCTAAGTAATTACAATTAGGTTTAGGTCTTTTAATCAGTTCCCAGGAGTCTTAGTCATTTTGGGTCGAATTGCGTCACACGGGTCGAGTCCAGCACGTCAAAACATGTCAAATAGTGTCAAAATGCATAGCTGCGAAAACAATACCCTGCACCTTGTGAGTCAGAGTCCAAGCTCCAGACACCTCACTCTGGAGTGACCTATGCTCCCTGGGCTGCAAAAAATGGTCG
Organism: Calophaca sinica; assembly: GCA_037113605.1. Lineage (NCBI taxonomy): Eukaryota > Viridiplantae > Streptophyta > Magnoliopsida > Fabales > Fabaceae > Calophaca > Calophaca sinica. The sequence goes on along the minus strand of CM073732.1, from coordinate 93,107,341 downwards.
TTTGGCTATCGATTTCGCCTATTGGAGTTTCAAGACGTCTTAACTAGAGTCCTAAACATTCAAACACATATCCAAACACATAATGGAACATAACAAACATACACGCACATGCAAACACATCATAATTCTTAGGAAGCGAAAACGAGGGTGTTACACACACATGCTTCATAGTGTACATGGTTGCGGACAAATTCTAAATCGTATCACTGATTTTCATTAATTGGGTAGCAATGATATACTACTAGATGCTGCTAATTGTTTATGATATTTAATGTTATATTGAATATCTAATATTGATATAATGATTGATATCATTGCCAACTTAGTGGGGACCTATAGGGACACACACATAGACTGAATATTCAGAGCAATGGATGAATTAAATATGATTTAATTCATGTCATCAAGTGATTAAATTAAATATGATTTAATTTATGCCAATAGTTGATTAAATTAAATATGATTTTATTTAAATCAATGATAAATTGAATTAAATACGATTTAATTTAATTAGCAGGAAATTTAATTAAATGTGATTTAATTAAACTTGCTTGGATTGAGCTAGTAGCATACAAGGCTCAATAAGGAAAGTCCACGGAGGTAAGAGAGTGATGAAGCAATAAATAGGGAATGAGCTCTAATTACCATAAGAAATCAACTAGCATCAATTGAGAAGTGATGGGTGGTGCGCTCCCTTGCCTATCGACTATCATCAAGACCGCACTCTAGATTTTGCTCGTGTGGACTGAGTAGAGGCGTGTATTTTCTGCGCTTAGTGATGGTAAAACATGCTTCAAGGGTAATCACTAACCTTAACTCTCTATGTGATTCTAGTAGAAACCTTGATCCTTGATGGGTTTGCTTCCATTCTAGGATTCAATTTTTTTTTTTGAAATCCACCCTTGAAAACCCAATTGTGGTATCAGACCCTAAAATTGGTTGTTTGCTTGAAAACATGCTTGGTTGCCTTTGTATATGTTTAGAAGCATGCTTCGGGTTTGCAAATTGTGAATTTGATTCTCTGTTGTATGCCTGTAAATGTGTTAGATTCATGTTATATATATATATGTGTGTGTGATTATGTGATAATCTGGAGTTTATATGCATGATTTGTTGTTTGGATCACAGTTTGGGAGTCCAAACACCCATAAAATTTGTTTCTGCGACCGTAAGCATGGGTAGAAGCATGGCTGGCTTCAAGGAAGCACGACCGTACTTGTTTATTTGGTGCTCATTTTGACCTTATGCATGGACTGTGCTTGTTTAAAGATGATCGTGCTCAAAGGTTGTGTGCGGGTGTGCTTCTTCGAGTATGGTCGTGCTTAGGTTGAATGCAGTCATGCAAGAAGTTGCACGACCATGCAACGATCCATTTTTCGGCATCTGGTCCTAATCCATTGAGCACGGGTCTTGATCAGACGTGGTGCCACATGCACGGTCGTGTTGTGCGTTGCGTGGCCATGCATGTAGGGAAATCGCGCAATAATAAAAAATAAAACGCAGCGGAAAAAAAAACATTTCCCTTCCATGGATCCTTGCGAATGGTCATGATTCAGGGAATACGTTGGTTACCTCTTGTAGCACGCATCGCTGCGCATTTAAAATCGTAGTCGAGCACGGCGTCAGATCGATGACAACGCGCCACGCATCCACACGAACAAACTTCGAATGGGAGCGGCCACCGTCTACTGTGCTAGTTGACGAACGGAGCCGACAGTCACGAATGCACACAAGGTCTCTCAGTACGGCTAGGGTTAATTCCTTGTCTAAACTTTCAGGTTAAGTGTTCTGTTTATAGAACCACTTAAGACTGACCTAGCGGCGCACTGTAGCTTACCATGTACTGCGTTACTCTTGACTTACGGTGGTGCGTCATAAGAGTGCACCACTGAATAAGACGAGTCTTACTCATTTATATTTAATCTCCCATTAATCTATTCTTATGTGTGTGACCCTGTAGGTTCCCGTAACGTTGGCAATAATATTAAATCACTATTTAATATTATAAACAGAGAGCAGTGTCTAGCAACACATCACTGCTACCCAAGTAACGAGAATGTCAGTGTTATGACGTAACCTTTCTGTGATAATTATCATGTGTATAATTACCCTTTTGACCTTATATCTATATTGAACACAAGGCACAATGTGTGTCACCCTTATATAGTTCAATATTATATTCCTTGATACCCAAGTAGATTAAGTAACAACAAATAAGATCAATATCTCATATTGACTTATTTCAGCATGGCCATGCATTTTACAGTCATACTCTATCAAGCGACCCACATATATTACTCCTGCTATGTAGGAGGGGCAAATCCCATCTAGGTCACTCATGTCTCTCTGCATGACTCGTGGAGTGTCCAGTTAACCGACTTTATAATTGTCTTGTTACAGACAATGTTTGACGGCAACAAAACACTCAACTCCTCATGTAGGGACCATAGTGGTTTCAGGTCAAAGGGTGGAATACACCACTATCACTATGAGAACAACTTATGACACTTACATAACGCACTATATAGTATTCTCATGGCGGGTCAATCCAGTACACAATTACCCTAATGTGTACCTATGCAGTGACTTGATATCTCATATCTATAACCTGTGAGATAAGGTTATCAGTCCACCCACATAATAGTCTTAATGTATTATTATTGCCCTTATTGATAATAATACTCGACTACGGATATTTAAGAGTAAGTTCTATAGTATCTCACAACCGAGTCATCTACTCGATGTTCTATTAAAATTGAACTTTTACTCAAGGATTTTATTACGTTGAAACAAACATAATAACTAAAATGCCTCATATAATAGATAAATAACATGATACAAATTATAAGTTCAAAAGGAACTACATTGGCCTCTAGGGCTTACACTAATAATCTCCCACTAGCACTAGAGCCAATTAGGCATGTACCTAATACCCATAGATCTAGTATGACCATCATGCTTCTGTTGGGTAAGAGGCTTTGTAAGTGGGTCAGCAACATTGTCAAGTGTTGGTACTCTGCATATCTTTACATCTCCTCTATCGATAATCTCTCGAATGAGATGAAAGCGCCTAAGTTTGTGTTTGGATCGCTGGTGAGTTCTAGGTTCTTAGCTTGTGCAATGGCACCATTGTTATCACAATAGAGATCAATGGGGTCCACAATGCTAGAAACTGTACCAAGTTTAGTAATGAACTTCTTGATCTAAACAGCCTCCTTTGTTGCATTGGAAGCAGCAATATACTCAGTCTCTATAGTAGAATCAGCAACTGTTTCCTGCTTTGAACTCTTCCAGCTCACAGCGCCACCATTTAGGCAAAACACATAACCAGATTGCGATTTAGAATCATCTTTATCTGTCTGGAAGCTAGCATCGGTGTAACCTATTACAGCGAGCTCTTCCTGACCTCCATATACCAAGAATGAATCCTTAGTTCTTCTCAAGTACTTAAGGATGTTCTTGACAGCTACCCAACGACCATCACCGGGATCAGACTGGTACCTTCTCGTTGTGCTCAAGGCATACGAGACATCCGGTCGGGTACATAACATGGCATACATGATAGATCCAACTGCAGATGCATATGGAATCTTATTCATGCGATCCCTCTCTTCCTGAGTAGAAGGGGATTTTGCTTTTGATAGGCACATGCCATGTGTCATAGGCAGGAATCCTTTCTTGGAATCATGCATATTAAAGCGTCTCAGGACTTTGTCTATGTATGTACTCTGACTCAGGCCAAGCAATCTTTGCGATCTATCTCTATAGATCCTGATTCCTAATATGTAGGTAGCTTCACCCAAATCTTTCATAGAAAAGCAATTCCCTAACCAAGTCTTAACTTGTTGCAAAGTAGGGACGTCGTTTCCGATGAGTAATATGTCATCCACATATAACACCAGGAATACAACTATGCTCCCACTAACCTTCTTATAAACACAAGGTTCATCTTCATTTTTTATGAATCCAAACTATCTCACAGTTTCATCAAAACGAAGATTCCAATTTCTGGAAGCTTGCTTTAATCCATAGATTGATCGCTGCAACTTGCATACTTTCTTGGCATCATCTGAAGTGTCAAAACCTTCAGGTTGTGTCATGTACACGTCCTCAAGGAGATTTCCATTAAGGAAAGCAGTCTTGACATCCATTTGCCATATTTCATAGTCATGGTATGCAGCGATGGCAAGTAAAATCCGAACAGATTTAAGCATCACAACTGGTGAAAAAGTTTCATCATAGTCTACACCATGAATTTGCTTGAAACCCTTAGCAACCAGTCGTTCCTTATAGGTATGAACCTTACCATCCATGTCAGTCTTCTTTTTGAAGACCCACTTGCACCCTATGGGAGTAACTCCTTCAGGTGGCTCTACCAAGGTTCATACCTGGTTAGTGTAAATGGAGTCCATCTCAGATTTCATGGCCTCAAGCCACTTCTCAGATTTAGGGCCAGTAATGGCCTCCTAGTAAGTCACAGGCTCATCTTGATCCATGAGAAATACATCACCCTGTTGAGATCTCTCGGGTTGGTGACGTATCTTGCTTGACCTACGCTGGTCTTGTGTTACTTGAGCAGGATGTTCTATCACAATATCTTGTGCAGGCTGCTCTTGTTCCTCCATAAGTGCGTCGCTACTCTGTGATACTCGAATTTCTTCAAGTTCTACTTTCCTCCCACTGATTCCTTTGGAAACGAATTCCCTTTCTAGGAATACACCAGTCCGAGCGACAAACACTTTGCCCTCAGAAGGATTGTAAATCAAGAATATCGATGATAACAAATTGAAAGACCTAAAGGCAAAGAATTACCTTTTCCAGGCAATCGATAGGGGAATCTTGGAAACCATTCTAAACAAAGATTCATCCAAAGAAATCTGGGATTCTTTGAAACAAAAATACCAAGGTTCAACCAAGGTTAAGAGGGCACAATTGCAGGCATTACGGAAGGAATTTGAGGTTCTTTGTATGAAGGAGGTGGAATCAGTTAATGATTTCTTTGCAAGAACCCTTGCAATAGCCAACAAAATGAAGATGCATGGAGAAAGATTGGTCGAAACCAAAGTAGTTAAGAAGATTCTCAGATGTATGAGTTCTCGGTTTGATTATGTGGTGTGTTCTATTAAAGGAGCCAATGATGTAACTACTTTGTCAGTGGATCAATTGCAAAGTAGCCTACTGGTCCATGAACAAAGAATGAAGGGGCCCAAGGAGGAGGTGCAGGCTCTTAAGGTGTCTACTAGTGGAAGAAATGGAGGTGGAAGAAGAGGAACATAGAAATGGAGGTAGAAGAAGAGGAACATCTGGCATTAGGGGAGGAAGAGGCCGTGGGAGACAATCCTTCAACAAGGAATCGGTTGAATGCTATAAATATCACAAGTTAGGACATTTCCAATATGAATGTCCTGATTTGGAAGAGAATGCCAATTATGTTGGCTTCAATGAAGAAGAGGAAATGTTGCTCATGTCAAGCAATGGAGTTCAGAAATCGGCTCAAGAAATGGTTTGTTTCTTGGATTCAGGTTGCAGTAACCATATGTGTGGGAACAAGGAGTGGTTCTTCAATCTTGATGAAGAATTCAAAGAATCAGTGAAACTAGGAGATGATTCGAAGATGGTTGTGGAAGGAAAGGGAATGGTGAAGATTCAAATTAATGGTATAGTGCAAGTAATCACAGAGGTTTACTTCATCCCAGAACTGAAAAACAATCTTCTCAGCATTGGTCAGTTGCAGCAAAAGGGCCTAACTGTTGTATTCAAGCAATATTCTTGCAAGGTGTACCACAAGGACAAAGGATTGTGGCATCGGCCTTGATTCCATCATGCTTTCAACTCTCTGCTGAGGAAACAACCAAGCTATGGCATCAAAGATATGGCCATCTCAGTATCAAGGGACTGAAGTTGCTGTCTCAGAAAAACATGGTGAAAGGTTTGCCTGAATCGAAGGAGATAGAGGAAATTTCCACTGATTGTATGAAGGGGAAGCAGCACAAGGAGTCCATTCCAAAAGGAAGCAATTGGAGAGCATTTCAAAGCTTGTAATTGGTGCATGCTGACATCTGTGGTCCTATAAAACCAGAATCTAATGGCTCCAAGAGGTACTTCCTTACTTTTATTGATGATTTAAGTAGGAAAACTTGGATATATTTTCTGATTGAAAAGTCTGCAGCTCTTGAATGTTTCAAGAAATTTAAGACCCTGGTGGAAAAATAATATGGAAACCTGACTCAGTGCCTAAGAACTGATCGAGGAGGAGTATTCAACTCTGTAGAATTTGTGAAATTCTGTGAGAATAGTGGAATAAGGAGGCAATTGACAGCTGCATACACACCCCAGCAGAATGGGGTGACAGAGAGGAAAAACGGGACTCTCATGAACTTAGTTAGGAGCATGTTGTCAGGGAGAAATGTTCCAAAAGTGTTCTGGCCCGAGGCAGTAAAATTGGGCAAATTACATTCTCAATAGGAGTCCTACACATGCTGTGAAAGAAATGACACCAGAGGAGGCATGGAGTGGTGTCAAGCCCTCGGTTCATCACCTCAAGATATTTGGCTGCATAGCTCATATCCATATTCCAGATGCTCAAAGGAAAAAGCTTAATGATAAGAGTATCAAGGGTGTTTTCTTGGGAACAAGTGAAGAATCTAAGGCCTTTAGGCTTTATGATCCTATAGCAAAGAAGATCTTGACAAGTAGAGATGTTGTATTCTCTGAGAATAAGGCCTGGAATTGGGACACAAAGGGGTTAGCAATTGAAGATCAAACTCTGGAACTTGATCAAGAACAGAAAGGGGAAGCTATAAATGCAGAAAATGAAGTATCAGCTCATGAGAGAGAGGTTAATTCTGCTGTAGAAACAATCTCAGTACCTGCCACTGTAGCTGCTACACCACCAAGGAGCCATGTCACTGCAGCTACTACACCTTAAGGGAATCATACAAAAGAGCAATCCATTGCACAGAACAAAGATAAAAGGGTCATCAAGCCTCCAACTTGGCTAGAAGATTATGAAACTGAGGAGCTGTATGACAGTGATGAGTTGCACACATTAGCCATATTTGGACCTCGTGAAGACCCCTATGTCTATGAAGAGGCAATGAAGCATGAAGTTTGGAGAAAGGCAATGGATGCAGAAATTGATGCCGTAGAAAGAAATAATATATGGGAGTTGACTAAGCTCCCAACAGGAGCAAAAAGCATTGGAGTAAAGTGGATTTATAAGACCAAGTATAATGAAGATGGAAAAATTGAAAAGTTCAAAGCTAGGCTTGTGGAAAAGGGTTACTCTCAGAAGCATGGAGTGGATTATAATGAATTTTTTGCCCCGGTTACTAGGTGGGACACTATTAGGAGCATTCTAGCCTTGGCTGCATTAAAGGGCTCGGATGTCTTCCAATTAGATGTAAAAAGTGCTTTCCTGCATGGTGAATTGAGTGAGGAAGTGTACATAGATCAGCCCCTAGGTTATGAGAAGAAAATAGATGAAGGGAAGGTCTATAAATTGCATAAGGCATTGTATGGTTTAAGGCAAGCTCCAAGGGCTTGGTATAGCAAAATCGAGTCCTACTTCGGTAAGACAGGTTTTGTGAAGTGTCCTCATGAGCATACTTTGTTCACAAAGACAGATTGCAAGGGAAATAGACTCATTGTCAGCTTATATGTAGATGACTTTATTTTCACTGGGAGCAATAAGGATATGTTTGAAGAATTTAAAGCCTCTATGAAAGGAGAATTTGACATGACTGATTTGGGGAGAATGAGATTCTTCCTATGTGTTGAAGTAACTCAAAGCAATGAGGGAATTTTTGTTTGTCAACAGAAATATGCCAAAGAAATTCTTGAAAGGTTTGGTATGGGGAACAGCAAACCAGTGACCAATCGTATCGTGCTTAGCAACAAGTTATCTAAGAGGGAAGAAGGGAAAGCAGTAGATGCCACTCGTTATAAAAGAATTGTTGGCAGCTTGATGTATTTGTCAGCAACTAGACCTGACCTTGCTTTTGTAGTAAGCATGATCAGTAGGTTCATGGAGAAGCCTGGAGAGAAGCATCTTGTTGCAGCAAAGAGGATTTTGAGGTATGTCAAAGGAACTATGGATTTTGGCATCATGTATAAGAAAGGACAAGAAGCTAACTTGACAAAGATTCTCGGGCCGGTGATTATCTTTGGAGACCACGATGTGAGAAAAGCACTTCAGGGTATGCTTTTATGTTGGGATCTGGTGCAGTCTCATGGGCTTCCAAGAAGCAGCCATTTGTGACTTTATCCACAACTGAGGCTGAATATGTTGCAGCAGTTTTGTGTGCCTGCCAAGGCATTTGGTTGAAGAGGATTTAGAAGACTTTGGGTTTGAAACAATTGGGATGCATCACTGTGCAGTGTGATAACAATTCCAGCATTAAACTGTCTAAGAATCCGATTCTACATGGTAGATCAAAGCATATTGATGTAAGGTTTCACTTCTTGAGGGGATGGAGTTGTTGAGTTGAGATATTGTTCAACCCATGATCAATTAGGAGATGTTATGACCAAGCCTGTGAAGTTGGAGACATTTTCAAGAATGAGGACCCTGCTGGGAATGTGCAGAATCACTGAAATAAATTGATTACAGAATGTAGTTCAGTTTAGGGGAGGATTTGTTAGTGTCTCTGTGTGTGTTACATTGTAATATAGGGGGTGTGTATAGTATATTGGGCTGGGTCTTATTGGGCCGTGTATTTTGGCCACTGTTTAGTTTGATTGTTTGTTAATCAGTGGTTAGCTATCACTGTGTGAGTTAGTTAGTTGGTTGTAATCAGTTTAAAAGCATTAATCAATGATAGAATAATTCAATTTTACAAAACTAACAACATGTTTGATTCCCCTTTTTAAAACAGTTTTCTGTTTTTTAAAAACTTTAACAAGAACAAATTTTATTCTTTGTCTTTTTTAAAAAATAGAAAAAACTGTTTTTAAAAAGTGTATCAAACAGGCATTAAGTCTTTAGCCCTTACAATTTTCCATACCATGATATTCAGTTGCTAATCCTTATCTAATTGGTAGTTTGATAATTTGTAACTAATCCGTAGGTAATGAATAATCCTTAGAAAAATTTATTACAAAAGAAAAGTAAAAATAAATAATCCTTAGATAATCTAAAGTGAATCCGTAGTTAATTGATGACTAAATAATTCAAAATCAATCCATATAGCCAATCTATATTTAATTGATAACTAACTAACTAATCATATATATCCCGTAAATAAACTAATGATATATATCATTTTTTTAGAGGACCAATGATATATATCATGAACCATAGTCAACCATATGAAATTGCAGTTAATTTACCCTAAAAACACCTTTTGTGATTAAGCAAAGGATAATAGCAGTCTAGTTTGACCATGATTTCTTTTTTGTGTGTGGTTTTGTATCCATTTTGACCATTAGAATTAGTGAAAGTACACACACACAGACACACATATATTTGTGAGACAATTAATATATATAATATTAAAATATTGAAGTATTTTATTATCGTTTTTCCTTTTATCCATTACTCGATGAACATTTGTTATAATTAGCTAATTTACAAGCATCCGTACATATCAAAGGATTTCAAACTGACACGTTTCGTCCGTGGTGCTTAGCATAACTGGCAAAGTATTTGCCGCTTGGACGCTTGGGCGCGGGTTCGAACCCGCTACGCCCCCCTTTCAGCGCTCTTTGGAGTGCGTAGTAGGCCGTTGGGCCATAAGACCAAAAAAAAAAACAGACACATTTCAATCAACTATGAGGTAATTAGATTTTTTTTTTTCAAAAACCAATTGGGATTTCCCGTGAATTAGAATTTTAGAAAGTAGACTCTGTAGTTTAGTTAGTTGTTAGTAGTCCTGTAAAAGTTAGTTAAATTAACTAATAGAAAAGGCTAACAAGTGCCCTTACAACATTAGTTAAGAAATTAAAAGAGGTAAGTTTGTATGAGAAAATGATGTATTTATTATATCGAAAAGTGTATAACTTGTATTTTCAAGATAAAATTTCCTTTTATGGATTCCTTAACTAATATTTTTAAGGCACTCATTAGCAAGACCCTTAATTAATTTATATTTAGCGGTTTTTATATTATTTCTGGGGCTAGCTCCCAAGGTTAGTGGTCCAACTTTTTTTATATGCAAAATTTTATTAATAAGAGTATGAGGGAACAAAAATAAACAGAGTCAAACATAACATCAAAATTAATGCAAACATCCTATCGGGTTAATAGACCAATCAGAATAAGTTTTTGCACATCATCTACCTCAATAATATTATTGATAAACCAAGTCCATGAAAAAGCTTTAGAGTCTGTTTGTTTAAGATTCTAGAGAGGCTAGAATCAATTCTAGAAGAAAAAATAAGGCGAATATAATTGAAAATTACTGTTCATATGTTTGGATTACAAAATCGTGATGGATAAAATTGATTCTGAGGTGAGTATATGATAAATCTTCATCACATGAATATTTATAAAGCCAAAGTTGAGTTTTGTATGATGCATGAATAACTTTTGAAGTGAATTTGAGCTTAAATTGCGTGATTCAGTGTATTCACTTGATCCCATTCTAACGTTTGTGCATTAATGTTTACTATGATTTTTTATCTCTAAGTGCACAGGAATGGGAGCATGGCCAAAGGATTGGCTTGGAAGCACGTCTGGAAGCGCTGTTTTCTGACAAAGAAAGATTCTAAAAGCTATATCTTGAGCCACACTAATCCGAATGAGATGATCTTGGTCTTGTTGGAAAGATAGAAGAATTATCTACAACTTTGATGGAGAAATCGAGACTAAATCAATCTCTAAGTTAGGATAATTTGTACTACAAGTTGATAAGGTGATGCTGCTCCAGCTTGACATCTGTTCGATGTTTTAACCATATCTGAAGTTTTTGGTGTCCAAATGAGATGAAACCGGTGCCATTGTAAATCTAGGATCCATAGCTTCAACTTTCATGAAACGGATTTGACAGAGGTGAAAAATGCAAAAATGTATGAAGTACGGCCTGACCATGCCATGAAGCACGGCCGTGCTTCGACTTATGCTGTTTTATTCGCGAGACACAGAAAGAAGCACGGCTGTGCTGCGGGACCTGTTGAGCGTGATTTTGAGCGCTGTTTCTCGTTTTACTTGGTTTTTGACTTGTTTTTCACCCCTTTTTGACCTAAACTATAAATAGGCACTTTAAACATTTGTCAAGGGGGGATTTCTTGATCATTCCAAAGATCTAAAACGCCGTGGGGCTTGTCAAGGGTGGTTCGGTTTCACTTTCCACCATCTCCAAAGAGGATTGAAGCTTGAAAACAAGGATTTGAGTCATCAATGGAGTGGTTTTCTATCTTTATTTCAATTTTCTGGTTTGGTTCCTTGTTCTTCATGAGTAAGTAAACTCTTTTAGACTAGGGTTAGATGAATCTTGTTGAAACTCTTATGTAGTTAGTTCTATTACATTAAAACAAGTTTATTTCATTTCAATTGAGCTTCCAATCAACATGCTTAATGCTTTTCGATACTTGGCCGCTATTGAATCGATTTGGGGTTTTCTCATGATGATTGGAAAATTGGGTGAAGAACTTGAACTGAGATTGGTAGTCATAATCATGATGAGTATAGGGATATAACTTTGTGATTACGTGATCTTATGAATCACTATTCTTAATGCTTAACCTAATTATAAATCACCTAAGAGATTAGGGGTTTTAGTTAGAGTAAAGGGTTTATGAGGCAAGGGATTGTCCTTAAACTAATTTAGTTGATTCGAACTTCAAATTGTATGAAATTGCTTGAGTTGATATTGAACTAATTGCATGAGAGTGGATACAAGAGGATTCAACCCCTAGTCGTTTTTATTCTATCGAATTACAAATTGTTTGTTCTCGTTATTGTTATTTTTTTTTCCACAATTATCCTCAATTTCAAATACCAAGAATTTGTTCTCGTTCAAAATAAATACGAACTTTGTTAAGTTAATTAATCGATCAGAATCCTTGTGGAGACGATACTCTACTTATCACTTTATTACTTGTACGATTCAGTACACTTGCCGAAGTCCTTAACAGTATAATTGATTCTTATTGAAGCAAAAATTCCTAGCTTTTGCATTGTTTGAGACCTACAAAATTCTTTACATTTACACATCAAAAGTAATTATATATTTATCATCCAAACGAAATCAATTATTTTAAACTCAACCAAACAAAAATCAGTTTTTTTAAAGTCAAATTTTTAAAATAAACTATTTTAACATCAATTCTTCATAATCAATTTTATCTCCAACTAAACCAAACTAACCCTTAATATGAGCTAAAACAAAAGTCAAATCTGCAGAACCTTCCTTAAAAACAATCTTATTTCTAAGCAACCACAAACTTCAAACTACTATATGTCAAACTAAATATTGTACCTTGTGAAGATTTTTTTTGAATGACAAATAAAATTATATTAATAAATGAGCACTAAGGGTACTCAAACCTTATACAGAAGGACCGTACCTTGTAAAGATGTTTACCCTTAAAATAGAGACCATGTTGAATATATTGCTTTTTTTTTGACAAAATAAAGGCTAATTAGCCATTTCATTAACAATAATAGACTAAATACATGTTGGATCATCAATAAATATTTGTGGACTAGCTAACGATGTGGCCACCCTTGCTAAGGAATGGACAATCCCATTTGCTTGCTTTCTAGAAAACTCAACAAGAGAGTTTGAAAAAAGAAAAAAATAAAAGATGTCTACACTCCAAAATGATAACACCAAAATTTGAGACATCATCTTGTGGTAGGTTGAAACTATCCGTCACCCTTTTTGAATCCAATTCAAAATCAACATTATCAAGCTAAAGGTCATGCACCCACTTTATAGCAGTCAACAAACCACACGCCTCACCCTCATCCACCAAGCACATAGGTGACATCCATAAAGTGTTGGCTGAAACAAAACAACCATTTTCATCTCAGATACACATACCTATCATTTGAAAAAAAAAAGGCTAGAAACTCCCAACCATTCATAAATAAGAGACCATACTTTGTAGGAAAAAGAGCAGGGGGGAAAAAAACTACTCTCCTCAGGACAATCATAAATTGGTTAGTAGTTTATTTTGTTTGATGCGGGAATTGGTTAAAACAAAAATTATAGGATTTGTTCCTTGCTAGGGATGATTAAATTAAAGTGTATATATATGGGAATTAAACTAAGTTATCTATATACGTGGGCATGCATTACGCACGGAAGTTGGACAGAAAAATAGGAAAAATGTGCAACATGCTTATAAAGTCGTAACTCAAATTTGTCTTTTCCTTCGTCATTTTATGTTAAAGTTAACATATAAAATGATTTTGAAATAATAATAAAAAATTATTGCTTGATCAGTACCGTACACATCAAATTTCATAAAATTTTCCACGCAAAAATAGACAATGGGTAGGGATGGCAAAACAGGTCAATCTGACCCATCCCGTCATGAGCCTACTCAAAAATGGGCTGACTCAACCCGACCCGCCAAGGGTGGTAGGTTGAGATGTTGAACCTAATCCATCCTATCATGGGCTGGCGGGTTGGCTAGCTAGCCTGTTAAAAAATCAAAAATAAAAAATAAATATAATAACTGAAAATCGGGTTAAATCGAGATCAAAATGACGGGCCAACCCGCTTAAAACGAACCAAAATGGTGGGCTAAGCTGCCCTTATGGAAACAAAGGGGAAAACTTGTTACTCCCTCCGTCTCATTTTACTTGTCCTATTAGTTTATGCACACCTCTTAAGAAAATGACTGAGTTTACAAAATGGCACACTTTGACTAAAATACCCTTTATTAATTGGAGTAGTAGAGTAGTTAGGTAGAAAAATACATTAATATAGTTGGTTGAAATACGAGGGGTATTTTTGAAAAAGAAGTAATTAATACTTTTTTATTTTCTAAAGAGACAAGTAATTTGAGACAATGAAATATTCCAAAGAGGATAGCTAAAATGAGACAGGGGGAGTAGAAAATAGAAAAATAAAAAAATAAAAAATATATGTTAACCCGCCTAGTTGGCTCGACCCGACTCGCTTGTAGCCCGACGGGTTGACGGGCTAGGTGGGCTGGGCTAGATGAGTTGGTGGGCTGACATGTCGTAACTCAACCCGCCTCATTTTAGGCGGGTGGCGGGCCGTCCTGTCGGACCCAACCCGCTTTGTCATCTGTAAACGGGGGAGTCAGTATGTACTACATAGGGGCCTTGTGCCAATATTCAGTACTAAGCAACACATGGTAGAAATTAAACATAACACTGTGTATTTACTCAAAACTTTAAGGCAATACATATATTGATTTGTTCTCTTATACTATTTTTATATATTATACAATTTTTATATAGCTCAATCTTAGACAATGTGGAATTCTAAACTTGCACTTGAATTTTCAACTATGAATATGCATGTACAATATGTACGTAAGTTTTTTTTAATAGCAAATGCATATATTAAAAAGAACCTATAAGGGGTATTTCAACCTAAATCAGAAACAAGTTTTAGCCCAAGGGGATACTAACTAAACTTACTGTCATGTCCCTAGCCATTAATCTTGCTTATGGCAGTTAAACCTAGCTAAACCCTAGGGTAACCCCGACTCTAAACTAACTATTATTATTTGATTGATTGTATGGAAACATGTAATTAATCACATGTTCCATGACTTGTATATGTTCATAGGGCCCAATATTAGAGTTAGAATTGACCAAGAACGAATGGATAAACGAAAACGGAAACCCAGGAAACTAGGCAACGCGCTCAAGCGTGGGCCTGCCAATGTTTAAGCGTGGGCCTCAACGCTTAAGCGTGGCCCTACTCATCTTTAAATGTGGGTGCTTAGTCACCCACCCATGTGTCAACCCACATGGAAATTGTTCGACATGTCATAGCCACTTCTCTCGACAGATGGGGACCACGTGACGTGTCAAATTCGGAGACATGTCATCACAGGTTGACCACCCTAAAAATAAAAACAGTGATTTTGGAGATAAATATGGGCCAAGACATACTTAGAAACCCTAATTAAAGATGAAAATGGCCCTAAAAAGACAAAAATACCCCTAGGGAGGCGTGGAGACTCCTAGAAGTTTCTAGAAGAAGGGAAATTAGATTTTTCCCTAAACCCTTCCTCACGGCGCGAAGGTACCGTGAGAGGGGACTTTTGCAACGCGATGGTGTGTGGCACCGGCACCGTAAATTCACCGACACGTGTAAAGGCAACAGGAATTGTCCCGACGCGACGGTACTTGTGAAGGGGATCATCGCGTCAAACCTCAACTATAAATAGCTCCCCTCCCCTCCCCCCCAAAAAAATTGCACCACTCTTTCTTCTCTCTCTCTCTGCGGGGACTTAGGGAGTAGCTCTAGAGGGGAGGCATGGGGTGAGCGGCAGCAGTTTTCTAGGCAGGTAAGGGAGATCTTAACCCTATCCACTAGAAACAATAGGATTAGAATAGGTGTAGAATAGGGGTAGAGTGGCCCTAGCTCTACTAGGGGTTGATAACCCCAACACCTCTGGAGAGGTGTTGCAACTGCAATCGCTAAGGATAGTTGTCGCTAGTCTATCAATCAGTAGGAATACTGGCTATTGTGTATTGAACTCTAGGATGGATGACATGATTGTTGTTGATTGTGATTGATGACGTGTATAGACGATGGTCGCGCTTAGCGACGTTAGGACTGATCCACGTGTGTTGAAGGTTGATTGTGTATGATTATTTGACTGCTGCTGCGCATGATATGATGTGGGAGTGTGTGAAGATTTATGGTATCGCAGAGATGACAAGTGGATCTAGAGCTGATAGAGGATGAGCTAATATGAGGTGATGATTAGGCTATGATTTGGGGATTCTACGTGGTAATGATTCATATGCATAGCTGAAATCCACCGTCGTACGCATAGGCTGGCGTACGAGGTCAGATGTGACACCCACTACGGCGTCGTACGAAAAATGCGTAATTAAGACGTGCAAATACTAATAAAATATGATCTTATGAAACTTTAACTCAGTAGTAGTTCACATCATAAAATTCAACTGCGGAATAAAACATAAAACAAAAATGCAGAAACAAACCATAACCCCGATGTCACATGTCTTAGAGCTTAAACCCTTAGTTTTTACATCAGATAATAATAACATCACAATACTTATATAGTCCTAAGCTAAGCAGCAGCTGATAGTCCACGACTCAGCATCCACGTCCACGTCATCACTTGCATCCTCATCATCTACTCGTACACGGGATGCACAAGTAGCCACAAAATGCAGAGGGGTGAGGAATCATACTAAATAAAAAGACAACGACATAGGAAAAATAACATGCTGCGTCAACAGCCAAACAACGCTTCAATCATGGTCAAACAAGTCTCGACAATAAATCGTCGTGTCGTCATCAATCGGTTGACAATCCTACAACGGCAACTAGCTAACGTGAACCTACAACTATTTCAATGCGACTTCAGGATCCTTTTCCTTTTTTGGGTGAGTGAATGCAAGTATCCTCAACATCCATACAATGCAATCGAGCCATGGGATCCCCCCGTCAGTGCAACTTCGACGAGTGCCACCATAGTAACTCATTGTAACGACCCGTTTCCAGATCGCTACGAAACCAAAAGAAACCTATATGTGACATGTTTTAAAAACGGTACTCTTGTGCCCTTTAGAAAAATGCGGTATATATATATATTTTTTTTTAAACAATAGTGCTCGTCAAGCACACCGCAGTACTTACAGTTTGAAACATGGTGTAACTAGGACACAAGACTCAAATCTTGATAAAGCAGACATGCATAAATACATAAGTTATATACATATACTGTATGTGCAAAATAACAGAGTAGAAAATGTGCAAAGAAATACACCTATGGTATGAAGACTCTCGAGAGAGAAACCATACCTGGGTACTCGTGAACACCCACGCAAGTGCTCCAAAAGTGAAACCACCAGTCTACCTGTGACAACAAAACATCACCCGCCAACCGGTCACCAACTCATCAGACACAAAAGACACAAAGCTACAGCCATCCAAAAGTAACATACATAGTCGATAATCACAAACGCGCATCGGTCCATCATGACAAATAAAAGTCATCACCCGGATCCTCGAAGAAGTCCTCCCCATCATTGTCCACCATCGGGTCCCTCGTGTCCACTCTATCGCCTGGGTAACCATCATTGGTTGAAGGCACCACGGGAAAGGGTCAACTTCTCAAATAATCATAAAAATAGCAATTCATAAAGCAAGACACAAGATGCACAATCTCTCAAAACGCCACTCAAACACACCCGCAAGACACTCTCGACAATTCCGGAAATAACGCCGATCCATCCACTGAACGCCAGCCGTAGCTATGGGCTCTCCGCTCACCCTAGGACATTCAACTCAGGTTCCTTGACGCCACGAAACTCCACAATTTCGGTTTATCAACGATGCTGAATCTCCATTCCGGCACTATTCAGATCGAGAACACTCAGACGACACTGAATCTCCATTCCAGCACTATTCAGGTCGAGAAACACTCAGACGACACTAAATCTCCATTCCGACACTATTCAGATCGAGAACACTCAGACGACACTGAATCTCCATTCCGGCACTATTCAGGTCGAGAAACACTCAGACGACACTGAATCTCCATTCCGGCGCTATTCAGGTCCGGGATCGTCCCACTACAGGCTAACAACGATACTAAATCCCCATTCCGGCACTATCCAGATCAGAGTTACCACAAAACGCGACAACTCCCAAAGACACGACTAAGCTCTCACACTTCAACGAACAATTCACCGCACACGATAATCAAAGAGTTATACGCAAGATTATTCGACCGCATATCAAATAATAAGAGCATGCTTAATATGAAGAAACGCAATTCAACAATTTAAGCAATAAAAGCAGTTTGCATGGAGAAACGAAATTCAACGATACAAACAGCACAAACAATTCACAGCTCAATAACAATCGACAACAACCAAATCATAGAATTCATCCCTTTGCAACTCAATGGAGTTCACAGAGAGGAACAAACAAGTGTGGGGGGGTTAGGGACAGCTACCAACCACTTGCAGACAAGCCCACTAAAATAATCAGCATATAAAAATAATAAAGCGAAGGGGTACAAGACCCTCACTTCGAACCCTTAGGTTCTCAGACTTCTTCGCATAAATGCTTGAAATTAAATTATCACAATATCCAAAATTGCCCTTATGCCAGGACATACAAAATTAATTATAAATGTGAAGCGCCGCATCGCTTGTCACTACTAACACTGCTTCTACGTCCTCGGGTCCGCTTCCACGTGCACCTCGATTTCTGCGCCGCACGATCTCGGAACTTCGATTCCTATTACATGTACAACTTAGTACAAACTAGGAATTCTAATAACACTTAGTTCTCACTTATCCCTTACTTAACCCAACACTCAAGAATCCAAAGAAAATAACATTTAAAAACAAAGGTTTCTTGCATAACAAGTAACTCAAGATAACTCTTTTAACTAGTTTGAAAAACTTTCACATAAACACACATTTACACAACTAAGGCATAAATAATGTTTTTCACTAAAAACCCTCTAGGCCTCTCGGCTTCTAGCTTGTTTTTCTTCAAAAATTTTTATGAAAAGCTTCTTTCATACATGCAAGCATTCTAAGTACTAAATCAAGCTCAAATACAATTTCAAGCCTTATTTCAAGTAACACATACTAAGCACAATTTAATCAAAACCAAGTTTATGTTTTTTTAAAAATGTTTTTCATCATGCTTCAACAATTAAAATAAGACCATAAACAATCATGCTAGAATTTAAAGTATAAAAAGAAAATCAATTTCCTACATGCCCTTTTTAGTCCCTCTAAACTCAATTTTATACCAAAGCTTATCTAACACTAAACTAACCATGCAATTTAATCACAATTAGTCCTAAGATCATATTAAACACATTATCACATAATTAAACACATATTTAGATAATTAAATAACATGCTTCTCAAGACTCAAGAATAAAAAAAATTGCAAACTAACATGTTACTTCTAATTAAATCAAACTACACATGCAATTAGCATCTAGTCAATTCCTACAACACATATAAATCATTAATTACATGATTTAAGCAAGATTACACAATTTCCCTCTTTCTCATGCCTAGGGTTTTGCTATCAAAGCTCAAGGGAAGAGTTCTATGATGCTTCAACCATGAATCAACAACAACCAACAACAAACAAGCAACATATTAAAACATAAAACAAGCAAAGATCAAAATACTAAAAATGGGGGAAGGTGGCGTTAATTTCTGCAGAAAACAGAGGGAAAAAAAATTGTTTTTAAGCTCATACAAATGGTTAGAAAGATAGGTAGTAGGATGAGGAAGAAAACCTAGCAATTAATCAAAGTTTGGAAACAAAAAAACTAGTTAAAATGGAAGGGGAAAAGCCACGCCAACAGCAGCAAGGAGGGGAGGAAAAATCTGATTTCCTTACCTCAAATGATGATCAAGAGGATGATCTAGGTAGAGGAGATAATTTGGAAGAACTTTGATGAAGGAAGTTAACTCAAAAACTCAAAGATATGTAAGTTATTGGCAATGGAAGTTGAAACCCATTTTTTTCTCAAGAGAAAAAGAAAGAAGAAGATAAAGATGAAGATGAAGGGAGAAGGTGGGGAGGCGTGAAATGGTGCTGAAAAATGGGAGGGGTGGTTCACCTTTTATGCATAAAAAAATGACTTAACTCATTAATAATAATAATAATAATCCACATTAGGTAAAAAGTTAAAAAAATAAATCATACATAATATGACACCTATCCCCTAACCATATCATCTAGTCTTACCCACCTAATCTCACATCTCTCATAGTTACCCACTAATTCTAGAGTCTAGGGGTTGTTTAAAACACGGTGACGAAATACCGCGTTACCGATAAACTCGCGAAAAATAATTTAACAAGAAATTAATTCATCGCGTGAAAATATTTAATTATAAATAAGAAAAATCATGACAAATATTCAAAAATGGTCCCAACAAGTTACGATTCGATTTTCATCGGAATCGGAGTTCATTTATAATTTTATCTGCGGTGAAACCGCCCGGCGATCCGAAACGCGTCAAAACTTCGTTAGAATTTTTCGACGATTTTCAAACCGTGGATTAATATAAAATATTAATTCTCAAATATAGTTTGATCTTGATTTAATTAATACACTTTCTCAGAGAACAAGAAATTGCTTTATTACAGCGTAAATATGACAAATTACACTAAATAACGCTAATTAACGTATCGCGAAAATATGGGTGTTACACTCATTTACAACGACGTTCTAATGAGCCATGTGATCCCCCAAGTAGTGCAACATCACTGAGTGTCGGCACTAAAACTCATCATCCTTCGATTGGTAACAACGAGCCACAGAGTCCCCACATCAGTGCAACATCAACGAGTGCCGTAGAATGTAACACCCCGAAATTCAGGCGCTACTTACGAGATAAAAACCACCAAATATGAAATAGTTTTGATACTGTTCGCTAGAAATCACGGTTGAATTTTTTTTTTTAAAACCCTTTCGCAAATAACGTGACAGAGTAAATACAACGTTGACAGAACATGGCATACAAAGAGAATAAAAGGAAATACGTTTGGAATACATATATAAAATCCTGAGGCAATACATCCTACAAGGTTTTACAAAATACAACATCAAAATAGGAATACACCTGACATATGAATTTCCTATAAGAAATACTCATACATCTGAGGTACTCCCAGCAGACACCTACACAGAGGGCTGCTCCAAAAGTAGAGCCTCACTCGACTACTAAACTACTACAAGTACAGACATAATCCCAAAATACAACAAACAGACTCCGACATAAGAAACACTAAGCTGATCAATACGCTAACTCAAGCAGCAGGGGTGGCTATGTGATCTCGGTTTGCCTCAAAATGAACTACCAAGGGCGGTGCCTGCCACTCATAGAGGCCCTCCTCCTCCTCCTCATCCTCCACCATCGAATCCTCCTCCATATCGTCTACCACGAGCGTAATGACGTCGTCGTCACCAATGGCGTCGGCAGCAGGGATATCAAGAGGTGCATCCCTAGTACTATCCTCCTCGTCAGATGAATCTATGATCCAACCTCCGGATCCACACCCTACCTGGCCACAGCGAGGGCATACAGAAGGATTCGCCGAGGGAGTAGTCTCAGGGATAGGAATCGGAGACGAGGGAGTATACTCTACGGGTGATACGGATCTAGCAGGGGAACCTGACGGGTCTACAGCGCCGTGAGAAGAGGGTGCTCCGGTGTCCATCCTCCTGGGTCGCATGCGCCGTACAAATCTAAGGGGAGTAGCGCGTAACGCTGAATCCGTAGTCCGAGGCTCGCTGCGAAAAGTAGTCCGGCGTGGAATCTCGAACATGCCCTCTGAAGCTGAGGTGTCTCCATCAGGGTGTCGCGCCTATCCGGCGGCTACTATGCGTCACGAAGGGCACCGAAACCGCATCACTCGGTAGCGTGATCCCTATGTGTGCGACTGTCCGTCGGTATCGTCGTCTCGACCACGTTCCTGTGTATCGCCACCTGGCCTGAGGCGTGGTCTACCTCCCAGGCGAACGGGGCTCCCGAGTCCGGGAACTCAAATGTCGTCATGGACGACATGACTAGCGGGGTCAGCTCGATTGTCGTCATCGTCTGGGTTACATTCATTAATTGAAAGAACCACGGGCAAGGGTCAACTTCTTAACAAGACATAAATAATGACAACACATACGAATAGGCAAGCATAACACAATATCATAACGAATAGTCCACAAAATAAGATGTACCACAAATCCCTATTTGTCAGTCTATATGCCAATGTACATGATTCCGGAATATCACCCTCGGAAGGGCCTTAAGAGCTCTGGAGTCCGCTACCAGGCTTTCTCAAACGCTATTCCCCGCAGGGATTTGTGCCCAGAGCAATCCCCCTGATGACACAATGCCCATTTTTTCGCTGATCAGTCGACGCGTCGCACTCAGGTCTGGGCGACTCTACGACACCTCGCTTCTGGCATCGATGTATGCATGAACAAGCAACTCCATCATCATAGTTAGTTTACCTCGACGGGATCACTCACACGGAGTGTCCGAGATCATCTATTCTTGTACTAACTCCCTTAATTAGAACCCCATATTTTCGGCTCAAGATCTCCCTTTATAGTCCTAAGTCTCTTTTCTTTAGAAAATCTCCTACTAGTTATAAAATGATTTATGTTGGAAATCCACTAATAGTTCAAAATAATTAATTTAATTATTCTAACTCTCACTTATTTCTTTTAAATGAAAAGGTGGTTAGTCCATTACTAATTAAGGTTTTAGAAAGATCTATTTTTAAGTGTCTTTGATTTTAATAAAATGCCTCTTAGTTTTTATTTCAAAATCCAAGATTTATTTGACGTTGATGCGATGGTAACCTAACTCACGTGCTCTCGGCACTTCCCCAAATTATTACAGTCATTTAACAATATATTCTCAAATATAGTCAATGATCACAACACAATAATCATAATCACAAGGCATCATTCAAGAAAAAAAACATTCCATCACATTGTTCATCATATTGTCACATACCTAATTTATGCATTCACATATTACTAATATACACACTTAAAGATGTTCTTACACATAAGCATATGGAACATAAGCATGTAAAATACAAGCATATAAAACATATGAAACATAAGCATGTAAAATACAAGCATATAAAGCATAATCCTTAACAATATCTAAGAGTTGCCCTCACCGTAGACGCTTTCCTTCCAACGCACGATTTTGCTCTACAAGTTTACTTTCTCACACCTTCAACCAATCAAGTTATTCAACTAAGTTAGAACTCAAACTAGAGCCCTAGTTTCTACCTTAAGGCCACGGTCTCCTCTATGGAATGGAAATGAGGGGTTTGTTTCCTTTCATTATTTTTACTCATTTGAAAGTTCAAGTCTACTAAAAAGTGTAGGTTTATTTAACAACTAAAACATTATCTTGTAATACTATTAACACAAGACCAAAAAAATGGAAGATTCACTCCCTCTAGCTCACGGCCACAAGGCCATAAAATGCCTAGATCATTCTTTCTCATTTTAAATATCCATTCCCTTTATCAACAAATTATGATAAGAGAATGAAAGTAGTAAGAAACTTGTCATGGGTTACATCCTTTCATTAAGTAGATGTTTCACCCATTCAAAGTGAGGCTATCTTTTAGATCATAGCCCAAACAATGGAGTTTTAAAATTTACATATTTTGTTGTTTCAAAAACTTTTTTATTACTATATTACGAATGATGTAGTAGAGTTCTTTTCTTTGAGGTTTTTTTTGAGTCCATAAGCTCTTCAACAAGAAAGAGTGAAAAAAATGGAGTTCCCTTGCTCTCAACAACTTGGGTCATGACCTTTGGAATGATCAAGCCTCTATGTGTTTCATCAAGCTCATTGGAGTTTATAACTTATCTTAAAATATTGGTAGTAGTATTAACAAAATGAAATCTTCTAAGCAAGTTTTTAAACAACAAAACCCCAAGTCACAACTTTAAAGAAATGCTCTCAAGCCTTTACATAGACCATTCATGACACATATATATATATATGTATCCATCTATGTTCTTGGCTTCTCATCAAGCTTGAAATGAAAAGAAAACACATGCTTAAGTAACTAGAACTATGGAAGGAAAATGGCAATACAAATAGCATAAAATCTTTCTTTTGCTTTGAAAGAACTTAAGTAGGGATCATGGCCAACTACTGGTGACATAAAGTGAGCTTAAGAAGGAAGAAGAATGGTGTTTTTCTTACCCAAGGGCTGCTGTTCGCAGCTTGCAAGAAAAGGAAGCAAGTGCAGATTTTTTTGTGAACAAAACAACTTCAACACTCTCTCCAACTACCACACTTCTTCCACTATTTTTTTCTCCACTCAAGGAAGTGAATGAGCTGAAGTTGTTGGCCTTATATAGACCTTGAGGGCGCACCAAAACTGAATTTAGAAGTGCAGAATTTTACTTGCTCAAGTGGTTAAAGACTAGTCAAAAGATTTCATGGTTATTACCCTTGAGTTCCTCATTTTGTGCTTAGCAAATGACACAAGAAAAGTGATGGATTTGATCAATTAGAGAAGCTGATTTCCAGCCAGCAATCAAGGAGATTTGATGTTAAAAAAAAGGAGATTTGGTGTTGAAGTGATCTTAGGAGATGATAGGAAAAACTAGGAAAAGATAGGAAATCATCATGCATGAAATCAAGATTTTGGTGAATGATTTAGGAGTGAAATTTTCCTCAAAATCAGCTGCATAATGCGACCAATATGGGCTGAAAAGGAGAGGAGGAAATCTTGGCCAAATCCATGGGTGCAAACTAGCATAAAGACCTTACTAACTCTTACTATAAATAGAACTAAACTTTAACATTTTTGGTAGGTTAATCACATCACTATCTCTTTTTGTCATGACTTAAAATCTACCACAATCTAAACCCTTTTTCTTCTGATTTTCGCCCCTCCCTCAAGGTTCTCTCAGCTCCCAGTTTCGTCGCACGTTCGGTTTTACGTGTCTCGCGTCTCCGGCGCGTAGAAAATACAGTATTATAAAAAATTAAGTAAAATTGCCAAAAAAATTCTAATAATTCAGAAATATTATAAAATATCAAATTCCCAAATATTTAAATATTCGGGTCGACATATAGTTTTTAATAGGGCAAAAACTTACCCGGGTAGTTCAAAACGCGACCAGAAAACGGTGGAATTTTGAACTGAAAATTTAACTGTGACTTAATTTAATATATTAAGTCCCAAATATAATTTTATTTTAGTTAAATTCATCCACTTGATTAACAGCACACAAAATATTAATTATGCATATTAATGCGTAATACAGGGAATTACAATACAGTAGCGATAATTAAGCCGTAGTAAAACTACCGGTGTTACATAGAAACCTAAAGCCTACACCCGAACAA
Source organism: Calophaca sinica (assembly GCA_037113605.1). Classification (NCBI taxonomy): domain Eukaryota; kingdom Viridiplantae; phylum Streptophyta; class Magnoliopsida; order Fabales; family Fabaceae; genus Calophaca; species Calophaca sinica. The sequence goes on along the minus strand of CM073732.1, from coordinate 93,082,321 downwards.
CAGAGTCTTCTATGTTTTAGAATCGGCGACGCAACTTTCAAACACACAGTATCCAATAAACCCGTTGGATACCAATCCACCAATTGGTCACGAACTCGTGATCAATGAGCAACAATAGCAACACAATACAATCATGCACAAACGTTGGTCGCAACCATGACCAACTTCAATCACGGGGTTACTAACCGGTAACCCCTATGAACAAGTTAGACATTTAACATACATTAGGTCTAGGTGGTTACTACCCTTAACCAACCCTTACAAATCATTTGAACATCATTTTATCATTTTAACAGGGGTATGAATCGACTCATGAGCCCCATGAATCGATTTAGGGTCAAAGCAACATTCTGTGAATTGAATTACACAGCCATGAATTGATTCACAGCTTTAGTTCACAGAATCGGAAATACTGCATATGTGAATCGATTCATGCAGTGGTGAATCAATTCACAGGACTGCAGAAGTGTATTAACGTTGTTTTTCTACACTTTGTGCATTGGAGACTCATCCTAAGTGGTCGCACATCCAATCTAAGGCTAGGGAAAATTACTAAATTGTAGAACCAAATCATTCAAATCCATGCTCTTGCAAGGATTACATGATAATAACTTACCCCGCAAGGCATAGGGATCATGGGACATCCCTAACATGTTATTTGAAGTCATAGGTCTCTTTTCAAGAGATCATCCACCCACATACCTTATAGTAGGTCGCGGCCTCCAATGGGTCTTAGAGAGCTCCGAATTGGATTTTGTTCTTGGCTCCTATCATAACGAAAATCAATGAAGCCAAAACCATGATTAGAATTGAGTTTAGAGGGATTGAAATTGAAACTGAATTGATTTCATGACTTACCGATAATATTCCAACTTTAGAAACAGAAAAGGAATAGAGAGAAAGGAGGATAAGAGTCTTGTGATCATAGCCTCGAAGACGGGACTTAATTTGATTGAGAAACGACAGAGAAACGGCAACAATAGAGCTCTAAGGAGTTCTATAGTTCTTGAGAGATCTTAACCAATGTTTAAATTTAGGTTTTGAAATCCTAATAGGTCTTGGATTAGGTTTATGTCGTGATTTAGGAGTCCTATCATGTTTGCAGACGAAACGGGCCAAAATGAGACGACCAGCTAATTAATCAATTCATGCCAAGGGTGAATCGATTCACAGACTCTGAATTGCCCAAAAATAGGTTTTTCTTCCATTCTAAGGTCGTATAGTCCCTTCTAAGGGCCTCCCTTCCCAACTAAGCCCTAAAGTACTTTTTTAAACACCCAAGTAACATACAATGGCCATATAATTTCTAACGCTTAGGCTTAAGAAATTTGGGGTGTTAAATCAGGTACATGTGCGCGTACGAGGACAGTTAGTATAAGACACGTTGGTCCTAGAGGATATTCTAGGTCCGACAAGTCTACAGGTGACCAATGGTTGGCCACCATTGCGTCGGGATGTTGGAGTGTCTGGTCATCCTGACGGGGTACCGATGTATTCATTGTCTATAGTGACAATCCCGAGTGCTGCCCCAACACCTGTTCCTATCGCTGAAGTTGGGAGCAGGGATGCACTCTTAGGGGTACAATAAGTGGGATATGTGGATAGATAACTGACTTAGCTGCCCTTCACAAGCTGATGGGAGGTCACTGTTTATTTGTTGTTATCGCTGAGGTGGGGCCGATTATGCTGATTATTGCTGTGTGGCCACTTAGGTAAATAGATCATAGGTGCATGAGTGCCGCGGGTAGCTAGGCGATGATCAACTAGTTAATAGGAGATGCGTGTGATTGTAATACCCTATTCATACACATATTTTATTCCCTACTTCTCTGTTCATATTGTGTATAGTGTGTTCTTATCTTCCTTGTGTCTATTGTCTTTCTGTGCTATCCATCATATGAGATTAGACTCTAAGGAGGCCTGAGCTACAAATATCACAACTAAGGATGTCACATTATTTTCACCTGTCTGTGCTTCAAGAGGCAAACATCCCAGTTTGGGGTGACTTCGAGGTCTACTACCAAGACATGGATGTTGACTGTGGGGAGATCGACTATGGGCGCCATGTCACGATCTAAACTGGGCTAGTTAGCGTTTTCCTTCGTCTTTTAGGGTCACTGAGAGCCTTCTTCATAGGTGACATTAGGATAGCATAGTGGTTGCCCTTCCATCGTATGTGGCGCGATTCAAGGTCTAGGTATCATGATCGCTATTCTGCTACTCCTTCTTCATCTGGTTCGTAAAGTGTCGAGAGGGATAGCGTAGGGAGATAGGAGTTTCGTCGTTGCTGTGAGACTTCTGTTCTTTCTTCTCCCGTGATATCTATGGTTCAGCCTCTGAGGGTTTACCACTCTAGACTCCAGGGGCACCCATCTTCCGATGAATCTCAATTGCCTCCGCGACCGCACGTTATAGTAGAGGATGACTCTCATAGGAAATGTTACTTTTTGTACTTTTTTACACTCGGCGTGGTGCTGATGTATATGTTTTTGACTTTTGTATATCATTATTTTGGAGGTTCCTTCCTCTGATGTACATAAAACTTTATATATATATATGCTTATATTCATGTTTCTCTGTTGCACTCTGATTATCTTATATTGTCGTTTAATTACACGTTAGGTTAATAATATTATAAATGGGATGAGGGACGTCTCATTTGGGTGGTATCAGAGCAGTCCGGTCATAACCGGACTGTGAGTCATTAGGATGTCAAAATCTGGAAATTGTCTAGTTGGGTTCCCATCGAGCGCCAACTATTCTTAGAAAGGGTAGAGAGTTCGATTAGCAATTGTCTTATCAAGGGGAGTAGATATAGATGATTGCTATTAACCATTCATAAGATATTTGACGCGTTAGGATATATCTTATAAATAACGAATTATTGATTGTAGGAAATCAATGATTCGTACAAGGAACAGAGACTGGGAAACCATAAACACCAATGGGAATTGCACTAGCTCTGCAACCAAAACATTCGGCACAAGGAGCTCGAGGAGGGACCAAGAAGATTTGGATGCTAGGGCCCTATGGGAGTTGGCCATGATTGTGTTGCAACAGACGCAACAGAATACAGAGCTTATTCAACTATCCCGGGAGGAACGAGCAACCATGAGGCAGCAGTGAGAAAATGAGGCAAGAGATCATGGATTAGTGACTTTTCTCAAAGGAAATCCACCTCAATTCAAAGAGGAATATGATCCTGAAAGAGCAGAAAAGTGGACTCAAGAATTAGAGAAGATTTTTGCGGCTATGCATTGCAGGGAAGAATGGTAAGAGGATTATGTTGCATTCCTGTTAGTTAGTGAAGCTGAAAGTTGGTGGCGTGGTCAGAAGAGATTACTGAGACTGAAGGCAGGACTATTACCTGGGAATTATTACGGAATGCTTTCTGGAGAAATATTTTCCTAGCACCACCTGGCAACAGAAGAAAAAAGAGTTTAGTTCCCTGGTACAAGGAAACATGACGGTAAGGGAGTATGTTGCGCGATTTGAAGCCTTGGTAAAATACTCTGACTACTATAGACTCAACCCAACTGAAGAGTGGATGTGTCATCGGTTTTTAGATGGACTCCAAGTTGAGCTTCGAAGTTAATTTTACTCTTGAGGCTAACCAACTTTCAGGATATGGCTGAACGATGCATGGAATTAGAAAATATGGTGCCCAGCTGTGAGCCACCTAGGAGTGGATGACATCTCAAAAACCATGGATCGATATAGAGAGGTAGTGGAACAAATAGAAATCGGGGAAATATATGTGTGAGACTTATGTCTACTCAGACGGGATTCAAGGGTTACACTCCCTATTACCCGCAGCAACAGCCACAAGGAATTCAACCATGCTTTAGATGCGGGGGAATTCATTTTGTCAGAGATTGCCCACAGGCAGAACAACGGGTTTGTTTTGGATGTGGGAAGCCGGGGCATATCATTAGAGAATGTCGTATTAAGCCAAACCAAGTCATTGGAAGAGCAACATATAAAGAAAGAAGATGTGAAACTGGGATTGGTAGAGGTACAGCTAATAATAAAGGAGGATTCATGACTAGCAGGGGATATGAAACTGGAAATGGTAGGGCTGGAGAATTTAAACCATTGACGACAAATGGACAGCCTGATAAACCTATAGCTATCGGAAGAGTGTTTACCGTGACAGGAGTCGAGTCCTCTTAGTTGCCTAACATGATCCAAGGTATGTGCCTCATTTCTGGTTGTCTTCTTTCTGTACTTTTTGACTCATGTGCTACACATTCTTTTATCTCAAATTATTGTGTGGATCATTTGAAACTTCATGTGTCTTCTTTAACACGTACATTAATTGTTTCAACCCCTACAAATCATTTATTTTCCACTACCTCAGTTTGCCGTCATTGCCCTGTTGAAATTGAAAACCATAAATTCCTTGTTGACCTAGTTTGTTTACCTTTACAACAACTAAACATCATCTTAGGCATGGATTGACTTTCGGCTAACTATGTAGTATTAGACTGTGCTCGAAAAACCATAACCTTTTTCGAACAACCTAAAGTAGAACCTGCCAGTACTGGGACAAAGGAAGAGAAAAAAGGACTCAGATATACATGTTGCTATATTCACTAGAGGCCAAAGACTTTCCAAACCTATGTGATATACCAATAGTCAATGAGCTCCTTTTGGTTTTTCCCAATGGCATTCCATGATTACCACCAGAGAGATAGAGTTCATTATAGACTTAGTACCTGGAACAGGACCTATCTCAATAGCTCCATATAGGATGTCACCATTAGAATTAGTAGAATTATAGAAAAAGTTAGACAATATGCTAGGTAAGGGGTTTATATGCCCGAGTGTCTCACCGTGGGGTGTACTAGTATTGTTTATCAAGAAAAAGACGGTGCGCCTAGATTGTATGTAGACTATCGACATCCCAACTATGTTGGCACCACAGCCCTGATCAATCATCTGGGAGCACACCAACATTTTATTAAAAATTTCAAAAAATAAATAAGAAAGGGACTTGGGGCATGAACCTTACCCAAGGGATGCTACTTAAATCTATAACTAGGAAGTTTGTTCCTATTATAAGGAAAATCCTCAGCTATAAATGTGGGTATAGTGTCCCACCAAACAAAGCCAGAACTATAAATACCAAAGGAAACTAATTTATCAGCACAGGCAGTGCCTCCCTATAAATATGAGAGTAAAAAAAAGACATTTTCTTAGTGAGTTCTATGCAATTGAGCCATCTATTTCTCAACTTCCAAGGCACTATGTTGCTATTTTTGAACGCATCAATGATAAGTCCTTGTCTACTTTTATGGGGTATTTTGAGTACTAAAATGTGTCAATTTGTGTTATTTAAAGTGTAAAAGTAGTCATTTGTGTTCCATTTGTTGGAACCTAAACGATTGACAAGTTTAGACCCTCAATAATTTTGATGATAACAAAGTATCTGTGTGAGAACAATTTACCTTCTGACAAGTCTTGAAGTGTGTAGAAATTAAAATTATTCATATTTTAAATATCACTCAAGCAAGAAGGAGAAGTTCACAAGAAGATGAGTACATATATGTTGTGTCTGCATCCGGTTCACTCTAAGCATCTTATATATCTACTCTAACGAGCGTCCAGTTTTCAAATACTATGACACGTGGAACTTAAGCACTGCAGCGAGCATCTTATGACTTTTAAGCGAGCATCTGGTTCTTTAATGAAACACGTGCTAGTCACGTTTATTCTTTCTGCTCACTACCTCAGCTATCCTGGAATAAATTCAAATTTGATTTATGTGCTCAATTTTATGTACAAGGAATCAAAGGTGGCACCTTTGGAATAAGACAAAATCTGTACACTGCGTGCCAGGCTGCAAATGATTGAAAAGAAAATAGTATAAACGGTCATAAAGTGTACTATTCTGGTATTCTATGAAAAGGGAATAAAGGACATTTTCAAATTACCTCACTCAATGATTTGGAGCTGATTTCCACTGCAACGGTAATATTCTTGAAGAAATCTATAAATACTCCAAGCTCTTCATTGAAGAAACAACTAGATAGAATTATAGAGTTATTATTCAAGTGAGCAACCAAAGTTTCTATGCCAAGAACTCTGCGAACCAGAACCTGAACTTTAGCGTCTTATTCTTTCTTTTAGAAAGTTATTCTTTTGAGCTTAAGTTTTTCATCCTCTCTTGTTGAGAGTTATTTTATTGTATTCAAAACTTCTTTGTGAAACTTGTTTTGCCTTATAATAGGCTGTTTCCTCAAAGGCTTGAACGTATTGAGTCGTTTTGAGAAGTTAAGAGTATTGTCAAGTTTGTGACAGTAGAATATTCTTAAGGAATATAGTAATCAGTGTGATTATAGTGGAAATCTTTGTGTCTCATTCTCTATTGCTTTATCTTTACTTCTGTCTTGCGAAGAAAAACAAGTTTTCACTGTTCTCACTTCAGCGTCCGGTACTTTCTTAGCATCCGGTTACAAACTTTTTTGAATAAACTTGTTTTCAAGCGTGCTTTAACTTAAAGTTTACAAAAAAGTTTTCAACACAATTCAACCCCCTTCTTATGTTCACGTTCAGTTGGTACCAGAGCTCGGCCTCTTGGTTGAGCACTTAACAGTGTGAGAGGTGACCACATGAACCATCCTCCTCTATTTACTGGAGAAAAATTTGATTACTGGAAGGATAAGATAAAATTATTCTTTGAATCTCAACAACTAGAGTTGTGGGATATGGTTGAAAATGGGTACCTTATTCCAACTACTGCTACTGGTGCTGTTTTATCTAGAGAAGAATGAAATGATGATCAGAAAAAGATATATCAGATGAATCAAAAAGCTAGACATATTCTTATCTGTGCTATGGTAGAAAAAGAATATGACAAATGTGGTAAATTCAAGACTCCTAAGGAAATCTGGGATTCCCTTGTTTTGTCTTATGAAGGCTGTGACACCCTCTACCCCAACAAGTCATTATAACAACGTAATAATGTAAAATAAAAACATGGACAAACAAAATCCTTTTTATTTAAGCCAAATCATAATTTCAGTTATTGTGGAATAGAGTCATCACGCTCATTTGCGGAAAACAACAATCGAAGAAATTAAAAACCCAGGTTCCCGATGTCACAATAATTCAGAGCCTTTTTCCCTATTTATTACATCGGAAGAATACAAAAACTTTATTAAGTACACACATGCAAATCTTCTGTCCATCCCGACGAACTACCGAGATTACTCATTGGCATTCGCATCCTCAACACCTGCAGTCTCAACATCTACACACACCCGGTGGGATATGCGTAGCCACAAAAGGGTTAGTCGTCATAACCTCAAATAGTGCAACCAGTGTAGGAAATCAGTGAACAATGCGCATATACAGTAATTCCAATAAAACGTCTACACACCAGCACCAAGGCATAACATATCACCACAACTGTCAAATACCACATGTCACAACATCAAACGCAACGCTAAAAGACATTACCACAACATTCAAATATCACACGCCGTCGCATCAATCACAACATTATGATATACCACTAACAACCGAACAACCAAGCATGTTATCAAGACAAGTGGTGTGATTCTAAGAACATAATTATATGCATGTGGATCCACTTCTAACGAAGCCGGGATACCTTGCCCGTTCGGAATACCATGTCAGTAGTGCACCAATAACAACAGGACCGGAAACCTCACCCGTCACGGGATACCTTGCCCGATTCGCCCCATTAACCATAGGACCGGGAAACCTTGCCAGTCACGGGATACCTTGCCCGATTCTCCCTACTAACCAAAGGACCGGGAAACCTTGCCCGTCACGGGATACCTTGCCCGATTCGCCCTTTGTTTTTTTTTCTTTTTAACCGTAGGACCGGGAAACCTTGCCCGTCACGGGATACCTTGCCCGATTCGCCCTACTAACCAAAGGACCGAGAAACCTCGCCCGTCACGGGATACCTTGCCCGATTCGCCCTTTGTTTTTTTTTTCTTTTTAACCGTAGGACCGGGAAACCTTGCCCGTCACGGGATACCTTGCCCGATACGCCCTACTAACAATAACAACAACAACAACAACAATGACGACACCAAGATGCATGAACATGACCAAACGCGGTGTCTAACCATAACATCCTCTATCGCAATATTTCCGACAGAGTAACAACAACAACAACAACAGAACACAAATTCATAAGTTACCTAGTGCCTTCTACCAATAACATGAACATTTAATATTCTTAGCAACTTTGATTAAGCACATACATCCAAGTGGAACTTTGGCATTAGAAGGACTAGTTCTCTCAGATTATCATACTAATAAATCAATAGGCATCATAAATGAACCTTAGACATTCTACTTAGGCTTTACAATATCAACATAATTATGGGACTCGAGTTCTTTGATTCATACTTAGTGGCTACACTTTCATAGGGTCTAAAGCCTACTATTTAGTTATTTAATTTCCTTACATTGTCGTTTGATAACAACCAATTTCTGTACATCAAGCATATAAACAACCAAAGCTCAATCATCACGCCAATCTCAACAACCAATAAAATTATCACAAGTCGAGAATAATAATTTAGAGGAATTCGAAGGTCTCTCTATCACGGTGGTGATAGTGCCCGTTTTTCGTTACCGCGCGAGGCATAGGGGTCTTGGGACACCCCTATTGTTCACACAGGTTCCATACACTCACTAGAAGAGAACAACTATCCCTTACCTCAAGTAAAATTCGTGCTCCTAGGAGAGGGATAAGGTAACACCAAGCTTTTCCTTTCCTAGTGAATCTTTCTTCAGCAAAAACACAAGAGAAAGGGTTTAGGAATGGAAAAATCATAATTTAGAACCCTAACATTGCTCTTAAGGACAAAACTATCATTAGAAGGCTTACCTCTTCCTATTCCTCCCAATGAGGCTGTAAGAATTACAGTAACTATGCTTCCGGGTCGCGTTCCGTAGCGTAGTCTTGAGTCAGAGCCCTTGACAACACAAAATTGGGGAAAAAGGGGAAGAAGGGTTTTTCTCTATCTTGGTTGATCATATGAGCATCTTCTAATCATGTTTATGGTTTTAGATTGATGTTTAGAGGCTAGGTTAAGTCTAGGGGTCGTGGTCACTCTTACAGGTCGAGAATGGGTCATACCTGGTCACCGAACCGCCCAAAACGAGTTAAAACGCGAAACAGCGCACAACCACTTCGCAGCAGTGGGCGCCTGGCGCCAGCATCTCTTGGGCGCCCTGCGCCTGCTCTCGGTGAGGGCTGGGCGCCCTGCGCCCCCTGGAACTGCATTCGTTGCTAGTTTTTGTGTCCCGACTCGCCTATACGCCAAGACCGTACAATTTAATTGATCTTCTAACCAGTCATTAGCATATTTAACACATTCACATACATGAAAGGCTTAGTCAAACACACAAGGAATTAAAAAGTTCTAGCACGAAGGTGGGGGTGTTACAATCCTCCCCCCCTTAGAAAAATTCCGTCCTCGGAATTATTACTGACCTGTGGTGAAAAGTTGCGGATACAGTTCCCGCATCTTACTCTCCAACTCCCACGTTGCACTTTCATCGTTTGCTCCACTCCAAATTACCTTCACCAGGGGAATCTCCCTTCCGCGTAGTTGCTTCTTCTTCCGGTCTTCAATTCTTACCGGTGACGTCTCAAATGTGAGATTGTCCTTGAGTTGAATCGCGTCCTGTGCTATCACATGACTGGGATCATGTATGTACTTACGGAGTTGAGATACGTGAAATACATTGTGGAGGTTTCTAACAATGGTGGCGGCGCCACCGATAAGCTACTTCACCAATTCGCTTCAAAATTTGGTAGGGTCCAATGAACCTAGGAGTAAGCTTCCTAGCCTTTAAAACTCTACCAACTCCCTTGGTTGGGGTAACACGTAGGAAAACGTGTTCTCCTTCCTTAAAGGTCAGTTCCTTGGTCCCTGTCGTAATAACTCTTACATGCCTGGCTTGAGCGATCCTCATCTTCTCTTGAATCAACTTCACCTTCTCGGTTGTCTCCTCACCACTTCTGGTCCCAACACTAGGCTTTCACCGACTCGCACCAAAGAAAGGAGTACGGCACCTCCTCCCATAAAGCGCCTCGTATGGAGCCATACCAATACTAGAGTGATAGCTATTATTATAGGTAAACTCCACCAAGGGTAAGAACTTATCCCAACTTCCGGATTCTTCCAACACACAGCCCGCAACAGGTCCTCTAATGATTGAATAGTCCGCCCGACCGACCATCCGTTTGGGGGTGATAGTCAGCTCGATCTAAGTTTGGTTCCCAACGCCTCATGCAAGCTATTCCAAAACCCGGATGTGAACCTAGGATCTCGGCCAAATATGATACTAGAGGGAACACCATGCGCCTAACGATCTCCTTAATGTACAACCGTTAACTTCTCTAGAGGGAACTCCATGTTTACCGGTAAAAAGTGAGCTGTCTTGGTTAACCGGTCAACAATCACCCACACTGCATCGTAACCGGCTGAAGTCCTGGGAAGTCCGGACACAAAATCCATAGCGATACTGTCCCACTTCCATTCCGGGATGAATAGCGATCGCAACGTACTGTAAGGTTTCTGATGTTCAATCTTGGCCTTTTGGCAAGTCAGGCATGCGTACACAAATTCGGCTATCTGCTTCTTCATACTAGGCCACCAGAATAATCTCTTTAAGTCTTGATACATCTTAGTAGCCCCGGGATGTCTGCTCAGGCTACTCCTGTGACCTTCTTCCAGAATCATCTTTTTCAATTCGGGAATGTCCGGAACACAAATTCGACCCTGGAGCCTTAAAATCCCATCCGTCCCCTCAGTAAATTCACTTGGCTTCCCTTGAGCAATCGAGATCTTCTGCTCAACTAAGAACAGATCGGCCTTCTGCCCATCCCGGATTTGACCCATTAGATCATTAGTCACTTTCAACATGCCAAGCTTCACGCTCACGGGGGTCCTTTTACACACTAGACTCAGATCTCTGAACTCTTCTATTAACTTCATTTCCCTAATCATCATAGTCGAGCAATGCAACGCCTTTCTGCTTAGCGCATCTGCCACGACATTTGCCTTGCCTGGATGGTAGTTCAACTCAAACTCGTAGTCTTTTAGGAATTCCATCCACCGACGTTGCCTCATGTTTAACTCCTTCTGGTCAAACAAATACTTGAGGCTCTTATGGTCGCTAAAAACCTCAAACCGAGCCCCATAAAGATAGTGCCTCCAGATCTTCAAGGCAAAGACAATTGCACCTAATTCCAAGTCATGGGTAGGATAATTCTGCTCGTGTAACTTTAGTTGACGAGAAGCATACGCCACGACCTTACCATGCTGCATTAGCACACCACCTAGTCCTTGCTTTGAAGCATCACAGTAGACCACGAAAGGTTTAAGCGGGTCGGGCAGCACTAACACTGGTGCCGTAGTCAACTTCTTCTTTAGTATCTGAAAGCTTTCCTCACACTTAGCATCCCACAAGAAAACTTGCCCCTTCCTGGTAAGTCGGGTCATCGATAGTGCTATCTTTGAAAAACCTTCGATGAACCTTCGATAGTAACCGGCTAGGCCCAAAAAGCTTCTTATCTCGGTGGCCGATTTAGGAACTTCCCAATGCAATACAGCCTCCTTCCGGTCACGAATCTTAGCGGGAAAATATTTTTCCAAGAACCTGTCCTTGAATATCTCCCAAGTTACAGCAGTTGCGGTATTCTCCAACCTCCGACTAGTGTTCTCCCACCAATACTCAGCCTCCTCGGTCACCAGAAAGCAAAGCCACCTTCTGCTCGGTCTGCAGCCCATCACTCTAAAACCCTTCTCCATTTCACGTACCCCGTGTTGGGCTCCATCAGGGTCAAATCCCCCCTTAAAGGTTGGAGGGTTGTTTTTCTGAAAATCGGCAATGCTCCTGAAGTTAGCAGCCTATCAAGATGGTTCGGTTGCGCCCAAAGCTTCAAAGAACCCGCCCTAAGGCCTCAATCACAAAGACGGTCACCGCCGCCATTCCTCACTTCTGAGGCAAACAGAAAATGGTTAGCCTATAAAATGAGTCTTACCATTCATACTCCTATCTATTTTAGCATAAACAATCACACCGAGCACACAGACAAAAACATAATAGACACACACCACGACCTGAGAATCAAGTCGAGCTCTGATACCACTAAATGTGACACCCTCTACCCCAACAAGTCATTATAACAACGTAATAATGTAAAATAAAAGCACGGAGAAACAAAATCCATTTTATTTAAGCCAAATCATAATTTCAGTTATTGTGGAATAGAGTCATCACGCTCATTTGCGGAAAACAACAATCGAAGAAATTAAAAACCCAGGTTCCCGATGTCACAATAATTCAGAGCCCTTTTCCCTATTTATTACATCGGAAGAATACAAAAACTTTAATAAGTAAACACATGCAAATCTTCTATCCATCCCAACGAACTACCGAGATTACTCATTGGCATTCGCATCCTTAACACCTGCAGTCTCAACATCTACACACACCCGGTGGGATATGCGTAGCCACAAAAGGGTTAGTCGTCATAACCTCAAATAGTGCAACCAGTGTAGGAAATCAGTGAACAATGCGCATATACAGTAATTCCAATAAAACGTCTACACACCAGCACCAAGGCATAACATATCACCACAACTGTCAAATAGCACATGTCACAACATCAAACGCAACGCTAAAAGACATTACCACAACATTCAAATATCACACGCCGCCGCATCAATCACAACATTATGATATACCACTAACAACCGAACAACCAAGCATGTTATCAAGACAAGTGGTGTGATTCTAAGAACATAATTATATGCATGTGGATCCACTTCTAACGAAGCCGGGATACCTTGCCCGTTCGGAATACCATGTCAGTAGTGCACCAATAACAACAGATCGAACCTCACCACACGGGATACCTTGCCCGATTCGCCCCATTAACCGTTGGACCGAAACCTTGCCCGCCACGGGATACCTTGCCCGATTCGCCTACTAACCAAAGGACTGAAACCTTGCCCGCCACGGGATACCTTGCCCGATTCGCCTTTGTTTTTTTTTTCTTTTAACCGTAGGACCAGAAACTTTGCCCGCCACGGGATACCTTGCCCGATTCGCCTCTACTAACCAAAGGACCGGAAACCTCGCCGATCACGGATACCTTGCCCGATTCGCCCTTTGTTTTTTTTTTCTTTTTAACCGTAGGACCGGGAAACCTTGCCCGTCACGGGATACCTTGCCCGATACGCCCTACTAACAATAACAACAACAACAACAATGACGACACCAAGATGCATGAACATGACCAAACGCGGTGTCTAAGCATAACATCATCTATCGCAATATTTCTGACAGAGTAACAACAACAACAACAGCAGAACACAAATTCATAAGTTAGCTAGTGCCTTCTACCAATAACATGAACATTTAATATTCTTAGCAACTTTGATTAAGCACATACATCCAAGTGGAACTTTGGCATTAGAAGGACTAGTTCTCTCAGATTATCATACTAATAAATCAATAGGCATCATAAATGAACCTTAGACATTCTACTTAGGCTTTACAATATCAACATAATTGCGGGGACTCGAGTTCTTTGATTCATACTTAGTGGCTACACTTTCATAGGGTCTAAAGCCTACTATTTAGTTATTTAATTTCCTTACATTGTCGTTTGATAACAACCAATTTCTGTACATCAAGCATATAAACAACAAAAGCTCAATCATCACGCCAATCTCAACAACCAATAAAATTATCACAAGTCGAGAATAATAATTTAGAGGAATTCGAAGGTCTCTCTATCACGGTGGTGATAGTGCGGATTTTTCGTTATCACATGAGGCATAGGGGTCTTGGGACACCCCTATTGTTCACACAGGTTCCATACACTCACTAGAAGAGAACAACTATCCCTTACCTCAAGTGAAATTCGTGCTCCTAGGAGAGGGATAAGGTAACACCAAGCTTTTCCTTTCCTAGTGAAGCTTTCTTCAAAGAAAAACACAAGAGAAAGGGTTTAGGAATGGAAAAATCATAATTTAGAACCCTAACATTGCTCTTAAGGACAAAACTATCATTAGAAGGCTTACCTCTTCCTATTCCTCCCAATGAGGCTGTAAGAATTACAGTAACTATGCTTCCGGGTCGCGTTCCGTAGCGTAGTCTTGAGTCAGAGCCCTTGACAGCACAAAATTGGGGAAAAAGGGGAAGAAGGGTTTTTCTCTATCTTGGTTGATCTTATGAGCAGCTTCTAATCATGGTTATGGTTTTAGACTGATGTTTAGAGGCTAGGTTAAGTCTAGGGGTCGTGGTCACTCTTACAGGTCGAGAATGGGTCATACCGGGTCACCGAACCGGCCCAAAACGAGTTAAAACGTGAAACAGCGCACAACCACTTCGCAGCGGCGGTGGCGCTGGCGCCAAGATCTCTTGGGCACCTGCGCTGCTCTTCCTGAGGCACTGGCGCCTGCGCTTCTAGAATCGCATCTCTGTTGCTAGTTTTTGTGTCCCGACTACTTATACGCCAAGACTGCCAATTTAATTGATCTTCTAACCAGTCATTAGCATATTTAACACATTCACATACATGAAAGGCTTTGTCAAACACACAAGGAATTAAAAAGTTCTAGCACGAAGGTGGGGGTGTTACAAAGGCTCTTCCCAAGTAAGAGAAACAAATGCTAGCATATTGATTCGCCAATATGAGTTATTCAAGAAGGAAGAAGGTGAAAACATTGAGACAATGTTTGAAAGATTCCAAACTCTTGTTCATGGGTTGAAAACCCTTGGAAAAAGTTATACTACACCTGATCATGTGAAAAAGATCCTGAGAAGTTTAACTAAGCAGTGGTGACCTAAAGTCACTGCAATTCGAGAAGCTAAAGATCTCAACACTTTACGTCTTGAAGATCTTCTAAGCTCTCTGAAAGCTCATGAACTTGAGCAAATGAAGAGGAACCTGTGAAGAAAAAATAAATCCATTGCTCTAAAAGTCAACAAACATAAAGCCAGTTCTTCTAAAGCCCTTCAGGCTGAAGAAGAATTAGAAGATGAAGCTTTAGGACATGATAGTGATGGATCAGATGATGAGCTTTCATACATATCAAGGAAGATCCAACGCATGTGGAAAAAGAAAGGGAACTTCAAGAGACAATTCCAAAAGAAAGGTTTCAAGGATAAGAAGGAAAGAAAAGACAAGATTCAAATTATTTGCTATGAGTACAAAACGCTAGGGCACTTCAAATATGAATGTCCTAATCTCAAGGAAAAGCCTAAGAAGAGTTCTTTCAAGGGAAAAAAGAAGGGTCTCATAGCAACATGGGAAGACCTGAACTAATTTTCCTCTGAAGATGATGAGGATGAAAAAGAAGCAAATGTTGCTCTTATGGCAAATACAAAATCAGATTCTGAAGAAGAAACTGAAGAGGTAATATATAATTCTTACTCCGAAATTCAAAATTCATTTGATGAACTCCTTAAGGATTCCTCCACTCTCTCCATTGAGTACAAAGCTTTGAAAATAAAATTTTCAAAATTATCAAAAGAATTTCAAATTTTCAACAATGAAAACTCAAAGCTCAATAAAGAGAACCAGAAGCTGAAAATTGAAAATCAGCATCTGGTAGCTAGTCAACATCCGGTAGCTGAAAGCGATCCTAAA
Organism: Calophaca sinica; assembly: GCA_037113605.1. Classification (NCBI taxonomy): domain Eukaryota; kingdom Viridiplantae; phylum Streptophyta; class Magnoliopsida; order Fabales; family Fabaceae; genus Calophaca; species Calophaca sinica. The sequence goes on along the minus strand of CM073732.1, from coordinate 93,066,657 downwards.
TGCTAATCAAATGAATATGAATATGCCTTTCAAAAGTTTCTTGCAGAGAGTGTAACTCGTAGTAAACAAGCTTCAGTAATTTGGGGTGCCAGTAAAACGATAACTCAAGGTCTTCGATACAAATCAGATGAACCCACTTTACAAAATGAAAATCTAGCATCTGATGAAACCAATGATCACAGTGAAAGTTTGCATTTCATATACTGCAATAAACATGGCCATTTGAAAAGTGCATGTAATGCTTTCAAAATTAAGAAGGATAAGTATCCTTCAAGAACTAACAAGAAAGGACCCAAGAAGATTTGGGTACCTAAAGATAAAATAGTCTATGTTATAGATATGCTTAGCAACAAGATCAACAAACCAATCTTGGAACTTAGACAGTGGATGCTCTCGTCACATGACGGGAGAAAAGCATATGTTCTAAGAGTAAAGACCTAGAGAAGAAGGATATGTTGGTTTCGGTGGAAACAAAAAAGGTAAATTAATTGGAATTGGTCGTATTGGTAAGGACTCTCTTCCTTCTATTGATAATATTCTGTATGTTGAAGGCCTAAAGCATAACCTACTTAGCATAAGTCAGTTATGTGACAGTGATTATGATGTTATCTTAACATAAATAGGCTGTTTAGTAGAAAGTAAGAATGATGGCTCTATATTCTTTACTACAAAGAGGAAACAAAATATTTACAAATTTGATCTTTTTGAACTTGCAAAACAAGATATTAAGTGTCTTATGTCTGTCGATGATGAGTAATGGACTTGGCATAAAAGATTAGGTCATGCCAGCTTGAGATTAATCTCAAAGTTAAACAAGAATAATCTTGTTAGAGGCTTGCCAAATCTTAGATACCAATCTGATGCTCTATGTGAGGCATATCAAAGAGGAAAATAAGTTAAAACTTCTTTTCATTCAAAAAATGTTGTTTCAATCTCTAAACCACTTGAGCTTCTGCATTTTGATCTTTTTGGTCCTATTAGGATAGCCTCTTTGACTGGAACGAAATATGGTTTAGTCATTGTTGATGACTTTACTAGATGGACGTGGGTTAGATTCCTTGCCCACAAGGATGAGTCTTTTAAAGTGTTCACTGTTTTCTCCAAAATTGTTCAAAATGAAAATGGTATTTGTATTTCTTCAATTAGAAGTGATCATGGAGAAGAATTTGAAAATGAAAGCTTTCAAAAATTTTGTGAAGAAAATGGTATCTCCCACAATTTCTCCTCTCCTAGAACACCACAACAAAATGGTTTTGTAGAAAGGAAAAATAGGTCCCTCCAAGAGACGGCCTGGACCATGATCAACGAAGATGATATTGCAAAACATTTTTGGGCAGAAGCAGTAAACACAGCTTGCTATATTCAAAATAGAGTATACAAAGACCTATTTTGAAAAAACTCCATATGAACTGTGGAAGGGTAGAAAACCCAACATTTCTTATTTTCATTCCTTTGGTTGTATATGTTATATTTTAAAAACTAAGAATCAGCTTGGTAAGTTTGATTCCAACGCTGACAAAGGTATCATTTTGGGATACTCTGAAAGATCAAAAGCTTTTAGAGTATACAATAAAGAATCTATGATAGTGGAAGAATCTATTCATATCAAATTTGATGACAAGAAGCCTGACACTAAGATGTCAAAGCTAGATGAGTTATTTTCAGGTTTAGACATTAGTGGAACAAACAGTGAAGCTATAAACTCAGCATCTGGTGGTGACAACCAGACACAGGATTCAACACAATCAGAAGCTGAAGCTAGAAAGAGTTGGAAATTCAAAACCCATCATTCAAAATATCAAATCATAGGAGAACCTGGAGACAAAGTGAGAACAAGATCCTCTTTCAAGGAGCATGCAGCTATTGCACTACTCTCTGAGATGGAAATAAAATGATTGATCAAGCACTGGAAGATGAAGGTTGGATTCTAGCCATGCAAGAAGAGTTGAATCAGTTTCAAAGAAGTGATGTTTGGAAGTTAGTCACTCTACTAGAAGATAAACAAACTAATGGCACTAAATGAGTATTTAGAAATAAGCTTGATAAAGATGGAAAAGTGGTAAGGAACAAAGCAAGGTTAGTTGCTCAAGGTTATTCACAAGAAGAAGGTATAGACTTCACTAAAACCTTTGCACTTGTTGCAAGGTTAGAAGCAATTCGCATTTTACTTTCATTTGCTGCACGCCATGAGATGATTCTTTATCAAATGGATGTAAAGAGTGCTTTCTTGAATAGTTTCATAACTGAGGAAGTCTATGTGAAACAATCTCCTGGATTTGAAGATATTGAATTTCCAAAACATGTCTTCAAACTTAAAAAGGCATTGTATGGTCTTAAGCAAGCTCCTAGAGCTTGGTACGATAGACTAAGTTCCTTTTTAATGGAAAACGGTTTTACAAGAGGTCAAATAGACACCACTCTATTTAGGAAAACTTCAAACAAGCATTTTGTACTTATTCAAATATATGTTGATGACATTATTTTTGGTGCTGCTAATGAAATCCTTTGTCAAAAATTTTCTAAATTAATGCAGACTAAATTTGAAATGAGCATGATGGGAGAATTGAAGTTCTTCTTAGGAATTCAAATCAAGCAATGCAATGATGGTATATATATTCATCAAAGCAAATACATCAAGGAATTGCTCAAGAAATTCAAGATGGTTGATTACAAGCCAATATGCACTCCCATGCATCCCATTTGTATTTTATGCAAAGATGAAAATGGTAAGAAGGTAGATCAAAAGCTCTACAGAGGTATGATTGGCTTTCTACTCTATCTTACTGCTTCAAGACCTGATATTAGGTTCAGTATCTACCTGTGTGCTAGGTTTCAATATAATCCTAGAGAATCACACTTGAGTGCTGTAAAAAGAATTTTTAGATATTTACAAGGAGCTACTAATCTTGGTTTGCTGAATACATCTTAGAAGCAAGTTATAGTTCTCAACTTCTGTGGATGAAATATCAACTTGAAAACTACTTGATCAAAGAGAGTAATATTCCTATCTTTAGTGATAATACCTCTGCCATATGTCTTACAAAAAATCCCATATTGCATTCATGAGCAAAGCATATTGAGATTAAGCATCATTTTATAAGAGACTATGTTCAGAAGGGAGTACTTGAAATATGATCATCAATGGGCTGACATTTTTACAAAACCCTTACTGAAGATAGGTTCAATTTTATAAGAAAAAATTTAAACTTTCATCTTATAAAAGAATGATTAGTTAATCTCAGCATCTTATGCATCATGCATCTTATTGTTTTCATCTGGTATGATCTCAGCATCCGGATGAGTGAGCATCTTATGTGTCACTCACTTTGCATCGTTCCACATCTGGTGAATATATGTCCGCATCTGGTCACACACATGTCAAATGCGTGCGTGCTGAAGCTTCCCCTCCTTACCTACTGAGTCATGATTTATTTACGTTTTCAATGAAGTTTTTACTACGTAACTTTTGATTTTGGCAACTACACATTAAATGAAAGGAATCTTTGTATTTTATTTTAGTTTTGATTTATTTTTATTCTCTGAAATGTGAAACAGTTTTACAAAATCACTTGTACTATTTTGTTCAAAACCTCTCCACTTTCTTTTCCACCCTCCTACTACTTTCGTACTATTCCTCCCCTGTGTTTTATGCAAACGACTCTCTCTCCCCCCCCCAAAACCCTCAAACCTCCATCAAGCTCCTCTACTCTGCTACTATGACGAACATTTCTGTGTATGAGACTACCGCCATGCTCAACACTATGATAGATGGCAAGGTCCTTATTGAGAATAGGGTTGATCTAATGCATTTGGAAAGATTTGGTTTTGACTTCACTGACGGCTTGACTCGCATGGGCTGGAGAAATTACTTTCAATGGGAACAAAAGGAAGTGCTTCTCAATGCTATTAGAGAACTCTGGGACAATGCTAGACTACATGCTGGAAGCTTCCTCAAGGCTCATGTAAAAGGATTTGAGTTGATGGTAACTCCAAAGGCCATTGCTGAACTCATTGAATGCCCTGATGAAGGTTTAGGTTGTTTTGACGGATGGGAAACAATGTTTAATGGTATAGAAGCAGTTGATGAGGCTCTGTTTGAAAACTACCATGAATTGAAAGCTTCAAAGAAACCCCTGATTGCCAAGAATTTGAAGACTCACTACAAAGTGCTTCACAAACTTATCTCCAAGTGTGTCATATTGAAGGCCGGTTCATCTGAGATAGTGAACCATGAAGAAAAGTTTATTATGAGTCACTACAGGGCTGGTAATAAAGTCATTCTGCCAAAATTGATAATGACCACACTGAAATACGCTGTCAAGGGTTGGATACTCTAAGGACAAGCAGATCTACAAAGTTATTCTCTATACTGTTCTCTTCTCAGAACTCATGAAGAAACAAGGGATTGTGAAAAAGCTGGCAACTTTGACAGGACAAACAAAGAAAAATATTTTGGAAAGGTGGCAATGACTCTTGCTGATGTGTTTGGAAAAGCAAACCTAGTCAGAATGGGTTTGTGCTCTTCTCAATTGATTCTCCGAATCAAGGAAGAAGATGAAGCAGCTACTGCTGGTAATATTCAAGCATCTACTCAAGTTAGTGTACCTCAAAGGAAACCCACCAGAAGCTCATCAAAAAGTTCTATTTCTAGTGCGAAGAGACATGCTGAGCCTCTGGCCACTTTAGCCAGAAACAAGAAGCAGAATGTGCCTTCTGCACAGGTGACTACAGTGGAACCAGAAGATGATGAGGACAAGGTCCCCATTAAAAGTATCATGGAGAAAAGGAAAGCGGAAGCTGACAAACCAACTTCTGCTCTTGCTGTGATTCCACAGAGATAATCTAAGCATAGGAGAATAATCAAGCTCTCTGAGAAGCCAAAGGTACTTGACTTCTTTGATGACTCTGTTGTTGCATATGATAGAGATGACCCTATAACTGCTCCACCTCTATCTATTTCATCACCACAAATCCCACCTACCAAACCAACAAACCACAACCTTCACAAATAATCACCAAGAAACCACATCCACTTTCTGGTGCTTTGACCGTATCCAAGTCCAAAACACAATCCATTCCCTCTACCACTCCAAAACAAACACTTCCATCATCATATCATTCTAAATCCATCAAACCTTTTGCTACTTCATCAGGCATGATTTCCTAGTATTTAGGAAACCAAACACCCAAACGCATACAAACCTTAACCACGTCTGAAACCTTAACTATTTACAAACCTCAATCCACTTCTTCTCTTATCACCTCCTTCGCCTCAGAAATAGCCACATCCCTTTCTCACCCTTTCAATCAACTTTACAGATTCCCCACCATACACAGAACCATTATAATCACTGCTACACCTACTTCCATTTCCACTTCAACATCATCATCAACACCCTCCACAATAGATACTACCTACTTTGGTCCTTCAATGATCAGATTGCAACCTGAACGACTAATCCCCATTAGAGAAGAGGAGTATCATTCTATATATGATCACCTCTCCTTATGGCATCTCAAGACATTCACTTATGGAGTTGCAAGGTTGGAGATTACTCCCTTTAGCTACAATGATATCATCAACTTGTCCTCTGGTGGAAGACAAAGGCCTCTTCCAAACCGTGGAATTCTTCCCTTGTCTTTTGACCTACCTCTGTCACTTCCATAGAATGAACCACTGACTCTTGAAGAGTGTGGAAGGTGGATATCAAATGATGAAAAAGCTTTTCTGCTTCAGTGCATGAAGATGAAGCATCATGAAATGGCTCTGCTTCATAGAGATCCTTCCCTGGTCTCTGTGAAGATTGTTCCAGAAAGGTAGAGATGGCTGCCTTGGCTGATCCCAGAGAAGAGGAAAAGCAAAGTTCCTCAAAGACTCCCTAGGATGTTCACTCTGGAAGACTTTGAGAAGGCACCTAGAAAATACAAGACCAAGTATTTTCTTCTTGATCCTGTTGCAAAGAGAACTAAACATCATGCAATGGAAGTCTATTTGACCAAAATCAAGATAGATTCCAAGGATATTGGATCCTTTGGTTTATCCAAATCTGAGAAGGCAGAAATTGAGAATGTTGGCTCAATCAAACAAGTTTGGAACACTAACTTGGCCATTCAGCACTTTGATGATATGCTGCAATGTGCTGTGATAAACATCCATTTACTTTGAAGATGAAGTTAGAACAAGAGGAAATCAACTATGAACTTCGAGCTGCTCATGATTGGGAAGCTATGGCTCTCAACTAAATTGAGAAGGCACATCTGGATGGCTTGGAACCCATTGTCCCAGTCTTAGAAGAAAAGGAAGACTTGTGAAGATGCATCAAACTGGAAGAAGAGATCCTCAGCATCTGTCTCAGTGAAGTAGAAGCTGACTTAAAAATCAATACAACAGAAGCTCAACTGCTATATTTTGATCAAACTGTTGATGCCTTTTTCAAGGAAAGAGAAGTTGACTTATTGGGCATAATTGGTCCTGAAGAACCGATTTATAGAAGCCAACTGGAGATTGAATTTGAAAAGGATAAACTAGGAAAACTAATCAAATGGAGTGTGCCAAATGATAAGTTTTACCTAGAAACTCAAGAGAAGAAGCAGAGAAGGTTAAGACTGTCTCAAGGAGCTCTTATGGAGCACATAAAGAAGTCTATTCAGAGATGACAAAGGGCTATCTCTTGGCCTAGACCTGCACCACATTCTCCTCCCGCTGAATGGATTCCAGAACCTCCTCCTCCTGTTGACGATGATGAACCTGTCTTGATCTCAAGATCCCAATTCAACCACTTTATGGAAGCCACCAGAAGGGTTGAACGTCTTGAAATTGTTGTCCAAACCCTAATGGATCGCCTTAACCAAGCCCTTCCACCTCCTTAGTTTTCTTTTATTTAACACTCTTTTGTATTTTTTTTAGCTTGGCTCTGATACTTAAGTTCTTAATTTATATAAATCAGTTGAATTTTAACTTCAAATTTTTCACACTTATTTATTCTGTTTTGACTATGATGTGTTTTACACTCTTTTTTTTCTTATGACAAAGGGGGAGTAAAAGATAAGGATTGATGAATGCCAAAGTAACACGTATCATGCATTATATAACATCATTAATCATGCTCTGTTACACATAGTGTATTTTTAAGCATCTGATATTTTTACTATGCTCTGATATACACTCAACATCTACTCTCTGATACTTATATATCATATTGATGTTATGATATTTGGAAATGCTCTGATACTTGAATATATTTGGAAATATTTTTTGAAATACATCTTTATACTTGGCTGTTGAACTCAGGGGGAGACCCTTGCAGTTATTTTTGAAAACAAATTGTTCATCAACCCTGGATATTTGTCATCATCAAAAAGGGGGAGATTATTGGAACATAAACGATTGACAAGTTTATACCCTCAATAATTTTGATGATAACAAAGTATCTGTGTGAGAACAATTTACCTTCTGACAAGTCTTGAAGTGTCTAGAAATTAAAATCATTCATATTTTAAATATCACTCAAGCAAGAAGAAAAAATTAACACGAAGATGAGTACATATATGCAGTGTCTGCATGCGGTTCACACTAAGCATTTTATATATTTAGTCTAGTGAGCGTCCGATTTTCAAATACTATGACACATGGAACTTAAGCACTGCAGCGAGCGTCTTATGACGTTCAAGCGAGCATTAGGTTCTTTAATGAAACACGTGCTAATCACTTTTATTCTTTCAGCTCACTACCTCAGCTATCCTGGAATAAATCCAAATTTGATTTATGCACTCAATTTTATGTACGAGGAATCAAATGTGACACTTTTGGGATAAGACAAAATTCGTAACCTGTGTGCCACGCTGCAAATGATTGAAAAGCAAATAATACAAACGGTCATAAAGTGTACTATTATGATATTCTATGAAAAGGGAATAAAGGACATTTTCAAATTACCTCACTCAATGATTTGGAGCTGATTTCCACTGCAACGGTAATATTCATGAAGAAATCTATAAATACTCTAAGTTCTCCTTTGAAGAAGCTACTAGATAGAATTACAGAGTTATTATTGAAGTGAGCAACCAAAGTTTCTGTGACAAGAACTCTACGAACCAAAACCTGAACTTCAGCGTCTTATTCTTTCTTTTAGAAAGTTATTCTTTTGAGCTTAAGTTTTTCATCCTCTCTTGTTGAGAGTTATTTGATTGTATTCAAAACTTCTTTGTGAAACTTGTATTGCCTTGTATTAGGCTGTTTCCTCAAAGGCCCGAACGTACTGAGTTATTTTGAGAAGTTAGGAGTATTGTCAAATTTGTCACAGTAGAATACTCTTAAGGAAAATTGTAATCAGTGTGATTATAGTAGAAAATCCTTCAGGAACGAAGGGACTAGACGTAGCTACCAGGTTGGTGGTGAACCAGTATAAATCTCTATGTCTCATTCTCTATAGCTTTATCTTTACTTCTGTCTTGCAAAGAAAAACAAGTTTTCACATTTCTCACTTCAACGTCCGATAATTTTTTAGCATCCAGTTACAAACGTTTTTCGAACAAACTTGTTTTCAAGCGTGTTTTAACTTAAAGTTTGCGAAAAAAATTTCAACACAATTCAACCCCCTTCTTGTGTTCACGTTCATCATTTTGCTGAATTATCACAAAGACAACACTTGGAGCAAAAGATGCGAAAACGGACCCAAAACTGGCAAGATTTGGTTATGTTTAGCAATTCTAGACTTACAATACGGCCTGACATATAGTCAGTACGACCGTACCTTTTCAAGCACAGCAATAGGGGCGTATCTCATGGTCAGTATAGCCTGGTGTTGAAGAAAAAGGTTAGTATGACCGTACAAAAGGTAGTACGACCATACCCATGAATAGTTAGGCCGCACCCAGTGCATCAGTACGAGCCAAAACTGAGAATAGACAGCGGCACGACCGTGTATAAAGACGGTATGACCGTACCTAGTCCCAGATCGCCCAGATTTGAAGCCAGTTTGACCTAATGCACTGCCAAGCCTATAAATAGGTGTTGGTGTAAGCCCTAGAGGCCAATATTTTTCATAACCTAGCCGCATTCAGACCGTGAGTGCATCGTGGATCGGTTCCGCTCGGCCACCAGCACAAGGATGGCGTGGCCACTTCCATTCGAAGTCTGTTCGTGTGGACTATGTAGAGACGTTGTCGGCTGCACAACGTTCGTGTTCATCTCCAATTCTCGTCTGCAAAGGTCTGTGCTACAAGAGGTAACTCATATAATCCCTAAATCATGATCATTCGCAAGGATCCTTGGAAGGGAAATTTTATTTTTTCGCTACGTTTTATCTCTATTTATTGCGCGATTTCCTTTCAATGGTATCAGAGCCACTTGCGAAACCATGATTCGGTTTTCTATGATTACATGTATGTATATATGACATGCGTTTTTGTATGCTAACGTTAGATTATGAATCTGTTCGGTTTTAAAAATTATATTTTGTATAATGATTGCGAAAACCTGATTAGGTATATATGTGATATATACGATGCTATGAATAATCTGTATATATGAGATATGTATGGTGATTCTGCATGTTTACTTGAATAATAAATTTGATTCTGTGTCAAGTGTTGATACTGTGGGTCTGAGGGTTGGCATCATTAGGGTCCAAGCGTTGGTACCCAGAACCGTGTTGGTAACAACGTGAAACGGAGATGCTCTATGTGACATGAAGTGTTCACGGTCATGACGAGTTATTTTAAAATTTAATTTTTCATTAATTGGCTTTAATCACATTTTAATGATAAGATTAATAGTAATAAATGTGTATTATTATTATTGATTGTCGTTACTGTTTTGTGATGCATGGTGAGTGGTTATGGCCTTAGTCTTTTTATTTTATTTTATTTTGGAGTTTTAAAATACAACCTGTGTGTCGTGCCTCTCTTTTAATTCTATATGTAAATTCTTTTCTCATCTCACTCCCTCGTATGTAAAACGAATATTCTCATTAATGTAATGTAACGGAGGAGATAAGAAGAAAATATCATAAGAGGGCTACATTGAAAGTCATGCTCGGAGAAGCTTGATCGTTCCTAGGTTTAGCTTAGATTCTCTCATTGGCTTGTGAGAATTAATATGTTAGGGGCCATAAGCATATCACATTTATTTTCTATATATGTATGAGATGCATGTATGAATATAGTAAGTTAAATAGTTTAACAAATGGTGATATCAAGTTTTAAATAAAAATCCCTCAAAAGGAAATATTAAGTTAAATCTAAATGCCTTCCAATAGTTAGCACTCATCAAGGCTAATATCGGAAATGTGGGTTCGCCAAAGCGGAGTGCATTTTCTGTACTAGTAAGATGCGATGGGGTAAATGTAATATCCAGCTGCTATCTTTGGGTCTAACTTAACTAAATCGAGTATAATAGGATTGAAAGGTTTAGAGGCAAGTGAGTTGGGAACTATCCATGTGATGGATCTGAATAATAGTTATTCACCCAACTATCTGAGAATTGTATGAGATACAATTGGAAGGAGTTCCTACCTAAATAACTAAGTTTTAAGTGATCAGCCAAAGCTGACTTAAAATAAAGTGAAATATGGATCTCAGCCCATTAGAAAATCTTCCAACGGGATTTTTCGAATCAATGTTGAGGGTCATTGGTTTGAGTAAAATAGTGGGAGGCGTATTTAATTAAAGACCTAATTAAATATGTTTATTGCATTATACTTATATTCTGCACATTTTCTTTAATGTAGATTACCATGGCAACAAACATATCTAATAACTTGCTGCGATCAATCCTTGAGAAGGATAAGTTGTCTGGAACAAACTTTCTGAACTGGCACCGAAACTTGAGGATTGTCCTCAAACAAGAGAAAAAGATGTATGTTCTCGAAGGGGCCCTTCCCCAAGAGCCACCAACTGCTACTGCCCCTAGGGCTGAAAGGGATGCTTATAAGAAGCATCAAAATGATGCCCTGGAAGTTGGCTACCTCATGCTGGCTACCATGAACTCTGAGCTTCAGAAACAACATGAGAACATGGAAGCGTTCGATATGATCGAACACCTCAAGATGCTCTATCAAGAGCAAGCAAGGCATTAGCGGTATGAAGTTTCCAAAGCCATTTTTCAAAGAAAACTGGCAGAAGGATGCCTTGTGGGTACTTATGTACTCAAAATGATTGGGTACGTTGAGAACCTTGATCGATTAGGTTTTGCCTTCAGGTGAGAGCTTGTAATTGATTTGATCCTGCAATCGTTGCCGGAGAGTTTCAATCAGTTTATCATGAATTTTACCATGAATGACATGGACAAAACTCTACCAGAACTTTTGAGCATGTTGAGAACTGCTGAACATAACATAAACAAAGGAAAAGGGAAGGCCATTTTGATGGTCAATGGTGGAAAGGCAAAAAGCAGTTCAAGAAGCCCATGAACAAGTATATGGGCAAGGAAATTAACAAGCCCAAACCTGCCACTTATGCCTTGAAGCCTAAGGGTAGTGTGGCTAAAGAGGGCAATTGCATCCACTGCGATAACACTGGACATTGGAAGAAGAACTGCCCAAAGTACCTGGAAGAAAAGAAGAAGGGAAGTGAGACTTCCACCTCAGATATTTTTGTTATAGAAGTCAATTTATCAATTTATCTACTTCTGCATCATGGGTATTAGATATTGGATGTGGGTCTCACATTTGTACTAATGTGCAGGAACTCAAAAGAAGTAGACCATTGGCAAAGGGCGAAGTTGATCTACGAGTTGGCAATGGAGCAAAGGTTGCTGCTTTAGCTGTGGGAACTTATATGTTGACTTTGCCTAGTGGGCTTATTATTCAGTTAGAGAACTGTTATTTTGTGCCTGCAATTAGCAGGAATATTATTTTCGTTTCTTGTTTGGATAAGTTTGGTTTTGCATTTATAATAAAGGACAAATGTTGCTCTATTTATTTAAATGATATCTTCTATGTTATGGACTTTATGTCCTTGATCTCGAAACGCCCATTTATAACATTGATACTAAAAGGATAAAACCAAACGAGTTGAATCCTACTTATCTTTGGCATTGTCGTTTAGGCCACATAAATGAGAAGCATATTTCCAAACTCCATAAAGATGGATTCTTGGACTCTTTTGATTATGAATCATTTGAGACATCTGAATCTTGTTTATTAGGAAAGATGACAAAAAACCCATTCACAGAAAAAGGTGAAAGGGCTAGTGATCTTTTGGGCCTTATACATACTGATGTATGTGGACCACTAAACACATCAGCCAGAGGAGGTTTTCAGTACTTCATCACATTTACTGATGATTATAGTAGATATGGATTCGTATATCTCATGAAACACAAATCGGAATCCTCTGAAAAGTTCAAAGAATTCTAGAATGAAGTACAAAACCAACTAGATAAGAATATTAAAACCCTTCGATTAGATCGAGGTGGTGAATATTTAAGCCTATAATTTGATGATCATCTGAAAGAGTGTGGGATCCTATCCCAACTCACCCCTCCTGGAACACCGCAATGGAATGGTGTTTCTGAAAGGAGGAACTGAACCTTGTTGGACATGGTCCAGTCTATGATGAGTCATGCGGATCTTCCAAATTCCTTATGGGACATGCTCTATTAACTGCAGCTTTCACACTTAACTGTGTTCCATCCAAAACAGTGGAAAAGACACCATATGAGATATGGACTGACAAGAAACCCAGTATGTCTTTCATGAAGTTTGAGGCTGTGAAGTATATGTGAAACGACAGGTTTCCACTAAGCTTGAGCCCAAATCAGATAAATGCTTCATTGTGGGGTATCCTAAAGAAACCAAGGGATACTACTTTTACAATCCTTAGTGTTTGTCGTTCGAACTGGTGTATTCCTAGAAAGGGATTCGTTTCCAAAGGAATCAGTGGGAGGAAAGTAGAACTTGAAGAAATTCAAGCATCACAAAGTAGCGACACACCAATGGAGGAACAAGAGTAGCCTACACAAGATGTTGCGATAGAACAGCCTGCTCAAGTAACACAAGACCAGCATAGGTCAAGCAGAATACGTCACCAACCTGAGAGATATGGATTTCTCATGACTCAACAGGGTGATGTATTTCTCATGGATCAAGATGAGCCTATGACTTACCAAGAGGCCATTACTGGCCCTGAATCTGAGAAGTGGCTTGAGGCCATGAAATCTGAGATGGATTCCATGTACACTAACCAGGTATGGACCTTAGTAGAGCCACCTGAAGGGGTTACTCCTATAGGGTGCAAGTGGGTCTTCAAAAAGAAGACTGATATGGATGATAAGGTTCATACCTATAAGGCGCGACTGGTTGCTATCAAGCAAATTCATGGTGTAGACTATGATGAAAAATTTTCGCCAGTTGCGATGCTTAAATGTGTTCGAATTTTATTTGCCATCGCTACATACCATGACTATGAAATATGGCAAATGGATGTCAAGACTGCTTTCCTTAATGGAAATCTCTTTAAGGACGTGTACATGACACAACCTGAAGGCTTCGACACATCAGATGATGCCAAGAAAGTATGTAAGTTATAGCGATCAATCTATGGATTGAAACAAGCTTCCAGAAGTTTGAATCTTCGTTTTGATGAAACGGTAAGACAGTTTGGATTCATAAAAAATGAAGATGAACGTTGTGTTTACAAGAAGGTTAGAGGGATCATAGTTGTATTCCTAGTGTTATATGTGGATGGCATATTACTCATCGGAAATGACATCCCTACTTTGCAACAAGTTAAGACTTGGTTAGGGAATTGCTTTTCTATGAAAGATTTGGGTGAAGCTACCTACATATTAGGAATCAGGATCTATAGAGATAGATCCCAAAGATTGCTTAGACTGAGTCAGAGTACGTACATAGACAAAGTCCTGAGACGCTTTAATATGCATGATTCTAAGAAAGGATTCTTGCCTATGACAAATGGCGTATGCCTATCAAAGGCACAATCCCCTTCAACTCAGGAAGAAAGGGATCGCATGAATAAGATTCTATATGCATCTGCAATTGGATCTATCATGTATGCCATGTTGTGTACTTGACCAGATGACTCGTATGCCTTGAGCACAACGGGCAGGTACCAGTCTGATCCCAGCAATGGTCATTGGGTTGCTGTCAAGAACATCCTTAAGAAGAACTAAGGATTCATTCTTGGTATATGGAGGTCAGGAAGAGCTCCCTGTAATTGGTTACACTGATGCTAGCTTCCAGACAGATAAAGATGATTCTAGATCGCAATCTGGTTATGTGTTTTTCCTAAATGGTGGCGATGTGAGCTGGAAGAGTTCAAAGCAGGAAACAGTCGCTGATTCTATTACAGAGGCCGAGTGTATTGCTGCTTCCAATGCAGCAAAGGAGGCTGTTTGGATCAAGAAATTCATTACTGAACTTGGTACAGTTTCTAGCATTGTGGACCCCATTGATCTGTATTGTGATAACAATGGTGCCATTGCACAAGCTAAGGAACGATCTCACCAGCGATCCAAACACATACTAGGCGCTTCCATCTCATTCGAGAGATTATCGATAGAGGATATGTGAAGATATGCAGAGTACCAACACTTAACAATGTTGCTGAGCCACTTACAAAGCCTCTTACCCAATAGAAGCATGATGGTCATACTAGATCTATGGGTATTAGGTACATGCTTAATTGGCTCTAGTGCTAGTGGGAGATTATTGGTGTAAGCCCTAGAGGTCAATAGTTTTCATAACCTAGTCGTACCAGAGACTGTGAGTGCATTATGACTGGTTTCGTTCGTCAGCTAGCACAGTGACGGTGGCTGCTCCCATTCGAAGTCTGTTCATGTGGACTACATAGAGACGTTGTCGGCTGTACAACTTTCGTGTTCATCTCCATTTCTCGTCTGCAAAGGTCTGTGCTATAAGAGGTAACTCATATAATCCCTGAATCATGATCATTCGCAAGGATCCTTGGAAGGGAAATTTTATTTTTCCACTGCGTTTTATCTCTATTTATTGCGCGATTTCCTTTCAATAGGCATTCTTAGCCTTCATTCAAGAACTTTTGCTATTTCTTGGATTGAAGAACCTCTAGAACTCTTGCCTAATCCTATTTTACCATCGAAGCTTAGGAGAATCGTTAAAAACAAGTGGGAGGATCGTCTTCATACCGAAAGGGTGTCCCGGTTCCATTTAATTATACCTTGTTAGGATTTATGTTTGGATTTGTGTTATTCTAGCTTAATGAGAAATACTATGAGTAGCTGACTCTATCAATAGGGGTGATGAGGGATCTTTTATGATATTCTTGAAATTTATTTAATTACTATTATGAGTTTCCTATTATCCTATTGAATGTGTTATTCTTAGCATGCTTAATCTTATAGGATCTGGCCAGTCCTTAATAAATTAGTTAATTGTAGGCGATCGTACCACAATTAGTTAATAGAACTCTAGGAATAACTGAATTCGCTACTTATGCCAGATCAAAGATAGTTGCTTACTTACAATCAGTCATTGAATTGATAAACTCACTGTCTCTTAATGCTCTTTCTTTTAATCGCCTTGCATGATTATTGGGGGTAGTTCTTAGGAAGAAGACTATTAGTTTTGCATGATCATTAGGTGTTAATAGTATAAGATGGGTGATTGGATTTCAATTAGGAATTACATCTCATAATAGTTGGTTAATAGATTCAAGAACTAAGTATTAGTAGATTCAAGAACTAAGTATTAGCGATCTCGGTTCCCCTAGGCTCTCCTTATTTGATCTCTCTCTACTTCTTATGATTGAAACCATTTCTATCGTTAGTCTAAATAGCGTAGGATCTTTATTAAGTTAGTACTCGCGCATTCCCTGTGGGTTCGACATTCGGAGTCTTAAATATACTCCACTTTATTATAAGTTACGATTAGGTGCATTTGCCTGAGCTGCAACAAGTTTTTGGCTCCGTTCCCGGTGAATATTCTAACGTTATTAAAATAACGAGGTTATAATTACTTTAGACATTTTACTTTATTTTATTTGTGTTTTAATTGTTCTTTACTTCGTTATAAAATTTAATTATTTGACTTTCATATACTCAGGCACTGCCGATAACTAGGGGCAATGGTTGAGGAACTCATATTAGAAGAATACTTCTCTCTAACGGTCGACATGTCGGATAACATTAACTACCCAATCATTAGACTGTGCGATTTTGAGTTCAAACTAGCCTTAATCTCAATGGTGTCCGCAGTGCAATTTTTGGGACTACCTTCGGAAGACCCACATGCTCATCTCAAGAATTTTCAGAGGATACTCAATACTGTCAAATACAATGGTGTCCCAATCGAAACCATTAAGCTGAGATTATTCTTGTTCTCTTTACAAGGGAAGGCTCAAGTCTGGTTAATTCACTGGCTCCTAATTCAATCATTACTTTGGGAGGACTTGAAGAGCAAATTTCTCCATAAGCATCTCTCTCCCGCAAAATCTACAGAATTAAGCGCCAATATAGTTAACTTCAAACAACTCGAAGCCGAATCAATGCATGAGGTTTGGGAGCAATTTCAATGACTTCTCAGAAACTTCCCGCATCATAAACTCACTGTAACACCCCGTTCTGGAGTGCTATTGTACTAAACTTAACCCTAAATGCAACGAAATTTGCGAAATAATACTCTTCTTGTCTTTTGGAAAACGCGGTAAATTTTTTTTTAAAAAAAAACAAATACTTTTTGCAAAACACAATCAGAGTATCAACAACATTTTAGAAACATGATGGAATTATACCATGCAAAAGACTGATGCAACTGAATATACATACATATATTACAATTTCCAAAAGAAAGGATAGCTGTCAAGTTTTACATACAGAAAATAGTAAATAAATATCCACATAAGGAATACACCTAAAGTATGAACACCTTAATAAGAGTAATCATACTTCTGAGGTACTCCCGGCAGTTACCCACATAGGGGGCTGCTCTAAAAGCAAAGTGTCAAACCTATCTAATAACCATAAAATACTAAAGATCAGACTGACTGGTCACCACCAAAACTATATACAACATAGACAGACAACACCAGCTACCACTCTATAAGTCACTGCCCAAGTCCTCCAACGGGTCCTCCTCCTCCTCCTCCATCAAGTCATCTTCCTCAATTCATCCTTCACCGCTGCAGCCAGCCTCGTCACACATCCAACAAACAGGAAGAGGATCCACATGTGGAGTGGGTGTCTTGTCACGTAAGGGAGGAGTCGGCACAGCCTCCGGCTCTGGCTCTGGATCTGCTACATGACTAGGAGAGTCCGCTACCGCGCGTGAAGTTGAAGCTCCCACCGTCCAACATCTCACGCCTACGCTCTTACGAGCTGTCCTCCGAACCTTAGCACCTCTAGTCGATGGTGCATAGCGAGTAGTAATCCGTCTAGGGATCTCGAAAGACTCGTCAAGTAAAGCAGTAGAGGTAGTCGGTATCACCCGGTCCTACTGAGTGTGAAGCCATCCGTCCACGATCTATCCAACCATCACCAGCAAGCTCACGGTACACTGGGTAATCTTTTGTCGTGTCGCCAGTCCTTCCACACGAGTCGTCTCTAACACGTCCCCTCTATATACAACTCGGCCTGAAGTGGGGTCGAACTCTATGGCCAAGGGTATGTTCATATTGAGGAAGTCAAACGTCGTCTCCGACCATAGGGTCATCGTCGGGATCTCCATAATTCTCACCATCGTCTAGGTTACCATCATTAATTGAAGGAACCATGGGCAATGGTCAACTTCTTAATTAAAGTAGACAACACAGTATAACATAATGCACATCTTAATAAAATGCATTAATGCTCTGCAAATGCGACTACATGACACTGTTTATGATTCCGGAGTACCAACGATACTGAATCTCCTTCCGACACTATTCAGACCTAGGACTGTCCTGACAACACTGAATCCCCTTCCAGCATTATTCAGGTGGATCATCTTGACGACACTGAATCCCCTTCCAGCACCATTTAGGTCTAGGATTGTCCCACCATAGGCTAACGACGATACTGAATCCCCTTCCGGCACTATCCAGATCGAAGTTACCATTATGCATGTCAATGCACTTCACCAACTCCAATGAACATATCAACGCATATGATATTTCAACATGGCATAATTAAATAACATTTTAATTATCCAACACCAACTCAACAGCATATATCTTAACATGATTCAAGCATATATCCAAACATATCATATTCACAACTCACAATAGTTCAATAATTCACGAAACTTCGCATTCACATATCAACAGATATCAGACATCAGCATTCAACAACACTATACATCACACATACACGCAAAACACAACACATAGAATGTGAAGAGCCCTTACCAAGGGTTAACATCTCGTGTCAAAGCACGTCACAGCTCTACCCAACACGAACTCAAGTCCTCAAGATCCTAAACAACACACATCAAAATTTAGCACAACTCTAGTTCACCCAAATTAGTTCCCTAGGTTATGGTTTCACTCTAACCCCTAGGTTCCACAACCCAAAAATTCTTTTATTAGTACTCACACTTAAAAATACTAAAACAAAGCTAAAATAACATTTTTAAACACTTTATAACTTACTCAAAACTGTTTAACTAAACTTTTAAATTTTAAAACACTAGAAAATCATTTTCTTTCAAAACCAAAAAAAATATTAAACTTATAAAATATTTAATTATCAACTAATAGTATATCAACCAAGTAAAATTTAAAACAACAATAAAATTACTAAAACCCCTGGGTTTAATAGTATAATAACACTGGAAATTCTTCTTTTTCTAAAACCTTTACAACAACAAAACCAACACTAAAATTTAAAGAATTTGATACTAAATTTTCTAAGACTCCACTTTGTTCAAGAAACACAAAGATTCCTCCAACATAGGTGTTTCATTGTCTTAAAATATTAAAATAACATTTTATAAAATTTTAACTCAAATCAAATGTTTCCAAAAATCCCTAAACTTCAACAACAACTAACCATACAAGGATCAAGGTTTAAAATACAAAAATTTTATTCTCTTCTCCCTTGAAGCTCACAGCTTCAACAATAATAATTAGGGAAAAATATTTAATTTTCTTCCAACCAAAACCTTAATAACAACTATGCTAAAAACCACTTCTAAAACTCTAAGAAATCAAGCAAGAACTTAAAAAAAAAAAGATTTGCTAAAACTCTTCTCCAAATCATAGCTTGAATCAAGCTCAAGGAGAATAAAAACTAAATCTTTTCTTTGATTAAACACAAATCACAACAACAATAACAAATTTAAAAGCTAGACAACAAATACACCTCTAAAATTTAAGATTCACATGAAGCAATCACCCCCTTTTTCTTTTAGAGGCTCACGGCCTAGGGTCCCAAAACAAGGGGAAGAAATTATCATTTTACTTCATGATCATAATCAAAACAAGATGGAAGAAATAAACAAGGAAAATCAAAGAAATAACCACCCACAAACCCTAAGATGGCCACGGTTTTGGCTTCAAAATCAAAGGGGGAGGAAGTTGATTTTATACTCACTCACTTGGTCAAGGTTTTGATGCTATTTAGGAGAAGAAAATAAAAGTAAATATTGGTGTTTATAGTGGAGGAAAGCCACGGCCCCCAGAGGAAGAAAGGGAGGAAATGGAAGCTTAGTGTTCTCTCTTTTCTTCACTTTCTAACTCATGAAACTTAATATAAAAAAAAAATTGAATGAAGAGGTAAAAAGGGGAAGGGCTTTGGCCTGATGGAAATAAAAAAATGAGGGAGGAATAGAACCTAGCCTTTTACTTAACTTGGAGACCAAGTATCTTCGAGATCAAGTAAAACAAAAATTTGAGTGAGTGAAAAAGGGGAGGGAACTCATGCTGGACACAAGAAAAAGGGGAAGGAAAAATAAATTTTAATAAAAGGAACTACTAGTCTCACATTTAATTAGGATAAGCACCACCTAGTCAACCATGTAAAAATGGACACCTAGCACTATAAAACAAGATTCTAATCTAATCACCACATCTAACATCTAATCCCTCTCTTCTCATGATTACCCCTTAATCCTACAGTTTTGAGTGTCCTAAAAAAAATACGGCGTCGAGTAATCGTGTTACCGATTAATTCTTTCGCCGATTAAATCGCGAAAATTAATTTACTTAGAAATTAATTCACCGCGTGATAATAAATTATCATAAATAATAAAAACAATTGAAAACACTCAATCATAATAACAACAAGTTAGAATTCGATTTTCATCAAAATCGGAATTCGTTTAAAATTTTATTGCGAAAAAAAAAAACAATCCGGTGATTCAAAATACGGCGAAACTTCGTTAGAATATTTCGACGATTTTTTAACCATGAATTAATATAAAATATTAATTCTCAAATTTAATTTTATCCTGATTTAATTTAATCACTTACTTATCAAACAAGAACTGCTTATTAGAGCATAAATACGGCAAATTAAACTATAATAACGTTAAATCGCATCGTAAAATTTACGGATGTTACACTCACTAAGTGGCAACTAGTACAGATTCTGTATAATGGATACAACAGGCAGAGTAGAGCCGCCATAAATACTGCTTGTGGAGATCCCTGGGATCGAGAACACTGTCTGAAGCTTATGAAATAATAAAGGAGATGGCTCAAAACAATGCTCAATGGTCAACAGCAAAGGTGCAACCCAGATTAAAGTCCGAGCACTATAGCATGGAGACCGACACATCCTTGGAAGCTAAATTAGATGCAATAGCTGAAAAGTTCGAAGCACTATTAGCAACACGAGTCCGATCTAATGCTGTCGAGAATATTCGCAATCAGGAACCCATGACAACTAAGGACCAAATTGAGAAAGTCAACTTTGTGGGATCTTATTCAAACAACAACAATCCTGTTTTGAAGAATCAGAGATTCTTATATTTACAGTGCCAAGCTCAAAGAGGAGGAAGTTCCAGCCTGCCCGAAACTATGCATAATTTCATCAAATCGGTTGATGAAAGATTTAAGTGCCTAGAAAATATGGTGAGCACGGCCGCTGAAAACTAGAAGAAGTTGCAAGATCAAGTAGCCACTTTGGTAAATTACATGATCCAAAAGAATGACAAAGGAATGGATGCTAAAAAGGCAACTACCTCAGAAGTGCAATCTAACTTGATCACGACAAGGGGAGGAAAAGTAGTTACAGGATCCGATGTGAAGGATAACGACAATTCATCGTCAGCTCATACTCACAAGGAACCACCTGTTCAGGATGGGAATAAGGATGCAGAAAGTAAGGAACTTGAAGTGGAGCAATTGGCAAAACCTGCCAAGGTGCATGATGCAACCCCCAAGGCAGCCTTCCCACAGAGATTGATAAATGATCAGCAGGACCCTCAATTCGCAAAATTTTTGGAAGTCCTAAAACAACTAACCATAAACATACCTTTCGTGGAAGTTATCTCTCAGATGCCCAAGTATGCTAAATTTCTAAAGGACATCCTTACTAACAAGAAGAAGCTAGAGGAATTTTCTACATTAAAATTAAGTGAGGAATGCTCATATTTCTGAAGAAGTTAACTCCTAAGATGAAGGATCCAGGAAGTTTCACGATCCCTTACACTATCGGGAATGCTTACTTTGAAAAGGAACTCTGATTTGGGATCTAGCATCAATATAATGCCTCTATGTATTTTTCAGCGACTTGGTTTAAAAGAATCTAGACCCATAAGACCTCGACTATAATTAGCAGATAGATCTGTGGTACACCCCAAGGGAATAATTGATGTTGTCCTAGTAAAAGTAGATAAGTTTATCTTCCCAGTTGACTTTATGGTCTTGGATATGGAAGAATATAAGGAGGTTCCACTTTTATTAGGGAGACCATTCTTGGCCACCGGAAGAACTTTCATTAATGTTCACCATGGGAAAGCTCACTTTAAGGCTAAATGACGAGGAAGTTGTGTTCCAAGTGTTTGATTCCTTAAAATCCCCACTAGTTTCCAATCTTGCAAGTTTATCGATACTATAGATGAATCTGCATTAACCTTTTCTGATTTACGGGGACATTTATTCAAAGACCCCTTGGAGAGAGCCTTGACCTATAGCGAAAGCAACATCTCTGATCTAGAAGATGTGAATAATGAAGTCATGGCACTGGATGCTGGCATGGTACCCGGTGGATGGAATGGAATGCAGCAATTTGAAAAATTAGAAAGACCAGATATTAAGAAAGCAAAGCCATCCATTGAGGAACCGACCAGAGCTTGAACTAAAACCTTTAACTACAAATCATAAATATGTACTTTTACATCCACCCTTTTCCTTACCAGCTATAATTTCATCTTCTTTGACAGGTAGCATGGAAGAGAAACTCCTAAAAGTGTTAAGGGAAAACAAGGAAGCTTTTGGTTGGAGTATTCATGACATAAAGTGAATTAGTCCTTGAATATGCTGTCATAGAATCTATATGGAGACAGACCATAAACCAAAAGTGCAACCTCAGCGAAGGCTCAATCCAAATCTAAAAGAAGTAGTGAAAAAGGAAGTTATTAAGTTACTTGATGCTAATATTATTTATTCTATTTCTGACAGTTCTTAGGTAAGTCCTGTGCAGGTAGTACCTAAAAAGGGAGGAACCACAGTTATGGAGAACGAACAAAAACAATTGATTGCGGTGAGAAAGGTGACTGGTTGGCGCATGTGTATCGACTACAGGAAATTAAATAAAGCAACTAGGAAAGATCACTTTCCCCTTCCTTTTATTGACCAAATGCTTGAAAAATTTTCTGGGCATGAATTTTACTGTTGTTTAGATGGCTATTCAGGTTATATGCAAATTCCCGTAGCTATGGAAGATCAAGAAAAAAAACTACTTTTACATGCCCCTATGGGACTTTTGCATATCGAAGAATGCCTTTGGTTTGTGTAATGCTCCTGCTACATTTCAAAGATGCATGATGGCTATATTTTCTGATATTCTAGAAAATTGCATAGAAATATTTATGGATGACTTCTCTGTCTATGGGTCCATTTTTTATGTTTGCTTACATAATTTAAATCTTGTACTAAAAAGATGCATATAAACAAATTTAGTTCTAAATTGGGAAAAATGTCAATTCATGATTTCAGAATGCATAGTTTTAGGACACAAGATTTCTAAAAAGGGTATTGAGGTTGACCCCGCAAAGATTGAAGTTATTTCTAAATTATCACCCCCAAACTCAGTCAGAGCAATTAGAAGTTTTCTAGGACACGTAGGTTTCTATCGAAGATTTATTAAAGATTTTTCACAAATTGCAATACCACTTTCTAATCTTTTAGTTAAGGACGTGCCTTTTGAATTTTCTAATGCATGCTTAGAAGCTTTCAAGACTCTAAAATCTCAATTAATTAATGCTCCTATTGTTATAGCTCCTGATTGGTCTATACCATTTGAACTAATGTGTGATGCAAGTGATGTTGCAGTTGGTGCTGTTTTAGGAAAAAGAAAGGATAAAATATTTCATACTATTTATTACGCCAGTAGAACTTTGCATAAAGTTCAGCAAAATTACACTACTACTGAAAAAGAACTACTAGCGGTCATCTTTGCATTTGATAAATTTTGCTCTTATTTGGTTATGTTAAAGGTTATAGTTTATACTGACCTTCTGCAATTAGACACCTACTTGCTAAACAAGATGCAAAACCACGACTAATCAAATGGATTCTATTGCTACAAGAATTCGATGTAGAAATTAAAGATAAACGAGGAGTGGAGAATGTCATCGCATATCACCTCTCAAGAATAGACCCATCAGTAAGACCCCCCATTGAAGAACGAATTAGAGACCTTCCCAGAGGAGCACATATTCTCAATCTCATCAGCGCCATGGTATGCAGATTTTGTTAACTACTTGGCCGGTAAGGTGCTTCCGCTGAATTTAACATATGCTTAGTGTAAGAAGTTTTTTTTCTAATATTAAAAACTATTTGTGGGATGAATCGTACTTGTTTAAAATCTGTGCTGATAAAATAATTAGGAGGTGTATCCTAGAAACTGAATACCATTCTATATTAGAGTATTGTCATTCCAGAGAAGTAGGAGGTCATTTTGGTTCTACTAGGACAACACAAAAAGTTTTATAATGAGGTTTTTATTGGCCTACTTTTTTAAAGACGCTTATAACTTTGTTAAGGCTTGTGATCCGTGCCAAAGGAGTGGAAATATTTCTAGAAAACAAGACATCTCTTAAAATAGTATTTTAATTTGTGAACTTTTTGATGTTTGTGGCATAGATTTCATGGGACCCATTTCTATATCCTATAACAACATTTATATACTAGTAGCTGTAGATTATGTTTCTAAATGGGTGGAGGCGGTAGCACTTCCTGCTAATGATGCAAGACAGGTTATTAGATTCTTGAAAAGAAATATTTTTACTAGATTTGGAACTCCTAGAGCAATAATAAGCGATGGCGGCAATCATTTTTGTAACAAGCAGTTTGAAAATCTTTTAACAAAATATGGGGTATCACATAAGGTAGCCACACCCTATCATCCACGAACCAGTGATCAAGTGGAAATTTCCAATAGGGAGATTAAGAAAATCTTAGAAAGAACCGTAAATATTTCAAGAAAGGATTGGTCCCTAAAATTGGATGGTGCACTATGGGCATATATAACTGCATTCAAAACCCCAATTCGTATATCACCTTATAGGCTAGTATTTGGGATAGCGTGTCAGTTACCTTTGAATTAGAACATAAAGAATATTGGGCTATTAAAGCTTTGAATTTTGAGATACAACCTGCAGGTAAGCAACAGTTGTTGCAACTCAATGAAATGGATGAACTTCGTCTAGAGGCATATGAAAATCTAAAACTGTACAAAGAACGTACAAAAATGATGGCATGATCAACGTATCCAAAAATGAAGTTTCTAAATTGAAGACAAGGTGCTAATATATAATACGCGTCCCCATCTATTTCCAGGAAAGCTGAAATCCCATTGGTCAGGCCCTTATGAAGTGATACAAACCTTATGAAGTGATACAAGTTTTCCCCTATTGAGAATTAGAAATGCGTAAAAACAATGGTGAAACATTTAAGGTGAATCGACAGCGGGCTAAATACTATGTTGAAGGGACAACAAGAGAATGACCTGTCATGCTCCTACAATCTCCAACCACTTAACACAGAGCAATACATCAGACTCGCGATGTTAAATAAGCGCTTCGTAGGAGGCAACCTGTGTTATTTAATTTCAAGTTATCTACTTTCATTATATTTACTTTTATATAGTTTATTGTGATTCGTAGTTTCTCCAGCCACTCGATAGCTCTATAGGTAATAGTAAGGCAGCAATAATTGAATCAGCCCTTCGCAACCTGCTTGTGAAATTATCAGAGGGGAGTACTGTAATACCCCATTTCCGGAGCGCTACTAAACTAATATTCTGACAAAAGTTGACATGTTTCTGAAAGGAAGAATACTCTGCATTGCATGTTTTCCAAAAATGTGGTTCTATATATATATATATATTTTTTTTTAAAACTTCTTTCTAAATTAACTGCCAGAGTATCATAGCGACTTTTAGAAACATGGCGGAAAATAATTTAAGACATCACATAACTACATTCAATTAATCCATCAATTCACGTTTAATAACACATGTCTTGAAACATAACAGATATTTATTACAATACTGAAATAGACGACAAATATCCTATAGCTGGTCGACACGCTACGCTCCTTACTAGACTACTGGTAAGTTCCACAACCATAACACAAGTAAAAAGCTGGACGACTATCCTCAGCTGCTCCTCTCTGTAGTTCCGAATCCTTCGCTTGCTTCACCATCTGGGTTACATTCATCAATTGAAAGAACCACCGGCAAGGGTCAACTTCTTAAAAAAAAATAGGTACAAATACAACAACATATTTGATAACAAAGCATATTAATTACATAGACATTATGGAACTCACATGCTTCGACACAAATAAATCAACAACCATAACACACGAGATAACAAAATGCATAAATTCCCAAAATGCAACTCAAAACACTCCCTCAAGACACTCTCACAAGACTCTACTCAAAACTCATATTCTCACGACACTTGACAATTTTTCCGGAAAGCAGACGCCGATCCATCCACTGAATACCAGTCGTAGCTTTGGGATCTTCGCTCTCCCTAGGACATTCAGCTCCGGTTCCTTAACGTTGCGACGCCTAGATAATCCACCATGAACGAAGGGGACCTAGCACCCTCAGTTGTCCGGCTCACAGCTCAAAAACGTCTCGACGACTCGACTAAGCTCTCAGACTCGATGAACAATTCGCCGCATATGAAATTCAAAGAGTGGTACGCAAGATTATTCGACCGCATATCAAATAATAAGAGCATGCTTAATATGAAGATTCAACAACTTAAGCAATAAAAGCAGTTTGCATGGAGAAACGCAATTCAATAAGCAATACGCAATTCGCAGCATGCATTCAATCTCATATTAAATAATTGCATAACTCAATAATATCAGCAGACATCACATGCTTGACACGCAAATCAAGGAATCTATCCCTCTGCAACTCGATGGAGTTGACAGAGAGGTATGACAAATGTGGGGGGTTGGGTTCAGGAGACCAACCGCAAAGTTTTCACCCACGATGACTCGGAAAATGGACGACCGCACGACAATAAAATAAGCGAAGGGGTTCGGAAACCCTAACTTCGAACCCGGAGAGTTCTCAGACTTCTTCGCATTTAAAACTTGCCCTTACACAAGGACATACAAAAATAAAAGCCTACAATATCTAGAAGTTCCCTTTCCGAACTCCAAGCCATGCATCCACGTATTCCTCGATCCTACGCCGCACGATCTCGGATTTACTCAAGGCCTAACACAGCAAACAAACTTAGCACAATTCTAAGGGCCTAATTCTATAACCCTTAGTCTCTCAACTTAACCCTTTCCTAACCAAAAATTCATTCAAGCATTTAAATACTAGCTACTAGAAAACAAATAAGGTTTTTGAACTAAAACACTTCTAAAAAAAAAGTAACACATAACACTTACTTTAGAAAATGCTAACTTATTTGAAAGGAGTGAAGTTTTGAAACTAAAATCTTTTCTTGAAACTTCAAAATAAACAATCATGCAATTAGCCACTTTCATAAATTTCAAGGCCTAAAACATATACTCATGCAAGCATTTAGACAAGTTTACAAACAAAATTCCCCTTCCAATACCTCCTAGGGCCTCTCGGTCACAACCTCCTTTCTTTCAAAAAGAATTTGCAAAACTTCCTTTCATGATCTACAAACCACAAATCACTTCCAAGTCATTTTCAATTATACTACAAGGAAATAAACATCAAGTTAACACAAAACATGACTCAAGCACATTCAAAGATATGTTTCTAAAACCTTTTCCAAAAACAAGAGTTTCAAGAGTTCTTTCAATCCACCAAACACTTTTTACTTAAAAACTAGTTTGAAATACTAAGTCACATACTTGAAGTATTTGTGTAAAGAATCTTCTCTTGAGAACTAAAACACAACACACAATTTAAAGGCTAGCTTTTGAAGAATTATTTTTCTACATTTCTAAAATCCTAATTATCATACCTCTAAGCAAATGGTTCCCACAAAATCAATTACCAACTCAAGCTTACAAGAAAAAGCACAATTCCCTTTCAATTGATAAATCATGTTCAAAACCAAATTCTAAGTTTCATAGCTCATTTACGAAAAACAATTCCAAGGTAAAAGTTTCAAGAGACTTTCCAAATTCTTTTAGCCAAAACATTTTCATCATGGCCATAATCATGCTAATTAATCAAAGAACAAGTCAAACAATTTTCACATGCCATTCTAGTCCCTCAAGAACCACTTTTTCACAAAACATATACTAGCTCTTCTACTTACTCATGCATAACAATCCCAATAACAATAAAAGTACCCAAAACATATCATTTAACAATTGAATACATGATTCTACAACATAAACCCTTATTTTCCCAATTTAAAGAAGAGGTTTAAACCATAAAACAACTAGTTAACATGTTAGTTCCAAACTACTACCCCAAATAACAACAACAACACAACCAATAGTTCTATTTACTAACTAATAGCATGATTGAGCCTCAACATCCCACTACCCCTCTTTTCCCCTTTAGTTTCACTTAGGGTTTCAAGATTGGGGTTTATGTGTTCATCTCTTTCATCAAGTCATGATCAAACAACACAACAACATTAAACAAACATAAATCAAGACTAGGAAGCAAAGAAAATACAACCTAGTGAGAGGAGGATGGGGGCGCTGTTTTTGACAGAAAATGGGGGAGGAAATTTCAGTTTTTCTCCTTGCTTGGTTGGTTGGAAGATGATGAATCAAGGTTGGTTGGAAGATGATGAATCAAGTTGAAGTTAAGCTTAGGTGAAAGAATGGTGGAGATTGGGGGTCAAAAATGCAAGAAAGAGTGAAAGAACCAAAATGTGTGGAGGTGGGAAGGTTCACGCAGCTATGAAGAAGGAGAAGGAAGAAATGAAAAACAACAGCAAATGGGTTGGATGATGGGGAGTCACGCACGGGAAGAAAAAAAAAGAAGAGGAGTTATGTTCTCTTTTTCTTTTCTTTTCTCTCCCACTTAGTCAATTTAGGTGGACAATAAAAGAAAATGAATAAGTGAAAAAGGGGGGAAAGGGTCACGCAGCTGGTGGCTAAAAAAGGAGAGAAAAAAAACAATAATTAAAAACAAGGTTTTACTTGGTGAGAAAAATTTAGGATAAGCATAAAATAATTAGTCACCAAAAGTGTGACACCTACACACTAAAAAGCTAGATGCTAATCCCATCAACAAGTATAACCCACCTAATCTCTCCTCTCTCATAATTACCCTCTAATCCTAGAGTCTAACGCGTACTAAAAACACGGCGTCGAGTAACTGCGTTACCGATTAATTTCTCACCGATAAATTCGCGAAAATTAATTTAACGAGAAATTAATTCACCGAGTGGTAATGTATTGTCATAAATATTAAAAACAATCTAAAACACTCAAAAATAATCACAAGAAGTTACGTTTCAATTTTCATCGAAATCGGAGTTGGTTTTAAATTTTAATGCGAATAAAATTTACCCGGCGATTCAAAACGCGACGAACTTCGTTAGAGTTTTCCGACAATTTTCGAACCATGAATTAATATAAAATATTAATTCTTAAATTTAATTTCATCTTGATTTAATTCAATCGTTTTCTTAGTCAACAAAAATACGCGTTACCGCGTCACACAGAAAACTTGTAAAATGTTTTAATTGGTGAATTCACATTAAAGCAACATACGTCTACGCTGTCTATTAATTTGAATTGACATCATGAATAATATTTATTTATAATAAATAAATTATTCAAAATAGCTCAAAATAATTTCCCGTACTCTCAGTAAATCATTGAGGTGATCAATCTCTCTGACTTATTTATCGAGTATTCCAGATTTTATTGTTAAAATCACTTTTCTTAAAAATTTGGGATGTTACAAGTACCTTTCCACCTTAACATATTTACTAGCGCTTATTTTATGATTGTAGCAGTGAAGACACTGCTAAAAATAAGTGTGGAGAGGGATTTTACATTTTTATTTATTACTTGTCCCAAATTTATCTACTTTTATGGGGTATTTTGAGTACTAAAATGTGTCAATTTGTGTTATTTAAAGTGTAAAAGTACCTATTTGTGTCCTATTTTGTAGGATTCTCACAAAGACGATACTTAGAGCAAAAGATGAGAAAGCGGACCAAAAATGGCAAGACTTGGATATTTCTGGCAATTCTGGACTTACAGTACAGCATGGCATATAGTTGTACGGTCGTACCTATTCAAGTACAGCAGTAGGGGCGTATCTCATGGTCAGTATAGCCTGGCGACGAAGAAAAATTCAATACGGTCGTACCAAAGGCAGTACGGCCGTACCCATGAGCAGTCAAGCCGCACCCAGTGCATCAGCACGAGCCAGCACTGAGAATAGAAAGCGGTATGACTGTGTATAAAGATGATACGGCCGTACCTAGTCCCAGATCACCCAGATTTGAAGCCAGTTTGATTTAGTGCGCTGCCAAGCCTATAAGTAGGCATTCTTAGCCCTCTTTCAAGAACTTTTGCTATTTTTTGGATTGAAGAACCTCTGGAGCTCTTTCCTAATCCAATTTTGTCATTGAAGCTTAGGGGAATCGTGAAGAACAAGTGGGAGCACCGTCCTCACATCGAAAGGGTGTCCCAATTCCATGTAATTATGTCTTTGAGGGATTTATGTTTGAATTTGTGTTATTGTAGTATATTGAGAAATACTATCAGTAGCTAACTCTATCACTAGTGGTGATGGTGGATCTTTTATGTTATTCTTGACATTTATTTAATTACTATTATGAGTTTCCTATTATCCTATTGAATGTGTTATTCTTGACATGCTTAATCTCATAGGATCTGGCCAGTCTTTAATGAATTAGATAATTGTAGGCGATCGTACCACAATTAGTTAATGAAACTCTAGGAATAACTGAATTCGCTAATTATGTCGGATCAAGAATAGTTGGTTATTCCCAATTAGTCATTGAATTGATAAACTCACTGTCTCTTAATGCTCTTTCTTTTAATCGCCTTGCATGATCATTGCGGGAAGTTCTTAGGAAGAAGACTATTAGCATTGCACGATCATTGGGTGTCTATAATATAAGAGTGGGTGATTGGCTTTCAATTAGGAATTATAGCTCATAATAATTGGTTAATAGATTCAAGAACTAAGTATTAGTGAACCCGGTTTCCCTAGGTTCTCCCTATTTGATCTCTCTCTTGTTCTTGCAATATTGCTTTGTTATTTATAATTTAATTATCTTGTTCTCGAAACCATTACTCTCATTAGTCTAAATAGCATAGGATCTTTATTACCTTAGTACCTGGGCATTCCCTGTGGGTTCGACATTCGGAGTCTTAAATATACTCCACTTTATTAAAAGTTACAATCAGGTGTACTTGCCTGAGCCGCAATAATCAATAACAATAAGAGAATTGCACTCTAACCAAAGATTTCGCTAGCCTAATAAAGTCACAATTAAGAATAGATACATGTTACCGAGAATAGATGATTTGATGAATCAGCTGAAGGGGCAGCAATATTTTCCAAGATTGATTTAAGGTCATGATACCATCAGATTAGACTCAAGAAGGAAGATGTACCTAAGACTGGTTTCCGAACTCGATATGGACACTACGAATACTTGATCATACGCTTTGGCGTGACTAATACCCTATCAGTATTTGTGGACTATATAAATAAGATATTCCACCCGTTCTTGGATAAGTTCGTTGTCTTCTTTATTGACGCCATTCTAATCTATCCATGCACCAAGGAGGAACATCTGGAATACCTGCGTGTAATATTGCAAATTCTCAAGGATAGACAACTCTATGCGAAAGTATCTAAATGTGAATTTCGGTTGGAAGGAGTTCAATTCTTAGGACACATTATAAATAGGGATGTAATTGCAATAGATCCTGCTAAGGTAGAAGCGGTGTTGCAATGGGAGAGGCCCACTATAGTTAGTGAAGTGAGGAGTTTTCTTGGATTAATAGGATACTACCGAAGATTTATTGAAGGGTTTTTCAATATGCACTGCCCTTAACCCAATTAACCAGAAAGGGTTCTTCCTTTGAGTTTTCAGATAGGTGTGAAAGGAGTTTCTAGGAATTAAAAAATAGATTGATCACCTCTCCCATATTAGTCTTACCTGACCCCTAAGGAATTTGAGGTATATTGTGCCTCTCATCAAGGCTTATGTTGTGTGTTGATGCAAGAAGGTAGGGTGGTAGATTATGCTTCTAGGCAACTAAGAATTCATAAGTGGAACTATCCTACCCATGACCCAGAATTGGCAGCGGTAGTATTTGCCCTAAAGATATGGAGACACTACTTGTATGGGGCTAAGTTTAGTGTCTTTAGCGACCACAAAAGCCTGAAATACTTATTTGATCAGAAGGAGTTAAACATGTGACAACGAAGGTTGATGGAGTTCATAAAGAATTATGAGTTCGACCTACATTAACATCCGGGAAAAGTTAATGTAGTGGCCAATGCGTTAAGTAGGAAATCTTTACATGTGTCTGCAATGATGGTGAAATTTGAGCTAATTGAACAATTTAGAGATATGAGTCTAGGGGTGGAAGTGCAAAGAGGGAAGTTATACCTAGGGAAAGTCACTATCACCAACGATTCTCTTGGAATAGTAAGCAAAAGACAGAAAACAGGCGAGTATCCTAAAAAGATGAGAAAAGCAGTAGAGGAATGGAGGAGTTTGGAGTTTGTGATAGGACTGGATGGAGTGATAAGATTTAGAAATAGGATATGCATTCCCGAGGAACACGAGATAAGAAGAATGATATTAGATGAAGGACATAAGAGTATGTTAAGTATTCATCTAGGAGCAACTAAGATGTATTAAGACCTGAAGAAACTATTTTGGTGAACTGGTATGAAAAAGGAAATAGCAATGTTTGTTCTTTCATGCTTAATTTGTTAAAAGGCCAAGAACGAACATAAAAAACCAGCAGGAAATCTTCAGCTGTTGGTAATACCTGAATGGAAATGGGATAGTATAACTATGGATTTTGTAGTAAAGAAATAGTAAGACTACACGAAGTACCTATGAGCATTATTTTCGACAAAGATCCTAGGTTTACATTGAGCCTCAGGAGGAAAGTACACCAAGCAATGGGTACTAAGCAAAACATGAGCTTCGCTTACGATGTCTAAACCGATGGCCAGTCTGAGAGGACCGTTCAATCCCTTGAGGATCTCTTTAGAGCATGTATTCTTGAAAACATGGGGTGTTAGGATGAACTATTACCCTTGATAGAATTCACTTATAACAGTAGCTATCATTCAAGTATAGGAATGGCACATTATGAAGCATTGTATGGTCAGAAGTGTCGAACACCACTTTGCTCTTAGGTCCTGAACTAATCCAACAGACTTCAGAACAAGTCAAGATAATTAGGGAAAAGATGAAGGCAACTCATGACAGAAAAAAGAGTTACCATGACAGAAGGACTAGACCTCTAGAGTTTAAAATAGGGGAACATGTATTTCTGAGAGTCTCTCCAAGGACTGGCATTGGCAGAGCGATCAAATCAAAGAAGTTGACCCCTCGAATCATAGGACCCTTTCAAGTTCTTCGTAAAATTGGACCAGTTGCCTATCATGTCGCACTACCTCCAAGTCTTTCCAACCTCCATGATGTATTTTATATATCCCAGCTTCAGAAGTATCATCCCGATGTGTCCTATCTCATTGAGCCTGAGTCCATATAGCTCAGAGATAACTTAGAATATGAAGCATTACCCTTGAGTATTGCATACATGAATATTAAGGAACTCCACAGTAGGAAAATCCCTATGGTCCGAATTATTTGGGATGAAAGGATGGGAAATACCACCTGGGAGCGAGAGGCTGACGTCAAAAAATAGTATATGCATCTTTCCCTCGGTACGTAAATTTTCGAGGACGAAATTTTTTAACGAGGGTGGTAATGTGATGACCCCTAAAAATTAAAACAATAATTTTGGAATATGGGCCAAGAAATGCTTAGAAACCCTAATTAAGGATGAAATGGCCCTAAAAAGACAAAAATACCCCTATGGAGGCGGGGAGACCCCTAGAAGCTTCTAAAAGAAGAAAAATTAGATTTTTCCCTAAAACTTTCATTGCGGCACGATGGTACCATGAGAGGGGATTGTCGTGACGCGATGATGTCTGGCATCATCACGGTAAATTCACTGACACGTGTAAAGGCAAAAGGAATCGTCGCGACGTGACTGTGCATATTGCGATGGCCCCAAACCTTAACTATAAAAATCGCCCCTTCCACCCCCCAAACTTGCACCACTCCCTTCTCTCTCTCATGGGGACTCGGGGTGTCACTCTGGAGGCGAGGCAGGGGCATAAGCAACAACGGTCTTCCAGGCAGATAAGGGGAGATATGAACCCTACCACTAGGAATAATAGGATTAGAATAGGTGTAAAATAGGGGTAGGATAGTCCTAGCCCTACTAGGGGTTGATAACCCCAACACCTCAGGAGACGTATTGCGATTGCGATCGCTAAGGATAGTTGTAGCTGGTCTATCAACTAGTAGGAATACTGGTCGTTGTGTGCTGAACTCTAGGATGTATGACATGATTGCTGTTGATAGTGATTGATGGCATGTATAGATGATGGTAACGCTTAGCGACGTTAGGATTGATCCATATGCGTTGAAGGTTGATTGTGTATGATTGTTTGACTGCTGCTGTGCAGGATACGATGTGGTAGTGTGTGATGTTTTATGGTACAACTAAGATAACTAGTGGATCTTGAGCTAATATGAGGTGATGATGAGGCCATGATTTGGGGATTCTACGTGGTAAGGATTCATATACATAATTGAAATCCATCGTCGTACGTATATGTTGGTGTACTAGATCAGGTACTTGATTACGGTTACGAATACAGTCAGTGTAACGCCCCGTTCCTGGTGCTACTAAACTAATATTTCTTATAGAAGTTAACATATTTCTGAAAGGCGAAATACTCTGCTTGCAAGGTTTCTGAAAATGTGGTTCTATTATTTTTTCTTTTAAAAAAACTTCATTTAAAAGAGCAGTCAGAGTATTATAGCGATTTTAAAAACATGACAGTGAATAAATAAACACCAAAATAAAACCACAAAAACCATGCTAATAAATTTATTCAATCATCGCACACATGACAACTCAAGTCTTGAAAGTAACATATATTTAATTACAACAGTGCAATTAACACATTGACACCCTATAGCTGGTCAGAGCACTACAAAGCTTACTAGTCATCTAGTAAGTTACAAACAAAACACAAGTAGAAAGCCGAACAAGCTATCCTCAGCTACGCTTGTCAGCAGCCTCGAACACTCTACAGTCTTCATCATCTGGGTTACATTCATTGATTGAAAGAACCACGGGCAAGGCTCAACTTCTTACAAAAGATAGATACAATATAACAGCAGATACAATAGCCAATCATATTACACAGACAAAATATAATATGAAACCACATTCTCCAACACATATAAATAATCATGTCAATAGCATTCGGAACAATCAATAAGGGTGCACCCAATACCCTATTGATGCAACTACATGCCAGTGCAATTTTTAATTCCGGAATCCATACGCTACAGTCAGATCGTTCTGTACATGCCAGAGCCGACACTTTTCCATGCGATGGTTAATTTAGCGACGTTCCTGAATTCCTTTAGCCATGGGCAATTCCATTACCCAGGATAGACAAGTCGAAGTTACCACAAGACACGACAATGCCTTCCACTACCCCAATGAACATATCACCACATTTGATATTTCACTTATGGCATAATCAAATAACATTCAATTATCTAACACCAACTCCATAGCATATATCTTAACACAATTCAAGCATACATGCAACTGCATCATGTTATCAAATTCAAGATCACAATAATTCAGATTTAACAACAGTTCACAATCCACAGTAATTCACATATTAGACATCATCAACATTACTCAAACTCAGTCATTAATAAGCACAATTCGTCTCTTTGAAGCTCCGTAAAACTAACAAAGAGGTAAACATAAACACACAAGGGTGGGAGATTGGGGGCAGTCGCTAACCTCTTACAGTCAAACCCACTAATTAATCATATATAAAGCTTTAAAATCAAAGGGGTAACAAAACCCTAACTTTGAACCCAGAGGTTCTCAGACTTCTTTGATAGGCAAAAAAAATATAGAATCTTAACGTGGGACTTATGGGTGCCCATATCTAGAAGTAGCCCTTACCGAAAACAATTAGCTCACATGTTAAACACGTCACAATCCTACTCAGCACGAACAATTCCTCAAGGATCCTTGCAACACATCAAGGCTTAGTACAAATCTAACCCACTCATAAATAATTCCCTAGGTATGGTTCAACTCTAACCCCTAGGTTACTAAATCCCAAAATCTTTTTACTAAATCACACACTTGAAATAACATGCAAATTAAAATTAAATGTTTTTAAAGACTTAAGACTTATTTGAAGGAATGCACAAAGTTGAAAAACAAGGTTTTAAATACTAAACTTACTTCCTTCAAAACTTGAAATATTAAACAACACTAAGATTAAATACTTTTCACCACAATACTTAGTTAAGGCTTCACTTTGGTTAAAGAAATACAAAGATTTCTCTAACATAAGTGTTTCATGGTCTTAACATACCAATCCAATTCCTAATACTACTAAAACTCAAATTCATTTCATAGCAATATTTGATTAAGGCCCAACTTGGTTATAGGATCACAAAGAATCCATTCCATCTAAGTGTTTCATTGCCTTAACCCTCAAAATCACTTCCAATTCAATCAAACCATTTTCCAAAACTTAACCACACTTCAATACAACTAATATAAACCAAAGAACACAAAAATATTCTCCTCCAAGCTCATAAGAGCTCACGGCCTTACCCCTTTTTTTTCCAAAAAAAAAAAATTGTAAACTTTTACTAAATCAAAACAACACCTTTCAACCATTTATTTTCTTTCACAAAACAACAATTATCTCGCAAAAAAAAAGCATTAATCAACTCAAATCTCAAATCATGCTCTTTCAAGAACAAGGGTTTCACAAAATTTATAAATCCTTTGATCCAACTCAAAAATTAACAATTATAACAACAATAACCATTACTAAGAATCAATAACCCCTAATCAATTTAGAGATTCTCATGAGAAATCACATAACCCCTTCTCTTGGACCATTGGTCTAGGGTTTGTAAAATTTGGGGAAACAAGTGTTCATCTTCCTCATGATCAGCATCAAGCTATACAATAACCAATAAACAAAGAAATAAGCAAACAAAACAATTCCTACACCTAAAAAAAGGCTCACGGTTTTGGGGATGTTTAGGAGACAAGGGAAGTTGATTTTCTTCCTCACCTACAAGATTATGAAGACGAATATAAGAAGATGAAGAAGCTAGAAGTGATGGAGGTTGAAAAAAGGGAGGTGATTCACGCAAGGAAGAAGAAGAGAAGCCATGGGATAAAACTTTTCTCTTGGTGCTTTTCTCCTTTCACGAGCTTGAAGAAATAAGACAAATGAGAGTGAGGGTTTGAAAGGGGGTGCTTCGGCTTGATGAGGCTAAATAGGAGGAAGTAGTATTTTGGGTTGGAATTGGGTGGATTTAAATGAATGATGGACCATGATGGTCTAAGAAAGAAAGAAGGATAATCACGCTAGGAGAAAAAAAATGAGGGGAAGTGGAATTTGGGTGGGAATTGGGTGCTCTTAAGTAAATGCTAGTGCACCATGAGTCATGATTTAAAGGATATGATTTAAAGAAGAAGGGTGTAAGAGATCATAGGATAAGAACTACCAAATTAATCACCAAAAGTTTGACACCTAGATACTTAAAGCAAGATTCCAATCTAATCACAAGTCTAAACAACTAATCCCTCTCTTTTCATGATTACCCCTAGTCCTAGGGTCTTAAGTACACTAAAAAAAAATACGGCGTCAAGTAATTACGTTACCGATTAATTCTTTTGCTGATTAAATCGTGAAAATTAATTTTACTTAGAAATTAATTCACCGCGTGATAATAAATTATCATAAATAATAAAAACAATTGAAAACACTCAATCATAGTCATAACAAGTTACGATTCGATTTTCATCGAAATCGGAGTTCGTTTAAAATTTTTATTGCGGATAAAAACTATCCAGCGATTCAAATTACGGCGAAACTTTGTTAGAATATTTCGACGATTTTTGAACCATGAATTAATATTAAATATTAATTCTCAAATTTTATTAAATCTTGATGTAATTCAATCACTTTCTTAGTCAACAAAAATACGCATTACCGCGTCAAACAGAAAACTTATAATAAGTTTAATTGATGAATTCACCTTAAAAGCAGCATATGTCTATGCTGTCGATTAATTTGAATTGACATCATAATTAATAATTATTTATAATAAATAATTTATTTAAAATAAATCAAAATAATTTCTCATACTCTCAGTAAATTATTGAGGTGATCAGTCTCCAAGACTTACCTTCAAGTATCTGAGACTTTATCGCTAAAACAATTTTTCTTAAAAATTTGGGTGCTACAGTCAATATAGGACACGCTGGTCCTAAAGGATAGTCTAGGTCCGACAAGTCTACATGTGACCAATGGCTGGCTGCCATTGTGTCGGGATGTCGGAGTGTCTGGTCATCCTGACGAGGTACTGATGTATTCAGTGTCCATAGTGACGATTCTGAGTGCCTTCCCGACACCTGTTCCTATCTCTGAAGTTGGGGAGCAGGGATGCACTCTTAGGGGTACGATGAGCGGGATATGTGGATGGACAACTGACTTACCTTCCCATAATAAGCTAATGGGAGGTCGCTCTTTATTTGTTGTTATGGCTGAGTTGGGGCTGATTATGCTGATTATTGCTGTGTGGCCACTTAGGCATATAGATCTTAGGTGCAAGAGTGTCGCAGGTAGCTTGGCGATGATCCACCAGTTGATATGATATGCGTGTGATTGTGATAGCCTATTCATACATATATTCTACTCCCTACTTTCCTATTCATATGGTGTATAGTGTGTTCTTATCCCCCTTGTGTCTGTCTACCCATCATATGTGATTAGACTCCGAGGAGGCTAGAGTTGCAGATATCGTCACTGAGGATGTCACACCATTTTCACCCGTCAATGCTTCAGAGCCGAACATCCCAGTTTGGGGTGACTTCAAGATCTACTATCAAGACATGATTAGTGACTGATGGAAGATCGACTATGGGCGCCATGTTGTGATCTACACTGGGCTAGTTAGTGTTTTCTTTCTTCTTTTAGGATCAACGAGAGCCTCCTTCATATATGACTCTAGGATAACGCAGCAGTTGCCCTTCCATCGTATGTGGCGTGAGTCTAGGTCTAGGTATCATGATCGCTATTCCGCTACACCTTCTTCATCTGGTTTGTACAGTGTCGCGAGGGATAGCGTAGGGAGATGGGAGTTCCTTCGTCGCTCTGAGACTTTTGTTCCCTCTTTTCCCGTGACACCTATGGTTCAGCCTATGAGGTTTTACCACTCTACACTCTAGGGACACCCCTCTTCCGATAATTCCTGATTGCCTCCACGACGCGCGTTAGTCTATGTCGTCAGTAGTATGGCCTGTGTTAGGTTTTTCACTGTAGTAGAGGAGGACTCTCGTAGGAGATGTTGCTTTTTGTACTTTTCTACACCCGAGGTGGTGCTGATGTATATTTTTTTGACTTTTGTATATCATTATTTTTGGAGTTTCTTTGGAGGGAACCTCTTATGTACATAAAACTTTATATGATATATATATATATATATATGGATGTTTATATTCATGCTTTTCTGTTGCACTCTAAATATGTTATATTGCCGTTTAATTACGCATTAGGTTAATAATATTGTAAATGGGAAGAGGGACGTCTCAGAGCTATCATCAAAGCATGCCCGCGCTTAAGCGTCCACCCTGGAGTGCATAAGAGTTGGGTCTAATTCAAAATTTGTATAAATTGAGACCTTGGATTCCATTTTGACTCTTTCAATACCCCAAACAATCTTTAATTATGTGGTTTCCTCATCCAGAGACCATGATTAAGATATTTTAATCATCTAATCTTATATCGATTCCAAAACCCCAGTTCTCGCGTTATCATGGTGATTGTCTTAGTGGAAATTTTGTCGAAGTTGGTCTGTAACTCCGTTCCATCACTGATTCTAGTGTCATTTTAGTCCTTGTCAATGAATTTGGAGTTGTATTTACAAAACATTCATCGAGTAACTTTGAAACTGATTTCAAAGCCTTGATTATTGATGATTTAGCCTTGTATTGATTATGTTCATTGGTGTAAAATTGGTTATAAATTCATTTTATTCCTAGTAAATGCTTTGAGAGTCATTTTTAGTCCTTATCAAAGTTTCAATATCATATTTTTCGTATTCCTAAAACCTTCATACCAATGTTAAATCTTTATGAAGAGGGATTTGAAACTCCAAGTTCAGGATTTATGTCTATTAATGTTTCATTTTAGTCCTTAAAGCTAAATCCATTGTTTTATTGAATTCTACGCAGTGTCGTGACCCCGTTGACGTACATTGCACGTATTACGGTAAAATTTTTGTGGCTAACTTGTAGGGGAAGAAAGCTATTCATAGAACCTGAGGAATATTTCACATGTTGTTATAAGGTGGGGGAAGTCCGCTAAGATGTCGGGGAGGCAAGAGTACCCTTTAGGGTTTAATGTGACTAAGGGGATCACAACCCTTCCCCATTGCGAACTACGATACTTATGTTAACCTAGGACGTTCTCTGAGAATGACACTAGATTGAATTAAGTATTGGAGGTTCCTTAATAGTAATATTGATATATTACTTGACACTAGATTGAATTAAGTATTTAGATACTTGAAAGGAATAGACCCAATATTGCAATTCAGAAACCCAAATGCTATATTTAGAACGACATCTCGCATATTTAGCCCTATTAGGCTGCTCGTCGAGAAATTTACCTTCAATGCTGAAGCCTGCTCAAAGCATCGAAGGATAGACTTCATAGCCTAGAGATTATCCACACTAGTCTCCCTAATGAAAATAATGTTGTCTACATATTAGAGATAAGAGACCACTAAGTCTGAATCTCCCACTCGAAACCCTCTAACTTTCCAAGCTCTCCTGCCTTCCGCGTCAGACCATCAGGCCCCTCTTCCACCAATAAGAAGAGAAAGGGGGTATGCGGAATACTCTGCTTTAACTTTCTCTGAATATTGACCTCATCCGTAGGGCA
This sequence comes from Calophaca sinica, assembly GCA_037113605.1. Taxonomy (NCBI): domain Eukaryota; kingdom Viridiplantae; phylum Streptophyta; class Magnoliopsida; order Fabales; family Fabaceae; genus Calophaca; species Calophaca sinica. Next base: position 93,025,826 of record CM073732.1, on the reverse strand, counting down.
ATCATTGACAAACATCGAAAGGCTTTCTGAGAAAACACATGCCCTGATCCACTCCACCCATTTTCCTATAAAGCTAAACCTTCCCAATATATAATCAAGAAAATCCCAACTAATTGAATCATATGCTTTTTTTAAATCGACCTTAAGAACTACGGATTTGTTACTGGTCCTCTTTGCAAAGTCAACCACCTCATTATCCACCGCCACCCCATTATCCAACTAATGTCTTCGAATAAAGGACGACTGGTTAAGAGAGATAACATAATCCATTACCTTAGCCAATCTAGGGGATAAGACCTTCGCCACCACCTTATCACCCAAGGAGCTAAATAGGTCAATGGTATAACCGTATGTTTGTAAGTGGTTGTCAGTGGTATAACTTATGGTTTTAAAGAAAAGAAGCCCAATGCAATGCACACTATTAGAGAAAGTTGAGATAGAAATGAATTTGGTCTCTAATTTTGGCATCTCTAACATCTAACATTTAGCGACGAAATAAGTGGCAGATTTTGCCTTTTTCGGTCTCTAAATTCTGTCACTATTTTAACTTTTTCTAGTTCGGGTAGCTTGTGGTTTATGCATTGTGCTTGATGACACATAATATAATTATTCATAAATGTAATATAGTTTTGTTGAAATATTAAGGATTGTCCATCTTAAGGTCAATAATGTAGATACATAATATAATACGTTGTAACAAATTAATAGAGACTTTTAGTACAACAATGTATGTAACTTGTAAGGATATGAAGATGAGATACTAAACCAATCGGTGTCTAATTCGGTCGCTAAAGGAATGGGTTGCCCCAGAATCATTAAACACAACTAAAGGGGTTCCCTGAATGAGACATTACCTTCAACGAGATCTTCAGATTCTGATGCTTTTGTCCCTATAAGTGCGAAAACTCTGTCATTAGTCTTCAAATGTTTGGCCTGAGGATTCTCAATCTTGCTTCCACTTGCCGGTTTAGCTTTAGTCACCTCACAGTCATGATGAGATGTTCAGGCTTCCCACACTTAAAGCAGATAATCTCGGTCTCCTTGCATTTGCTCAATTCTTGCCACACTGATAACACTTTACGGCGTTAGGTGCCGGATAGCCTATAAGAGTACTCGCAATAATACTTGTTCTAGTACACACAAGCATATAATGAGTACACAAAAGACACATAATAGACACATACACAGTCCAGTTAGCACTAAGCTGCTTTGATACCACAAAATGTGACACCCACTACCTCGTTGTTCGATAAATGCATTATAAAGCATACATGAAGTAAATAAAATTCGTGGTTTATAAAAAATTTTAATGGAATAGTAGTTCACGTCAACAAATACTAAAATCCATGTCTGCGGAATAATAATAAAAACATAAAACTTATTTGCGGAAATAAAAACCCATAAACTCAATGTCACATGTCTCAGCTAAAACCCTTAGTTTTTACGTCAGAACAATAAACAATAATAAATCATAACTAAATCCTAAGTTAAGAAGCATCGCGTAGACTACTCCTCAGCATCCACGTCCACATCATCACCTGCAAGTAGCCACAAGCATAGAGGGCGAGAAATCATACTCGTTATGAAAAGATAAACTGCATAGGCACTATAAAACAAGTTGCGGAAACAATCGAGAACATACAACACATCGTTAGTCTAATCACAACAAATGCTAATCGGTCAACGGACTTACATCGGCAAACTAGCTAATGTGAACCTAACATCTTCTCCGTCGAATCTTCAGGATCCTTTCATCTCCAGGTAAGCAGATGCGAGTGCCCTCAACATTAAAAATAGACCAAATACCCAGCAAACCCGTCAAATATGAAAACAAATCATCAACATACATCGGTCACAAACTTGTGACCAATAAACAAGCAATGAGGATAATAAGCTATTACCCTCTTAAAACAACTTAAGCATCAAGCATATTATAAGCCTAGGTGGTTGCTACCCTTAACTAACCCTTACAAGGAATTTAAACAAGATTTTAAACAAACAAAAGGGTTATGAATCGATTCATAGCCCCTGTGAATCGGTTCAGGCTTAAAAAGCCATTCTGTGAATCGAAGTGAATAGTCATGAATCGATTCATGACTTCGATTCACAGAATCCAAAAATTGCTGTGATTTGATTCATGTAGGCATGAATCGATTTACAGATCCGTAATAGTGCAGTAAACGTTGTTTTTCTGTACTTTCACGAAACCCCTCCTAAGTGGTCCTAGAAATACCCCTAAAATATTTTTAACATTACCTAAAATACCCCTAAGGTATTTAAACATTAGAGTTACCTCCAAACCCTTAATTAAAATTTATACTTAGGTTTATACCAGTAAATCCATGATCATTCTCAATTCTTCCTCTTTTGTAATTTCATTAATCCTTAATCTACCTAATTCAATCAAGTTTAACTCCATCAAGTTCCAGCCCATAATAGCTTATATCAATTCCTTATTCATTAAAGATTCTTCATCCACTTATTAATTCTACATACCTTAGGTTTCCATTGCATATTTATGAAGATTTTTCACATATAAAAACTTTCTAAACAATCCTAAGGTCAAAATTAGTGAATTCAAACCATAAGGTCATGCTAACACAATTTCAAAGCATTCAGTTAACATCAAGACATCATCAATCATGTATCAAACCATTTAATCATATTAAATAATAACTCTTAAGGCTCCTTGCTCCTACAAGGACATTAAGAACCATTAAAATAGAAACATAACCCACCAAAATCATTACTCATACAATGATTTTAAACAAATAACTTGCCCCGCAAGGCATAGGGGTCGTGGGACACCCCAAACAGACTAATTGAAGCCCTCGGCCTCTTTTCATAGGATCATCCATCCCTCATACCTTAAATGAAATTCACAGCCTCCAATAGGGTCTAGAGAGTCCCGAATTTGAGTCTTTCCGTTCCTAGCATCACGACAACAATGAATTCAATTCTAGAGTTAGAATGTGAGTCTCAAAGAATTTACAAAAAAAAGAAGGAAATACAAGGGTCGGAGTTGCCAAGCGAATTCCCCTTGTAGAAATAAAAAAGAATTAAAGGAGAAGAAAGATGATAGTCTTATGACCACAGCCTTGAAGTCGGTATCCAATTCGGTGGAAGAACGAGAGAGATGAAGTCTAACAGGTAAAACACAAGAAGGGGGTTGAATTGTATTTTAAAAACTCTATGAAAAACTTTGTTGAAAACCCCTTATAGAAAAATCTCACAAACAGAAAACAAGGCAGACGCCGAAAACCAACCAGACGCCAAACCTTAGGTGAGGAATTTAAGTGAAAGAAGTATGATGCCTTAAAAAATGTTTTACGGTAAAATGATTTTGAATAAAGAGCTAAGGCAGAGGGAGAAAGACACAAGAGTATTTATACTAGTTCACCACCAAACATGGTAGCTATGTCCAATCCCTTCACTCTGGAAGGATTTTCACTATAATAAGAATATTACAAATTATGAGTGTACTACTGACTAACCTGGCTATACTCACAACTTCTTGAAACGACGTTGTCTAGTGCCTTCAAGGAACAAGCTTATACCTAGGAAAATAAACGATTACAAGTAATGGCTTTTTTGAAAGGGTTTTACTCTCAACAATGGATAATACAAGTGAAATCACTAAGTAAATGAAATAACTTTATTAGTGAAAGAATATGCAATTAAGAGCTTGAGTGAGAATTTCTGCAACGTTTTGGCTCTTTGAATGCTTGGTATGCTTGTTGAAGTTTCTCTCAGCTTCAAAGGTATTTGTAGACAGTCCCTGACCATACCATTGTGACTCAGCAGGGATATTTTAAAAAATATTCCTTTCTTTTGTCCTTTTTTGAGTAGTACAATGGTGGCAATTGAAAGTTGTACTATTTTTTACTCCAATCATTTGCCTTCAGCGACGTGGAGAGAATTTAAAAATATCTTGTACCTTTTTTAAAGTGACGTTAAAGATGTGACCATTAAACCTAGTACACAGAAGGTTGTGACAACAGAATCAAAGAATAGAGTCACGTCATTCTTCAGGCAGATGCATGATGGCGTTGCTTGAGCAGATGCAAAAATACATATAGAAGTAGACACAGAGCGTAGCCAGACTAGTCTTGTATTTCGAAGAGACGCAGAGAGCTTAGGCAGTTTGCAGCTTCTGCTTTGGTAATCTTTTGTCTTGTGTATGTCAAATAGATGCAGATTTTTATTTCCTGCATACTCAGAGACACTTCACACACATCTATAAGACAAATTGTTCTTTGAGTAGTTATGTTATCATCAAAACTAATGAGGGACCGGATTTCTCAATCATTTGGGTTCCAACAATCTCCCCCCCCCCTTTTTGATGATGACAAACACTTATATTTGATGAAGAGTTTTCTTATAGCATCAATAACATGTAAACAGGTATATAGAAAGAATCTCCCCGTGAGAGCAAGACAGAGTCTTTTATTTATACGTATCATATTATTGTGCAGAATTAGAATGGTGAATCTACATACAAAGTGATCACATATGCAATGTCAGATGCAAGGATAGACACGTGAGTAGAACAATAACACAAATATAAACAATTGAGCATGACATTCTACTTCAACCATCATCAAATACTGTTTAGTGTTCCCTTCTTATTACTCCCTCTTTTGTTAGCAGACAAAAAAGAAAAAGTAAAGGACGCCATTGTCAAAATCAAAACAGGAAATATGAAATAAAAAACAAAACCATAAAAACTAAAGAAAATTAAGGAAGTTTTTTAAAAAGATTGTGAAGGAGTGATTTCATCTCCTCATTGCTCTTTACAATCTCCACATTGCTCTTAAGAATGACTTCCTGCTTTGTTTCTGTCTTCTGAATAACTTCTACTAGCTTAGCAATCTGCTAAGAACTTTTCATGAATCTTTCATAGTCTGCCTTAGTCAGATATACAACATCATCATCATTTTGTGATATGGTAGAACTAGAAGCACCAAAAGTTTGGGACTTGAACCATTTCTAACTTCACTAACTTTGGCCATTCACATACTTCAACCTTCTTCTTTTTATTTGCAACTTCATTCCAATTAAGAGTAGTTTTTCGCCTTCTACTAGACATATGAGCCAGAAGCACACCTCGTTGAATGTCTATATTTTGATTCTTCTTTCTCAAGGAAGCTAGTTCAACATTGGAGACAATGTCAAGAGTTATACATCTGATGAACCTCTAAAACCTTTGTTGATCATAAAGCTCCTAGGCTCGTTCCATTTCAAGAATGAAATTTATTTCTTCTACTTCTGCTTCAGCCCATAGATCTTCCTCTCTTTTGGCAAGCATCTCATCAATTCGTTAGTTAAGAAGAGCAAGAGTTTCTGCAGAGCTTGTCTTTTTTAGGGTTTCTTCAGCATGTGATAAACAGAATTAAAAAAACGTCATCCTCAATTCAAACATTTTTAGATATTCTCTTCGCTTTTCTTTCCTTTCTTTCTCTGAGATGATCCAAGTGTTAAAAGATAAAACTTGATCCTTCCAAGTATGAATTTCTCTTGCATAGTAGTCTTTGATGCAACCATTTGTGATCCAGTCAATGACACCAGAGGGTAGTCAATGACACCAGAGGGTAGCAAATCACAGGGCAAGCATGAAAATCATCTAAGTGAAGATAAGAGAGAGTAGAGAAGATAGAATTCACCTTCCTTGGTTTATTCTCACTCATAGGTATCATCTGTTTCTCTGCATCTGATAGACCACAGGATCCAGCAAACTTCATATCCTCTGTTATCTTGTGATAATAGTAGTTTTTGGCATCATTTTCATCACTTTTCTGTGCCTCAGTATCCTAGATAAACTTTTCTTCGCATCTTTTCACAGCTTTTCCCCAAAGCTTTTCATTTGTGGGCAGAGGAAATCTATCACTGACCTGCTACTTCCTCTTGTTCAGATTCAGCCATGGTAGATATCTTTGTCTGTCTTGCAGAATCTTGTTTGAGATGCTTGAGGAGTCCTTATGCACAAGCATGAACTCCCATGCCTTCATGTCAAAAGCCAAAGCCATAAAGGCTTTTTCATCTTTTGAGACCCACTTCCCACATTCTTCAATAGATAATGGCTTAATTTGAGGCAGGGTGTGCGGAAAAGTTAGAGGAAGATCATATCCTCTCTCTTGAGGCCTAATACAACCAATAAAGTAGAGTTTGTATTTCTCACTCTCTTCAGGAGGTGGAATATCAATTCTTGCAACACCAGAAGTGAAGGTATTAAGGGTGAGCAAGGTAGGATGATCATAGATGGATTTGCATACCATATTTCTTACAGGAGTAGGTCTGGATTGTCTGAAGCTCAGTTTTGGTAAGGAAAAGGATTGGTGACAGTGATTTGTCGTGGTGAAGGAGCCATGGTTCTGGTACAATAATCCATGGGAAAAGGAGTTATAACAATGACTTCTACTCCTCTTTTAGGATTATAGACAGCCAGAGGCTTAGTGGTGGATTTATTTTCATGGCCAAAGACTCTCAAGGGAAAATGAGGGTTAAGAGCTCAAGCTCTGTTTCTTATGGGTGTTAAGGCAAGGCTCAGAGGGTTCAAGAGGGTCTTATAAATTTTGGATAGCTGAATACATGATGTGGATGGGTTTGTGTTTGATTCTGGTGGATTATAGGTAGGAACAATGGCTAAGGTTTGATCAATGTCTGGTTCAATCAAGGCTTATATTTGATCAATTTTTGGTTCAAGCAAGGTTTGGTCAATATCTGGTTCAGTGTGTGTTGGTTCAGTTATTTGTTCAGTAAGTGGGATAGATGGTGATGGTGGAGTAATATCATGAGTGATATTCTCATACTCAGGAACAGTAGATACTAAAGGTTCCACATAAACAGATGCAAGAAGAGTTTCATCTGTTACCGATTGTAATTCAGCAGAGGGAGTGGGCATAGTGGTAGTGGAAGCAGTGATGATGCTAGTGGTGGTGTCATCCTGGTAAGTCTTTCTCAAGCGCCTTCTTCTTTGCCTCTTCTCTGCTTCTGGTGGAGCATCAAAAGCACTTTCCTTCTGATTGCTAGGCACAATAGCATATGTACCTTCACCAGCAGAAGCACTAACAATAACTTTTGTTGTAGTAGAGGGATTCTTCCTCTTAGTGCCAAGAGTAGCTTCTTAGCCTTCAACTGCTTGGTTGGAGGTTGTTCTTCAGATTTTGCTTCTGAGACTTCAACAATCTCAGGCTCAGCACATTTCTTACTCAATTTCTAGCTTCTGGGAGCAAATTCAAAGATGCTTTCCTCTTGCCAATAATAGAGCCTTGTACTTCTAACAGAGACTCAGTTTGAGCAGTTTGTTGCCTTGTCAATCTTTCGGGCAACGCAGGTTTAGGAAGATGAGCAAAAGGGTTTGTTGGGATTAACCCTTCTTCCACCTTTATTTTCCTGATAGCAGTGGTAGTAGACAAACCCATTTTCTGCTGGTTTTTCTATCCAAAGAAAGGGGCAGTAGCCTTCACAGCAGGACTCTAAGTATCTGGCTTGAATTTCTGGAGACATACTTTCAAGGTGCTGAATAATACCTTGAACATCCATGATTTTTGAAAGAGTCATTCCATAAGGAATAGCAGGTGTCAAAGATGTGTCATACCACATCTAAGATTGCTCGTCAAGACGGTAAAATATTATTCACATCGCCCATTGAAACCAGGAGGCAGTACAACCCTCCAAGTGGAAGGAGACGATCTGCAAGCGCGAATCCTCATGTCAACTGCATGGTAATCTTATTTTGATTCCTCTAATCTTATCGATTCCTAAACCCCAGTTCTCGCGTTATCATGGTGATTGTCTTAGTGGAAATTTTGTCGAAGTTGGTCTGTAACTCCGTTCCATCACTGATTCTAGTGTCATTGTAGTCTTTGTCAATGAATTTGGAGTTGTATTTATAAAACATTCATCGAGTAACTTTGAAACTGATTTCAAAGCCTTGATTATTGATGATTTAGCCTTGTATTGATTATGTTCATTGGTTTAAAATTGGTTATAAATTCATTTTATTCCTCATAAATGCTTTGAGAGTCATTTTTAGTCCCTATCAATGTTTCAATATCATATTTTTCGTATTTTCGCCTAAAACCTTCATACCAATGTTGAATCTTTATGAAGAGGGATTTGAAACTCCAAGTTCAGTTCTGATCCCTTAGGATTTATGTCTATTAATGTTTCATTTTAGTCCTTGAAGCTAAATCCATTGTTTTATTGAATTCTACGTAGTGTCGTGACCCCAGTGACGTACATTGCACGTATTACGATAAAATTTTTGTGGCTGACTTGTAGGGAAAGAAAGCTATTCATAGAACCTGAGGAATATTTCACCCGTTGTTATAAGGTGGGGGAAGTCCGCTAAGATGTCGGGGAGGCAAGAGTACCCTTTAGGGTTTAATGTGGCTAAGGGGATCACAACCCTTCCCCATTGCGAACTACGATACTTATGTTAACCTAGGATGTTCTCTGAGAATGACACTAGATTGAATTAAGTATTGGAGGTTCCTTAATAGTAATATTGATATACTACTTGACACTAGATTGAATTAAGTATTTAGATACTTGAAAGGAATAAACCCAAGATTGCAATTCAGAAACCCAGATGTTGTATTTAGAACGGCATCTTGCATATTTAGCCCCATTAGGCTGCTCTTCGAGAAATTTACCTTCAATGTTGAAGCCAGCTCAAAGCATCGAAGGATGGAATTCATAGCCTAGAGATTATCCACACTAGTCTCCCTAATGAAAATAATGTTGTCTACATATTAGAGATGAGAGACCACTAAGTCTGAATCTCCCACTCGGAACCCTATAACTTTCCAAGCTCTCCTGCCTTCCGCATCAGACCATCAGGCCCCTCTTCCACCAATAAGAAGAGAAAGGGGGTATGCGGAACACTCTGCTTTAACTTTCTCTGAATATTGACCTCATCCGTAGGGCAATCATTGACAAACATCGAAAGGCTTTCTGAGAAAACACATGCCCTGATCCACTCCACCCATTTTCCTATAAAGCTAAACCTTCCCAACATATAATCAAGAAAATCCCAACTAATTGAATCATATGCTTTTTTAAAATCGACCTTAAGAACTAGGGATTTGTTACTGGTCCTCTTTGCAAAGTCAACCACCTCGTTATCCACCGCCACACCATTAACCAACTAATGTCTCTGAATAAAGGACGACTGGTTAAGAGAGATAACATAATCCATTACCTTAGCCAATCTAGGGGATAAGACCTTTGCCACCACCTTATCAACCAAGGAGCGAAATAGGTCAATGGTATAACCGTATGTTTGTAAGTGGTTGTCAGTGGTATAACTTATGGTTTTAAAGAAAAGAAGCCCAATGCAATGCACACTATTAGAGAAAGTTGAGATAGAAATGAAATTAAGACCGAAAAAATGAATTTGGTCTCTAATTTTGGCAACTCTAACATCTAACATTTAGCAACGAAATAAGAGGCAGATTTTGCCTTTTTCCATCTCTAAATTCTGTCACTATTTTAACTTTTTCTAGTAGGGGTAGCTTGTGGTTTATGCATTGTGCTTGATGACACATAATATAATTATTCATAAATGTAATATAGTTTTATTGAAATATTAAGGATTGTCCATCTTAAGGTCAATAATGTAGACACATAATATAATACGTTGTAACAAATTAATAGAGACTTTTAGTACAACAATGTGTGTATCTTGTATGAAGATGAGATACTAAATCAATCGGTGTCTAATTAGGTCGCTAAAGGAATGGGTTGCCCCAGAATCATAAAGCCCAACTAAAGGGGTTCCCTGAATGAGACATTACCTTCAACGAGGTCTTCAGATTCTGATGCTTTTGTCCCTGTAAGTGCGAAAACTCTGTCATTAGTCTTCAAATGTTTGGCCTGAGGATTCTTAATCTTGCTTCCACTTGCCGGTTTAGCTTTAGTCTCCTCACAGTCATGACTGAGATGTTCAGGCTTCCCACACTTAAAGCAGATAATCTCGGTCTCCTTGCATTTGCTCAATTCTTGCCACACTGATAACACCTTACGGCGTTAGGTGCTGAATAGCCTATAAGAGTACACACAATAATACTTGTTCTAGTACACACAAGCATACAATGAGTACACAAAGAACACATAATAGACACATACACAGTCCGGTTAGCACTAAGCTGCTCTGATACCACTAAATGTGACACCCACTACCTCGTTGTTCGATAAATGCATTATAAAGCATACATGAAGTAGATAAAATTCGTGGTTTATAAAAAACTTTAATGGAATAGTAGTTCAAGTCAACAAATACTAAAAACCATGTCTTTGGAATAATAATAAAAACATAAAACTCATTTGCGGAAATAAAAACCCATAAACTCGATGTCACATGTCTCAGAGCTAAAACCCTTAGTTTTTACATCGGAACAATAAACAATAATAAATCATAAGTCATCGAAGAATTCCTTAATACGGAAACCATCGAAGCAAGGGCTTCCAACTTCATGGAGTAGAGATGTGGTTGTTCTGACCGGAAATATTGCAGGGCAAAGCCTAGGGGAGGCATTACCGTTGTCAAGAAACCATCACAGAGAGGAATTAAATTGCGAAACTCCGAACGAAGATGAGCTAGCTTATAGTCGACTATAATCATGAATTGTTGGAGTAAATGATGGATAGAATCAGAAATGGCATCGAGAAGTTGTTGAGAAATCGAGGGGGTGTGTTAGCAGAATCCATGGATTACTAGTGCTTAACGAGAACGAGAATGAAAGCACCAATAATACAACCCACAAGTTGTATAGAAGACCACTCTTCGGGCAAACTCCTGCAGAATTCAAAAACAAATAAAATAGAATAGGAAAGAAGATAACAGAGTAGAGAAAAGAACCAATAGTATATTCATGATAGGGAATATAAAAGTGTAACATCCCAATTTTTATGAAAATTATTTTATAGTTTCCGACTACTTGAAAATAAATCATAGAGATTGATCACCTCAATGGTTTGTTAAAAGTACGAAGAACAACAAAGATTTATTGTAAACAATTTACTGTTTTAGTAATTAATTCAGATTAACAGACGTGTAGACGTATGCTGTTTTTAATATGAATTAATCCCGAAAAATGTGAAAGATTGTTATTTGATTAAATAAAATTATTTTATTGTAAGAGAAATAATTTTCAGGATTTAATAAATATTTTCAAGTCATAGTTTGAATTTTCATGGTTTAGTTATTGTATTAATTGTCTGTTTTATGTCATATTTAATATGACTATTATTTTAAAGATTTTGTCTTGATAATTTTATTGTTTGATTAATATCTATATGATAAGAGAAATTGAAATTAGTGATCCTCACTAATTTACAGTTTTTATTACGCTGCGAGAATTCTATCGAATTCTGCCTTAACTAGGTTGTTGTGTGTGTTTCTAACTGAAACATGCCCAAACATGATCCAAATTTTATAAAATTTGATATTTTAGCATTTTCCAATATTTAGGATTTATTGTAATTTTTCTAGAATTTTTGGGCATCAGAAAATATTTAGTGTATTTTCTATGGCCAGAGACTGCCTAATTGCGACGTTTCGGTTCGTATTTCGAGAAAACGAGATACATGGGTACTTTTCTTATGCCGCGAGGAACATTTGTGATTTTTGGGTGTGGGGTTATAATTAGAATTATTTTTGGGAGTTTTTAGTATTAAAACCTATTATACGCGTAACGCCGCGCACCCGGTTGAGCGAGAGCACGACGAAACGAGATATCTAGATATTTTGGGGCAAGTGGCAGTTGAGATAAGGCTAGGGGAGCTGAACATGTGATTAAATGATTGAGTTTTCAAGTGTCAAGTTGTGATTGGTAATTAAGTAAATGGTAGTTAGTTAGTTTAGTTGGTTTAGGACTTAGTTAGTTAGTTTCTAACTAAATGAGCTTTTCCTTCCATTTTTGCCCCTGAAATTTCGTGGCCCGCATCCTCATTACACACCAGCACCATTCTCTCCTCCATTAGTGAAGAACTTGAAGAAAAAACCTAGAGAAAGAAAGTTGTGATTTTGGAAGTTTTGGAGATTAAAGTGTGCATCTTTGCTTCCTTTCATCTCCACCCTTGTTCAATCATCATCCATACTCTTGGTAAGCTCCATAAATCTTTCCTAATCTCTCTTGGGTTCCATGATATGGGTTTTGAAGGTTTTAGGAGCTATTTGTGAATTTTAGTGCTTGTTTTGGCTAGTATGGCATGTATAGCTTCATAACTCCTTATTTCCTTCCATGAATCACTTTGTTTTTGGTGTTTTAAGTTTGGAGGAAACCCTAACCCTTGCTGGCCGATTCTTGAGGATCCTTTTAAGCTTTGTTCTTGACTTATTTTTGTTGTTTTGGAGTTAGTTTTGATGAGTTATGTTAGATAGAGTTTTGATGAGTTATGTTAGATAGGTTTGGATACTAGTCATATATGCATATTACAAGATGTTTAGAAAATAAAATTTTTGTGAAACAAAGGGGCTGAAACCGTGGCCCTAATGATGATTTAAGGGGGTGTTTTAAAATGTTTTCAAGGTGATTTAAGTGTTGTGGAATTTGGTTTAAGGTTCAAGGATCAAAGGGTGGTGTGATGCATGTTTTGGAAATGGAAGAAAAATTGAAATTTTGGGTTGTTTTGAAGCCTTTGTGGCCGTGGCTCTTATGCCAATTTCAAGCATTGTTTTAAGTTGTCTTATGCTTATAAAATGTGGTAAAAGTTGATTTAGGATTTGGTTTAACAAAACAATTCAAAGAAGTATGATTTTGGGAAAAGTTTGAGTTTATGTTTCAAGAATTGTTTTGAACTTGTAATAGAATTGTTTCTAAAATTTTGTGACATATTTTAGTGCTTTGAAAAATGGTTCAAAGTTGGCAAAACACTATTCATTTGGTAAAACACTATTCCAATTGGTAAATTTTGGTTTAGCCATTTTTCTAAGTGTGTAACTTTTGTAAAAGCTTGAAAACTTGCATGGTTTGAATTTGTTCCATGGCATATGATTAGGTGTGATCCAAATAGGTTAAGTTGGAAAGATTTTAGGCCCTTTTTAGGACTAAAACCATGGCTTCCCTAGAGTCATAGGACTTGGGTTTTTGGTTCTAATTTTGTTAAGTTTGTGTTGTTAAGGTTCGTGCTTAGGGTACGCGCGAGGTGCGACTTGGCGATGGTTTTGAATTTACCTTGCTTGGATTGTTAAAGCGCCCAAGGTAAGGGAAATTCTTACATAATGAGTTTGGGCTTTTCGCCTTGTGTGTTGGTTGTTTGATTGTTGATTGATTGTGTGGTAGTACTTGTAGTATTGCTAGGAATGGCAATGGGTACCCTCTGGGCAGGGTACTATAGTGCCCGTCCCCATACCCGCATTTGAAAAAAGTGCCCGTACCCGAGCCCATACCCGCGTGGGCAGCAACTTTAGTGCCCATCCCCTTGCGGGCTGGGTACCTAAGTGCCCGTACCCGCACCCGCTACCCGCACTTTAACCATGAAAAATCAATAAACAACAAAAAAAACATCATTACTTAATTAAAATACGATCCAAAAAAATTTCAAATCAATTCTAAAATATTACAAATCATAGTATTTAGCCAAATATTTGACCATCCTACATTTAGTCTATGCTTCTTACTATTGCTTCTTTGGGTTGTTCAATACAGATCAAAATAAAAAATTCAAATTCAACTAGCAATAGTCAATTGATGAAAAACCCCAATAATAGAAGACAATATATATACCATCCAGAAAAATATTACTACAAAAATTGCAACAAGAATTTTGTGGTTCTGTTGTTGAAGGTTTTATGTCCGCTGAAGTATCCTTAAAATAAAGATAATATTATTAGACTTGAAATTCCAAGCATCCACAGGTCATGAATTCACAAAAAAAAGGACAAAAAAAAAACACTTCCATAAAAAGCCAAACAGATCCTGAGATTCACAAATGTAGGCTTGCAGAACATGGATATACCTGAAAGTGAGAAAAAGAGAGTGATAATCAAAGAAGCAGAAGAAGCGCGATCAGAAGAAACTCGTCAGAGGAACTCGCGACCAATGTGTAAGAACAGAAGAAGCAGCGCGATCAGAAGAAGCGGCGACATGCAGTGCAGAGCAGAAGAAGCAACGGCGCAGTGAGGGTCGATGGGGAAGGAACAAAGAAGCAACAGCGCAGTGAGGGTTAGATTTTAGTAAATTTTTAGTTCTAGGTTTAGAAATATTGGTTTGGTTTTGGAATTGGAAGCAGCCCTAGGTTTAGAAATATATTAATTACTTAATATGACTATAAATATATATATATATATATATATATATATATGTGTGTGTGTGTGTGTGTGTGTGTGCGCGCGCGGGCTGGGCACTAGAGTCTCCGTACCAGCACCCATACTCACTCAAAATTGCGGGTAATTACCCAGGCCCAGGCCCATAATGCGGGTAATTACCCTACCCATTGCGGGTTTTTTTTGCGGGTACCCAATGGGCCTGGGTCTAATTGCCATCCCTAAGTATTGTTATGTGCTGTTGAGATGTTGTAGCATGAAATGCTGTGTATTGATTTGTCCCTGTGTGGCAAGACTAAATTGTATTGTGTGACTTAAATCATACTTGGTTGATTTAATTGGGCTTGAAATTGATGATAATATGTAGTATGTCCTTGGCCCTGTGTGGCATTATGATTTGTATTGCGTTCCTTGAATCACCTTGGATTTCATTGGAACTTGGTATTGAATTTGAATATGAAAAATAGTATTGTTGATAATGGATTAATTAACAATGCGTTGATCGACTGCTATTGGTTGACGATTTACATCGGTAAATCTGATGCGATTCCACAAGCCGACTTCTGATTTCGTAAACAAATGGTTAAGGGCATTTTGATTTAAAAGTAAGCGTGAGGGTTTTAGTACAACTAGCCAAAGCTTGTAAGGAAATTTTAATAGAATAATAGTGGAGAAAAGAACTTGAAATAAATAGTCCAATTTGCGAAAACAGTTGCGTTAAATAATGCGCCTGGGAAAATTCTGGCTAGGAAAGACTTGGTAATTAAGAGTGTTCGCACCACCTCTCTTTCCTGGGAATTCTTCCAGTGTGTTATTTAACATAACTAGGGTTTCAACGACCTAGAACTAAAAAGCATTTTCAGATATATAGGGGGGATACGAGAACTGAGAAAGAGATTTCAAAGATCGAGTTTTTGAAAGAATAAAACATAGGGAACCTAGCTTTCCAATTGAGCATATGGGCCATGTGTCCTGTGCTGGGACTTAATGTCCTGCTTGCGTGCGCTTTTTCTTGATTAAGGATTGGACCTAGTGTTCCGTATGGCGTGCCTAGTATCTTAACCTAAAAGTTGAGCCTAGTGTTTCGCATTATGTGCCTAGAGTTCTGATCTAAGATTGGGACTCGCGTTCCGCAATTGAACACCCGGACCTTGTGTCCTGTGTTGAACTCTTAGTTAATTGAGATTTGGACACCCACTAAGTTGAGTGAGTGAGGGTTCGTCGATCCGCATTGATTAATTAAAGCATTACTTGGGCATTCACTACGGTGAACATGCCATATTGTTGAATTTGTTCGGATATCACTTGGGCGTTCACTACGGTGAGCATGCCATATTGTTGAATTTGTTTGGATGCGTACTAACCATTGAGCATCGACACTCGAAGCGTTTGATTGGTCTTAAAGACTTCAAAAGACGAGTTGTCATGTCACTCGTAGCGTTTGATTGGTCGTACAGACTTCAAAAGGCGAGTTGACACTGCATTGCCTAAGCAGAGGCACGCCAAAGTAGTGGCCAGCCAAAGTAGTGGCAAGCCTAAGCAAAGGCTATTTTGTTCGGACGTTGGGAAAGTAGTCCCCGTCATACTGCTGACCTATTAAGGCTGCAGGTGTATACACAACTTGCCATACTGCATTGACATGCATAGCTAACCACATTTATGATATGTGATGAATTTGATGTTGTGATGACTTGATCACTTATTGTTGATAGCTTTGCCTGCTCACATGCAATAGTTTGATATTGTGGTGACTTGATTGTTGATCTGTTGGTTGTTTTGTTTGCTCATATGCAATGCTTGATATACCATGAGGATGTGTGTGGTCTATTAAATATGTATATGTATATAAAAGCATGTTGTTGTACTATATATGTATATATTGTTTGCATGCGACATAGCCTATGATAAACTCGTGGACAAAGGATTTACCCTTGCACTGTTGTTGGATTGGATGTCCTTATGGATGTCACTTCCAGATGGAGTCCGGTAGCTGTTGCAGCTTCGCCTTTCAGGAGCATTGAGGATTGAGCCAGTAGAGGAAGATTCCTCTGAGTATTTCGTGTTTGGTCTTGCTGAGCTATTTCTCAATAAGAGTTATAGTTATTGGTCAGCTTAGCTTAGGGTTTTGTATTTGTTGTTTTGTAATTACTCTTTTCAGAGAACCTCGCCTTGTGCGAAATGTATATGTTATGTGAAGTATTATTTTGTGATGCATTATACTTTGATACTTGCAAAAGTCTGAATTGGCATCATTTAGAAAACCGTAGTACTCTATGTCTTATTTTGAAAAGGGTTTCAAAGGAAAGAAAATGAAAAAAAAAATTTAATCCTATTTTTCCATTGCGAAATACATAAAAGTACTCTTTGACTAAAAGCATACAAGCATTAAATGTTTTCAGCATTAGATTGGGTTGCACAGTAGCGCTCCAGAATCGGGGTGTTACAAAAAGCATGACTCTAACTGCCCCTAATAAGTAATAACATATTTGAGTAAAAATATGTTAAGTAATCACTTATATTAAGATATTATTATTGTTCCCTCCAAAAGTGCGAAGCTTTGAAACATTCTAGTATGTGTGTGTAGTCATACACCCAAAAAAATACTAAATACACCAAAAAAGATCTAGTATGTGTAGTCCTTCATTCATGCGCGTTTGATGAGTCAACGTTTGGGCCTGGCCTCATCCTCGGTTTCCTTGCCACTGGACTCCGTAAGTAAGTCATTGGGCTGCTAAGTATTAATTCCCCTATGTAACCAGGGTCGTAATATTACTCATTTGGTTACGCATATCCTTTTGTCTGCTAGCTCCATAGGTGAGCGGAATGAGTATTATGGCCAACTAACAACCCATGTGTCCGTAACAACGTAACGTACAATAGTTAATGTGGAGTAAAGGTAAAACATGGCAAATTAATTAATTGCTTTTTGAGTTTATGAGGTCATGCGCGAATCTTTATCATATCATGGAGAGATGCCTAACTTTTCTCAATGAGTAAAAGCAACCAACTTGTATCACCAGAAATATTGTTGGTTCCGTTATCACTTACCCATCTTATTGGAGCACATTAATGCCCTTTGAAATCGATGGGAGGGAGAGGGAATGTGTATCGCATTCGACATTTCTTTCTATTGCTTGAAAAGATTTGAGTTTGACATCCATTGTTGATTTGGAACCCTATCCTATCACCTTTTACCTACTAAGGTTTAGATTCCCACACGTTATGTTGACTATTGTGTGTGAACTAGCTATAGCTTGTGGGAGAAAGTGACAATTAAACTAGTTGACTTCTAAAAAAGAAAAAGCTTAGAACTTCGTTTGCTATGGAAAGTTCATGCTATTGTCACCCATGTGACAGTACTTGTTCATCTAAAATGCTTTTTATTCTTAAAGATCAAATGCAAATAAACTCTACAAGCCATTTGTTTCTCTTGGAAGAAAAAGTCATCACAGAAGCGCAATTGTTGCTTTTAGTCATATGTAACTTTGTGTAAATTTGGTTCTACGGTGTCGAAAATTGAATTTGAATAAATTAATTTTATTTAAAAATGAGTTAAATAATGCATAATGATTTATGTTTGGATACACTAACGTAAAAGTGAGTTGAACAATAAATTTATGAGTAAAAATCACGTTTGGAGGCAAAAGCTCCAAATCTCAGCTTTAAGTTAGAATCAGTTCTAGAGGCAAAATCAATTATATTTGTAAATACTCAAACATATCAAAATTAATTCTATGTCTCTAGAATCACTTTAAATAAAGTGAAACAGATGCACTTATTGTGTGTGTGTGTGTGTGTGTGTATATATATATATATATATGGCCTTTCCATCAATTTCAAAGTTAGAGACTTTAAAAGTTCTTACTTCCTATATACTTCGACACGAGTTATGATAAGACATATTTTTTTTACAGGGAATGGAAGAAGGGATATATTATTATTTCAGTGGCATTAATGATTATATTACAACTGTCTCCGAAGGTATTTGAACCATGTCCCTTGGGGTTACAAGGCTAAACTCATACCGCTGAGCTAGCACCCCATGAACTATAAGACATATTATAACATCATTTGATTTATGTATCCAATCTCATCTAATGAAAAGATGTTTGTTTTTTGCTGGCTTTGAAAAATGTACCTATAATTGGTAAAAGTCTAATTTTTTTTTAATAGCAAATGTTAGTTGTTAGATATTATTAGTAATGGGTGGGGAGGATTTGAACCCACATCACCTTATACCTCCCACTCTTTTACCTCCCACATCCCTACTACCAGACCACCCCTTATGACTCCCGTCTAATGTTCTTATATATAACAAATCAATATGTATAATTTTTCATGAAGGAAAAATTATATGAATCATGTCCTTACATGAAAATTCTACCTATTCCAATGATCTCCAGAAGAACGATAATCTATATATGGTCTCTCAATGAAAACGATTATGATTTGGTTGCCATTGTTGTTTGAAGACAACAAGCTGAAACTATAAGTCTGTTTATGGGGAAATTTGGTTTATGGTATGATTTTACCAGTTTTGATGATCTTGAATGATCTACCAAATTCATCAAACAAACAAATAAATTTTGATGATCAAGCAATTATGAATCCGAACCAGTTACGTGGTAATCTCGTTTTGAAAACAACGGTTTCTTTTGAATATAACGGTCAAAGACTCGACACGTTAATTGTTCTTTAACATTCTTGGCTTTTAAGCCATTAATTGTCAAATCTTATGCCAAATTTGGTTATGATAATTCCAATTAACAACTAGTTCTTTGTCGAAATGGCAATGCAGACTTAAATAAACAAGATTGGTCATCAAAGCCAATAACTTAGTTTACAAGTAAGTTAGATCAAAATCTAAAGAAAACCAGAATGCAACTATCGCAATGTCATGGGGCATACATCACTAAAGCCCAACATGCAGTTTGAAGTTAATGCAAATGTGAAGGAAAAAACAAGTAATAGACAAAATTTAAGAAACACTGCTAAATGACATGAATTCAAGCAAAAACATATAAATGCAGGAATTTAAATAATAGAAAGTGTAAAGAACATGAGTTTAAAAAAAAAAAAAAAGGAAAAGATTTTGAAAGTAAAAGTGCGAGAAAGAAAGGACAATGACTTAAAGAATGTAAATGCGAAACGAAGAAATACAAATTGATTGGAATGTAAATGACATAACTGGAAGTGTAAAGAATTGAAAATAAGTTGGAAAGTGATTAAAATGCGTAAAGATAAGGGATGGAAGGCATACGATGATCGTTTTCGTTAATCTTCTTTAGCCGTCGAGATATTAGGAATCAGATCACGTATCCAACCTTGATTACATCGTACAACCTACTATTTATAGGCAAAAATATGAAAACTGCCTAACATCCAACCTGACACGTGTACGGACATGGGTTGGTAGTTAAGTTTTCACTAAAAAACTACCTAATCGACAGTATCACTTCCTGTCGAGCCATACATCGATTTTTACTTAATAATTAAGCCTATTCGACCATGATCATTTTGACCTCTTCGACGCGTTATGCCTTCCGTCGAACATCAGTCCCATCACTTGGTCTTTCAAACTTAATTAATCTTCATTGCTTCTTCTGGTCTCTTACACTCTCATTTGTCGAATTCTAACATTCTGTCGATTAATCCAAATTTGAAATTTGGCACCCAACAGATGCCCCCCAAATTCTGAGTTCTCGACACCAACACACGGAGAGATCCAGAATTTTGTTTAATCTTCACGCGCGACAATTCCTTTTCCGCAATGTCCCATCACAGGTCTGTGCTTCCCACTTCCCCAAAAAATAGGACCATCATTACTTCAAACTTAGGCGGTTACTCTTCCCACTCGCACATTTCGTTTCCAAAGCGATGCTTTAAATAATATTCAAAACCCCATTTAGAACTCTTCTTCCACCAACTGAACTCTCGCGAAGGCATCATACTGAGAGAGCATCATCTTCCTCCAATGGCGTCTTCATCAACTCCTGCTCAAGCCACCGTTGCCCCTCGAAGGAAAACATGGTGGAATCCTGACGTTGATGCATCAATCCCATGGCAGAAATCTAAGGTAATTATCCCTTACTTAAACGATCCCTCTTATCTCTTAGACCCTCCTGCTGCTTATTTAGGACCAGTTATCGCCCTACCTTGTTTCCCAAAAAGCTTTGAGGATTCTTTCCCAAACAAAGATGGGCACACTGACATTCTAACCTCTTCCCCTAAATTGCACATTCACTATTTCTTCAAAAGCTCAAGGCTTTTTAGAACGCCGCCGTTGAACGTTAACGGCTACTCTGCCTGGCTTACTAGGGTAGAAGCCAAAAAGGCTGAGACTTGGAAAGATTTAGGCATTTACCACCTGATTCAGCTATCAAAACATCAATTTAGGTTGGACTCATCTATGTTGGGAGCCGCTATTTTCTTTTGGAACAAAACTACCAACAACTTCCACTTTCCTTGCGGAATGATGGGTCCAAATTTGTTTGACGTTTCTGCTCTCACTGGCCTCCCACCAGATGGCCAAATGATTCACCCTTAAACGCTCCGGTAAAACGCTATTGATGTTTTCAGTGAGGACGCTCTTGCATTCTCAAAGTTTGTTGCTAGCCAAATGAGGGATACTGATGATGTTTCTGATGAGGAACACGTAGCCTTTCTGTTTCATTGGCTTTCTGCTTTCGTCCTCTGCAACAAGAATATTCAAATGTCGAAATCTCTTCTCGACTTGGCTAATCTTCTCCATGAAGGTAAGAAATGAGCTTTTGGCTCATTTCTTACATCGAACCTTTACTCGAGCATGTCGAGTTTATACACTATGGTGAAAGGAGGAGGAAGAAAGGTCGGGCCGAGGCCCAATGTGGCTACTTCAATTATGGTTAAACGCCATTCTCCCGGGCCACACTGTCGACAAGGCTCCATCTAAGCTTGAAGTCGACACCTATGGCACCTTGGCCATGTATCGCGCTCCGAAACCTTTCGACAGTGAACTTGAAAGTTTCAAGTACTACTTTAAACTCTTTCACTCCCTTGCTCCCACAACTCCAGGCATTCGCTTTCAACCCTTTGTTAGCAGGAGATATGGACCCAAGTGGTTCACAGCCCCTTTTGATCCAAAATCTAAGGAGTGTCAAGTCATTTGGACTCACATCCTTTCTGGACAAGTATTCCCCGCTGGGCTCCCTGGTTCGATGGATGGATCTGCATTTGTTTGCCTACCCAATGCTTCTGCCAATAACACTGGTTTCATGCAATCCATTCCCGGTCCATTCCCTTACAAGAAAGAGGATCTCCTGTTGGATTACATTGACATCAAGCCAGAAACCTTCGATGGCATGGAGAAAAAGAATAACACTCGCAGGGCTGCTATCAATCTTGTTCCCTTCTCTCCTACTCTTGGTATATCTCAAGACTTTGAGACTTGGTGGGCAGAATATTTCAAGAAATTTCACACATCTTTTGAGGCATGTGTGAAACGATTTGTTGACCCTTCTGTGCAGGAACAGGACCCCTCGACCAAAACCAAAGGTGAGCATTTGAAAGATATACTCAGCTTTGAAAAATTTTATAAATTTAAATGGGATCCTCGACGTCCCCATTATATTGTCGAACAGGCGAATGAAATGGTCGCCAAATCAAAAGAGGCACACGATAACAAATGGGGCTTAAAGGCTTTAAAGCACTATCATGAAACAGGGCAATCACTTGTGAAACCCCCTTATCCTGAGCCTGTGCCTTTCCCTTGTGCGAATTTTGGTTTGGCTGACCCATTTCCTGGCAAACCGACAAGGGCTGGTAACTTCATTGAACTGGAAAGATACTTTTCTTATCCCATTGCCAATAACTTTAGCAACAAGGAAGTTACTTTCACTGGTCGGTTTGCTTCACCTTTCGAACAATATAATGAAGCCGTCAAACTCATTTCCCATTTTCCGCAAGGTATTTCGGTTTCTTTAGCCTTTTTGTTTGAACATCCACTCGTTTTATGCTTACTTTCTTCACTTTGTTTTAGCTTTGGCTCTAAAAGAGCCTTTAAAATATAAGCAAACAAGTGGTAAGGCCACTGAAGTCGAGGTTCAAGAAGAAGATGAAGATGATGAACTTCCCCTCCAATCCAAGTCATCAAAAAAGAAATCCTCCAAATCTGGAGTTTCAAAGACCGATCTTTGGAAAGAAACCGGCTCCACCAAAAAAGAAGCCAGCAAAGTCGAAGCACTCGACCAGCTCTTCACAGCAAGAGCCCACCAAGAGAAAAGCTCAAACCACTGTTGCTGGAACCAAGCCCTCCAAACGTAGAATAATTCTGCTCGAGTCTCCTTCTCGTTCCACACCTCAAACGGTATCTCTCTCTTCACTTGCATAGGAATCCATTACTTATTTATGATTTCATCAATTAGACATCATGCTTACCCTTACACAATTTTCAGGAATCGCACTCAGAGAGATCCGTTTCTGAAAACTCTGAAGCAACTCCAACAGTTAAGTTTACAAAGGTAAACTTCCCTCCACTACTGTCTAAATTGATGGTCTTCATGTTGCTTACAAGATTTTCATTTTTTCTTTTCGACATTTGCAGGAGCCAAGAGTTAAATCAGCAAAAACAGGGGTGTCTGAAGAATGTACTTCTAAGGACCCTATCTCTGTCGAGGGAGCTGACTCGTCAAGCATTGATAAGGTATGCCCTTTCTACTAGTTTTGTGTTTTTTTTTTTACTTTTGGACATTGCCTCATCATACCTGTTTGTCAGGATTCCCCTGAACAAGCAAATGTCGATACTTCGCTCCCTTTGCGAATAATCTTCCCAAGCACTGCTCCCCCTGCTACTGAGGTACAAAATTTCTTGCCATTCCAACTGGCATCAGAGCAATGATTTTGGGACTTTCATCGATTTTCTTTTTCTTTCACAGAAGTCCCAGAGACTCGGCTGAACATGAGATTGAAGAACCTTCACCATGGACGCCGATGTAGCTCAAACTACCATCTCGACAGAGAGTCCAGGCTCTACACCCACTCATCAGGATGATCACAACGCTCAGCCGTAACACCTTCTCACGAGATGACTATCGCCTCTAAGCCATCGAAAAGCAAAGTCCCATAGTAATCGTGGCGGATAGTGTTGATATGGATCGGTTGCTCGATGATCCTGTTAATCCACTTTCTCAACGAACCCCTCCATCGGTGCGGATTTTGGGAAAGCCAGTGGGGATTGATGAATGGATCAACTTGTTGTCAAGTTCGAGCAAAGAAGACTTCACCGATGTCACCGATCCTCCACACTTCCCGGAGATAATTTTTCTTTGAAAAACTTAATGGATTGCTTGCGAGCTAAAGGGTTTCTTTGAGTATTCTTTCGATGACCTTTACTCAAACCAGGAAGTAAGGAAGAAATTAATTCACGTCGTTAAAGAACTTCAACATTCCCGCAAAAGGCTTCCGCTAATCCATCGAGGGCATATCAAGACTCGCATCGAATTTGTCGAAGAGTTGATTCTTAAACTGATTGAGCTTGACGACAGTATCCTTCCATACCAGCAAGCCATCACAGCCAAGCATGAGCTTCGTGACAAATTGGTGCATCTCCGACAGAGGCAATCTGCATTGGTCGAGAAAGGTGCTCCCTACCAAGCCAAAATTCCTGAGTTGGAGCAGAACGCCGCTCGCCTGAGGCGAGAACTTGCCGCCGAGACCCAATTACAAGAGGCAATTAAGGCTTCCTGCTCTGAGGAAATAGCCTCTCTCGACCAGGAAATGACTCGTAGTGCTGCGGAGGCGCAAACCATTTTGTCGAAGGTTGAAGCTCTTGAAGTTCGTTATATAAATGCTGAAGGCACAAAAATGGAATTGGCTGCGACTTGGGAAGACATTAGGAAAATTCCTTTGTAATTTTTTTTTTATATTCGCACATTAGCCATTTTTTAATTCCTTGTATGTCGAACACTTTTGTTTTCGACCACTTCTTGTACTGCCCTGCAACATTTACAATATGATCTCTCTTGCTTTCGATCAATCATTTCACCGTCCAGCTAGCACGTTCTTTTAACTGCTTTAATTTCAGTTTCAGGCTAATAAATTACAATCAAAGCTATTGACCAGTCAATCTGACCATCAAAACCTGAAAACTAACGCCATCTTGCGCTATAAATAGACACTTGCCATACTCCTTCTTTCGCTCAAACGACAAACGCTTTCTGAATTTCTTGAAGTTTCCTTTCACAAAATCTTCGAGAAATTCTTGCTAGCATTACAAGCGACATCCCCAAATTCAACTTGTTCTTGGCCCCAAACCAGCTATTTCTGAGTATAACAAGCTGCTATGGAAACCTTTTTTACACACTTCAAGCCTTCATTCCATGGCTCTGTCTATTTCATCTGGAAGCCAGGGGCTTCTTCTCCCATAGTCTTTTCCAAGGTCTTTGTCTCAACGGTGCAAGACACTCTGGGTTTCAGTAATTTGCCTAATATCAACAATGAGTTTTTTTTTTTTGTAAGTTGCCTAATGCAGCTTGCCAATCTCGTTGAAACATGTGAGAAAGGGAAAGCCTGAGCCACTTCTTTCTCCTACTGTCGTGCACTCCTTCACACCTTGTGCTCGAAATTCAACATGTGGGCAAGCAATTAGGAAAAGTTTTGGCACAGTTCGGTTAATTGTGAGGCATACACTTAAATCAACGACTGCCTCTCAATCTGCCTGCTTTACCTTCACTCACATGGCATTTGACACTTCTCATCGACGTACCCATACTTTTAGCTTCACTTTTCCGTCGATTTGGGTGTCTACCATCTGGAGCGGCTCTTGCAGACTTGATTGACCAGATGGTATGCCACAGGAGTCCTTCTTACTTCCCATGTTCTTCTTCCTAAATTCTTCCTCGGCATGATTAGGATCCGGGACACGGCGAAGTTTCCACAAGTGGATTTATCCCATAATAGCCTAGACTTATTGACTTTCCAGTATTTGAATTACCAGGCTGTAAGCCTATTTGACAATGTATCTTGTATACTGCCAAATGGCTCTTGGATAGAACAATCCAGTTTACTTTTCAAGGTTGTATTTTTACTTCGCACATTGTTGGTCTATATAACTTCAAGTATTTGCCATTAATAGACTTAATCCTGAAACCAGAATTAACTTCAACAAGTGCATAAGCATTTCCTGAGAATGTTTGGACAACCTCAAATGGCCCTTCCCACTTTGGGGACCATTTCCCAAATTCTCGACATTTCTTATCCATTGGTAAAATGACTTTCCAAACTAAGTCACCAACTTTGAAACGCTTGTATTTAACTCGACTGTCATAGAATTTAGCTATTCTTTCTTTTTGTCGAACTAAATGTTCTAAGGCTACAATTCTCTCATCATGAACATCATTCAATTCGTCAAACATCGAGTTCCAATAGTGGTCTACTGGCATCTCATTTTGCTTTTGAATTCTTAATGAACCAAGATTTATCTCGACAGACAACACAACATCATGGCCATAAACCAATTTATAAGGAGTAGTACCTGTCGATTCTTTTGGAGAGTTTCTGCATGCCCAAAGAACTTGTTCCAGAGTCGAATGCCAACTTTTTGGATATCTACCAATGTGCTTATTTATCAACCCAATGATAATCTTATTCATGGCTTCGACCTGACCATTTGCTTTATGCATAGTAGGCGTCGAAGTCACCATCTTTATTCGCCTTGACTCAGCAGACTGCAACCTTCTTCCCAACAAACACGGACCGCTTGGTCAGTTGTGATGGTTTGAGGTATTCCGAATCTACAAACAATGTGATTTTCAATAAAATCGACAATGTCTTGTTGAGTCACTTCTTTCAAGGCCACTGCCTCTACCCATTTGGTAAAGTAGTCCACCCCGACTAAAATGTACTTATGCCCCTTTCAAGATGTAGGAAAGATCGACCTATGAGGTCCAAAGGCCCAACCCGTAAAAGGCCAAGGCTTAATGATAGAATGTAACTCACTAGCAGGCACATTCTGTATGTGGCCATGTTTTTGGCATTCTTCACAAGACTTTGCAAACATAATGCAATCTTTAACCAAATTGGGCCAATACACCCTTTGTCTTCTTAGTACCCATTTCATTTTCTCACCTGCTTGATGAGCTCCACAAATTCCTTCATGAACCTCTGCCAATGCCAAATAGGCATCCTCCTCACTAAGGCATGTTTCCAAGTTACCATCAACGGACTTTCTATACAAAACTCCAGCGAGCACAACAAACTTAGTCGCTTTGTATTTAATTTTTCTGTCAACATCAGTACTTGGATTTTCCAAATACTCAATTATTGGCTTACGCCAATCAGATGAACTTGATGTATTGGAAACTAATATATCCCTTTCGTCCAAAGGATACAGCAACTCGCGAATTTTTATGAGTTCTGTCAATACCTTTGATGACAACTTATACCCCGAGGCCAACTGGGCTAACTCATTAGCCTCTTGGTTCAGTTCTCTAGGGATATGTTCCACCCGACACTGTCGAATTGTTTCATCAACTTGCTAGCACCTTGACAATATTTGACAAGATTATGGCTAACACATTTATATTCTTGAGTTAATCGCCTTATAACCAGCCAGAATCTCCAAAAACTTTGACAGTGCGTGCTCGCATTTCTATCAAAATTTCTAAACCCACAATTAAGGCTTCATATTCAGCCTCATTATTGGAACAAGTATATTTTAACTCAAACATTAATTTAGTTGGCACACCTAAAGGTGAAATTATCAGAATGCCAACACCAACACCCTTTTTGTGTCTTGAGCCATCAAAATACAAATGTCAAGGCTTTAACTCGACTAGCCCTGTCATCTCTTTTATTTCCAAACGTGGATGGTCCGTTAAGAAGTCAGCAATTGCTTGACCTTTAACAGCCCTCAAAGGTACATATTGCAAAGAAAATTCAGACAAAGCAAGTGTCCATTTTCCAATTCGACCATTCAGAATTGGCTGGGACAACATGTACTTTATCACATTTGTCTTTGACATAACTAAAACATTACAAGGCATCAAGTAGTACTTGAGTTTTGTACAAGAGAAATATAATGCTAAACATAGTTTTTCTATAGCACTATATCTAGTTTCTGCATCATTGAGCACTCGACTGAGGTAGTAAACGGCTCTCTCGACGTTGTTTCCATCTTCTTGAGCCAGTAAACAACCGATGGTCTCTTCCGATGCTGATATGTACAATCTCACTGGTCGATGTGGCTCTGCAGGCATCATGACCGGTGGATTTGTCAAATACTGCTTGATTTGGTCAAAAGCTTCTTGGTGTTGTCGAGTCCACAAAAAAGCTTCTTCTGCCTTGAATTTCACCAACGGAGCAAAAACTCTTGTTCTTCCTGAGAGATTTGATATGAGCCTTCTGAGAAAATTGACTTTTCCCAAAAAGGACTGAAGTTCTTTTTTGTTAGTTGGAGGTCTCGCTTCCAACACAGCTTTAGCTTTATTCTTATCCACTTCAATGCCTTTTTTGTGCACCAGAAAGCCTAAGAACTTAGCAGCAGAAACCCCAAAACCACATTTCTCAGGGTTCATTTTCAAATTATGCCTTCTCATTTGCTGGAAGGCTCTTCTCAAATGGTTCAAATGCTCCTCTTGACTGTCAGATTTAACAATGACATCGTCGATGTACACCTCCATGAACTTGCCTATCATTTCATGAAAGATAGTATTCATTGCCCTCTGATATGTTGCACCAGTATTCTTCAAACCAAAGGGCATCACTATCCATTCATAAGTTCCGATTGAACCTGGGCACCTGAAAGCGGTCTTAGGTACATCCTCTTCAGCTATAAAAATCTTATTATAACCAGCATGCCCATCCATGAAACTCAGAAGCTCATGACCAGATGCTGCATCCACTAGCATATCTGCTATGGGCATAGGGTATTCATCTTTAGGAGTGGCTGCATTAAGGTTCCTAAAATCGACACACACCCTCATCTTGCCATTCTTCTTTATGACAGGCACTACATTAGACAACCATTCCACATACCTAGTTGTGCGAATGAACTTAGCCTTCAGCAAACGTTCGACTTCCTCCTTGATTTTTAACACAACTTCAGGAGCGAACCTTCTGTTGGCTTGTTTGATAGGCTTGCAATCTGGCTTTAGAGGCAATCTATGCTCCACGAGTTCTCTATTCAGACCTGGCATCTCGTGGTAATCCCAAGCAAAGCAATCCTTATACTCAGAAACCAGCTCCACAATCTGCCTTTTAAACTGATCTGATAATATTGCACTCACATATATTGGCCTCTTTCTATCTGCATCGCCCAAGTCTATCTCTTCTAAAGGGTCTTCCAACTCAAAACCACTTCTATCTTCAAGCCCCTTTTCAAAACCCAAAGGGCCATCATCAAATATACAATCGGCCAACACACCTTCTTCTGAGTTTGGCCATCGGTCGGCCTCACAGCCGACAATTGTATTTGAGGATGTTCAAAAGTCATTGCTGTCGATTGGCCGATTTTCGGCCTCATCCAAAGAATCTTGACCCCAAACCGCTCCATTAAGCATGCATTGAGCTTCTTTATCAATAACACCACCACCTCGCGGAGATGGGTTTCACCTTTGGATCATACACTTTGAAGTCTACATGCATTTGTTGCAAATAACATGGACTATCGTCAGCTTCAATAATCTCAACTTCATCTCGGGCATTCCACAGAATCACTTTTTGGTGTACTGTCGAAGGAACTGCTCCAACAGAATGGATCCAATCCCGACCTAACAAGACATTATAACTAGACCCTGAAGGAATCACAACGAACAGAGTAGATCTTTCTACCGATCCTACTTGCACATCAAGCATCACTACGCCATCTGTTGGTGCAGTTCTTCCTCCGAAGTCAGTTACCACTATATTAGTTGGCAACAATTCAGACTCATCCTTTCCCAATTTCTTGAACATGGCTCTTGGAATCAAATTCACTGATGCACCACCATCAATCAATACTCTGTTGGCCGGTTTACCTTCAATCATTGCTCTAATGTGCAATGGTCGAAGGTGACCTCTCTCTTCATGAGTTGGTTTGTTGAGCCTAGCGAAGTTGTCAAATATAGTGACCATGTCTTGCTCAACAAATTGCCAACCAATAGGAAATTCATCTAAGTCTTCCTCGTCAGGCACTTCAACTACAAACTCGTAGGGAGCCTCATATTCTGCTGGCAACATCGAGACTAAGTTTACATTCAATTTAGTAAACTCCTCTTCAGTGGCGGTATCCTCATTCTCCAGATGACTTCCCAACCTCATGCCTAGTTCGTCGAATAAACAATCTCCCGATCCCAGGTCTGACAAGGTAGTACCCATTGTCATCACCAACTCGTCTAAGTCTTTATCTAAGCTGGTGTCAAGATCAAACTGTTCCTCATCTTCAAAACCTATTGGGTCGTCTGGATCGTCCAGTGCAGCAATCACCTCTTCTATGGACAAATCTGTTTTGACAATGTTCTGCTCCATGGACCCCAAGGGTTCATCTAACAAATCAGAATCATTAGCTATGATTTTTAATTCCTCTATTGACATATCACTGCCTGGGCCTTCTTTCTGGGCCGGTTGAACACCAACTTCAACGCGTTCCAAAGCTAACCTTTCAGCTTCAATTAGACCTATCGGCCAAGGCGTCAATTTTTCCTTAGCCACAGGAATTTCAAAGATACTTGGAGCCTTTCTTGAACGAGGCCTGCTGTGAATGGACTCGCATCTTGGAAGTCTGGCCCTTGTCGTAATTACTGCCTCTAACATCAACCACTACGCTTTTCAGCTTTGGACCAGTCTCCTTGGGCAACGGCACTTTTTGTGTCCCAACCATGAAACTATCTTCATGTTGAGGTCGTTCCAAGTCACAAGCCTTCGCTTTACGCCTCGAGCTTGCCTTATCCTTTGTCGCCGACGCTTTTGGCTTTTCGACAGTGGGGTCTTCTTCACTTGATCACCCCCAGGGTATGGTATTCTGCCGTGCTGGTACTCTTCGTCCCAAAACGGTGTTTGTCGAGGGTTACTCTTTATTGCTCTCACCCTGTTTCTCAGTTCAGGACAACGAGCTTTGGAAGAATTCTCGACCCATTTGTTTACCGTAATATTAGTATCAGGTTTCCTAGTCCTGTTCACCTTCGACCAAGAGGTTCTCCATAATTACTCCTGTGGATTCCCTTGGAGACTCGACCAACCATCCACCGATTGCTCGATTAGGCCTATTAACCACAGGCCTTTGCACCGGTTTGCGGTGCATGTCTCACGCATCTATCCCCATAAAGCGTCATTTAACTTGTTGATGAACGTCTGCACCATCAACTTTCTTTGCTCTTTGGGCTGCTTTCTCATCGGTACTTGTCGCAATGCGCATAATTTCAATCGCCCCTATTGTTTTTCCTTCTCGTAAAAGCTTCAACAGCCTCATGAGGCCTTGGATAGATGTCGAAAGGGTCCTCGACATTCACCACGCATACGCTTGGCGCTAATGTTCACCATGCTACAGCCTTCTCACATTTTGACCTTCGACATTGGCAATGCCTTGACCAAATGGATCAAGATCCACCTTCATGCTAGGCTTCGCTTGTCAAAGAAACTTGAGCCTACCGCCTTTGAGAGCCTTTTGAATCAAATCCTCAAACGAAAACATTCATTAGTAGGGTGGCCTAAAGCTCCATGGTACTTGCAATAATTGACCATTAGAGTCTTCAGTTCTTTCACTCTATGATCATTTGATAACTTAAGTTGTTTATCTTTTACGAGAATATCAAATATTTTATCAGCTTTGGTTATATCAAATGTATAAGTCTTCTTATTCACATAGCTCATCTTTTCCTTCCCCTTGGAAGGTACTAACGCTTGACAAGCATAAGGTGGTCCTTCTTTTAATTCAGCGATGTCTACTTCTCGCTCTATCATGGCCTCATCCTCACTGTCTGTTAGATCATTTTCGACATAATGGACTTTCTCACGCCTGATAAATTTCTTGTTGTTCTTCTGATTCTTCTCAGAGCGGAGTTGTTCAACTTGTTGAACTTTCTCCCCTAGTTGGGCGAGGTCAACTATGTGTTGGTTCACCAATTTCTTTCTAATATGGTAATCCAAACCACTAGCGGCCATTTTCATAATTTCCGCC
The DNA here is from genome assembly GCA_037113605.1 of Calophaca sinica. Classification (NCBI taxonomy): domain Eukaryota; kingdom Viridiplantae; phylum Streptophyta; class Magnoliopsida; order Fabales; family Fabaceae; genus Calophaca; species Calophaca sinica. The sequence goes on along the minus strand of CM073732.1, from coordinate 92,994,426 downwards.
TCGGGAACAGGCGTAAAACACCTGCTCTTCATTTGCTTGAACCTAGAGATGTAATCGTCTATAGATTAATTATACGTGCGTTTGACGTTAAATAAATCAGTCAAATTAACCCTCAAATCGCCCCTGAAGAATTGATCGTGAAACAATCCTTCCAGTTGTGTCCATGAATGGACTGAATTAGCTCTCAAAGTCGAGAACCAAGAAAACGCGTTCTTTGTCAAAGAACTTGGAAAGAACCTCATTTTCACACCTTCCACAGTGGCCAACTCTCCCATTTCTATCGTGTATCTAGCCACATGCTCGACAGTCGATTCACCACTGTCGCCAGAAAATTTGGACAATTTGGGGATTTTAATCCCTCTTGGCACTTCAGCTTGTTGAACCCACTCAGGAAATGCAGATATGAAATATGGTCTAGTGCCTTGACCAATATTAAAACCAAGCCTATTCAGCATTTGCTCGACAGCCTGATTCACGTTTTGTTCTATCTGATTCCCCATGATATTGTGCCTGAGGTTGGCTAAACCTTGATGCACTGGTGGGCCTTGGTCTTGATTTCTTTGTAGAATATGCACCTGGCCATAGGCCAAGTTATTCAAATTCTGACCAAGGTTCTGGTTTGGCTGAACTACTTCGTTCTGCGCCACCATAGGGTTATTAACATTTTGCGGAATGCCCCCATGCCCTGACCATGAGGTATAACCCCTGGGATTTGTTGAGCATTCTCGTTCACTGGTGCTGCCAAACCCAATGCTTGATTTAGCCTCTCCATTTGTAAGGCTAGTGTATTACATGCTTGATTAGTAGTCTCCATAAGAGGCGTGATCACTGCACCCATCTGCTGAGTGAACATGTTCACCATCTCATGGTTACTATCATCCACTTGTTGTCGAATACTCGCCAACGAGTTTTGTGTTAATCCTCCATTATTCTGAGGCATTTGTCTCGACATGTTCCCGATCCACGACCACTTGTCGGTTGGCTGTCATAATGGGAGCCACTCCTGCCATTCCTTGAATATCGGAAGAATTTCCGAATGGCATAAAAGGCTGGTTGGCATATTGGTTGAACATAGTTGAACCAATAGTAGGGACTGTCGAATTCTGCAAATAGCCATACGGCATTCCAAACGGAGGTTGGGTTACTTGCGGTATAGGCCTAATACTTGAGTTCCTCGCGCTTCCAGGCGATGCCTGAATTTCTGGAGCACTCTGAACCACCGGTTCAAGCACTGCAGCGCTCGGAATAACCTCTGCTTGCGTATTGGCCATCGTCATTCCAGTACCCGCCCCAGCGGTAGCATTACTCATCCGCGGGATCATAACTACCCCGGCGTTCGTACTTGTAGTCGAAGCATTTGTATTGCTTGCCAATGCATTCGCACTAGCAATGCTTGGTGTTGTGGCACTGCTATTCGTGCTGCCACTCATGTTTCTAGATTGCGTTGCGTTAGAAGCAGTGATCTTTCCACTCCTTAGACGCATAAAACCATCGTTCAAAACGAGTTACTCTAAACTTGTCCCACTGGGCGTGCCAATTTGTTTATGGGGAAATTTGGTTTATGGTATGATTTTACCAGTTTTGATGATCTTGAATGATCTACCAAATTCATCAAACAAACAAATAAATTTTGATGATCAAGCAATTATGAATCCGAACCAGTTACGTGGTAATCTCGTTTTGAAAACAACGGTTTCTTTTGAATATAACGGTCAAAGACTCGACACGTTAATTGTTCTTTAACATTCTTGGCTTTTAAGCCATTAATTGTCAAATCTTATGCCAAATTTGGTTATGATAATTCCAATTAACAACTAGTTGCTGTCGAAATGGCAATGCAGACTTAAATAAACAAGATTGGTCATTAAAGCCAATAACTTGGTTTACAAGTAAGTTAGATCAAAATCTAAAGAAAACCAGAATGCAACTACTGCAATGTCATGGGGCATACATCACTAAAGCCCAACATGCAGTTTGAAGTTAATGCAGAAATGTGAAGGAAAAAACAAGTAATAGACTAAATTTAAGAAACACTGCTAAATGACATGAATTCAAGCAAAAACATATAAATGCAGGAATTTAAATAACAGAAAGTGTAAAGAACATGAGTTTAAAAATACAAAAATGTAAATGATTTTGAAAGTAAAAGTGCAGAAACAGTAAAGGACAATGACTTAAAGAATGTAAATGCGAAACGAAGAAATACAAATTGATTGGAATGTAAATGACATAACTGGAAGTGTAAAGAATTGAAAATAAGTTGAAACTTGATTAAAATGCAGAAAGATAAGGGATGGAAGGCATACGATGATCGTTTTCCGTTAATCTTCTTTAGCCGTCGAGATATTAGGAATCAGATCACGTATCCAACCTTGATTACATCGTACAACCTACTATTTATAGGCAAAAATATGAAAACTGCCTAACATCCAACCTGACACGTGTACGGACATGGGTTGGTAGTTAAGTTTTCACTAAAAAACTACCTAATCGACAGTATCACTTCCTGTCGAGCCATACATCGATTTTTACTTAATAATTAAGCCTATTCGACCATGATCATTTTGACCTCTTCGACGCGTTATGCCTTCCGTCGAACATCAGTCCCATCACTTGGTCTTTCAAACTTAATTAATCTTCATTGCTTCTTCTGGTCTCTTACACTCTCATTTGTCGAATTCTAACATTCTGTCGATTAATCCAAATTTGAAATTTGGCACCCAACAAAGTCCCAAAATACTTTTAGGGTAAAAAGCATTTTAACCCCCTAATTTATAAGATAGGTTGCACTTTCCACCCTAATTTTTAAAATTAAGCATTTTATTCTCTGATTTAATTTATTTATTGCCAATTACCTTTTTAATGTAATTTTACAGTTAAATTTAATTTAAAATGTTATCTAATACAAGTAAAATGATAAATTTATCCTTCAATTTGAACAAAAACCTGAGTATAACCCGAGTGATTGATTGGAGATGAACTGCTATTTACCATATACTTGGTTCCCCAAATGAAATGCACTTTCATCATTAGTTACTATATATCTTTACTTGTTCCCGTCTATATTCTTGTGGGTTGTTTCAACGACCAAAATGCTTTCAAGGCGGGTGAAATATAGCAATATGTAAAGCTGTGGAAACAAAAAAAAGAGGTCCATAAAAAAAAACAGAAACAAACAAAGGGAACATAGAAGAGAAAGAGAATATTTTTTGTAGAACGAAGAGTGACCAGACCATAATTGTCATTCCTATTATCGCATGCCAACAGATCCTCTCAAGATTATCACATACCGACCCTCTCCAAATGAAGGATAAATTTGTCATTTTACTTGAATTAGATAACACTTTAAATTAAATTTAATAGTAAAATTACATTAATAGGGTAATTTGCAATAGGTAATATTAAATTAAGGTGTAAAATGTTTAATTTTAAAAATCAAGGTGGGAAGTGCAACTTAGCTTATAAATTAAGGGGGTGTTGTGCTTTTTACCCATACTTTTTCAAAAGAAAAGGAAATGAGGTTCGTTAAAACCTTCTGATACAAAACTCTCCTTAGGAAAAAAATATTTAGAAGGAAAAAGAGTACTCCTCCTATACTTTATTGATAAAAAAGAGAAAAAGCGAAATACAAAAAACTTGGGGGTATATATACCGAAACCTAAGAAAAAACTTAATTCAATCTATAGTTGGGAAGATCCCATCTATTTTTGAAGCAATCTTCGCTAATAAAGCTAGGAATGGTGTTCCACCAAACAAAATTTTGAATAGTAGAACCATGGGAAGCCAGCTTATCGGCACAATTATTCTCTTCTCTAAAAATATGAGAAATATGAAAATTCATATTCTCATATTTTTAATCAACAATAAACAATTACGCCATCTATTTTGCAGCTCCCAAGGAACAATAGAGACAATCTCAAAGCATCAATAACCAACTGAGAGTCACATTAACCAGAAATTTCACCAACCACGCTGATAAGCTATCTCAATAGCAATCATTGCTTCCACTAGCTCTGCATAGAGAGCAAAATTGTTACCAGTATTATGAGAGAAACAACCAACAACAGCAGCACTACGGTCTCTAAAAATACCACCACATTCCCAAAGGCCCTGGGGCCCCTTTAGCAGCATCATCTGTGTTGCATTTTATCCAAAAGCAGGGAGGAGGGGGCCAAATAACTTCCTTAATGGAAGGGGCTTTATTGGGCTTACCAGCCACGCTGAAAGCCTTAAGAATAGAAAATTCATTAATAGAAGAGCGCATATGCTCAGTGCTAAGAATACCCGAAAGGTTCACACTAGCAATGATTATGTTTCTAACTGTCCAAGCTGAAAAATGCTTATTTTGGAAGCGAATATTATTCCTGCAGTACCAAATAGTGGAAATAACATTTATCACACTGGGTGCAACAACATCCTGTAGCTGTGAACTCCACTGGTGAGAGCAAATATAAAAAATACTCAGAATAGAAGAGTAATCTATCCCTGTTGAAAAATGTCAGACAACCAATTCCAAAGGTCTTTGGCAAAAGGGCAATCACAGAAAATATGAAAGGAACTTTCAGTAGCAACACCACAAAGGTTGCATCCAGAGACAATAATACAACCATGCTGAATGAGGTTTTCATCAGTGGGAAGTCTATTTTGAACAAGTCTCTAAGCAACAAAAGATTTAGAATGAGGAATGACATCATTCCAAAGGTTCTTATAAATGGCCATACATTGCCGCCTCAGATTAGTAAAATTGAAAGCATCCTTAAAAGAAAGTGTTCCCGAAGCAGAGTTCCTTCAAACCAAATAGTCAGTATCAGAAAAACGAGGGATGGAAATGTTATTAAGCTCATTCCTAAAAACAGAGGTCCTGTCAAAAAGAAATCTAGGGAGATTCTAGGAGCCATTATAAAGAAAATCATGTAACTTAGCAGTAAGATTATGAGCAATATTCTGAGGCAAGTTAAACATGTCAATCAAAGGTTTAGAAAGCCAAGAGTCAGTCCAGAAATTAATAAAGCTACCATTACCAATCTGCCAAGAGTAATTATCCTTCACAATTGAGAAAAGAGGCCGAAGAGCATTCCATAAAGAAGATTTAATATAGTAATCCAATGACTGATTATTTCTAAGCACTCTAGCTCTAAGCAAACAAGCCCACTGATGAAAGGATGAAAGAAGCTGCCAACAGAGCTTTATCATGGCTGCCTTGTTAATAGATTTCAGGGGTCTAATACCTAGGCTGCCCTCATCTTCGAGGCAACAAACTTTGTTCCAAGCAACAGTACAAGTTTTTGTGGAATTAACATTTCCGGACCAAATAAAATTACGGATCCATTTATCAACCAAATTCAGAAGCCCAATTGGCTAAGCATACACATGAAAACTATAAATTAGCATACCATCAATGACAGACTTAACCAACTGCACTCTGCCCATATAAGAAAGAAGAAAGGTTTTCCAAGCTGCAAGCTTATTTTTTATCTTGTCTGCAATAGGCTGTAGATATTTTTTTTCCTAGGCTTGCCGACAAAAATAGGGACACCTATATAAACAAAAGGTAACTTCGTGATAGAGAAACCCAACAAGCTAGCAAATGAAATTTTAAGCATTGAGATTAATGGGTCGAAGTCCGAAGGGGTGGAGGAGTTACGGGATGGGATTACGTAGTTTTTTGAAGAACATTTTCGGGGCAGAAAGTGGAAAAGACCGACCTTAGATTACTTGGAATTCAAACAGGTTGTTCAAGAAGAAAATGAGTTGTTAACAAATGCTTTTTCAGAAAAGGAGATTAAGCGGGTTGTTTGGGATTGTGATAGCTATAATAGCCCGGGCCCAGATGGAGTGAATTTTGGCTTTATTAAAGAATTTTGGGACGATGTTAAATCTGGCTTTGTGTTATTTATAAACGAATTTCATCTAAATGGGTGTCTTGTGAGGGGATCAAATAGCTCTTTTATAGTTTTTATTCCTAAAATGGAGAATCCTCAATTGATTAGCGAATATAGGCCAATTTCTCTTATCGGTTGCATGTACAAAGTAATATCTAAGTTGTTAGCGAACATGCTGAGGTTAGTGGTGGGTAAAGTCATTTTGGAGTCACAATCTGCCTTTAACAAAGGTCGTCAGATTTTGGATGGAATAATGATTGCAAACGAAGTGGTGGATGAGGCAAAGAAGAAAAAGAAAGAATTATTGTTATTTAAGGTGGACTTCGAAAAGGCATATGACTCAGTGGAATGGGATTTCTTGGAGTTTATGATGAGGAAAATGGGGTTCTGTGAGAAGTGGAGAAGGTGGATAGGTGAATGCCTAAAATTTGCCTCCTTTTCAGTGTTGGTTAATGGAAGCCCAACAAAGGAATTCAGTATTGGCAGGGGATTGAGACAAGGAGATCCTCTTTCCCTGTTTCTTTCCCTTATATTTGCTGAAGATTTGAGTGGCATGAAGTCAAAATCAGTGGAGTTGGGCCTGTTTTCGGGATTCAAGATTAATAATATAAGCCAGCATATATCTCACTTACAATATGCTGACGATACCATTCTGATGGGTGAGAAAAGCTGGGCTAATGTGCGAGCTATCAAACCGGTGCTACAATTGTTTGAAGTTGTATCAGGTCTAAAAGTAAACTTTCACAAAAGTTGGCTTGTGGGAATAAATGTGCCACAATGGTGGCTGGACGAGGCAGCGTATATTTGAATTGTAAACTTGGCAAGGTTCCTTTTATATACCTGGGACTTCCTATTGGTGCTAACCCTCGTAGGAATTCAACATGGATACCAGTGGTGAATACAGTGAGAAGTAGATTATCTTCATGGAAGAGAAAATGTAACACACCAATTCCCCTCAGCCTAGTAGATTAAGAGCTCCAAGTGAGAAAGGGATTTAATCTCTAAAGATTAACGGCGTTATTAACCTAGAAGAAGGATTATTAGATAGTTTATGGGAAAGAAATTAGAATTAGTCGCCCAAGAATAGCTTTTAATCTAGTAAATAATCCAAAGATGGAATCTAGGGGTAAAATAGTAATGTTACCCAAGGATTAAGTGGGACTAGTGGAAATTTAATTAGAATTAAGAAGACAGATTTAGTAATCGAGGGAGGTGTGACTAGAAATAACTATGGGATACAGTAGTAAATATTCCACCATCAAGGGTAATCAAGTAACTAAACACTCCAATTAGGGGTAAGATAGTTAAAAGGCCAAGAATCAACATCATACCTCTCTTTCTCTTTAAGTTGGTCGATCCACACCCCCATTATTCATCCAGCATTTCTTTTTCCTCCTGCATGCAACCAAAGTGAAAGAGAAGGAGCTTCCATGGAGGAAAGGGAAAAGAAAAGAAAAAACAAAGGGGGGGATCATCACCCAAAGTCATCCTTACCCATTTTTCCTTCCTAATTCCCATTTACCACCATTCCTATAGGAGGATGAGAGGGAGAAGGCGCATGAGAGAGAGAGAAGAGGAAGGAGAATGAAAGCATAATTCCTCACACCCAAGCTTACATGTGTGAATCGATGTTTGAGGAGGGTGAAAAAGGAAGAAATCCATTAGAAGAGATTGAAGGAGGAGCTAGAGATTGAAAGCAAGCTTCAATGGAGGAAAATCTTAGAGCCAAGGAGGAGAATGAGACCCAAGTCCTGAAAATTGGGGATTTCATCACAAAGCACTTGAGAGCAAATGTAACATAGAAACCCCCTCTAAAACCTCTCAAGTTAGGGTGTGCTTAAGGTTTTTAATTGATGTTTTTGGATGTTTGGTTCTGTTATTGGGTGATTTGAAAAGAGGAAGTTATCTTGCATGTTAAAAATAAAATTTGGTATGCTTGAAGTGAGCTTACATTGATTGCATGTTAATTTTTTTGAAATATTGAATATATCATCAAGAAAATCTTGTGATAGCTGAGCTTTTATGCCAATTTCTTTGATTTCTTTTAGTTTGGATGTGATTTAGATGTTGTATAATGTGTTTAAAGGCTGGATGATTGTCTAGATCTGTGGGATTGTGGTTATTAAGCTAAAATTAAAAAGAGTGGGGTGTTGTCCCTCAAACTCATCTAGGTATATGTTCAGTATTTTGCTTATACCTTTTTGTATAGAACTCCTTTTTAAATGATTATGGTTTTTAGAAACTAGACTTGATTTGCTTCAATTTAAGCACAAATTTCATTGAATTTGATTGAGTATTGACATTTTAAAATGCGTTACAAGTTGGGGGACAGTAGATGTCCTCTTTTCATACATCAGTGTTTTATTTTGTTAAACTGCAGCAATTGGAGAACTATTTTGTGAAACAAAAATCATATTCATAAACTAGACATCCTAAGTTTTCCAAAGAGTGGTCATTTACTCAAATCTGACATCGTTTGGTATTTTAATAAAAGCACCAGAATTGATGTGCATCTGCAAAAAATTCTGCAAAGGGGCGCGCACACAGAACCAAAATGTGCCAAAAGCGCTGGAGCGCGTCCCCAAGTGCAGAAATGTGTTTTCTCGCACCGAAACACCAATGGGGCCTTTCCTAATCTATAGATACCTTCCCCTACTCATATAATTGAATTAGAACTCATGTTTAGGCATGAAAAACCCTTAGGAATGGTTTAGCTTGCCTTGAGAGATGATGCGCTTAGTGTGGCAAGGTCAAGGTACCTTGTGTAGAATCCAAGTGCAAGGCTTGAGAGCCCTAAGGTAAGTCTAGTATGCTCACCAAGACCTAGTTTAGATACTAAGAATGAGGTGGAGCTTTTACTCTTAGGTTAAAAGACGAATAACTGTAGGTGTGCATAGGAGCAATGAAATTAGTTTCATCGGCACTTAGAAATAGTTCTGATGGTTTGAATGCTTGTATGTCTTAAGGAAGTATGTTAGAATTGATATATTCTTGTATATTGTACATACTAGATTGATGTTGATGATTGTATCTCTGTTGAGAGGAGTTTTCCATACTTAGCACATCAAGTATGGCTGAAAACAATGGTAAAGTGTTTTATTTTAATATGTTACTGAGTTTTATAACTCACATGTTGGGGCCTTTTTTTTTAAGGTTCTTAGCATTTGGAGAAACTGAGAGCATGACATGATACTCGGTCTTGCCATTAAGCGAGACCTTATGTTATTTAAAACCGGATCACGAGTCAAGAATAGTTATATATTGTATGAGTTTAGTATAAATCTAAGTGACATTTTGTAATCCAATTGAGAGTCTTTGAAATATCCTTGTAGAAATACCTTTATGAAGTTTGTAAGTAAATGCTTTTTATGTATTCAATTATTTCTTTACTCTATAATATGGTACTTCAAAAGTTTTACTTTCTGTCATCGAGTTTTCAATTTGGAAGTTTTTACTACATACTATTAATCTAATTTCTTGCTAAGTTCTTAAGTAATACTCTGGTATGAGTCAGGGCATTACAGCAAACATATGTCTATGGGTGGACGAGTGGTCTTATTAAAGTCAGTCTTGCATGCAATCCCAGTTTATTATATTTCTTTTTACAAGGCTCCTTCAGGTATCATCTCTCTCCTTGAAACTATTTTTAAACATTTCTTGTGGGGTGGGTGTGAGGAAAATAGGAGGGTGAATTGGGTAATATGGGATAAAGTGTGTAGTGAACGTGAGGCAGGGGGTTTGGGCATAAAAAATCTGAGAGCTTTCAATATAATATTATTGGGAAAGTGGCTATGGAGGATGAGGGTTGAAAAACACAGCTTGTGGTGTAGAGTACTAACATATAAAAACGGCAATGTGGGCAGCATGCTAGGAGGACAAGTGAGGGAGGGATCATCATGGTGGAAAGACAATTTATCACTAGAAGAAGCGGTGGGGGAATGTAACCAAAATTGGTTCTCAATTTCTTTATCCAAAAAGGTAGACAATGGGTTGGACACGCATTTTTTGTTAGAACCGTGGTGTGAGGGTAGGAGTTTTAGGAATAGATATGGCAGGCTATTTAATTTAGCAATCAAGAAAGATGCTTCGGTGGATGAAGTGAGATGTTGGGGGGAAGGAAGATACCTTTGGAAGTGGGGTTGGAAGAGAAGATTATTTAGTTGGGAAGAAGATTTAGTGCTGCAGTTAAGAAGTGAGTTAGTTGGGTTAGTGTTTAGGGAGGAAGAGAGTGATGTTTGGGTTTGGAAAGAGGAAAGATTAGGCATATATTCAATAAAATCTGTGTATAAAATTCTGGTGAAAGACCACCGAGGTGTGGGGGATGTCCCACACCATCTAGTCTGGAACAAATTCGTACCTCTGAAGGTGGCTATGTTTGTGTGCAGATTGATTCAAAACAGAATACCCACAAAAGACAAACTTGTCAGAGAGGAATCATCAACAAGGAGGCTCAAAAATGTCTTGGATGCGGAAGTGAAGTTGAGACTATGTATCACTTGTTTTTTGAGTGCCATCGCTCTCATTTGGTGTGGTCGGAGATCCTCAGCTGTGTAGGAATTTCAGCGGCTTTGCACAATGATGGCAAAGCACATTTGATTCAATTTGAGGGGTTCACTCATGGAGACAAAACATTTTGAGAAAGATTCATGGCAATTTGGTTCTCATGCATATGGGTGATTTGGAAGGCACGCAACATGATGGTGTTCCAATCCAAAAGTTCGGAGGTAATCAATATGGTGTAGGAGATAAAATTACAAACATGGAACTAGATTTTTTTCAAAATGTAAGGCGATAGATTACTCGGTGTCGCAATGGTGCTTAAATCCCACGACTTGTCTTGGTATTGGCTAGTCGAGGTGACAGGGATGTTGGTACTGGACAAAAGGGGCTACTACTATATTACATAGTGAAGGGGGTTCAACAGGAATTAAGCAAAAATTTAGTCACGGTCAAAAGCTAGAGGCAGAACCGATGCAGGCACAGGAATTATGCAGCAGATATGGTTAAAAATAGGCGAAATACCAACGGCCCAACATACAATTATATGGATAGCTGGTATCTTCAGCAACAATGTAGATTGATTTTATTTTTCAGCTAGTCTAGATGTAGTGGTGATATTTTTGTTGAATCTTAGGTGTTTTTTATGGCAAGAATCAGGTGCTTAGTTCTTTGGCTAACACCTGAACTGATTGTTGTAAAAGGATCTTTGGATAACACCTATCCATGTACTTCAACTGATTGTTGTATTGGTGGTGCCATGGTCTCAGCTTGTGCCTATGTCATCTTGATTTTAATAAATTTTTAGCTTTTTCAAAAAAAAAAAAAAAAAAAATCAACTGCTTGAATAAAATCCACACTACAACTACTAAAAATTACATTTTCACGATGCAGCCACAAGCTAGCATTTGCCAACTGTTTTTAGCTTTCTTCTATCTAATTAGACCTCTATGCTAAATATAATGATCAGAAGCTGTAGAGGGTAAAACTACTGAAAAACAAAGCTAGCTGTAAAAAGCACACCAAACTTGATGAAAGAACTCACAAGAGAAGAAAAGGTGATCTACAGATTCAGAAAACAGTCAGCAAAACGCACAAATTGCCTTCTGCAAATCAGATAGCACATTTCTTTTGAATAAATTCAATCTTGTAGGCAACCTGTCCAACATTAACTGCCAAGAAAAAGCCAAAACCTTATTAGGAGATTTGCATTTCCAGAAATTTTTAAAAACAACACACACCCTCCTCGTTACTATAATCTGAATTTAACAAGTTTGCACTGCTTAACAAAAAAACACTGGATGCAGATTTAACAATGTAGGAATAAGAGTTGCTCAACTTCCACACCCATTGGTCCATCCCTTTCTTAACCAAACAAACAGATTGCAACATATCTTTTAGATAATCAAACAATTCCTCTTTCCATACAAAGAAAGATCTGCTCCATTTTCAATCCCATATCCAACAATATTATCAGACCAATAACCCATACTTAGAACAATGGCTGATTTAAATTTAGATAACACAAAAATAGTCTAGGGAAGACCTCTTTAAAACACTTATCACATATCCACACATCATTCCAAAATGACACATGTTCTTACGCTTCTCGAGATACCTTTAGAAAACCAGTTCATTTCAACAGAATTATCATAACATTGCACTAATATCCCTCCACCGAGTAGAGGAATTTTGATGGGACCAGTTGCTGGCCAATGAAAAATAATTAAGAGAACCATATCTAAACACCAGCACATTGTACCACATTGCTTCAGGATCAACAAGAAATCCCCATCTCCATTTCCCTAACATACTTAAATTAAACAATCTTAAATGCTTTACACCAAGACCACCTTTGTCCTATGGTTGACACACGTTATTCCAACTTACCCAAGATATTTTCCTCCTATCATCACAACCTCCCCCCCCCCCCCCAAAAAAAAAAAAAAGAACTCAGAGTTCACTTTAATACCATACAAGCAACTTTTTTGAAAATTAACTTTAAGCCCCCGATACAAGTTCAAAACCTCTCAAGACCCATTTTGTAATCCATAAATTCTCGTCTGTGGGCTTATCTATCAGCAAGGTATCATCTCCAAATTGTAAATGGGTGACACAAAGGTTTGGATTTGGATTAACATCTCCTTTATATATATATATATATATCTGCAATAGCTGTACTAGCACACAAATGCATTAATAACATATGTATTTGTTGCGCATGTGTTTTACATGCATCTGTAAGTTCCTTCTAGTGGTTGACACTCCTCTGAATTTTGGATTAAGTAGGCTTATGGATTGATTATAACATAATTGAGACTAAATATTCAGCAAGGAGAATATTATTGTATCCCAAGCACCAGGGATAAAGTTTCTAAGCAGCTTGAATAAGAGATGCATATAATATATACAATTGATACTCAAAAGAAACAATTAACTAAATTGATGAGCATAATTTAAACGAGTATCTAACAGAATACTTATACTAGAAACCAAATTTCTCTCCTCACTTATGTATACAACACATGTAAAGGTCATTGATAACCTCCTTACTTGGAAAATTTCATAATATCATGAGGGTCACAGCCAAGGTAATGAAATGGAAATTTCTGAGCTGAAGTTCCCACACCATGTTCAGCATGGTGAGTAGGAGGGTGAGGGTTACATTTGCTTCTTGGATTCTGATCCATGCCATGATGTGAGGAAGCTAGGAGCTTATCCAAGAAAGACCAGTCACCATTGAACCTCTCTCCCTGTTGTTGTTGTTGATGTTGTGGCATGAGATTAAGTCCACAGCCAGTAGTTGTGAGCCTCAACAAGTTTTGAGAGCACTCAAGAATGTCCATTGCATTCATTGATGAGGTCAAGGAAGGTGGTGCTACAGCTGATTCTGGACTGAATAATTGGGGTAGGTGAATTGTTCCATCAAAGCTGCAATCATATAGTCCTTGCATGTGATGTTTTGGCTCTTGAATCTGGCAAGGACCATTTGTTCTCATCATGTGTGTGAAGTTCTCTTCTTCTTCAATTTCTTGTTGGTAACCTCTATTTTGGTTTTTCTTTTTGAACACCCTGCATACCACCCACCCATCTTCCTGAAAAAATTAAAATTGTGAGGAGTCTTCTAGACATAAAAATAAAAAAGCTCAGATATGTTAATTTAATAAAATAACAAAGATGCTATTTAAAAAAGTGAAATCTATCTTTAATTTTGTCGCTAAGTGTTAGAGATGACGAAATTTGAAATTACTTTTATTTTTTCTATCTCTTTGATCGGTAATTCAACTTTTTCTATCAAAGAAAACAAAATAGAACAAATTGTTTCGTTTTGTTTTATGATCATGTACCAAAGGCTACCTTAAACGAAAGATCAAGGGAATGAAATATAGTTGAAGTTTATGTGTGTGTATGGTTTTCTCACCTGAACTTCTGCATCATCTTCATCAAGACGGTACTCATGCATGATCCAATCAGTCTTCTGGCCATGAGGAGCACGGCCAGTGTAGAACACTAGGGTTTTCCTCATACCAATCCTCTTTGAATTGCTATGGTAAATGGCCTTGTCCCTTCCAGTTGCTTTCCAAAATCCAGCTGTAGTTGCTCGATTTGTTCGGGTTCCTGTTGGGTATTTCTTGTCCTTGTGGCTGAAGAAATACCACTCATTCTGAGGTCCTGATCCAATCCTACATTTATCTGCATGTCCACACATAAACCATTCAAGACAAAAGAGACATTGGTTATTAACTAGTTTATCTTACAAAGACTCAAATTCCAGTTATATAACCCCCAAATTAACATGTATTTTTTGTTTATACCTTTTTTTTTCCAAGCTTATAAAAACCCTAGATATAGAATGAAACCAAGATATGCGTGATTTTATCTCTATTTAAGAATATTATCAAGGTTTTAAATCAAGGTTTGCGGCCGCAATCTGGCCGCTGCAATAAGGTTTTTATGGTCTTTGCGCTTGTGATCGATTATGAGGATGTATCAGTTGCATTTGACTGTCATTCTCCGTAATACCAATGATCATGACGTGACTGAACCACGATTTTAAACCTTGCATGTTATGTAATATAAGATACATATATATAGCTAGTAGCACTTTAATAAGTTGTATTGTACATGATATGATAATTAATTATTTATGTGATACTTAGATGTGATAATGAGAAGCTTAAAAGAAACATTTAGATAGAGATTTTGAAGTATTATGATTGCATTATATATGTACCTTTGAGGTCCCAAGGCTCAAGTTTGTTGAGATCTACTTCTCTGATGACGTCAAGATCAATGGCTTCATAAGAAACTTTCTTCCTCAGGTAATAGTAGAGAAGCTCCTCATCAGTAGGGTGGAACCGAAAGCCCGGAGGAACTGTTAATTGTCCATTGCCTGGCATCATTCTGTACTGTCTGCAGGTTTTCTATTCTACTACCTGAAAAGGGGAACGGTATATTGTATTAAATTGATAAACAATTTGATTTTATTTTTAATTAAATGCATTAATTAATTCAAGGGTGTGGCTTTATGGCAAGGTAGATATGAAATAGTTTTATTCTCATGAATCTTGAGGGATGTAGCTAGCAGGTCTGAACTATCAGTAGTCCATGATGTAGAAATTCAAAAATAGTGGCCAAAAATTGATAATCTCGAGATCATATATATGGTCTCCATCTTCACTGTCAAACTTGTACTTTGTGACTAAAAAATTGGAGATAAACTTAGAAAATTATATAATATCATGAGTCTAGCAACACTCCTAATTTTGAACCAAAGTTCTTTGGATCAGAATTAAAAGGAAAAAAAATAGAAGACTATTAGATATCATAATTAGTCAATGTTTACAAATGAAATTAATGAGTATATAGGATTTAAACTATCACCATGCATTATTATAGAAGATTTTACACGTGGAACCTGAATCTGAGAGCTAACCCTTGGAAGATCCAAAAAGAAAAGGTAGATAACTTTTCTGACCAGTTTAGTTTCAGAATATCTAGACATTTTATTCCATGTTTTCATGAACTTCTTAATGATATTTGACTTAGAAACAACTTACAAGAACACTCTACATCACTATGTAGAATTTTAGAGCACAAACCCTTGTAAACAGCAGAAAAACTGGAATATGTATGCCTAATCTCCATGGATTTGTTTAAACAAAGAACAATAATCATTAATGCCCAGCTGAAATGTTTGATTTCCACCCTTTGCTACGTGCATGGAAGGAATCAATTAAGTACAACCCCAGAAAGAATATACAGAAAGAAAATGAAAGAGAGAAAAGAAGAAAAAATAAACAGTCTTCATCTTGATATGGTTTTGTATGCAACTATGTCAAAACTTGCACTTGTTTTTCGTTTAACTGATAGTTGAATGCAAGGTTTTATAAAAAAAGGTCTACAATCGCGATCTAGGCAGCAACATCATGATTTTTGACATAACCACGACTGCGACTGCGATTAATGTCACATCAGCCGTATTTGACTGCAATTCTCTACGATATAAAAAATTGCAATGCGACAGGCCGACCCCGATTTAAAACCTTAAAGCAAACCATCGTTGCTTCTCTCTTTGAACAAAACATATATATCTATTTCAAGACTAACTAACAGTTTAAACAAGAGCTATGAAATTAGATGAACTTATGATTTAAGAAAGAGTCAATAGTCATAATTGTGCATGAAAAAATCAAAAAAAGTTATGAAATTATGCAACAAAGCAACAAACCAAAGAAGCAATGAGAAAAGAAACAAAAACAGAAAAAAAATCAACTAGGAAATTAGGTGAAAGTGATCACTACACAAAGCATACAAACCTTTTGTGACCCTCCAAAGGAAAGCAGACAAAGAAGGAAGGCTTAGGTTACACTGTTTCTTAGCTTGAAGGGCACGGACGTGGGTTTTAAGAAAGAGAGAGAGAGAGAGAGAGAGAGAGAGAGAGAGATGTGTGGATCAGTGCAAATGCTAGCTTCACAAACAAGGACTGACAACCAAGAATGGGCACAGAAATATATAAAAATTATATTTTATTCATACATATTGTTGAAATTAACAAGATGAAGAAGAAAAAGAAGAAGAATAAAATAAAGTTATCACGTACTCAAAGTTGCTGAATAGCTGTGTTATGATGATGATATCATGAGAAAGGTACCCTAACTAATAAGGGCTACAGATCTTGTTGTTAATGTTGACCCTTTTTATGTTATAAACTTTCAAGTGGGTGATTTATTTTCTGTATATAATATATATAGACATGTATACATACATAAATACGTAATAATATTTAAAAGATTACTTTGGTAAATGTCCGTTGAATGGGAGACCTTACTCCAAAGTTTCGCCTCATTACAATGAAGAAAATCTGCTTCACTGTCAATTACTAATATATTGTTACAGTAACTTTTTGTTTTTTTTTTCCCTCACTTTACTTGTAATAGAACAAAAAGTGGATTTTGTTTTATTGTTTTAATTTATTGTTTTGTTCATTTAATTATATGATGAAAATCTTTCTGTCTTCAATCAATCCCTCGCGGACTAGTCAAAGTCAAAAAAGAATGATGGAGGCATTTTCTGTTCATTCCAAAATTCCCAATATACATGCATGCACCTTATAATATGATACTTCTTAACATATCTATCAATATTTATTATTATAGAAACTTATATTATTATTTCAAGTGCTATCATGATTCACAAGTACAAAATT
The DNA here is from genome assembly GCA_037113605.1 of Calophaca sinica. Lineage (NCBI taxonomy): Eukaryota > Viridiplantae > Streptophyta > Magnoliopsida > Fabales > Fabaceae > Calophaca > Calophaca sinica. The sequence continues at coordinate 92,977,338 of CM073732.1, read as the reverse complement.
ATATTTGAATGTGTACAAGTGAGCGTGTCCTTCTTTTCGGCTTGCTACAAGCCTGTCCAGAGAGATAGCTGTAGCATATTTGTATATTTTAATTTACTTAGGACAACTAATTAATTTATAAGTACATGCATTAAGCATTTGTAATGCTGAAGTCCACTAATGAAAGCATGAAAATCCAGCGGTTAGCCTTGAATCATGTTCATAAAAGTGAAGAATTTGCATCAAATTCAGGGTAATTAGTAGTGTCAAACCTAGGGGTTCTAATTTTATCAATATGCATATATAAAGTCATTATTCACTACCTAAGAGCATACGCAATATTAGTTAATTGATTAAGTAATTGCTAATTTAAATCTTTTGGGTTACTACGATGATGGCTGCCTATGGATGATGCACCATGATTCCGGATCCTAGGTGGTGATAAAAATCAATAAATTAATTAAGCAAAACAAACTATACTAAAATTACCATTTAACACTACTAAAAAAATAAATTTTAGAGAGGGATTTTAGAGAGGGATCGTATCCGTCGCTAATAGCGACGGATTTAGTGACGGATATCAAAGTTTTAGGAAAAGTAAATTTGGGTCGCGTTTGTGACGGATTTAGTGACGGAAAAATTCTGTCGCTAATTTTTTCGTCACTAAATCCGTCACAAATTGACTAAAATACGTTTAGTTAAATCCTCCTCTTAAATTTTCGTCACTAAATCCGTCACAATTAGTGACGGATTTAGAAATCCTTCTCTGATCTTTTAATTTAGAACTTCCCCTCGGTCTATCCCAAAACGCACGTTCATCTTTTGGGCAACTCTGCAACGAACACTCATCTCTCTCACTCGCAACTTAGAAATCCCTCTGTCTCTGCAACGAACACTCATCTCTCTCACTCGCAACTCCAAATGAAGGAACATGGCATTTCCAAACGAAGGAGCTTGAAAGAGAGGAACATGGAAGATCCTTCGTGAATGGCAGTCTCTCTGCCATTCACAAATTTTTTATTTAGAAAAAGAATGTAAAAAAAAATGGTAATATTGAACCCAAAAAAAAAAGAATAAATTGGTGATTTAGAGAAGGAATTTGTCCCTCACAAATTAGGAAAGGTTTATTTTAACAAATCCCTCACTAATAGCTAGGGAAAATACTCCTCACAAATCCCTCACAATTAGCGACGGAAAACATCCCTCATAAAGGGAAAAATCCCTCGCAAATAGTGACGGAAAAATTCCCTCGCAAATAGTGACGGAAAAATTCCCTCACAAATAGTGAGAGAAACAATCCCTCACAAATAGCTAGGGAAAATACGAATTTTTTTCTAAATTTTTAGCGACGGAAAATATATATCCCTCACAAATAGCGAGGGAAAAAATTCCTCACAAATAGCGACGGAAAAAATCCCTCACAAATAGCGACGGAAACATATTTTTTGCTCTAATCTGTTCCTATTTTTTTGCGACGGATACAATAAATTTGTGAGGGAAAAATTCCGTCGCTAAACGATTTGTGACGGATTTTTAATCATTTAGTGAGGGATTTCTCCCCTCTCTAAATCCGATTTTTTTAGTAGTGTAAGCCCCACAAGATTTACGGATTTAATTAATTTCTAGTTTGTGTAATTTTGTCCTGATTATTGCTCTTTTAATCTCTAATTATTTGCTTGTTTTCTGGCTCGTTTGTACAATTTCTGTAGATTTTTTCTTATATTCCTCGAAAAGAGATGGCAAACTTTGGTGGTTACTTGAGACCACATTTGTTTGCTAGTACATGATACATGGATAACATCAACTTGTTCCTTGACCACACCATTGTCTAATTCTTCTGATCCAAAGATGTACATTAACTTTTGTCATATATGCATACAGCATCCAAAGGACTACATATAATTTTAACCATAAACCACACTGTTTGTTATAGTATATATGTATATTCGAAATCATGCAAAATGAAAGGCAACCAAATTTAATTGAAGGGTTAATACATGTTTTGGTCCCTGTAATTTCAGCAAAATTCAGTTTTAGTCCCTGTAAAATTTTACTTTTTTATTTAGTCCCTGTAATTTAAGATTTTTTCATTTTAGTCCCTGTACAATTTTTTGTTTAGATTTAGTCCCTGTAATTTTAAGATTCTTCCACTTTTAGTCCCTGTAATTTTAAGATTTTCCACTTTTACAGGGACTAAAAGTGAAAGAATCTTAAATTACAAGGACTAAATCAAAAAATAAAATTTTACAGGGACTAAAACCAAATTTTGCTGAAATTACAGGGACCAAAACATGTATTAACCCTTAATTGAATTACTATACATTGATAGTAAAAAGTATTATACCGACGTCCAATCATATGTCACTAGGAATTTGTCTAGATATTTTAGGAAGTAATATATATTATGAGACGATATGGGGAGATATAATTAGATGTCTGTGTAAAAAATTTACACCGTCAATACATAGTTATTAAACTCATAAAATTATCTTTATCTTAAACAATTTATCATCTATAATTTTAGAAATTAATTACTATGTATTGACGGTGTAAATTTTTTTGTACACAGTCGTTCAGTTATATATCACCATGTAGTTGTGTGGAAACATTTTAGGAAATAATATTACTACATAAACATCATGATGAGATATAATTGAATGTCTGTGTAAAAATTTTTACATTCTCAGTGTATAGTAATTAAACTCATAATTTGATGATATACGTGTGTGTGTGTGTGTGTTTTATTGTCATAAGATATAACATGACATAATTTCTCTCTCTCTCTCTCTCTCTCTCTCACACACACACATATATATATGGGATCTGAATCCTATAAAATTACTAATTACTCCCTCTAGTCTTTATTATAAGGAACAAAACTCTAATTCACACAGACTAAGAAAATGTATTGAAAATAGTTTTTTCTAATTAATACTATTAAAGATTTAATTTTATTTTTCAAAAGTACCTCTTTTATGAACTAACCAACTTGCATAGAAAATAGATTATCTCATTAACATAAGTCTCACTATAAATAATGTTATAAATGAAAATTAGACATTTAATGTATTTAAAAATTGATGTTGTTTCTTATAATTAAGACTAAGAAAAAAGACCTTTTGTTTTTTTTATAAAAAGGAACAAAGGGAGTATATTAGTAATATTTTTCCCCAAAACTGGAGTATTATTTGCATATAATCCTTCAAAGTCTGGATCAAGTGGATAAGCCCAAAATGTGGATCCAAATAAAGGATGGGATAGATGTTATTTTTTTTTGGGTTACAGAGGATGGGGTAGATTTCTCCCATTGCATTATTTGTACAATAGTTATATTATTTGTACACCTCTTTTGGGACACCTCTGACACTTAATTAACTACATGCAATTATTTGGTTAATTCAGTTCAGTAGATGATTAACGATAAATTGTATCCATTAACCAAGTACAACACACGATTAACCATAAATGTGAACGTTATTAACCACTCATGCATCTACTATATTGATACATGTTAATGGGTAAAAGTTCATTATTATTTTTTTTGATAATAGTAAAAGTTCATTATTTATCGTGAACTATCTATTAAACTGAATTAACCAAATATTTACACGCGGTTAACCAAGTGTCGCTGAGGTGTCCTAAAAGAGGTGTACAAAAATCATTTCTGTTTGTACAAACAGGATAATAATACAATCTTCGTCTCTTAATATAAGTCCCTTTGAAAATTGTCTCTTTTTATAAGCCATTTTTTAAATTACTAGATGTATTAATTATTATTTTTTACAAGAATATCCCTAATTAATTTATATTGTTTTTTGTAATCAATAGTAAATGAGATTACTATTTCTCTTTTCTATGTCAATAATTAAAGGGTAGTTTTACAAAAATAATACACAATAATAGTTTTAATTTGTGTGTTTTTATTAAAAGTGGCTTATATTTAGGGACAAATGTAATAATAAAAAGCACCCAATGAGGGGTATAAGAGAGAAAGCAAAATTCCTTAAAGTCCGTGGCTTATACACGTGCCGATCCAACACATAATACACAATTCAAGGCCTCGGTCAGATAAATCCTCATAACAAAATAGTTGCAAAACCGGGATCTGAAAGGCGTTGTTTCAATTTCAAGCGCACACTCTCACAAACACACATAATTCACCAAAGGGATTCCCACGCAACCTCCCCAATATATTTCCACATGAGAAGAAATTACTCATCACACTCCGTGTACGTGCTTGCTAGCTACTTAGCTGGTCAATCACGCAGATGAGTGTAATGAATGACTCAAATCAATATATAAACCACACATTTTTATAGCTTAATTTCGATCTTCATCGTAACATTTATAACCCCATCACTACTAGTACTAGCTGCCAATCTGCTGCACTAAACCATTTATAACCATTAATTTTCCTTCTTGTTAATTTTATAATAATATATAGTATTATACTATATATGTAAACACATGCATCTTGCTTGCTAGTGTTGCTGCCGTTACCTTTACGAAGACTACATAACATTAATATTTTTTAGTTAAAGGATATGGGATTCCCAGGCCAGGTGTGGCGTAAGATCTAAATGCAGTACTTCATGAAGGGTACATGTTCTTGATTCCAAGGACAACCATAACTAGCTCACACCATATGGAATGAACACAATTTGAATTTGAATATGCATGATGAATGAGAATCAATTACCACCTTTATGATCATTATTGTGGCTGAGATCATTAAGAGATTTTTACTAAAATAAGAGAACCCCATTAGCATTAAGAGATTTTCTAGAAACAATTTGGATACTAGTTGATATATCCTCCTCAATTGTTTGTAGGGAACTATACTCCCTCTTCCGGACTCGATTATAAGCAAAAAAAAAAATCTCAATTTTTTTTCTTCCAAAAATATAAGCAAATTTTACCTAACTTAATCATATTTAATAACACTTTTGTAAAAAAAAAAAATCATATTTAATAACGTTGTTCCCAAAATACTTTCTAAATTAATTTAAATTTTATTTTTCAATGCATCAATTTGTTCCCAAAAAACAATTTTCAATGTCTCAATAATAAATATCATCAAAGATAATTTAGGGAATGTACTTATTTTTTATATGAGATCAAAAAAAATTAACTACAGTTAATTAAAATTCTTAATGAGCATAAATTTAGGTATTTTGCTTGTATTCGAGTACGGAGAAAGTAGCTACTAATTGCAATGCAACCATGCCTAGATAAAAAATTATTAATTAATATTGAAATGCAGATCCAACCACCAAATTTATGTGCTTGGTGGATAAGTTGGAAGGCCTAACGCGAGTGCCTCATGAACCAGTTTTTGCGCTAATTATAGTAAAGGTATAGAGCGCCGCTTCTTTCTTGACCTAGCGTTTCAAAGCTGTAATGTCAATCTCATTCACACGTGCCAGATTTTCACATATATGAAAAAGAAGCAGGTTTAACTATAAAATCAATCTATCTATCCACTCCCTTAGTCCCGATATATATAATATATTTGGCTAAATGATATAATTAAAAAAAAAAATTTACCAAATTAACCTTATTAATTATTGGTATATTAACTATTATTATAAATGTAAAGTGGAGTATTTGAGGGTACAATCGGCAGAAAGCATTTAATATTACATTAAAAATAGAAAATGACATATATTTTGGGACAATTTTTTTTTTGTAAATATGACATATATATTGGGACAGAGGGAGTATCTTCTATAAATTAATGGCAAATGCTAACGAGTGCCCTTAGGGCACTGGTTAAAGAATCAAATATAGAAATTTTATATTGAAAGTAGTACATTCAATTATTTGAAAGTCTAAATGTTATTTTTTTTAATATAAAATTTCTATTTTTTGATTGTTTAACTAGCTAGTGTCTTAAGGCACTTGTTAGCAAGACCATAAATTAAAAAGATTTACCGGCACTTTAATTATGTTGTGAGAAAACTTTTAAAGAGTAATAAAAAATGAACAAACAATGACAATTGGTTAAATAAAAAAATTGTAAAAGATTAAAAAAAAAATTGTAAAAGATCAATATAGTATCTCTTTAACGAAGGTGAGCAGGTTGTTTCTTCAAAATATAAAATTCATTAATTATTGATTTTCTCAACAATTCTTTGCATGCTCAATACAAAGTTATTAAATAATCAGAAGAAAACAATCTACCATCTTATTTCTCAATCTATTTTCGGTAAGATTAATTCATAGCTGAAAATAACATAGTTAGGGGTGGGAATAGGCTGGGCCATGCAACAGTGGTCTATGGCTTAGTCTACATCAGGTTAAGACCAGGCCAGACTTTTTTTTTTAAATAAACAAGGTCAAGACGTTTTCATAAGTCTATTTAAAATGAATAGACTTCGAGCCATAAAAAAATGTTTTAGGCCTAACAGAGCAAAATATTTAAGTAAAGATAAATAATAATTTTTTATTATTATTATTATTATTTTAGATTTTGTACATGGTGTTTAATTTTTCAATAATTTAAGCATATTATCCTACATAAATTTTTGACATATTTAAAAATCTTATTGCAAAATAAAATTTCATTAGACTATCATATAATGTCAGAATCTCTAAAAAGTCAGGTTAGACCTTAAAATTGATTTATAGAACAAACAAATCAGAGTCAAGCCTTATAGAACTCGGCTCATCATATCTATTTTCACTCATATATCTCAAGTCTCTTAGTGGTAGTGGTTTTAATTTTCACTTTTTATAGTTTATTATAAATAAAACTTAACATTATTGGCCTGTTTGCCCGTTATAGTCTATTTAAAGATACGTCAGATGATTTTCTATCCAAAAAAAAGATAGGTCAAATGACTTATGAAAAGACATTAATATGAAATAAGCCTTTAAATAAGTTAACAGGTTTTACTAGGCTTTCAAAAAGTCAGGTCAACACTAAAAAGGTCTATGATAAGTAACGTGTCAGACTTGAGTCTTAAACTTTTTAAACAGGTCAGACATATTTATGTAAAGTCTAGCTCGGCCCTATTCCCACCCCTAGACGTAGGTAACATCAACACCAAACAAATTATTAGTTGATCAATCAAAGGAATTTTTTTTTTTACAATCCTTGACATAACTTAATAATGTTGATAAATGTCTCAACTCAGAATAAAATGGAGTATCAAGTTCATAAAGTTGATCTTGTATTTTAAGATACAACTTTTCTCATCACGATATTTTTCTTTTTGCAAAATCACAAATGCTATCTACATTGAGTGATTAGTAATGATCTCTAGGGTCCAAAAGTTGAACTCGAAGTAAGCAATAACAATAAATCTACTATTAAGCTCCTATTAAATGTGTATCAATGATAGCAATGAAAGCACATATTAATATGGTAATAATTCACGGTTGTAATATTAATATGGTCAAACTTTTGACGAGCTTCACTCTCAAGAATATACAAATCATTCATATATAATGAATATCATCTTTATACTTTCACAAAATGACACAACTTCTTTTAAAAAAAAATTCAAAATGTGATTCTGTATGTCTTTGAATCAAACATTGTGATGGTGGACTCTGAAGTCATTACATTCAACATAAGAAGGTAATTATGTTTTGCAACATAAGAAGGTAATTGTGATTATCAGAAAGCTACGTAATAAGGTAATTATGTAGCTTTCTGATGAACAATTAGTATCAAACATGCATATAATATCCAAAATGGGTTTAAGAGGGGGATCCACTTACCCCCTTATTTTATCTCAAAATATCCCTTAATTTTATGAAATTTAATTATTGAAATTCATATATTTTTTTAGGCTTAATTAGCTATTTGGTCCCTTAACTTATTTTTGAGGTACAAGTTAGTCCCCTATCTTTTTTTTTTGCGTCAAATTGGTCCTTTAACATTTTTAATTGGGTCAAATTGGTCCTTTTCGTCAGGGTTGAGAGTAACAGCGTTAACTGTGTCTGACGTGGCCAATCTGTGTCTGACGTGGACAAACAGTACCCTCTGCCCTCCCCCACCATCACCCAGCCACCACCCCATGGCCAGAAACCATCACCAAAAAACACATTACCACACCTTTCCGGCAAACGTGTTGGCGGTGGCAGAGGACGCGTCGTGAATCAACCAGGTCTCTGTCTCTATTTCTTCCCCAATAATTCTAGGGTTAGGGATTTCAAATTTATCCCCAATTCTTCTTCTTCCTGGTGGATCGCCAGCTTCTTCCCCGATTCTTCTTCTTCCTGCTTCTTCGCCAGCTCGCCGGAAGAATAAGAAGGGGGGCTATCATCGCAGCAAAAGGAGAAAGAAAGAAAAAGAAGTAGAAGAGAGAAGAAGAAGAAAAAGGAGGCAGGGGAAAGAGAGAGGTCATGCGGAGGAGAAGGAAGAAGGAGGTGCTGCGGCGCTTGTTCTGGAGGCCTGTGACGACGGCGCTGTGGACGACGGCTCGGTGGAAGGAAGAAGGAAGTGCCTCTGGTTCTTTTTTTTCATCCCCCTTTTTTTATTTTTTAAATAATGTTAAATTGTTAAGTCAATGCTACACCATCACCATGTCATCGCCATGTAATCCTCATTTAAACACGTGAGCGCCACGCCAGCAAGTGATTAACGGAACCTGACGGAAAGGACCAATTCAGCCCAATTAAAAAAGTTAAAGGACCAATTTAACGCAAAAAAAAGATAAGGGACTAACTTGCACCTCAAAAATAAGTTAAGGGACCAAATAGCTAATTAAGCCATTTTTTTACCTTATGGAACTTAATTTCTGAAACCCATATATTTTTTTACTTTTTTATCTTTCACAATTTATGTTTTGGAACCCATATTTTTTTTTAAAAAAAAAAATACCTTCTAGAAATAAATTTTGGGAATACAAAATTTTGCATTCTAAAAACCTGATTTTGGAGTGCTCCGTAAATTAAATTCTAGAACGAAAAGATTTGTATTCTGAAACTTTGTTTCTGGAAGCTATCACCACTTCTCTGGCTGCTCTTTCAGAAATTTGACAACATGAACACAAACACAAACCTATATGGTTCTTTCAATATATTTTTGCCTTCAGATTTTTTAATTCATCGCTTCTTAATCTCAAATTATCCATTTCGCAAGAAGTATTGAAATTCCTGGTCTTGGTGTCATAAACCAAAGCAATACAAGTTTTGTTAAGCTTGGAGCCAATAGTGATGCACTACTTGCCTTCATAGGTGAGCCAAGCAGTACCTGGATCACAGAAGTCCTTGGAACGGAAGGCTGGTGTAGGGAACCGAACGGGTTGGCAAGGTAGGCAATGTTAAGTTTAGTGGATTCGAGTCATTTCCTTGTTTCTATTGCTGCTGGTTTCAATTTAGGGCTTTTTTTTATAAAAGGGTAAATATTGCAAACTAACTAGGAGGACATATCCCTCCCAAGTCATTACAGATCAAAGTATCTAATAACAAGAAGGCCGACACAACAAGAGTCAAAGAAAAAGATGCATTATGTCCTTGATTGGCAAGCATGTCAGCACAAACATTAGCTTCACGACTAGTGCTAGATATAGAAGTCTTCCGGTCATACAAAGGTAAAAGAGGGGCTCTTCAAGTAAAGGTTGGAGGGATGAAATAGGAGTATACCCTTTTAAGATCATATCCCAAACTACTTTGGAATTAACCTCAAAAGCTACTTGCCTCGGAGAAAGAGACTTTGCAATTTTGAAAGCTACTTTGGTTTCAATTTAGGGCTTTGTTAAAAGCACCTCCCCTATTTAATTTCCTCACCTTTCCTTCCCTTGTAAAAAAATAAAAAATACCCCTCCCTTTCCATTCACTCTCTCTTACCTCCCCCACCTCTCTTCCCTAGGAGGACAAACCCCTCCCAAGTCATTACAGATCAAAGTATCTAATAACAGGAAGGCCGACACAACAAGAGTCAAAGAAAAAGATGCATTATGTCCTTGATTGGCAAGCATGTCAGCACAAACATTAGCTTCACGACTAATGCTATATATAGAAGTCTTCTGGTCATACAAAGGTAAAAGAGGGGCTCTTCAAGTAAAGGTTAGAGGGATGAAATAGGAGTATACCCTTTTAAGATCATATCCCAAACTACTTTGGAATTAACCTCAAAAGCTACTTGCCTCAGAGAAAGAGACTTTGCAATTTCGAAAGCTACTTTGGTTTCAATTTAGGGCTTTGCTAAAAGCATCTCCCCTATTTAATTTCCTCACCTTTCCTTCCCTTGTAAAAAAATAAAAAATACCCCTCCCTTTCCATTCACTCTCTCTTCCCTCCCCCACTCCCACCCTTCCCTTCCCCACCACCCCCTACCACCACCATCACCAACCCCATGACCAACCTCCCCCAACCTTCGTGTGCCCCCTACCCCACCCACCATCTCCCATCTCTGTCACCACCCTCTCCCTCACCCCCACCTTCCCATCGCACTTGCAACACTTGACAGTAACTTTTTTTTTGCGCTTTTATATTGTCCAAAATTTAAATTACGTACGCGTCTGGAAACTAGATTTCGGACATGTAAAAAAAATTGTACTCAATTTATATGTCCGAAATTTAGTTTTTAAATGCGTACAAAATAAAAATTCTGAACCTTAAAAAAAAGCAAAAAAAATAGATCTAATTTTTTAGCCATCCGGAAATTCGAATAGGTCCAGAATCTAGTTTTCAAATGGATAAAAAACAATATCCAAAAAATTGATGAAATGGGGAAGAAGTTAAAATAATGGAAAGTGGGGGAGGCGGTGCATGGTGTTTTCAGGGGAATGGAGGGTGGGTTTCATGGGGGGGGGAGGAGGAGTTTCAGGAATGGGGAGGAAGAAGTGGGTTTTAGGAGGAGGGGAGTGGCGTTTTGGGGAGTAGGGGTGACAGGAAAGGGGATGGGGTAGTGGGGACTGGGGTTGTGTGCGTGGGAGTGGGGTTTCGGGAATTACTAGGAAAGGGATTGGAAAAGGGAGAGGTAAAAATGCAAAATGGGGGAGAGGAGAGGTGGGAAAATTAAATAGAGTAGTGACTTTTATCAATACCCTCAATTTATTTACAGTCAGGCACAGAGGGCTCACGGGTGGTTCAGGCCCTGCAATGAAAGAGTAAGAACAACAGCTATGGGTAGGCTCATGTCACTTGCTTCCGAAAACATATTTCCAGAATACAAAATTTTGTATTCTAGAATTTAATTTCTGAAATACTCCGGAATGCAAAATTTGTATTTTGGAAAGTAAAAAAATTTAAAATACATATGGATCCCAAAAATTAAATTTCGAAATGTAAAATAATAAAAAAAAAAGCTTCAAATATTAAATTCTGAAAGGCAAAAAACATTTTTTAAAAATATGGATTCCAAAAATTTAAATTCAAAAAAGGGGTAATTTGAGGAAAAATTAATGTGGGGGCAGGTTTAGCAAGAAGGCCGTGTAGGTAGCAATGCCCTAAAGGGAGATCTGAGATGGGCAGGCTAAAATAGTGTCGATTGACAATTATGTAAGAAGCGTGATTTAAATAGTTCCTTAAAATTCGAGGCTTTTTTAAATTAATTATTTAATTTGTGTCATTTTTTGTTCTTATTAATGATACTAAAATCATGTATTTTTAGTTCCTAAAAGTATCCAAGTGAAAAACTAAAAGCACACTATTTTCTTAAATATAAAAATCAAAAATAAAAATAGAAATTAATTCCAAAAATATTATATTTTTAAGGACCAAAAGTATATTTAAAAGGCTCTAACTCCCACCAAAAAAAAAAAAGGCTCTAACTGAACTCATGGGTGTTGGGATAATGGAAAGGAATGTGAATATGAACGGAATAATTGAGTAGTGTAGAGGCATTGGAATTGGGTAGTCTGAGATTCTTGAGGGCTGAAGTCACAAGGCTATTATAGCACATTGCTTCTATGATACTACTTCCTACTTTATTTTCTGCATTACATGTTCCTGCATTACATGTTCCTGTAACTCTAAGGAACCTAGTCTCCATTGTTTTTATTAGCAAAAAAAAAAAAAAAATTCCTATAGAAGCTTTCCTTCTAAACATAAATTATGGTTAGTATACATGTACATTTATCTCTAAGAAAGGATACTAGTTTGAAGTAATGTCTCTCAAAATAATTTCACTTCTTTCCCTACAAAACATACTTTTCACATTAGCTATGAATTAAATGTTAGAATTATTTCTAATAATTCTTGTGGGCTACAATCAATTGTGACCTTTTAGTTTTTCAAAAACGGGCTAATGTTATGATCCAATTGATGATGCTCAGGCCCGCAAATAAATGATCAATTGTAATGGGCCTTTGGACACCTAATTCAGATTTATGTGGAAGACAGTGTAGGCCCAACCACTAGGCCCATGATGGGTGGTCCTAGGGTTGTGAAATAAATAGGCTAGGTCCCCTTTGCCGTCACATGACAGATTGTGCTCGTCTACGGTTTGCCCCATTAAAAACCTAGAATTGGAGTGTGTGACCAGGCAAAGGAAGATTTGGCCGTTCGTGCTGCGGTGCTCTACGAGACAACGTCAACTTCAATCATGTCTTCAACAAGTAAGTAATCAAAATACTCGGTGTTCTAAATTCATGTAATCGATCCTAATAATTTTACATGTGGTATCAGAGCAGTTATTATATGAATTAGGACCCATTTATATGCACGCTTGTTTTCTTGATATTCATGAATCCTAATCTTGAAAACATAATCTGCATATTTTGCGAAGTTTTATTTGATTTTCGGATTTTTTTTTTAGATTTGTCTTGGTTTGCTGTGATTTCATGGATATTTTTTTTAAATAAATAAATAATGTATACGTTTTTCAACAATGTATACGTTTTACGTTTTGAAGCAACGCTTTTATCAATCTTGCATCCAACAAATTTTCAATATGAATCAACAAGCGTATGAAGAAGACGAGATTGTATCTGACTGTTTAAGGGTTATATGCACTGCGTTTTATTTTTGCTTGAAATCTCGGTTTTTTGTTTGTTAAAAATTCGGATTAATTTTTACAATGAATCGAAGCTTGAAACCATAGGGTTGTTGTAGAACACATTCATACGAATTAAAAGACACTAGTTTCGTAATTTTCGTCAACCAGAGAGTAAGAAATCGATGAAAAACCATGAATGTTCCATGGCTCAATGTACTGCGTTTTTCATGTTATAGATCTCAGTTTCCACGGTTAAAACATAGGATTATGGTGTTAAAATTATTGAATATCTAATTCTGCGAATAACCCATTAAAAATCGCGAGAAAACGAAGCCGAAATGAGCCGGAAATCGCTGCGGGACCGCGACCCGCTTTTGAACCCGTTTCTAGTCGCGGGTTGACCCGCTAGAGGTAGGGGATGATCTACAGTACCCGCGGACGAAGCCCACTCGCGGGGCACGGAGAGTGAGAGAGAGTGCAGCCTCTACGAGAGTCCGTTTTCGACGCGGTTTTTTTTTTGTGTTGCGCTCTAAATTTAATGCTTGTATTTGTTATATTTTTTTCGAGAATTTTTTCGCTGCGTTAGATATTTTTTCTAAAATATAATGCATTAAATTGATTTTTTAATTATTTTTCTGACGAAAATTAAATTGAAAAATATGTTAGAAAAATAATATGATGCATTCTGGATTTAATGGTAGTGTTCGCTCTCCCTGTAGAGTTGCGCATGATTGTATGCTATTATTTTTTATATACGTGTTTTTAATTGACTACTTTGTTACACTATAAAGTACAAAACATGTTGAGAATGCGAATTGAATTGATGCATGTACTCATTTAATGATGTACTTGCCTGTTGACTGTGTCTTATCTATGGACAAGAGAAAAATGATTCCTATGCAAGAGTTTTTGTGCGTCGATATCAGCCGTTACCACCAAAGTGGGACCGCTTGTATTGATTCATGAAAATCTCTTTGTAGTTTGAGGAATGCTTTTAATCATTTCATGCAATTACCTGCCCAAAGGGGGTGGTTGTATGTTGTGGTTGAAAGTTGTTTGCAGATGGAGTTATTGGGAAATGGATTGGGCTAAGGGATTGTCTGCCCAAAGGGGACAATTTTCTGAACCCAGTGTATTCTCATGGATTAACCCATCCGAGGTTTTGACCGAGTTTTTCAACCTTGGTTGGTGCATTCTACCCAAAGGTGAATGTACCATTTCTTAACCTCAATGTGATAGTTTGTTTTATTTTTGGAGCTATATCTTGTCATATTACATATACTGATGCATTTGTGTTTTGTCTTAACAGTAAACTATTGAATATTCTGATACTAGTATTAATTTTAATAATTGCTAGTTTGATAAATTTTGAATTATTGAAAATTTTTCTCTTAATTTATCAAACATATTTGGTTTATGCTTGAGCACGTATAGTTTTATTTTGAGCAATTTAATTTATTTTTGACAAACAATAAAGTTGTGTTTAGTTATATATAAAAGTATCTTTTAATGACCTTCTTGTCATTGGTTGTGACATGCCACATTGAAACTTGAAAATACTCAAGCTTGTATGTGTTAGAAAGTAGGACTTGATTTGACATGAGTTTAATTGCTGTTCTCTAACATTTATTCTATGAGCCATCTGAGAACTTATATAAAGTTGATGCTTCCGTTTTTGTTGGTCCTACACACAAGTATGAGTGATACACCTTTAGAGGTTAGTTATAAAATATATATATATTTTTGGTTATTGATGTATTGTATACATGCATAAATAGAGAAATTTCTTCTTAATGAGCTTTTAACTCTCTCTCATATTTGTGTTTGGAATATGTATTTATATACGGGTGTGACATTCTTTTAGAATGTTGTGACATGGAAAATGTTGTGCTCTTTTATTGGAACAATTTTTTGAAAAATATTTTTTATGTCTACGTCATATTGTTTTCCATTGATGGTGATTATTGTCACAATAATTTTATAAGTATTTGGAAATATAATATTTGGTATATGTTGATTTGTGCTCCCTTAGAGTGATACAAATTGTATAAATTTAGAGATATTTATTGCATGATTAATTCAAAAGGTGAATTTATGGATATCTCCAATGTGATAATATTTAATTTTGAAAAGCATTGTATAATCATGTCTTTAATTTCCATTGAATGGTTAAGTTGGTAGTTGTGCACATATGTGGTTCTATTTTCGGAATTTAATTATTTATATTACGGTATAATCTTTCATGGTTATTACTGTGATCAAGTTGGAAATTGTGGTGAGCATGTGAGAACGTTTCAAGTGCTTCCTCTTGCATTGTGATCTACTGTTTAAATGTGGTTATAGCTTATTGTTTGTGTTTTTTGCTGCGCAAATATTTCTACCGAAAAACGATCCAAATGTATTATAATTTCTTTATTTTCCAGCTGATATTTAATAAATAATATACTGGAAAGAGAATATATCATGGTTTAGATATGTGCATGATGTATATGTGCTTGACAGGTGTTATGGAAATTCATACCTTTAGCATATATCATGTAATTTTAAAGTGCCAATTCGCTTAATTGTGAAATATTGTTTTGATTGTTGTAAGTGTAAAACTTGTAGAATAATAATGGTTTTAAATTCATGATGAGTAGGGGTGTTTATTTTTTAATGCACCTTCTTATGGACTGTATCATGGTTAAGGGCAAGAGATATTGATTCCTGGGTAAAAGCATTTCACTGATTATAGTGGGGATTCCCGCCAAAGTGGGATTACTCATTATTAATTGGTGGAATTTATTTTATCATTAGAGGAATGCTTCTGATTGTCACGTGTAATTTCCTGCCCAAAGGGGGTTATTGTATGTCATGATTAGAAGCTAATTTGCGATGAAGTTATTGGAGGTACACTGGTCTAGGAGATTTATGCGCCCAAAGGAGATAGATCTCTAAACCCAATGTATACTCATTGAGTAACTTATTATCGAATATGTTTGGTGAAGTTAATGAAGGTACGTTGGTGTAGGGAATTTGTCTGCCCAAAGGGGACAATTTTCTGAATCCAGTGTATGCTCATTGATTAACTCATATGAGGTTCTGACCACGGTTGCGACCTTGGTTGCGCATTCTGCCCAAAGGAGAATGTGTTGTTATGTTGGCCTCCAAATAGCTTGATTTAAGCTGAAATCATGTCTTGCCCTGTTTCTTACTTTAACGCATTTTAAGTTTTGCTTAACAATCATTTTTTTTTAATAACAACTATTTTGCTTAGTTTGTTATGGAGCACTACTTAATTTATTTCATGAAAGTTCATGATAAGCTTTTGGATGCTTGTGTTAGTTTACTATAAATTTTTTGTATATTTAACATGTTTGGATCTTGACATCAGTGGGAGGATTTTGACTTTAGTCATTATTTGATGTCAAGAACGGTAGTAAAAATAATTTATTGAAATATATGATTTTCGAGCCTTTTGTTTGTGGGTTGTGATTTTGAATTCGAATTTGTTATGCATCGGATATTTAAATTTCCTGTTGCAATTTTTGAACTCCCAGTTGTTCGATTTTTCTGGTTCTTATATCAGACCACATCAAAAGTTGTATGATTCGTGATTACTTTATTGTTACTTGTTCTATAGCTACTTTTGATATTTATGCAGATCTGTTGACATTATTTGCACATTCTTTTAAGACTTTACGGAGATCTAGCGCTTTGCTTTGTTTTATCATAAGGATAGTTTATCTTTATTTGATGGCCTTGAGATAAGGTACATAATAAACCTTTATCAATTTCAGTATGATTGTGGATTTTATACATGGATTGGAAAATCCTAATATTTTCAAAATGATGATAAAATTAGAGTTAATAAGCTCAATTATTTGTTAATTACCTTTATGATTGAAAGGTTTACTGTTAAGTTTGTCTGGGGAATAATAAACCTTTACTATATGGTATGTACAATGAACTTATCAATTATCATTTGAATTATATGTTAGCATAAAGAAAAATGGTTGTCATACAAATCTTCTATATATAAGTTTTTCAAAGATTTTACTTGTAAGGAAAAAGGTTGTTACTCAGGGATGCATATTTGAAAGATTTAACTCAGATTTGAGCCACCTTTGACTTCCTTAAAATCTATCTTGTATTCATATTTCAAAGCATACATTGTTAGTATCCCGTTATATGTTGGTCTTTCCAAAGTTAGCTTCTTGTTGCTGTTATTGCCTATTTATTTATTAGTTGAAATTGATGAGTTGTTACCTTCTCATTCATGATTTAATTCTAGCAGCTAATGCTCAGATTAAGGGCTTAGTGTTTATGTGGTAGAATTATATCCCTCTATATATTACTGCATTATTTTCAAATGACCCCATTTCTGTTGGCTTTAGCCCTGCAACTTTGAAGGGTCGTTGTCTTGAGCCCTATGCATTGAATGTTTTGAAACCAGTGATCAGAAGCAATATTTGTCATGCAAAAGAATTGAAGAAATTGTTAATCAAAGAGCTATCATGAAACTAAATAGATTCCACATGGTTAATCCTTTAACCAAGGGACTCTGCCCATAATTATTTATTTATCATTATGTTTTGTGAACATGAGCTCTATGAGTTTGTATAATATGCTTGGTTAGTGGGAGTTTGTGCTTTATGTCATGTTAGCTCTCGCATTTTTAACACTTTTGGTGTTTTGATAACATTTTCTATTTGACTTGAGAAATTAATTATAAATTGAATTATGTTGTTATATACCTTTGTATATGTTTAACAGAAACAAAAATGTTGAAACTCGGTGTCGTTGGGACCACTATGCCCGTGGTCGACACCATGTAAGAGTTGTGGCATTACGGTTTCGTTAAACCATGAAGCTCGGTGTCGCCTGGACCACTGTGCCGGTGGTCGACACCATGTTGGAGCTGAGGCATTATGGTTTTATTGAACCATTTAGCTCGGTATCATTAGGACCACTGTGCCGGTGGTCGATGCCATGTTGGAGCTGAGGCATATTTGCAAAAACATTAGAGCTCGGTGTCAATGGGATCACTGTGCCGGTGATCGACGCCATGTCGGAGCTGAGGCATCATGGTTTCTTATGAACCATATAATTCCTCTGGCTTTAATGCATTTGAGAGAAATTGAGGACTGACAAAGAAAATGACAGTATGACTATAAGATCATATTGGCATGCCATTTTCTTGCTACACTCCACATAGATGGCTAGTCGACGAAATTGGTGGTATTTGTAACCATGGAAGGTGTCATGTCAATATAAGATGTGACTACCGCCATGATTCGGTATCATTTAGCTTTTGTTGGATGGAGTCTTAATTAGGTGTTGCATCTTGGGATCATGTGTTTTAGTGGCCACGTTAGGAAGTATGTTATTAGCCCGAGAGTCGTTTTCAAAATGTTTTCTAAAAATTAAAATTGCACAATTGATTTTGCCCAAGTGGGAGAATGTTAGAATTATTTCTAATAATTCTTGTGGGCTACAATCAATTGTGACCTTTTAGTTTTCAAAAAACGGGCTAATGTTATGATCCAATTGATGATGCTCAGGCCCGCAAATAAGTGATCAATTGTAATGGGCCTTTGGACACCTAATTCAGATTTATGTGGAAGACAGTGTAGGCCCAACCACTAGGCCCATGATGGGTGGTCCTAGGGTTGTGAAATAAATAGGCTAGGTCCCCTTTGCCGTCACATGACAGATTGTGCTCGTCTACGTTTGCCCCATTGAAAACCTAGAATTGGAGTGTGTGACCAGGCAAAGGAAGATTTAGCCGTTCGTGCTGCGGTGCTCTACGAGACAACGACAACTTCAATCATGTCTTCAACAAGTAAGTAATCAAAATACTCGGTGTTCTAAATTCATGTAATCGATCCTAATAATTTTACATTAAATTCTAGAAACCAGTCCACAAGGTCTCCAATCCATCACATTTGCACTCAGACGAGATGGAACATTAGCAGACCAAGATTTCAGATCAGGCAAGGGTCCTGTAAGTGCTGTGGCGCTTGTTCTGGAGGTCTGTGACGACGGCGCTGTGGACGACGGCGCGATGGAAGGAAGAAGGACGCGGTGGAAGGAAGAAGGAGGTGCCTCTGGTTCTCTCTTTTCATCCCCCTTTTTTTATTTTTTAAATAATGTTAAATTGTTAAGTCAATGCCACACCATCACCATGTCATCGCCATGTCATCCTCATTTAAACATGTGAGCACCACGCCAGCAAGTGATTAACGGAATCTGGCGGAAATGACCAATGTAGCCCAATTAAAAAAGTTAAAAGACCAATTTGACGCAAAAAAAAAAAAGATAATGGACCAACTTGCACCTCAAAAATAAGTTAAGGGACCAAATAGCTAATTAAGCCATTTTTTTATCTTATGGAACTTAATTTCTGAAACCCATATATTTTTTTACTTTTTTATCTTTCACAATTTATGTTTTGGAACCCATATTTTTTTTTTTAAAAAAAAAATACCTTCTAGAAATAAATTTTGGGAATACAAAATTTTGCATTCTAAAACCTGATTTTGAAGTGCTCCGTAAATTAAATTCTGGAACGAAAAGATTTGTATTCTGGAACTTTGTTTCTAGAAGCTATCACCACTTCTCTGGCTGCTCTTTCAGAAATTTGACAACATGAACACAAACACAAATCTGTATGGTTCTTTCAATATATTTTTGCCTTCAGATTTTTCAATTCATCGCTTCTTAATCTCAAATTATCCATTTCGCAAGTATTGAAACTCTTGGTCTTGGTGTCATAAACCTAAGCAATACAAGTTTTGTTAAGCTTGGGGCCAATAGTGATGCACTACTTGCCTTCATAGGTGAGCCAAGCAGTACCTGGATCACAGAAGTCCTTGGAACGGAAGGCTGGTGGAGGGAACCGAACGGGTTGGCAAGGTAGGCAATGTTAAGTTTAGTGGATTCGAGTCATTTCCTTGTTTCTATTGCAAAATGGGGAGAGGTAAGGGGAGAGGGGAAAGGGGAGAGGTAAAAATGCAAAATGGGGGAGAGGAGAGGTGGGAAAATTAAATAGGGTAGTGACTTTTATCAATACCCTCAATTTATTACAGTCAGGCACAGAGGGCTCACGGGTGGTTCAGGCCATGCAATGAAAGAGTAAGAACGACAGCTATGGGTAGGCTCATGTCACTTGCTTCCAAAAACATATTTCCAGAATACAAAATTTTGTATTCTAGAATTTAATTTCTGAAATACTCCAGAATGCAAAATTTGTATTTTGGAATGTAAAAAAATTTAAAAATACATATGGGTCCCAAAAATTAAATTTCAAAATGTAAAATAAAATAAAAAAAGTTCCAAATATTAAATTCTGAAAGGAAAAAAACATTTTAAAAAAATATGAATTCCAAAAATTTAAATTCAAAAAAGGGGTAATTTGAGGAAAAATTAATGTGGGGGCAGGTTTAGCAAAAAGGCCGTGTTGGTAGCAATGCCCAAAACGGATATCTGAGATGGGCAGGCTAAAATAGTGTCGATTGACAATTATGTAAGAAGTGTGATTTAAATAGTTCCTAAAAATACGAGGCTTTTTTAAATTAATTATTTAATTTGTGTCATTTTTTGTTCTTATTAATGATACTAAAATCATGTATTTTTAGTTCCTAAAAGTATCCAAGTGAAAAACTAAAAGCACACTATTTTCTTAAATATAAAAATCAAAAATAAAAATAGAAATTAATTCCAAAAATATTATATTTTTAAGGACCAAAAGTATATTTAAAAGGCTCTAACTCCCACCAAAAAAAAAAAGGCTCTAACTGAACTCATGGGTGTTGGGATAATGGAAAGGAATGTGAATATGAACGGAATAATTGAGTAGTGTAGAGGCATTGGACTTGGGTAGTCTGAGATTCTTGAGGGCTGAAGTCACAAGGCTATTATAGCACATTGCTTCTATGATACTACTTCCTACTTTATTTTCCGCATTACATGTTCCTGCAACTCTAAGGAGCCTAGTCTCCATTGTTTATTAGTAAAAATAAAAAAAATAAAAAAAAAAGTTTCCTATAGAAGCTTTCCTTCTAAACATAAATTATGGTTACATGTACATTTATCTCCAAGAAAGGATACTAGTTTGAAGTAGTGTCTCTCAAAATAATTTCACTTCTTTCCCTACAAAACATACTTTTCACATTAGCTATGAATTAAATTCTAGAAACCAGTCCACAGGGTCTCCAATCCATCACATTTGCACTCAGAGGAGATGGAACATTAGCAGACCAAGATTTCAGATCAGGCAAGGGTCCTGTAAGTGCCATAAAATTTTCACCAGTTTCCTTTGGCATTCTCTTCCAACTTAGCTGAGAAATGCAAACACATACTGTAAGCAAGCATCCTCAAAGATGATATTAAAATGTCACATAATATAGGATGTCAAACTGGCATCAGCACAACAGGCATTCATTAAAAAAAAAAAAAAATAGAAATCATGTCAATTTTTTCTATGCAATATCCAGTCGATTTAAATTGTAATATTTCAAAATTACGCAACAATAAATCATCTTGTATTGATAAAATTGCAGCATTGTTGTGATTTTTTTTTTTAAAGGCCTTCAATCGTCTAAAATCAAAGAGCCAAATTTCAAATCATGCATTACACTGGCAGTGCAACTTGATCTTATTATATCCCATCACCATCTGAATGTAGCACTATTCCGTCGACCATGCATCATAATCAGCCAGTTATGTTATTTGAACATTAAAATGAGACATCAAAAATTGATATCAATTTTACTAGTTGATGCAGTTCACTTATGTGGGTTAATAAAGTGTTGGACTTGGTTAATGAATATACTAAGGAGTTACAACTTATTAACTATCAACTGAACTTTATTAACCACGATTTTGAACGTCATTAACCACAATTTTTAGGTGTTCAATTGCATAATTTGCTTATGAGAGCTCTTATATGAAATAGAAATTCCTTTTCATATATGTTATGCTACTTTCTGCTCATTTATATCTCAAATAAAAAGTTACAAATTTTGTTGAGTTCATCTTCTTTGGAAGTACTATAATAGTGTGATGAATGAAACGATGATGAAACCAGCAACAGAAGCCTTACTTGTCCAGGAAATGCTTTAGATAATGCTTTCATTGCTGGATTTAATAACCATGTCTCGTCACTTGGTAAAATTTCTGGATTAGTACTTCTATCCAAGACACTTGACCCCCCATCAATGCCGCCACAGTTCACCATGAAACGACCATTGGCCATCAATCTATCATGCAATTCTAACCAAGTACTAACCTGCCGGACAAATAAAGAATTATGAAACATAATGCTACCATGCCTTGAGATGTTAAAAGTTTTTTTTTCCCCATCTCATCGCATTCTTTCCTTTGATTTCTCATGAAAAAGAGCCAGTTAATCAGTTAAGCAGATTACACGCAGAAGTACTCGACTCAAACTGATGTACACAACTAAAAAATTGTCAATCTCAGTCACTTTTAATTTGAAACATTTAAAGGATTAACTTCTGCTTTATGATCCCATAATTATTGGTTCAACGAATATTTTTCTCAAGTTCATACATGTTATAGAAGAAGAATGTTGAAACATAAGAAGAATGTTGAAACAAAATTAGAGAAAGCAATAGGTAAATGTGCATTGACTTTTTAAATAAGATGGAAGCACCAAAATAACTGTTTGTGAATTACTAAATTGTGATATAGAAGTATAGATCGCAAACTAATAAAAGCTCATAGAAGGAATCTTTTGTGCAATTATAAAGATATAGAGCACTGAAAATCATAAGTAAAATACTTATTCATCACCAAGACACAAAAGATCATTTTTTTTTTTTTTTTAAATTATCAGAAATTTTCATTCCTAATTTTTGTCTTCTCACCAGAGGCCTTAGTAGTGGAATTATATTGTTTTTGAATGGCATCCATATTCACTTCACTGTTTCCATCTTTCCATATATAAATTATATTTTCCTATGAATATCTATAGTCTTGCTCCGTATTTTGTTCCCAGATATTGTACAAAGATAAATGAGCCAGACAAGACATATGCCATATAAATGAATGACCTAAACTATTCACTCTGTCTCTAAAAGAAATTTGGCTAATAATTGAGATACTGAAAGGACTGAGTAAAAACATATAAAGAGCCATTTCCCATTTATATTTTCGATTGATTTAAACTTAAATTTGACACTACTATTATGATAATAACAAGGCACAATAGCTGCCATTTGGCCAAGAAAAACATCACAATCACTTAGAACATGCAAATCTGTATGTGGACAAACAAACAACTACATACCTCTTGCAGCTGAGGCAAAACTTTTCCATCAGAGAACAAGTCAACTACAATGCCTGACAATCATTCATATATAAGTTGGCCAATAGAAACAAAACAATATCCAGTTTAAATAAATAAGGAGAAAAGGGATATCTTTAATGGTGTATTGCTACTGGATAAATAAAAATCCATCCTCGTGATCGACTCAACCATTCAATGATGCATCAATGTTACCAAATGAATTGTGCTTCACTGTTCCATTATGTTAGGATGTGGCAGAATAAGGACACTAAAAGCCCATTAGTTAGTTATTTAAAGGGAATCAGTTACCTTTATTAAGGGGAGACATTCGAGGAAAATTGTATTATCCATGTTCTGTTCTGTTACAATAAAACATTCATTTCTTTTAATCTTTTCTAGCAGTTTCCCATTCCTTGGGTTCGTAATACATTAATGCTTCACAAATGGATGGAAATGCAAACAACATAATTTTTTTTTTTATCACAAGTATAGGGAGTAGAAAATATTTTGACAGGGTAGGGATATAATAAAAATTAATACGGAATTAGATAAACTAGGCAATATGCAGTTTTGGACAACTTACCGGCATATCTTCTATGCAAATCCGTTGAGGGAATGAAGACATCACCAATATGAACATTTAGAATGCCTCCTTCTTCTGTTGTCTTCTCCAGATCAGATAGGCCAAAATAATCCCTTGCTTTATCAATCAACTAAATATTTGGTTTTTCAAGAAAAGAAAATTTGGGTGAGAACATCCGCATTAGGGATCTAATCAATGTGTAGATATGACGGTAAGATAAAAAGGCATGGAATATGATTGATATCATTGATCATATATTCATATTGTTTAAAAAAAAAAAATTGCCACCTAGCATCTTCTAGTAGAAAAAAAATATATATTAGATATGAAAGGAAAACCATAAACCACACACATCTGAAGGGAAAAACAGTAGAGTTGTTGAACATGTCATTGAGACTACCTTGGAGAATGGAGACCATAAATTTACTTCCCAATGTAATCTATATCAAATTTCTATGAGAATATGCTTACTTTCAAACCTTGTATTAGCATATTACACAAATGTATATGACATCAATAACTAGACTAGAAAAAAGAATAAAAAAGGAAGAAAAATCTTCTGAATATCTTTTCTTATTTTCAAGTACAGAGGTGTTAACAATATACAGGTTTTATCAAATCTACCCTAATTAAGGAAATAGTATCTAATAAAATCTGTACAAATCAAATTTGTCCTAATTGTAGGAAATTATGAAGACAAATCTATACAATAATGGTAATTATGCCTATTGTAAATAATTAGAGTAAATAGTAAATATTTACCTTTTGTACTGTAACCTAGTTTAGTTATTCGGTCCATTGTTCAGGCCCATTAGGTTAAGTCTAGCGTAGTCTATATAATAACATTAGTGTGTGTATTCAAAGTTAAGTTAATGAAATATTATTCAGATATATTTTCTACATGGTATCACGAGCTCTCGTTCTTGAGGGCCTCGCTTCCGCATAAACCCTAGCCGCCACCTTCATTGTGGTGGTTTTTTTTTTTTCTCTTGTTGCCCCATTGCAGCTTCTGTTTGGATTGCACCGTACTGTTCATAACCCACACTGCCATCATCTGTTTTGCCTTCATTCATCATCATTTATTGCCGATCTGGTCTCACCACCCACACCATCAGCCTCGCACAGGAATTCCGAGCCAGGCCCCACAAACCGCGCCGCCGTCCGACCACCCACGCGCCGCCACTGTCCGTTCACCTCACGGGCGCGTGTGGCTCACGCGCCGTCATCCAGACCTCCGTTCGACGCCGTTTCTTCAACAGTAGCATCCCCGGCACCTCCTCTTTCCGTTTTGGGGGTCCACTCTCCGATCCGAGAACTTTCATTTTTGTGGGTTATTTGACGTTCATTCGTTCGTTGCCCTGTTTTTTACTACATCTGATCTGTTGTTATGGAAGGGAACGGAACTGTTCAGAATCCTCCACCGCCGCCGCCTCCTCCTCCTCCTCTTGTGGACTCGTCAAATTTGATGAATTCTAATGCCCTGCCAACGCTGCATCCCAGTTATCGCCTCAATGGGAAGAACTACTTCAATTGGGCCCAATTTATGCGCACGAATCTGAAGGGTCGTGGCAAGCGAATCATATTGAAGGGACTCCTCTTCACGCCATCGATCCTGGATTCCTACTTGGGACAATGAAGACTCTCTCATTATGTCCTGGATATGGAGCAGTATGATTCCAGAGATCGTGGGGAATTATATGTTTCTTGCTCTTTGCCAGGAAATTTGGGATAGCCTCAGCAAGACGTACTCCAAGAAAAAGGACCTCTCTGCCCGCTTTGATTTGAAGAGCAGGATCTTCAATACTAAACAGGGAAATATGTCTGTCTCTGATTACTTTGCCATTATGAAAGAGATCTGGATTGAGTTGGATCAATATCAGACTCTCAAGATGGTGACTCCCAATGACACGCTTGCTTTGAATACTTGCATTGAAACTGATCGGATTTTTGAATTCTTGGCTGGGTTGAACAGTGAGTATGACCTGTTCGACTACGCATTTTGGGCAGAGCGACCTTCCTTCTCTTGATGAAGTGTTCTATATTGTGCGAGGTGAAGAGAGTCGTCGAAGTGTCATGCTAGGTCCTAAACCTTCTGAAGGATCTGCATTAGTTGCCAGTAAGACAGGCAAACAAGGATCATCCAAGCCTGGGAGGGAGGACCGCCATCGTGAACACCGTAAAGCCAGGGCACACAAAGGACGGATGTTTTAGGCGCATGGGAAAGACAATGTCCTTAACCGTATTGGAGGTCTCAAAGGTACTCAAGCACATGTGGTAGCATCTACTCCCTTTTGCTCCTCTATCTGGTCCAATCGCACCTTCCCTCGGGCGAAGACTTGGACCGCTTGCAGAGCCTCCTCGACTCTTTGCGTAAGCCTTCTAGTTCTAGTTCACGACAATGGTGGTAAGGCTCTATGTTCTCGATCGTTTACTGCCTCTGGTACTATTCCTAAGAATGCATGGATTCTCGACTCTGGTGCTACTGACCATATGACCTTTAACTCTAAATTGTTTTCCACTTATAACTCTCATTCAAGCATTCCCTATATTATCAAGCAGATGGTTCTCACACTCTGTTGTAGGTTTTGGAGATATTAATCTCCACGCCCCTTTCTATTTGAGAAGTGTGCTTTATGCTCCTGGACTCTCAAATAACTTAATTTCTATTCGCAAACTTACTCGGGATATGAACTCGCACAAAGAACTTTTTCTCCTACTCATTGTCTTTTCAGATCTTACCACGGGAGGGCGATTGGAGTTGCTAAGGAGCAGGAGGGTTATACTTTCTATCTGGCCAAGAGAATGGTGCGAAGGTCTTTGTCTTCCTCCGTCCAGTCTCACCATACTTCCTCTCAAGTTTGGCTTCAGCATAAGCGTCTAGGACATCCTCCATTTTCCTTACTTAAAACTTTGTTTCCAGCTTTGTTTTTACAACAGTCTGTTGAGTCTTTTAAGTGTGATGTTTGTCAATTTTCCAAACACAAACGGGTGGCTTTTCCTTCTTGTTATAATAGAAGTGCTTCACCTTTTGATCTTATTCATTCTGATGTTTGGGGGCACCTTTTGTTTCTAATATTTCGGGTCTTGCGATGGTTTGTTACTTTTATTGATGATTGTACTCGCGTTAGTTGGCTATTCTTAATGAAAGATAAATCTGAAGTATCGCAGTTGTTCATTCAATTTTATCACATGATAAAAACTCAATTTGACAAATGCATTAAAAGACTACGGTCGGATAATGGCCGAGAATATGTCAACCAATCTCTTTCTTCATTTATTAGTAAAAATGGTATTCTTCATGAACTAACGTGTGTTGATATTCCACAACAAAATGGAGTTGCAGAAAGAAAAAACCGTCACTTACTTGAGGTTGCTCGCGCCCTTCTCTTCCAAACATCGGTTCAAACTTCGTATTGGGAGAAGCGGTTTGATCAGCCGCTTATCTCATCAATCGGATTCCATCCCGTGTTCTAGGTAATCTCAGTCCTGTTCAGTCTATGTTATCTTTTTACCCGTCTGCTCCTATCATGCAGAGTCTGGAGTCCCGAATATTCGGTTGTGTTGCATTTGTTCATATCCACAAGCAGCATCGCAATAAGTTGGATTCGCGGGCTGTTCGATGCATTTTCTTGGGCTATGCGCCTAACAAACGGGGATACAAGTGTTACCATCCTTCCAGTCGTAAACACTTTGTCTCTATGGATGTCACTTTCCATGAACATGTCCCGTTCTTCACTCGTCCTCGACCAGGGGAGAATAGTAGTGATTTGGAATCGATTCGAAGTTTCTTCTCCTTGGTCCGTGGCACCTGAGGCACCATCTTTGTCAGTTGATCCTCCCGAGTCTGCTGTTGCTTCTGAGTCTCCTATCCCTGAGTCTCCTGTCGCTGTTCCCGAGTTACTACCTCCCGAGTCTCCAGTTGTTTCTGAGTCACCCGTTATTGTTTCTCCTTTACCTTCTATTTTGCAGAAACAAAGACCTTCAAAGACCAAAGAAAGACAAAAGCTAGTGAGCCAACTTTGACATATCGGAGGAGAGGAAAACCCGACCTGGTCGTAAGCAACCCCAACCGTCTGAGCCGGAGGTAAATCGAAAGTAACCCTTTGCTTCTGCTTCTTCTATTCCCGATACACTTGATCTTGATTCAGTTGACCTACCTATTGCCTTGAGAAAAGGGAAAAGGTCTTGTGCCAAATACCCTATTTCTCAATTTGTTTCATCTAACCATGTTTCCCCGCAGCATAAGGCTTTTATGACAGTAGTTGACTCTGTAAGAATCCCTGCATCTGTTAAGGAGGCACTTAAAGATGAAAATTGGATCAAAGCCATGAATGAGGAAATGAAAGCCCTTGAAAAGAATAGAACTTGGGAGATAGTTGAGAAGCCAAGAGGCAAGAAGCTAGTTGGTTGCAGGTGGATTTATACTGTCAAGTACAAATCAGATGGCACTCTTGATCGATATAAGGCCAGATTAGTAGCAAAGGGGTACACCCAGACTTATGGCATTGATTATGAGGAGACACTTGCACCCAGAGCGAAGATGAACACCGTCCGTATCTTACTATCTCTTCTTTGCTCATTCGGGTGGGAACTTAATCAGTTTGATGTTAAAAATGCATTCTTGCATGGAAATTTAGAGGAGGAAGTGTATATGGACATCCCAGGGATTTGATCGACCACTTGGGATAAATAAGGTGTGTAAATTGAAAAAGGCCTTGTATGGGCTAAAGCAGTCTCCGGGCATGGTTTGGAAGATTTACAAAGGCTATGTTGGGTCTTGGTTACAAACAGAGTCAAGGAGATCATACCTCTTCTTCAAACATTCACATGGAGGAAAACTAACAAGATTTCTTGTTTATGTTGATGATATTATTGTTACAGGAATGACTTGGTTGAGAGACAACTCCTCAAGAAGAAATTATCTGCAGAGTTCGAGATGAAAGATCTGGGAACTCTCAAGTATTTCCTTGGGATTGAGGTAGCTTACTCAAAACAAGGAATTTTTATCTCTCGAGAGAAAATATGTTCTTGATCTTACTGCAGAAAGCGGCAAGCTTGGGTGTAAACTGCGGGTGTTCCCATAGAGCAAAATCATAAAATGAGCATCAAGAGGAGAGTGCTAGAGTTGACAAGCCTCGATGTCGAGAGATTGGTGGGAAGCTAATTTACTTGGCACACACTAGACCTGATTTAGCTTATGCAGATGGCGTAGTCGGTCGGTTATGCATCCGAGGATGAGGCACTTGCAGCGATGCCGGATTTTGCAATATCTTAAAGCGACTCAGGAAGAGGTCTCTTGTTCAAAAGAGGCGGAAGGCCCGACATTGGAAGCCTATCTTGATGCAGATTATGCAGGCTCGATGAGTGATAGAAGGTCCACTGCCATCGCACATTCTTTTGTGGTAATCTTGTTACATGGAGGAGTAAAAAACAAAATGTAGTGGCGGATCAAGTCTTTGGCGAATTGAGCAATGGCTCATGGAATTTGTGAGTTATTGTGGATTAAGATTCTACTTGGTGATTTGTAGGTGAATTATGAAGGCTCAATGAGGTTGTTTTGTGACAATAAATCAGCAATCAGCATTGCTCATAATCCTGTACAACATGACAGACCAAACACATTGAGATAGGCAGACACTTTATAAAGGAGAAGCTAGATTGTGGGCGATAACAACGTCCTACATTCCTCTGGACACCAACTAGCAGATGTGCTAACAAAGGGGCTATCTACACCGATTACTCGCTAACTTACTTGCAAGCTAGGAATGATTGATATCCACTCACCGGCTTGAGGGGAGTATTGTAAATAATTAGAGTAAATAGTAAATATTTACCTTTTTGTCAGAACCTAGTTTAGTTATTCGGTCCATTGTTCAGGCCCATTAGGTTAAGTCTAGCGTAGTCTATATAATAACATTAGTGTGTGTATTCAAAGTTAAGTTAATGAAATATTATTCAGATATATTTTCTACAATGCCATGCAACGACTAGCTTCTTCATGATGATTACATACTAGACTAAAGATTGTCAATTCTCCTAAGGGTTCATCTAAGACAAGAGAGGCAAAGTGAATATCCATGAAGAGGATAACATCACATGGCAAGGGAACAAGAGTAGCTCTACATTGGGTTGCTTCTGTTAAAATATCAAGTGTGTGTATTGGTGTAATCTGCTAAAGGCTTCTGGAAATCCTGTATTTAGTAACAAAAGTGTGTGATTTCATTTGATAACAGGACTCAGATTCACTCTTCATTTTCTACATGTTCTCTCTCTCTTTTTTCTAACTCTCTACAGCTCTAAGATGGTATCAATAATCCTAGACAAGGCCACTCAATTTCACAACCGTCTTCATTGCAACCTCCAGCACCTTCATTACTAATTTTTCTATTGGTTCATTTCAATTTTCTTCACCTCTTCATTCCAGTACTCATCTTTCACTCCAAAATTACTATTGTTCCCTCTATTACTAAGAATCTTGTTAGTGTTAGCAAGTTTGCTAAACACAATTGCATTTATTTTGAATTTCACCCATCTAAATGCTTTGCCAAATCCCAGGAAACACATCAAGTTGTACTTGAAGGATTCCTTGGTCAAGATAGATTGCATCCCTTCCCAAATTTGCTTTCTACTCCACCTGCCACTCATCCAACCAGCTTCTGCCCCACTCAATCAGTTTCTGCAAGTTCCTATATCACAAGCCATTCAACAGAAGAATAGAGTGGATCTCTTCATTTTCTCTAACATGCAAAATGTTATAGCAGTATGCAATTTAAAAAATAAAAAATAAAAAAATAGTGAACACTTAATTTACAGTATCAGCTGCTAGAAAAGGCTTAATTGACAGTAAGTCCAGCCACAAAAGTTGTTAGATTTTAACTATTAACCTCTTCATGGTGTCCTTAATTACAACATGAAAGTTCCTCATTTTTACCGCATCTGGTAACACTTCTTGTTGCCCATGATCAGCTATTGAGGAAGTCAAGGGTCTGCCTTCTATATCCTAATTCTAGAGCACTAGTGGACAATTTGAATTTAAAGCTCAAGAGCAGATTAAAATCCTAAATCATATGCAAATAGAAATGTCATGTTGTTATTTTGTTTTAACTGGAATGTCATAACTGACTATGGAGTTTCAATTTTGATATTGACGTTTCTGCAGAAATTTCTGTTTCAATGAATTCAAAATGGTATTGGTACTGGATCACCATAGTAGAGACAAAAATTGAATAGGGAATTGGTACTAGATCACCATAGTAGAGACAAAAATTGAATAGGGAAACTGACACCACAAATCATAGAAGCTCCATTTAAATCCACCAAAAATCTTATCTCAGAAAAGGAGCATGTGTTACAATGTCATCGATCTCCCAGCCTTCAAGTTGCAGTGAAGGCCATAAGTCAAGCATCAGATGAGCAGCAGTTCCACCACCCTGAAGTTTTAAAAGCAGTATTGTATTACTTACAAAATCATTGATATTTAAGGAATTCCATTCTTTATAAATTCACCAAGACAATATACACCATCTTAAGATTAAAGAATTACCAAACCTAAGATAGCAATGGGACCTTTTGGAACAATGGCTGGCAAGCTGGCAAATTCATCCTGTTTAATGCAACAAGTTCAGAAACCCATGAGATGAGTAATTGACCTATTATGCATATATCAATACAAAAATAGCACACAGTTGCATAACATACAAGTATCAACGTTTAGGAATGATAAAACTTATATAGCTGCTTCTGAATATCTTCATTCTCAAAGAATATGATAACCCAAAACAAAACAAATGTAACAGCATATAGATATAGATATATTTTCAAATTTCTAACATTATATCAAAGAGGTTAAAGGAATAGCTAAAGTAAGCTGCTCATTTCACAACTTTCATGTGTAACTCATAAAAGAAGCTGCTTTACAGCAATTTATAATTTGACTCGCCATGTTTTCAGCTGAAAAGCTGAATTTTAAAAATATGAAAATAAAATGACGATGATTCTATAATATGGCATAGTAGCACAAACCCCAGGCAAAAGTTTCTTATTAGCATTATATATGGTTATTGCTTCTATACTTTAGTTTCACTAAATATATCAGCTATATTGCATGCCTTTCATCACAAGCATGAAACAGTTAGCATTTTATTTAGCATTTAGGACTTGGTGGTGATCTGATGTTGCTGGATCAGCACGATAGACACTTTAATTTAATATAACTACCAAATTGGAGGCTATGTCCGTGGTTCACTACAAATATAGAATAGCATTAAACTCATGTTACCAATTTTCCTAGGCCAAATAAATAACACAATTTATGAAAGACAGCTTTTACGGTTAGGACATGATAAGTTCGGCCCAAGACGTAGTTTAACACCATTTTGACAATAATTTGACAGTGTGTGTCCTACAGTGCCATTCTCATCATTGCGTATTCTTGAATTTAGGCTTTAGGCCTAACTCAACCCCACAAAACCGGCTTGTAAGGTGAGGACTGCCTAAGCCTTATAAACACAACTCAGGCCATATCTCTAGTCGATGTGGGACTTTCAACACACCCCCTCACGCTCAGGACTAAACATCTGAAGCGTGGATTAATGCGGGTGGAATAATAGGAATCTCAACACACCCCCTCACGCCCAGGACATCTGTAGCATGGACAAATACGGGTGTAATAACAGAGATCATGACCCAATAACAGATCTAGGATAGGCTCTGATACCATCTTGAATTTAGGCTTTAGGCCTAACTCAACCCCACAAAACCGGCTTGTAAGGTGAGGACTGCCTAAGCCTTATAAACACAACTCAGGCCATATCTCTAGTCGATGTGGGACTTTCAACACGTATTCAGTTATGCCAAGCCAACAAAATTATCAAATCAGAAACTCCTATGGAGTCAAGTTAATGATTTATATTTAAAATGTTAACAATGCCAAATTAATGGAGTAAGCTGAACAGAGGAAAAATTGTTTGAAAAGCAGTAGAAGAAGTTCTTGGACTCATGGATGCATCATGCATGTCTGCGAACTCCAAGCAAACATGAACACACTAATAAATATATTCAATTCCCATTACCAATTTGAGTGTCACCTTGATATATGAACCACAGTAAAGGTAGTAATAGTAACGGTGATATCTTCAATTTTGATACTAAGCAATCTAATTATTATTACTTTTATCAGTAAACCTTTTTCTCTTTTACAGAAAATTATCCGCCCAACTTTCATTTAGGGAGCAAGAACGCATCAAATACATGTGTATACAACTACACATCAAATCAAAACAACATCGTCAAAGTAACATACCCAGTAGGAATTAGTCCACTTTTGCTCCTTGTAAAGAATGCTGTGAACATTATCTGCAACAACAAAAATAAAAAATGAATCCTGACAGCTTAGTCAACCTTGACATAATTCTGAAGGAGACTGTTATCACAACAAAAAAAAATGCAAATCATTAGAAAATGTAAGACCCCAATTGAATATTCTTCACACCCATGTCATCCATGAAGTAAAGTTTGAAACTTTATAAACAATTGAGGCTTATGGCCAGAAAACACACACACACGAAGAAAGAGGGAGAGAGGGGGGTACGAGATGAATCAAGAAGTAGCATTCTAGATTTTGGGGTGTCCACTATCATTATGTCATTGTAATCACTTCTCACAGATGTCAGCACTTGAAAGTTTTCTTCATCATCATCTGGTTGTTGCTGTTGTTGTTGTTGATGGGCATGAAGTGAAGATGAGAAGTGTGAGTTGGGGTATGGGTGATGAGTAGAGAGTGAAGTGGAGGGCATTGGTGTTGGGGTGTGAAAGGTGAGAGAGTGGGAGGGGAATGAATGTTGAGTAGGAACAATGGGAAAAGAAAAGGACTTGATGATGTCATTGCAAAAATGGGGAGGAGGAGGTGCCAATTTGGTTAACGGCAATGCGCAGCCTCTCATTGTTGGTTGATGACAGGACCGAGGGTGCTGACGGTGACGGTAAGGGATAACCGGATAAGGTAACCGAAATGAAGCTGCATTCTACTGTGTGACCAAATTTCAAACCATTTTTTTTCCTTCTTTTGTTGAGACGCTGGCTTTTTTGAATGGACAAAACTTTGGGCAAGTTTTATGGTGAACAAGTGTGGTGAATAGCACCACCATGCACAAGAAAAACTGACCGTTGGATATAATATAAAATATTAGATAGTTGGGATTGTTTGGGTTTTGTGTTTAATGAACCGGTGAAGCCCAAATAAAAGGTATTGATCCATGGTCCCTTTTAAAACAGTTGTATGATACACGAGTTTCGGATAAACATGAAAGGAAAGTTGACCGTTGCTAATCGATCACCACGACGGAGGTAGAAGGTGGAGGCCGCCACGGCCACTACCCTAGATGCGATTTTTCATGGTTTTTTGAAATAATTAGAACCCTATATTTATGAATAGTTTCCCCGATTTTGTTATTTATTATGTGCTCTGTTTATAGTTGTGTTGTTTATTTTAGTCTGACCTGGAGGTAAAGGGGAAGGGAGACGAAACGTGGAGGTGGATCTTGTGAAAGGGGAATAGAGGGAAGCTTTGATTGTAGAGAGGGAAGCTTTCATCTGCTTAGTGATTCTATGCTTGTGGTTAAGACATGCCGTAGAAGCAGTGGCGTAGAAGGGCAAGTCTCGCGGCAACCTAGTACGCCACTACAACGAAGGGTTCACGGCAGTTCCGGCGGACTGGATCTTCGTTACCATGAGTGTTGGTACTGGTCAATGTTAACACACCATTTTGTCTATTATTTTGGGGTATTTTGAGTATAAAATATTATGATTTTGTTCCTTATTAGATAAAATATACTCACTATTCCCTTATTTATGCAAAAAAATATCAAAGGCAACTTGGGAAGCAAAAGATGTAATTTTGGGAAGAATCTGGCAAGATTTGGGTATATTTTGGCGTTTCTGGACAAGCGGTGCAGCATGGCATATATTCAGTACGGCCGTACCTATTCAAGAGAAGCAGTAGGGGCGTACCCCCTTGGTCAGTACAGCCTGGCGCCAATAAGAAAGTTCAGTACGGCCGGACCAAAGTTAGTACGGTCGTACACAATTGCAGTCAGGTCGCATCCAGTGCAGAAGTACGAGTCAGCGTCGCAACTCAAGCCCGGTACGGCCATGTATAAACGCAGTACAGCCGTACCCAAGCCCAACATGCACATATTTGGAGCCAGTTGACCTAATGCGCCTCAAAGTCTATAAATAGGCATTTTACCCCTTTTGAGATGTAACTCACTCTCTGGGAGAGAATTCATTCTCTCTGAGTGATGGTCTTTTGCTCTTGTCTCTTGTCTCTCTTCTTTTCTTTTCTTTTCTTTTAGGATTTCTTATTTAGATATTTGTTATGAGTAGCTAACTCTATCACTAGGGGTGATGAGGGATCTTTTACAATATTCTTGATTTCTATTTAATTGCTATTTTGAATTCTTTATTATCCTTATGAATGTGTTGATCTTAACATACTTAATTTCATAGGAAGTAGCTAATCCTTATAAAATTAGTTAATTGTGGTAACAGGATCATTGTTAACTAGTGGAACTATAGAATCAACAGAACTCGCTTTATACGCCGGATAGATTATTACTTGTTTTCAATCAGTTATTAGATTAACAAACTTGTCTGTTCTTAATGCTTTTTCCTTTAATTACCTTCTAGGACCAAACGGACTAATTAGTTAGGAGAAAGGCTATTACACGCTAGGTAGCTCTTTGTAATTTAGAGTGAGCGGTTGGCTTTTGATAAGGAAATACAATTCATAATAGTAAGGAAGTAGATTCAGGATCTAGTATCAGTGAACCCGATTCCCCAAGGCTTTTCCTAATTGATCTCTCTTTTCTTGCGTTATTACCTTGATCTCGTTATTTACAATTCAATTGTTTTACTCTCAAAACCATTACTTTCGTTCGTCTAAAATAATAAAGGATCTCTATTAATTTAGTACTTGTGCATTCTCTGTGGGTTCGACATTTGGAGTCTTAAAAATACTCCACTTTATTACGAGTTACGATCAGGTGCACTTGCCTGAGCCGCAACAGGTTTTTGGCGCCGTTGCCGGGGAATGTTTTAGCGATATTAGACCAACGAGATCCTTGTTAATTTAGACATTTTTTTTTCATTATTATTATTATTATTATTATTATTATTATTATTATTATTATTATTATTATCATCATCATCATCGTAGTATTATTATTATTATTATTCTATATATATATATATATATATATATATATATAAGATAGAGTTAATTGTTTATTTTAAATTTTTGTTTAGTTGTTTAGATTTAAGACATAGATTTACATTCAAAAATCCAAAAAAAAAAATTCTTTTATCTCTTTATCTAGATTTTAAATTTTTGTTTGGTTGTTTTATTTTATCTCTTTATCCATTTGTTTAGATCTTATCTTATTTTGTTTTATCTTATCACTACAAAAAACGCGCTAAATAGCGGAGGTTTTTTTGAGGAGGTTATACAAACCCCCCAGATTAATTAAAAAAAGGGACAGTGGCATAAAATTGTCATTTAATTTGAAGGGGTGAAAAAACCCCCTAATTGAATTTAAGTTTGCGGATCCCTTTCCTTCTTTTTTCACTTTGGCGCTCGCAATCGCTCTCCTTCTTTTTCATCTGCGCAAAACCCTTTCTCATTCACAGCGTCGTTCCATTTTTCACAGTCGATCCCTCTCTCATTCACAGCGTCGTTCCCATGTGCTCCACTCTCCATCTGCGTTTCGTTTGTGCCTTCACCGTCCATCTGCGTTTCGTTTGTGACTTCACTCTCTAAAGAAGCTCAGCCCGGCACCCTCCATCTGCGTCTGATTGTGGCGACGAGGCACCCTCCATCTGCGACCTCTCCAGATTGTAGCGACGAGCTCCTTCAAATTGCACGGCCAATCGCACACCTCGGCTCTCTCTTTGTTTCTGTTGCAGTCACAGGTCACCCCCTCCATTTCTTTTGATTTTGATGCTTGTTATCTTGCTCTATGCGATTTTGAGTTCTCCTGCTTCCCACTATTTCTCACGTTGCTGTCTTCCACTCAATGTGTTCTCTTTCTTCCAGTTCATTTTGTTGCATCCCATGTGTTTAAAAAAAATGAACATGAGACTCTAGATTTTTTTTATCATAGGGATTTAACACTCAACCAAGCACAAACTGTTTAATTTTATTGCATTTGAATATACCAAAGCTATAATTTTATTTTTACCCTTTCTTATTCTCTCTATTCATGCATTTGTCCTAATAAGAATCACTACCTTCCCCATTTTTTATTGTGTTACTGCAAAATGTATAATGCATGGGCAAACGTCAAAGAGAAGTCAAATCTAACTTCTGTCAAAAAATGTTTCAAATAAAATGCAATGTCTTAGAGCTTCTTAGTAATGCCAAAATTGAAGACCCTTGTAAGAAGTATTAATTGATGAAATTTAATAATATGGTTGCTGGCTTATTGAGGTTTGTATTTTGATGTAGACCATAAAGACTAGGTTTTGATATATTATTGATTAACATCAATCTGCTATTATATGTTATTTCAGCAAGTCTTGGCATTTGTAAAATCATGACCATCATCTGTTGGATGCCTACCACCAAAATAACCCATGTTTTAGAAGTGTTGTAGTTTATGCTTTTTTGAGTTAAAATATCAAATTTTAAAAATAATTTTTCTGCCTTGCTTTTTATTTTCTTCTAATAATATTTTTCTGTTATTAAATAAATTATAGAGGAGGATCTAAATTATACTTGCTATCAAAGAAGTCAAGAATTTGAGGCAAAAGAAGTATTGAAGAGAACATGGTAACAAAAACCGGACCGGACCGGCCGGTCTGGCCAGTTGGACTGGGAACCGGGCCATGGTCCGGTCCGAGTGACCCTCTTGGACCGGCTGGCAGAGAACCGGCCGGTTCGGTGCCTGAACCGGCCTGAACCGGCGTCAAACCAATTCGACTCTTTTTTTTTTTGAAAATTTTTAATTGTCTTTATTAATTAAAAAAAATCAGTTTTTAGTCTCAACAGGGCTTGAACTCCTGTCTTCAAGGTCACAACAAGCCATCTTACCACTAGGCTACATGTTATTTTGTATATAAATTAAAATATTATCTATATATTTTCTATTTTTAATATATATATATATACCAAATATATAATATATATACTATATATATTATATATTTGGTATATATATATTTAAAAAATAATATTTTATTAATATTTTATTAAACCCGGTTCGACCCCGGTCCGACCCAAAAACCCTGAACACTGGCCCTCTCAGGTTCAATGTCCGGTCCGGTTTTAATTACCTTGGAAGAGAATGACTAATGGTAAGGCAGTTGGACTAGATAATATACCAATTGAAGTATGAAAGGGGCTAGGAGAGAAAGACATAAGATGACTCACAAAGATGTTTAACTAGATTATGAGGTCTAAGAGCATGCCAAATGAATGGAATTTTATAGACAGTGTTTTCTTTTCTTGAATAGTCTAATTTCTATCCATGAGTAATATTGATATGAGCTTGTATTTTCATTTATAATATCTAAAGTATTGGAATATTATGAAGTTTGGTTTTATGAACTCTTATTGCTAATTTGTTTAGGTATCTTGACTATGGATAAGTCATGGATTGGTAAGCCACACAATAGTGATGAATACTTAATTGGCTTAGATAAATTATTAGATTTTGCTTTTGATAAGGAGAGGGCTGTTGGAGAAACGATACGATGTCCATGTCCTTTATGCGGGTTTACGAAATGGAAAACAAGAGATATAGTTAAAGATCACCTAGAGTGCAAACCATTCCCCAAAAACTATGTGATATGGAATCTTCATGGTGAGAGACAAGTACCTCAGTCTTCTAGAAATGAAGATCCTGTGCAAGAGATATTTCATTCTGAAAATCTGATGGAAACAATGGTCAATGATGCATTTGGTCATTATAGGCAACAAGCCACTAATATAGACGCATCAGCCCCATTAGGTGCAAATGAAGGGCCAAGGGTGGATTGTAGTGATTTTCAAGAGTTTCTCAATGATGGAAATCAGACATTGCATGAAGGGAGCAAATACACAAAACTAGAATTTATAATAAATTATACCATATAAAGGTTTTGTGTAGATTAAGTGACAAGGCAGTGACAATGAACTAGATTTGTTGAGAGACGCATTTCAACATGCAAATTTGCCTCCTTCTTTTTACGAGGCAAAGAAAATCATCAATAAACTTGGTCTTAATTGTACAAAGATAGATGCGTATCCAAATAATTGTATGTTATATTTGGAAGATGATGAAAAAGATTTACAAGCATGCAAGAATTGTGGTACATCTTGATGGAACCCCAAGAAGAAGAAAAAGCAAGCTGCAAAGGTTCTACTTTACTTTCCGTTAAAACCAAGATTGTAAAGATTGTTCATGTGTTGTAAGACTGCAGAGCATATGAGATGGCATGCTTCAGATATTAATAAGGATGGTTTGGTAAAGCATCCAAGGGATGGTGAGGCATGGAAGACATTTGATTTGATGCGTCCAGAATTTGCTTCAGATCCTCGAAATGTTTAGTTGCGCCTTGCCAGTGATGGTTTTAATCCTTTTGGGACCATGAGTACTGCATATAGCATTTGGCCAGTGTTCTTGGTTCCATATAATTTTCATCCTTGGAAGTGTATGAAGCACACTTCATTCATTTTATCGATGATAATTCCAGGAAAGCATGCGCCGAGAAATAATATAGATGTTTACTTTAAAGCCCCTTGTAAATGAGTTAAATGAGCTATGGAATGATGGTGTGATCACCTTTGATGCATCAATTAATGAAGCTTTTAGAATGCGAGCAGCTCTTATGTGGACAATTAGTGATTTTCCTGGCCTAGATAATCTATCTGGTTGGAACACGCATACAGGTTTGGCTTGCCCAACTTGTGATTTTGATGCAGAGCCTTGTCGTCTCCCTCATAGTAAAAAGTGGTGTTTTATGGGTCATCGTCGCTTTTTTGACCAGAAACCATAGATTTAGACTGAGTTGTGTTCACTTTGATGGAAGCATAGAGGAACGAAATCCACCATAAAAAATATCAGGATCTGACATTTTGAGGCAAGTGGAAAATCTAAATGTTACATTTGGGAGACAAACAATGTTGGGTGGTAGGGGAAAAAGATCCAAACAAGCAACTAAGCAATGGAATAAAAGAATTATATTCTTTGAACTTCCATATTGGGAGTCCAATTTGTTACGTCATAATATGGATTTTATGCATATTGAGAAAAATGTATGTGATAATGTCTTGTATACTTTGCTACATGAGAAGTTTAAATCAAAAGACAATCTCAATGCTCGAAAAGATTTGCAAGATATGGGTATAAGGCGTGATCTCTGGCCTGATTAAAAGGGGGCATATCACCTTGCTTTGTTTACACTAACTCGTGATACCAAAAAATTGTTTCTTAAAACTTTGAAGAATGTTAGAGTACCGGATGGTTACTCAAGTAACATTTCTAGATGTGTTGATGAGGCACAGCAAAAGATATTGGGGTTGAAAAGTCATGATTGCCATATTATAATGGAACAATTGCTATCATTGGCCATTCGCAATTTATTGCAAAACCATGTTACAACAGTCTTGATAGAGTTTTGTTCATTTTTCAGAGTTCTTTATGGTAAAAGTTTGAATCTTTCGGACCTTCAAATTCTTCAAGACCATATCGTGGTTACCCTTTGTCACTTGGAAATGTTATTCCCTCTATCATTCTTTACAGTTATGGTTCATTTAACTGTCCATCTAATAGAGGAGGCAAAACTTGGAGGTCCAGTGCATTATAGATATATGTATCCCATGGAAAGGTAAATCACGTCTTCAACTTAAAGTATCTTGTTCTATATATCCCACTCGTATACGCTAATTCTCCATCATTTTTGTAGGGAATTGGGTCATCTAAAGTCCTTTGTACGTAACAAGGTTCAACGAGAAGGTTCTATATCTGAAGGTTACTTAGCTGAAGAGTCGCTTACTTTTTGTTCTCGTTACCTTCAAGATATAGAGACAAGATTCAATAGACTTAGACGTGTTTGTGATGACCCAAATGAGAATGAGTCTTCCTAGAGAGTCTTCACCACTAGTTGAAGACTCATTAGATGATGCATTGAATGATACAACACCAGTAGATTCTTCATCAACTGAAACTTCACAATAATCTCAACCCTCTAGGCAGTACGTTGGATGCGAGTCTACACAACATTGGACTGTTGAAGCAATAGGTATATATATCTATCATATTTTCTTT
Source organism: Calophaca sinica (assembly GCA_037113605.1). Lineage (NCBI taxonomy): Eukaryota > Viridiplantae > Streptophyta > Magnoliopsida > Fabales > Fabaceae > Calophaca > Calophaca sinica. Next base: position 92,936,284 of record CM073732.1, on the reverse strand, counting down.
CATTTGACATAATCGGTTTTATTATTTTTTTGGCTAAATGAATTCTTTTATTGTTAAAGACCCAAGAGAAGCTATTGAGAATATCAAAGTCAAGGTTAAGGAAGTCAACAACTTACCTAGAGGGCAACGCATAATTGTGTACTTTGATGGCCAAGGTGCTCCATATGGTGAGGCACAAGGCTTGCTCGTAGGATATTGTGGAACATTAGCAACCGATTGCAAATTGTTTCCAATAAGTTTTGATAAGTGGTATGGACCAACTGGCTATGCAAGTGCTTATTTTCAAGATTGTTATGAAACAGACATTAAGGTATAAGCACTATGCATGTATACTTTTCAATGTTTATAAAATTCAATATATTTATTTGAATAAATAAAAACTGACTTTGCATTTTTGGAAGCCTCGATTTTGTTTTAGGACTACTGAAGCCATTGCACAGCGATATTGCAAACTTAGCATTGGGAAGAAGTGAGCTGCAAGTAGACAAAAATTATGGTGGGAGTTTTATGATCCAACCAAAACCAGAGATGAAATCACAAGTAATGTGCCAACCGGTATAGAAAAAGATCAATGGATACAATTTGTTAACTATCATCTAAAACCACAAACATTGGTAGGTGCAATTATGATTACTTTGATTGATTTATTGTTGTAGTCAATTATTTGATTAATACATGAATTTATATTTGTTTGTTCATAGGAGATTTGTCAAAAAAATAAACAAATACGAAGCAAGCAACTGATTCCTCATACCGGTGGTTCCAAACCTCTCTCTCGAAAATGGCGTGAGATGGTAGTTATATAAACCCGATAGATTTCCATATTTAGTTTGCAATTTTGCAACATTTTAGTTTTGTCATATTGTAACTTTTTTTCTGTTATAGTTTTTGGAAACCGGAAAACAACCTAGCCGTGGACAATTGTATATTGAAACACATAAAAAAAAGGATTGATCAGTTGTAAATGATGCAACAAAGGCTATAATGGTATGTTTAACTTGAAAAATATTGTTTTTAGGTTTCATTCTTTGAATTTAATTATAATAGTCTTAAACTTGACAACCTTGTATGCTCATAGGAACAAATTGAAGTAGGTTTGACTCAAAACAGTAATGATGAATCAGAGGTTTCTCCTAATGATGTGGTTGGTAGAGTGTTGGGGCCTGAGCACCATGAGAGAGTACGATCCATGGGTATGGGAGCAGCTCCTACTAATACATTTAGGAATACTAGACTCCGACTTTCGAATTTGAGTCTTTCTTCATCCGATGTTGCTACATCATCTTCTAACTTTTGGCAAGAGAAGTACACTGACTTGCAATCCCACGTCCAAAGTGCCATGGGAGCACTTAAAGCTTACATGATAATGAAAGAAGGAAGGATCCCTGAAGAATTACTTGGCTTCTTTGGTTCATCAAATGTAAGTTGGGATGTCACTCTTTTCTGCATTTTTCAATTTGGTTTTAGTTCTATGTTTTGTTCTCTTTGCATGAGATGATCATTGAGTGACAAAGTAGCCTCATTATTTAACTGTTAGAGAAATAGTTTTATGTACCAAATTAACTAAAAATTGATGCGTAAGCAGCCTGCAAAGTTTCTGCATTCATTAAGACATGATGTACTCTTATTTCCTTTTGTTCTTCTTTGCAATTCAGATATTAGCCATTACCCACCCTTTCATCCCTTCTAACCATTAAAGCTTGTTTTGCAGTATTTCTAGTTTTAATCAAGGCTTCAGTTTACTCTCTTGTTTGTCCATTTTAGTGTTCCTTGGTGCTTTACTTTAACCACATACTTAATTTGTGTAGCTTAATTCTTTATGTCTGTTACACATTCTTTGTTTTACAAATAAGACCCTTTTACAATTTAAGGCAGTACCATTTTCTGTTGAAAGAAATTCTTGTTAGTTTTTGTATATTTATAATATTATTATTGTTATTATTATTAGCATGTTGATATGCTTGATGTTGTTGCCTTGTGTGCCATTTCTTCTTATCAGGATAACTTGTGTCGGGATTGCCTATAGGTTTTATATACTTTGTTGTTGGGGAAGCTGTGGTTTTGTGTCACTTTTTTTTGGCTAGATTCTTGACCATGTGAGCTTTTTGTTTCAGCAATCTTTGCATCACCATTGCATCCATAATCTTCTTCTCATGCCTCATTTGTTAAGCTATGATCCTAGTTCCTATTTCAGAAGGGCTTTTTGCCAGTTCCCTTCTTTTAGTTCTTCTGAGGTTAATAGAAGCATTAGGTTCACTCTTAAGGGTTGCTTTGATACAAGTAATGGTAATTGAGTTTGAGTTTGAAGTGTTTGGTGTGCTTTGATGTGATTTCCTGTAATTTGAAGGGTAGCATTGGTTTCACTGTTAAGTGTTTTGCATGTTTGTTTTTGTTTTTTAGTTGGATTCTCCTCCTACTAGAAGCCAATGTCTACCATGGTTCCAATTAAACAGTTCCAATTTCTTTTGTCTTAATTTAAACAGTGTTGCACTGTTGCTTCCATTTTGTTCTTCACTATATGTTTGCATTGAGATGCTTGGGTTGGGGTTACTTTTTAATTATAATTTTAAGTATTTTAGCTAAGTATTTTTTTTATTATTTCAGCCAACAGATGCTGTAAGTGAGCCTAATTCGCCTTTGGATGTAAAAGGATCATCTGGTGCTAGCAACGTTTGAAGATGTTTAAGTTCTTTTAGTATTAGACTTCTTATGGAGTTCTATATATATAAGACTTCTTTTAGGTTCCTTTAGCACTATTTTTTTGGTGTATTATCACATTTGATGTTTTGAACTACAAATATTTAGAGTACAATATACTATGGATTATATTATACTTGGAGTGCAATTATGGTTATATTTTGAATGGAATTTTTGCGTATCATTATAAAATTTATTTTATGTTTTACAATTGCAATAAATTATTATTTTTTGTTGGAATAAAGTATTAGAAAATAGATATAATTCGTATAACAAATAGCAAGAGATATAATATAGGGAAGCTAATAATAAAATCACCAATCAACTCAAAAACTTGAATACAAATGAAAATATAGAAGGAGAGTTTTAGAACCCATGACTGGTAATTAGAGGAGGTTGAAAACCCCACCAAATAACTACATATCAGGGTCGTATATTGCGAATGTTATCAACCTCCGCAATAAAACCGTCGCAATATAAGCCGCGTACCAGCTGTTTCTTAAAACCTCTGCAAATAGATTGCGGCAAACGTAACTGAGGCAGTTTTCGAAACCCCCGCAAATCATTTAGCGGAGGTTGAAAACCCCCGCAAATTGAAGAAAAAAGCGCCGCTATTTCGCCTTTTTTTGTAGTGTATTTTGTTTTGTTTAAATTTGATATCAAAAATCTAAAAAGATTTTTCTCTTTCTTATATATTTATCCTGATCTTTTTTTATCTTATCTTATTTTGAATCTGAGATTAGATATAGATAGATTTTGAATTTGAATTTAAGAAGAGATTTGATAAGGATTAGATTATGATGATATTATCTTATTTTATTTTGTTTTGATTTGACTTTACTTTTATTTTATTCCAACTTTCCTTATTTTGTTTGATTTTGATTCTGTTTTATTTTATTTTGACTATTATTATTTTATTAAATAATAATAATAATAATAATAATCATCATCATCTCATGGTTCTGTCCCTTTCTGTGAGTATTGTGGTTATTTTGTAGGACACGCAGAAAGCTGCTGGGTTCTTTCCCTTTTTTGTGAGCATTGTGGTGATGTAGGACACGAATGTCAAGACTGTTCAGCATATTGGGCAAAGAACAACTATTGGAGAAGTCAGAATCAAAGAGAAGATTTTTATTGGTCATCTCAAGAGCAAGAACTTATGGAGTAAGAACCAGAACTTGAGGAGCAAGAACCAGAACTTGAGGAGCAAAGAAAAAATTTGATGAAGAATACAATTCTTTGGAGAAGATATTAAACATCAATACAGAGGATACAAAAGCCTTACAAGAACAAGTCACTGCCTTGAAAATTACATACTTGAGGAGAAAAAAACTAGAACTCGAGGAGGCAAAAAGAAAACTTATGCAAAGAGTCGAGTCTTTAGAAAGGATAGTGAATCAAAATAGAGAAGAACAAAAATGTTTGAGAAGTCAGCTCTCTATTCTGGTAGCATTAGTGACTCAACAAGCTTCAAAAACACCTCCCACTCAAGTTGAGCCCAATCCTAAAGTGGAATACGAAGTCACCATCCATGAGAGTGATGAAGAGTTAAATGAAGAACTAACCATGGAGGAGATTTTGGCTAAATATAGGAAGAAGCTTGGTGATCCATTTGATGTTTTCAAAACTCCTATTGAATCTGTGGAGAGTCAAGACTCTGATCCTACAACAAGTTTGATGACTCAGAGTGAACAAGATACTTTGCCTAGTCAAATTGAGCCTAATCTAAAAGAGGAAGATGAAGTCATCATTCTTGAGAATATTAAAGAGTTGATTGAAGAGCTCAAGTCTGAGCCTAAGTGTGAAGAACAGTCAATCACAAGAACAACTAAAACTCCTACTGAAGGGAGTCAAGCTGAAATTGAAGCTCCTACTGAAGAAAGCACTCATGAAGAGAACAAGGAAGACCCCACAGTTCTTGATTTAGAGAAAAAGGAGGAAGTCCCAATTAATTGGAGACAAACTCTTTTGGCCAAAATCGGTGAAGCAGTCATTGAGGTTAAAATGGGGAATGTAACTATAAAAAATGGTAAGAAAGATGATGTCTTAAAGGTTTTAAATTCTACTAAAAATTCATCTTCTTTTACTCTTTCCTATTTTACTAATAATGTGGTTGTTTTTAATAGCTTTGATGATTTAAGAGTGCAGGACCCTTTAGAAGAAATTACTAACTTGCAGGATCCTGTTATAGTGGTGGGTGATGAAGAGATAAAAATTCCACAATATTTTGAAATTAATCCACCACTTGGCAAAAGAAAGAACAACTTAAACTACATGGTCAAAAAGTGGAGAAGGGGCAATGCAAGGAATGCAAAATTCACTCTTAGAGAGCCGTCTGGTTGACCACTTTTAAGCAAACCGTCAGGCTCACGACGTTAAACAAGCGCTTTACAGGAGGCAACCTATGTTATTTAATTTTATGTTATTTAATTTAATTCTACTTACTTTATATTTTTAATAGTTTGGTGTAATTTACAGTTTTTCTAGAGACATTGGCAAGGCAGCAGCATTAATTAAACCACTTTCGCAATTTGCTCGTGAAATTATCAGAGGGGAGTACTTTTCCACATTAAAATTATTTTTAACACCTATTTTAACTATCTAAATTTTTATTGCTTATGTTATAACTGTTAGCAGTGAGGACACTGCTAAAAATAAGTGTAGGGAGGGAACTATAATTACAATTACTTGGTTATGCTTATAACTATTAAATTATGGAAAATTTGATATTTTTCTGATTTAGGGGCTATTTTTTTTTTTAAAAAAATATTCTGATAACTTGTGACTGAAATGAGATTGTTGTTAATTTTAGAATTTGCTGATAATTAGCATTGAAGTTTTATGAGTTTCATCTTGTCTGTGTAAACCACTAAATGTGAGATTTGAGCCTAAATAAGAGGTCACATCATATTTTTACCTCTTTTCATTGTTTAAGTGATATTTTCACATGTTGTGCATTCTAGAACTTGTGCTGAGACAATTACAAAACGAATATAAATTTACTTTCATGTGAATATGATAGGGGCAATTTTAGGAATTTTTCATGCCCACTTCAATTTTGTTTCAAATATTTTACCACTAGTTGCCCATTTTTGTGCTTATTATTATATTTCTTTGGTACCCTTTCATTGTTACTGATTATTATTTTTTATTTGAGGTAACCTTGGAAAATACTTTTGTTAAAGCAATTAGTGACAAAAATTAAAAAGATAATGTTAGAAATCCCTCAGGAAAACTTATAAAAGGAAGGCTTAGCAGTTACTTTCTCCTCCTAGAATTATTAAGTTGTTAAATTGCGGCATAAAAAGCATAAAAGAAAAAGAAAAAGAAAAAAGAAAAAGAATAAAAAAAATGTGTTATTGCCCTCAAGAAAAAAAATTTGATGAATATTAGAGGGATTCTTGCCTGCTTTTTATAGTGAAAAAGAAAAAGGTTACTTGTTTGGTTGATTTGTTTCTGATCCTTTGCATGACCTTTTCATTCGTTTATACCACCTAACTTTAATACCTCGGCCCATTACAACCCATGAAAGACCATTTTTTCTCTTTTGCATGATAAGTAGATTTTAATAGTAGAGTTTTGATCAATATACAGCCTATGGTAATGTCACTTTTTAGGAAAAATTTGAGCGTTTATGACTATACCTTTAAACACTTTGAGAGTGGTGAGAAGAGTGACTTATAAATCACAGACTTGGTGAACTTGTTGAACTTGCATCTCTAATTGGGCATTCTATTACTTAGCACTTCTTATGATATTGCTCTGTTGTCATGTATCTCGTTTATGCCCCTAGTCAGTAAATTCAATTTTTCTTATAATTATCCAAGTAGTTTGCTTGAGGATAAGCAAAGCTTAGTGTGAGGATGTGTTAACACACCATTTTGTCCATTATTTTGGGGTATTTTGAGTATAAAATATTATGATTTTGTTCCTTATTAGATAAAATATGCTCACTATTTCCTCATTTATGCAAAAAAGTATAAAAGGTAACTTGGGAAGCAAAAGATGTAATTTTGGGAAGATTCTGGCAAGATTTGAGTATATTTTGGCGTTTCTGGACAAGCGGTACGACATTCAGTACGGCCGTATCTATTCAAGAGAAGCGATGAGGGCGTACCCTTGGTCAAGATGACTGGCGCCAATGAGAAAGTTCAAGACGGACCAAAGTCAAGACGGCCAGACGCAATTACAATCGAGCCGCATCGGTCAGAAATGCAGCGTCACAACTCAAGCCCGGTATGGCTGTGTATAAACGCAGTACGGCCGTACCCAAGCCCAAAACGCACAGACTTGGAGCCAGTTGACCTAGTGCGCCTCAAAGTCTATAAATAGGCATTTTACCCCTTTTGAGAAGTAACTCACTCTCTGGGAGAGAATTCATTCTCTCTGAGTGAGGGTCTTTTGCTCTTGTCTCTTGTCTCTCTTCTTTTCTTTTCTTTTAGGATTTCTTATTTAGATATTTGTTATGAGTAACTAACTCTATCACTAGGGGTGATGAAGGATCTTTTACAATATTCTTGATTTCTATTTAATTGCTATTTTGAATTCCTTATTATCCTTATGAATGTGTTGATCTTGGCATACTTAATTTCATAGGAAGTAGCTAATCCTTATAAAATTAGTTAATTGTGGTAACAGGATCATAGTTAACTAGTGAAACTATAGGATCAACAGAACTCGCTTTATACGCCGGATAGGTTATTGCTTGTTTCCAATCAGTTATTAGATTAACAAACTTGTCTGTTATTAATGCTCTTTCCTTTAATTACCTTCTAGGACCAAACAGAGTAATTAGTTAGGAGGTGTTTCCCAAAGACCTTTATCCCTTTGGGCGTGGGTTCGAACCTCCCATAGGGCAAAAACTCCACTAAAGGGGGTGGAGAAGTCCTGTGAGTGCTCCGGACGCTGGGGTGCCATTGGGTTGGGCTTCCTGGGTGCGCTGAGGCTAAGGCCCAGACCCGGTGGGGGTCCGTGGGTCGGATGTCACAATAAAAGGCGCCTTTTATTGTAACACACGGGCCCCACTGACTGCCACTATGACACTTTGGCCAAAGGGCTGGTCTTATGCACAGTGTGCACCGCCACGTCATTCACAGGACTTCTCCTCCCCCTTTAGTGGAGTTTTTGCCCTTCGGGAGACTCGAACACGCGTCCAAAGGGTTTAAAGACCCCGGGAAGCATCCCTCATTACCACCTGACCAATTGGTCAGTGGTAGTGGGAGGTGCTTCCCAAAGGCCTTTATCCCTTTGGGTGTGGGTTTGAATCTCCCATGGGGCAAAAACTCCACTAAAGGGGGTGGAGAAGTCCTGTGAGTGCTCCGGACGCTGGGGTGCCATTGGGCTGGGCTTACTGGGTGCGCTGAGGCTACGACCCAGTGGGCAGTAAGGCCAGACCCGGTGGGGTCAGTGGGTCGGATGTCACATGATCTCTCTTTTCTTGCGTTATTACCTTGATCTCGTTATTTACAATTCAATTGTTTTACTCTCAAAACGATTACTTTCGTTCGTCTAAAATAATAAAGGATCTCTATTAATTTAGTACTCGCGCATTCTCTGTGGGGTTCGACATTCGGAGTCTTAAAAATACTCCACTTTATTATGAGTTACGATCAGGTGCACTTGCCTGAGTCGTAACAGTCAACTAGATGGTGGGTTCGGGTATATGGTTTTTGGGTTGATGGACCTATGTAATAAGGCCCAACGTATAGGTAGACATAAAAATGTAAATAACAACGTAACCATTTGGGCTTTTTTTTCAGTAATTGCAACACATAATAGTCTCGTATTTAAATTGAATGATTCAAGGGAGAGAAAGCCCACAAATGGTGTGAACGGTTGAGAAATAATGTTAAGAGGATGATCATAAAATTAAAGACACGGTCTGCGAAAAAAAATACAGAGACTACACGGTAATCATCCCTAACCTTGAGAATGGTAGCTGCAATTCAGCAACGGGGCAACGCCACTGTGCAATCTTTGAGATACAATGGATAGTTAATTAACATATTAATATTAATATCCTAAAAAAAGATGAGTATCGTATCAATTAAAAGAAATATGTGTATATATATTAATTACTGTTAAAATTTAATAATAGACAGTATTATATTAATTAACAACCATTTATGATTTTATTCTGAAAATTTATCTTCAATAAGTTAAATTAAAAATGTTATTAAATTAATATAACAAACATAATTACTACAACAAATGAATGAAGTAATTTAATTAAACAATTAATGGGAGATAGTTTATCATAGGAGAGTGAGTGGGAGAGAGATAAGGATAGGAAAAAGAATACTATTAGGATTAGGAGAGAGAAAAGGTGGCGAGGTATTACATAGTGTTAATTGATAGAGGATGATCATAGGAGAGAGAATATTAGAGAGAGTAATAGAACATAAGTAGTAGTTGAGAGATAAGGATAGGAGAGAGAATATTATTAGGATTAGGAGAGAGAAAAGGTGGTGAGGTAGTACGTAGTGATAATTGATAGAAGATGATCGTAGGGGAGAAAATATTAGAGAATAATAGACATAAGTAGTAGTAGAGAATAATGATATGACAGAGAATAATATTAGGACTAGGAGAAAGAAAAGATAGCGAGGTAGTACATAGTGATAATTGATAGAGGATGATCGTAGGAAAGGATAAGAGAGAGAGTAATAATACATAAATAGTAGTAGAGAAATAAGGATATGAGAGAGAATAATATTAGGATTAGGAGAAAGAAAAGGCGGCGAGGTAGTACGTAATGATAATTGATAGAGGATGATCGTAGGGGAGAGATTATTAGAGAGAGTAATAGTACATAAGTAGTAGTAGAGAGATAAGGATAGGAGAGATAATAATATTAGGATTAGGAGAGAGAGAAAATGTGGCGAGGTATAGAGGATGATCGTAGGAGAGAGAATATGAGAGAGTAATAGTACATAATTAGTGGTAGAGAGATAAGGATATGAGAGAGAATAATATTAGGATTAGGAGAGAGAAAAGCACTACAACAAATTATTAAAAAAAGGCGTTATCTTAAATAGCGCTACTTTCTGAAAGTGCTGGCTAAAATTATGAGTGGGTCTTTACTAGCGTATTCTAGAATAAGCGCCAGTTAAAACGAACAAATAGACAGCGCTTTTTTGGTGAAATGCTACTAAAAATTCGCATGAGGATATCACTAGCGCTTCCTCCAGAAAGGGCTATCAATTATTTGATCTTCACTAGCGCTTTCCTAGGGAAGCGCTATCTATGATTTGAGAACTGGACTTCACTAACGCTTCTCCAAGGAAGCGCTAGCTAATATCTTACCTGATTACTATATTTTAACCTTCCCTCCCACGCGTTCCCTCATTAAATTTCCCTCTCTCGCTCTAAAACCCTATTTCCTCCCACGCGTTCCTCTTAATCTCTTCCCTCCCATGCCATCTCTCCCTCGACCTCCTCCACTCCATCTCCCACACCCTCCACGACGCAGTTTCCCTCCACTCCCCAGAGCCTCCTCGCCACCCTCGACTGCCATCTCACTGACTGCGATGTTCTCTTCCGCAGCGGAGTCCTCCTCAGCACCCGTTTGTAAATTGGGTCCCCCGAATCTAGAGCCACTCCCCCCGTTCTCTTCCCCATTTTCGGATCCTCCCTCTTCTTCTTCTTCTTTCCTTCATCCCCCTACCATTAAACCCTAACCCTAACCCTAATCCAGATGGCCGTGGCAGCCACTCCCTCTTCCTCTCTTCTCCTCCATTTTTTCTTCTATCAACCCTAACCCAAGAGAAACAACGCAGCTTGTTGGCTAATGAAATATAGGAATTGTGTCTTGTTGGCTAAAAATGTTAGAATTTTACAAAAAGATTCATGTTTTAGACAACAAGACACAATTGCCTATAATTCATGTGATAGGCAATTTATTCAAATTTAGGTGATAAGCATTCGCTCTGTTCTTAACTTGGGATTCGTCTGGCAGCTTTGAGTGGACACCACCTTTGTGAGTAATAGTAGAAATTTGTTCATTTGTTAGCAAGTTTGGTTTCTTTTTTTTTTGGGAATTATTTATTTGTTGGATTAAGAAATTTATTTGTTTTATTTCCAGTGGATGGTGTGAGAAACTGACAACAAGAACCCAACTCATGTGATAGGCATTCGCTCTGTTGTTAGCTTGGGAATCGTCTAGCAGCTTTGGGTGGACACCACCTCTGTGAGTGTCCTTGCTATATTTGAATTTGAATTAGAAACTCAATCTTCAAAACCCTAAGTAAACTTGCTATAGCTACTATTAATTTTAGTGTTTAATGGATTGTCAAATTATAAATTGAGTGGGAAACTACTTTGTTGATGTTTTGGAATGTAGGTAGCACATCTTTATCAGAAGCTCCTTGTTTCATTTTACTATATACTTGCATGTTTGTATACTTGCATGTTTTGGGTTTAAACACTTTGGAGATGGATTCAACTTTCTTATTTTCATTATTTTCTTGAAATGCAACTGATACAGAAATCAATCTTTCCAAACTAAATGCACCATCCACCACCACCGTCCACACTTAAATATACCGTCTACCACTTACTTTGAACCATTTCAGAATTTTTTTGTAATCACTAAATGCTTTAAATGATTCTAGATTTTTCTGTATTTTGATAGCCCTCCTAGAATAGTATAAATAGCCCTACTACTTTTTGTGGTCACAGGTACATATCAAATCATGACACAACTTGGAATGGATGTCAATCTATCCCTCCACAAAGCTGGAGTTACATCTTCATCATCTATATGTTTCATATCCATTTGCTTTTTATGCTCAATGTTTTTAGAATGCAGTTGTTCCTATTTTAGTTTAAATAGGAACAACTGCATGCATTCTAAAAATGTTGAGCATAAAAAGCAAATGGATATGAAACATAGATGATGAAGATGTAACTCCAGCTTTGTGGAGGGACAGACTTAATCAACTGCTGACCTGTGGTGACTATCTATAGCATGTCAAAGGCTCTCTTTGATATCTATGTTACTCGAGTGCAACCTATTCCAATAAGTGAAGTTTTTCATCTGTTCTTTGTTAGAAATAGAAAACCTGACCTGTTGTGACTATCTATATCAATATTTGTTGTTAATTAAATGTAATTTATGATTTTTATAATTTTAGTTTAATATATTTGAAACATTTGTTATAATTTGTTATACAGCTACTTATGTTACACTGCTACTGTAAAAAAAAAAAAAAAGCTAGCGCTTCCTTGAGAAAGCGCTATCTATTCCTGACAATAGATAGCGCTTCCTTGAAAAAGCGCTATATATTCTCAAACATAGCTAGTGTTTTCTCAAGGAAGCGCTAGCGATTCCAGTTTTCACTAGCCCTTTTAAAACACTGTCTTTTTGAACTAAGATTGCTAGCGGCGGAATATGTAGAACTTTTAAGCGCTAGCGAAGGCAGAAAATAAGCGCTATCTATTTCATTTTATATTGTAGTGAAGGTGGCGAGGTAGTATGTAGTGATAATTGATAGAGGATGATGGTAGGAGAGAGAATATGAGAGAGTAATAGTACATAAGTAGTAGTAGAGAGATAAGGATATGAGAGAGAATAATGTGAATACATGCCTTGACAGGATAGTTTTGATGATTGACAAAAGGGAGTTTTACAAATAGTCAACCGTGCAAAAAGTGGAAAAGAATACCAAGACGCGTATCAAGAATGATAGTTTCTCAAGTCTTTGGGTTTTGAGTATTTATTTATTTTTATTAAGACTATTTGTAAGTAGTAATAAAAAGCTCTCAATTAAAATAAAATCACACACTCACAAAATGATTTTTATTCTAAAATTGATTTTATGATAATTTTTTCTAAATTATTTTTAGGCACAAAGTATTTTGAAAAATTCTTAAGTTGTACTCAAAATATTGTTTGGAAAATATTTCAAGTTTTCTTTGGAAAATATTCTCCGTGCCGAAATGGGAAGTCGCGTCGAGCCGAGGTCGCGTCTTCGAGCTATGGGGCGGGCGTCGAGCCGAGGTCGCGTCAGGCCGAGTGTGGAGAGGTCGCGTCGAGCCGTGGAGAGGTCGTATGCCGAGTGTGGAGAGGTCGTATGTCGAGCCGTGTGGAGAGGTCGTATGTCGAAATGGGAGATTGTATGCCGAAATGGGAGATCGTATCTTAGAAATGGGAGAGGTCGTTTGGAAATACGATGTCGGACACCAAGTGTGTCCGAGAATCATTTCCGTATCCGTGTTTCATTTTTTAATGCTGCAACGGACAAATCCCTTTTAATGCTGCAACGGACAAATCCTCTTAAATGTGACGCTCCTCTCAGTGCCTATAAAAGCACTGCACCATGAGCATTGTTTTAAAAACACAACGCTAGTGCTTAATTTTTATGCTGAAACTCTGTCAAAATATTCTCCATCACTCACACTTATTTGAGCACAATTTTTTGAGAGCTTTTTTTATTCTACATAATTTGAGTTGTATTATTTGAGCTTCAATTTGTTATATCTGCACTATTGAGTGTATCTTTCTCATCTCATTTTATTTGTAAAAATCATTTCTTTTTGGGTAGGAATCCCAAGGTGTTCATAGAGAGGTGATATCTCTTGAACGTATTGCTCTGGTATAGAGTTGTAAAGGTTTCTAGCTGAACCTGATTTAAAAGCTAGTGATTTAGTGAAAATCCCATAGTGCTTTGCTTTGGGGACAGGACGTAGGCCACAGGGGTGTTTGGTGGCCGAACCTGTATAATTTCTTTGCGTGCTCTTCTTTGCTCTCTCTCTTTATCATTCAAGCACTTTATTTATTTTTGTTCTTTATTTATTTTTCGGTCATTTATTTTCTGTCATTTATTTATTGCAATTTAATTCCTGCAATTTATTCTTCAAGTTATTTATCGTTTCGCAATTTATTTCTTTCAAGTTTTTTTTAATTCAGTAATTTATCTGTAATTTTTTATATAAGCACCGCTATCACAATTCACCCCCCTCTTGTGTTTGAAGTCACTTGGTAACAAGTGGCATCAGAGCTAGACTCTTGTATAAAGGACTTAACCGTCTCAAGAGAATGACTTCAAACAATAACGAGGGAACTTCCATGAACAGACCCCCATTTTTCAATGGTGAGGGGTATGGTTATTGGAAGGATAGAATGCAAATCTTTCTTGAGGGTGTTGATCTTGATATTTGGGATGCTGTGGAAAATGGTCCATTTGTCCCCACTCAATCAATTAATGATGCAAAGTGGTAGACAAACCAAGAGCACTTTGGACCGAAGATGATAAGAAAAAGGTCCAATACAATTTGAAAGCTAAGAACATCATCACTTCGCTTTAAGCTACGATAAGTTCTATAGGGTCTCAAATTGCAAGATCAAGCTAAAGAAATGTGGGACACCCTTCTATTGACCCATGAAGGTACTACCGAGGTCAAGAGGGCTCGAATGAACACATTAACCCATGAGTATGAGTTATTTAGGATGAAACCAAGTGAAAACATACAAGATATGCAAAAAGGTTCATCCATATAATAAACCATCTCGTAGCTCTTGGGAAAGTCTTCAAGAATGAAGATTTAATTAATAAAGTTCTTAGATGTTTAAATAGAAACCGCAACCCAAGGTTACTTGCTATATCTGAATCTAGAGATTTATCTACTATATCATTGGCAACCTTGTTTGGAAAATTGCAGGAACATGAACTTGAACTAAATCGACTCACTGAGAGTGAAGAAAGTGATAAGAAAAAGAAAGGAATTGCTCTCAAAGCAATCGAAAATGAAAAAGAGGAATCTGACAACAATGATAGTCTGGATGAGAATGAGGAAGACATAAGTCTGATGGTTCGAAGGTTCAAAAGGTTCATGAGGCAAAAGGGGAGAACAGGCAAGGTACAAAATCCTCAAAAGAAAAATGAGGAAGGAACTTCTTTTAATCCAACTTGCTACAAGTGTGGTCAAAAGGGACATATAAAACCCGATTGCCCTCATGGACAGAAGAAAAACGAAAAATTTGATAGAAGACCACAAAAGGAATCAAAAGGAAGAAGAGCCTACATTTCCTGGGATGACAATGATATGGACTCGTCTGATGAATCAGAAAATGAGGAGGCCAACTTATGTCTCATGGCAAAACACGAGGAGGATGAGGTAAATGCTCTTGAACTCGAATCTCCCTTAACTTATGATGAAAGCTTATTGCTTGTGAAGAATTAAATAATGAAACGACTAGACTTCGAAAAATTATTTATTCTTCTAAGAAAACCATCTCTTCTCTTGAATCTAAAATTATTTTCTTAAACCAAGAGATGGAAGTTTTTAAGGAAAAACAAGGTGTTGTGACTGTAGTTTCTACTTGCACGTTTTGTGAAAACCAAAAGAATGAGACTTTCAAGTGTGATGAATGCAATGTTTTGAAAAACAAGATTGAAGATTTGGAAAACACCCTTGCCAAATTTACCATGGGAAGGGTTAACTTAAATATTCTTTAGGGAAAACAAAAGGGTTCTTTTGGAAAAGCCGGTTTGGGTTATAATCCATAAACGCATGAAAAATCCTTTAAATTTGTCAATCACAACAACACTTCAAGCAGCCCTTTCATTAAATGCTTTCACTTTGTGGTAGAAATGGTCACACCGCCTCCATTTGCAATATTAGAAAGAACAAGAATGTGGTTGGCAAAAGATATGGATTCCAAAGGGTACTTTGCCAAAAACTAACTCATCCGACCCAACTTAGTTTGGGTACCAAAGGTTAAAAATTAATCTGTTGTTGTAGGTGTGCTTGAAAGCCAAGGACTTAAATTGGTATCTTGATAGCGGCTGTTCAAAGCACATGACAGAGACAAAAGCAAGTTCTCCTCATTGGTACCTAAGAATAGTGGTTATGTCCGGTATGGTGACAACAACAAAGGTAAAATTCTTGGGATTGGTTCCATTGGTAAGAGTCCTAATCCCACTATTGAAAATGTTTTGTATGTGGATGGCTTGAAGCACAATTTGCTAAGTATTAGTCAACTTTGTGATAAAGGGAACAAAGTGGTTTTTGATTCTTCAAAATGCATGGTTATGAACTCAGAATCGAAAATGTTGTTCGTATTGGACCTAGAATTGGAAATATCTACATGGTTGATTTAGATAGAATACCTTCAAATGATGCATGTTGTCTTATTAGTAAAGAGGATGAATCTTGGCTATGGCATAGGAGAATGGCTCATATTCCCATGGATCATCTTAATAAGTTGGTTCAAAAGGACTTAGAAATTGGCTTACCAAAGCTTCGTTTTGAAAAAGATAAATTATGTGATGCCTGTCAAAAAGGAAAACAAGTAAAGGCCTCTTTCAAATCAAAAAATATTGTTTCCACAAACCGGCCTTTACAACTTTTACACATGGACTTATTTGGACCATCTAGAACTAAAAGCTTTGGTGGAAATTACTATGCCCTTGTTATTGTGGATGACTATTCTCGCTATACATGGACTCTATTTCTTTCTCATAAAAATGACGCTTTTGCCTTTAAGTAAACTTGCTAAAGTTATCAAAAATGAAAAAGGAATGAACATAGTATCCATCCGAAGTGATCACGGTGGGGAATTCCAAAATGAGGCATTTGAGGCCTTTTGTACTGAAAATGGAATTGAGCATAATTTTTCCGCACCTAGAACACCACAGCAAAATGGAGTGGTGGAAAGGAAAAATCGGTCTCTTGAAGAGCTTGCGAGGACGATGCTCAATGAGACCAACCTTCCTAAGTATTTCTGGGCAGACGCGGTAAGCACCGCATATTATGTAATGAATAGAGTCCTCATAAGACCTATTCTAAAACAAACGCCCTATGAAATTTACAAGGGAAGGAAGCCCAACATTTCCCACCTTCACGTATTTGGATGTAAGTGCTTTGTTCTAAATAACGGTAAAGATAACCTTGGTAAATTTGATGCTAAAGCTGATGAAGGTTTATTTCTTGGATATTCCACTTCTAGTAAAGCCTTTCGAATTTTTAATAAACGTACTTTAACTGTTGAAAAATCTGTGCATGTTTCTTTTGATGAATCTAACCCCAAATCTTGATGAAGAAAGTGTTGATGATCTTGCGAAGTGTTAGGAGATACCTATTTAGAGGAACAAGAGAGATCAAAAGTTCAAAAGGAGGATCAAGAGTCCTTGCCTCAACCCTCTCAAGAACTCTCTCACTCAAATCTTCCAAAGGAATGGAGAGTCTCAAAGAACCAGCCTCTTGACAACATAATAGGTGATATCTCAAAGGGTAACGACTGAAACTCTCTTAATCATGCATGTCATCATATGGCCTTTGTCTCTCAAATTGAACCAAATGACGTCAATGAAGCCATCTTTGATGAGCATTGGACCCTTGCTATGCAAGAGGAATTAAATCAATTTGAGAGAAATGATGTTTGGGAACTTGTCCCTAGGCCTAAAGATCACCTAGTCATTGGGACCAAATGGGTCTTTCGCAACAAGCTTGATGAAAACGGTATCATTGTTAGAAATAAAGCTAGACTTGTTGCAAAAGGCTATAACCAACAAGAGGGCATAGATTTCGATGAAACCTATGCACCCGTAGCTAGATTAGAAGCTATTCGCATGCTTCTCGCATTTGCATGTATCATGGATTTCAAACTTTTTCAAATGCATGTTAAAAGTGCATTTCTTAATGTGTTTATTGAAGAAGAAGTATATGTTGATCAACCTCCGGTTTTGAAAATTTTGAATTTCCAAATCATGTTTTCAAATTGAAAAAGGCTTTATATGGTTTAAAACAAGCTCGAGAGCTTAGTACGAGAGGTTGAGCAAATATTTACTTGAAAAAGGTTTTGAAAGAGGAAAAGTTGATACCACTCTTTTCATTAAACACAAAAATCATGACATTTTACTTGTTCAAATTTATGTTGACGATATCATCTTTGGTGCTACTAATGAGTCCTTGTGTGAAGATTTTTCCAAAATCATGCAAAGTGAGTTTGAAATGTCCATGATGGGAGAGCTCAACTACTTCCTTGGTCTTCAAATCAAACAAACAATGTAGGAATTTTTATAAATCAATCCAAATATTGCAAGGAGTTGCTTAAAAGATTTGGAATGAGCAACGCCAAAGAAATCTCAACTCCAATGAGCACATCATGCTATCTTGACAAAGATGAAGGTGGTAAGTCGGTCGAAGTAAGTAAGTATCGAGGTATGATAGGATCTCTTCTCTATCTCACTGCAAGTCGTCCGGATATTATGTCTAGTGTTTGTATGTGTGCACGTTTTCAAGCAAATCCTAAGGAATCACATCTCTTAGCGGTAAAACGCATCATGAGATATCTCACCGGCACACAAACTATGGGTTTATGGTACCCCAAAGGTGCTGACTGCACACTTATTGGGTACTCGGATTCGGATTTTGCGGGTTGCAAAATGGACCGAAAAAACACTAGTGGGACATGTCACTTACTTGGGAATGCCTTGGTTTCATGGCATAGTAAGAAACAAACCAGTGTGGCTTTGTCCCTTCTTTGAAGCGGAATACGTTGCGGCAGGTAGTTGTTATTTGTGCACAGATCATTTGGATGAAACAACAGTTGAATGATTATGGAATCAATCAAAACTGCTCCAATTAAGTGCGACAATACTAGTGCCATAAACCTCACGAAAAATCCGGTTTATCACTCCGGACCAAACACATAGAAATTAGGCACCATTTTATTAGAGATCATGTTCAAAAAGGAGATTGTGTGATTGAGTTTGTGGAAACATCTAAACAACTCGCAGATATTTTTACTAAACCTTTGCCTAAAGAAAACTTCTTTTTTATAAGAACCGAGTTAGGAATTTTAGATCAATCATGCATTGAATGACTGCGTGTGAGTGCATTTTATTATGAATAAGTTCTAACTTGGGCGTTGGAGTGTGCTAACATTTTTATGCAGGTTCCGTTACCAAGACTAAAAGTGGAGAAATGCAACCGTACTTCCTAGAATCGTTAAAATAAAAGTTTGTGCAGGTTATGTTCACTGCAAACAATTATGCGCTTAATATCAGTGAAGATGAGGAAACAATTGATGATGAGAATGAGTTGAACGAGGACTAGTAACTCTTATCCTAGTGCTTTATTTTTGCTATCTCCCTGAATAATTTTTTTTTACCAAGGATTTCTTATGCTTCATTGAACCCTTGATACTCTATTTTAATTATCTTTCGCCATCTAGTTACACGTATATGCATACGTTTTACATGCCTTTCCCTTTATCTTTTCCGCTTTTTGATGTTGCCAAAAGGGGGAGAGTTATATGATTCAGGGGGAGTGGTTTATTTTATGCATATTGTGAGGGGGAGTTTTTCTGATATCTTTTTTTTCTAAATATTGTGAGGGGGAGTTTTTCTAAATATTGTGCTTAAACTTTGATATCTTTTATTGAAAAACCATGCTTATATCTCATTGCCATATCATGATTATATTTTACTAAATTCCCTCCATGAGATGTTTGTCATCATCAAAAAGGGGGAGTCTGTGAATACATGCCTTGACAGGATGGTTTTGATGATTGACAAAAGGGAGTTTTGCAAATAGTCAACCGTGCAAAAAGTGGAAAAGAATACCAAGACGCGTATCAAGAATGATAGTTTCTCAAGTCTTTGGGTTTTGGGTATTTATTTATTTTTATTAAGACTATTTGTAAGTAGTAATAAAAAGCTCTCAATTAAAATAAAATCACACACTCACAAAATGATTTTTATTCTAAAATTGATTTTATGATAATTTTTTCTAAATTATTTTTAGGCACAAAGTATTTTGAAAAATTCTTAAGTTGTACTCAAAATATTGTTTGAAAAATATTTCAAGTTTTCTTTGGAAAATATTCTCCGTACCGAGCTGTGGGGAAGTCGCGTGCCGAGCTGAGGTCGCGTGCCGAGCTGTGTGTAACAGCCCTAATTTTTCATCCTTCAAGATTAGGATATGTCTTAGGGTATTAGAACATGCATATTGTTGCTTGGGTTGGGTTTCATATGTTTTACCGTTCCTTCAGCCGATTAAGTGTCCAGATGTACCTTTATTCCTATATTTAGTTATTTCGGTCATCGTATTCCCCATTTTCGAACCTCTTAACAACTCAATTGGATTTAAGTCCCTTCAATAAAGTTGTAGCATTATCTCTTATCTTTTAGTTGGCTTTAGTTCGACTCGATTTCGATACCTACAACTCTAGATATGCTCTCTGGAGTCAACACAACGCAAGCGTAACACTTAAGAATATTATAGTATATTTCAACTGCATTTTTGATCCTGTTAGAGTCCGAATTTGGGTAAGCCTATTAGAGATAAAATTGTAGGAAATTCTCTTAGCTTTCCAACGACACTAAGAACGCCTCAATCGGACATCTGTAGCTCCAGATACGACTAAAACAGTGGCACCGAGTGTCCAGACTCAAGCGCAGGGCGCCCAGACTGAAGCTCGGGCGCCCAGGCCTCACCGAGAGCAGGCGCAGGGCGCCCAGGGAGTGCAGGTGCCCGGCGCCCACAGCTGATAAGTGACTACACGCTGTTTCGCGTTTTAACTCGTTTTGGGCCGGTTCTGTGACCCAGTGTGACCCATTCTCGACCTAAAAGGGCAACCACGACCCCTAGACTTAACCTAGCCACTAAGCATCAGTTCTAAGACCCTAAACATGATTAGGAGCTGCTCATAAGATCAATCCAAACAGAGAAAAGCTCTTCCTTCCCTTCTTCCAATTTTGTGGTGTCAAGGGCTCTAACTCAAGACTACTCTACGAGACGCGACCGCAGAGCATCGTTACTGTAACTCAAATGCGACCTCATTGGGAGGAATAGGAGGTGGTAAGTCTTCTAATGATAAGCTTTGTCTTTAAGATTAATGTTAGGGTTCTAAACCATGATTTTTCCATTCCTAAACCCTTGCTCTTGTGTTTTTGCTGAGGAAAGCTTCACTAGGAAAGGAAAAGCTTGGTGTTACCTCATCCCATCCTAGGAGCACGAAATTCACTTGAGGTAAGGGGTAGTTGTTCTCTTCTAGTGAGTGTATGGAACATGTATGAACAATAGGGGTGTCCCATGACCCCTACGCCTCGCGCGGTAACGAAAAATGAGCACTATCACCACCGTGATAGGGAGACATCCGAACTCCTTAATTACTATTCTTGACTAGTGATATTTATTGTAACGTGATGTGATAATTTTATTGGTTATTGAAATTGGCGTGATGATTGAGCTTTGGTTGTTATATGCTTGATGTACAGAAATTGGTTGTTATCAAATGACAATGTAAGGGAATTAAATAACTAAATAGTAGGCTTTAGACCCTATGAAAGTGTAGCCACTAAGTATGAATCAAAGAACTCGAGTCCCCGCAATTATGTTGATATTGTAAAGCTTAAGTAGAATGTCTAAGGTTCATTTATGATGCCTATTGATTTATTAGTATGATAATCTGAGAGAACTAGTCCTTATATGGCAAAGTTTCACTTGGATGTATGTGCTTAATCAAAGTTGCTAAGATTATTAAATGTTCATGTCATTGGTAGAAGGCACTAGCTAACTTATGAATTTGTGTTCTGCTGTTGTTGTTGTTACTCCGTCGAAAATATGGCGATAGAGGATGTTACGGTTAGACACCGCGCTTGGTCATGGTCATGCATCTTGGCGTCGTTATTGTTGTTGTTGTTGTTGTTATTGTTAGTAGGGCGTATCGGGCAAGGTATCCCGTGACGGGTGAGGTTTCCCGGTCCTACGGTTAAAAAGGGCGAATCGGGCAAGGTATCCCGTGACGGGCAAGGTTCCCGGTCCTTTGGTTAGTAGGGCGAATCGGGCAAGGTATCCCGTGACGGGCAAGGTTTCCCGGTCCTACGGTTAAAAAGGGCGAATCGGGCAAGGTATCCCGTGATGGGCAAGGTTCCCGGTCCTTTGGTTAGTAGGGCGAATCGGGCAAGGTATCCCGTGACGGGCAAGGTTTCCCGGTCCTACGGTTAAAAGAAAAAAAAAGGGCGAATCGGGCAAGGTATCCCGTGACGGGCGAGGTTTCCGCCCTTTGGTTAGTAGGCGAATCGGGCAAGGTATCCCGTGATCTCGAGGTTTCCCGGTCCTACGGTTAATGGGGCGAATCGGGCAAGGTATCCCGTGACGGGTGAGGTTCCCGGTCCTGTTGTTATTGGTACACTACTGACATGGTATTCAAACCGCAAGGTATCCCGCCGCTTTTAAGTGGATCCACATGCATATAGTTATGGTTCTATAAATACATTGTTTTACATGATCATGTGCCTGGTTGTTTAGTGTTGGTAATGTACCTTGTTGTTGTGGTTGATGCCGTGGCATGTGATATATAATTGTTGTGGTAATGTACCTTAATGTTGTGATTGATCTTTGTAGCATGTGATATTTGGCCGTTGTGGTACCATCTTATGCCTTAACGCTAGTGATTAGATGTCCTTATTGGAATTGTTGTATATTGCGCATTGTTCATTAATTTCCTACGCTGTATGCACTATTTGAGGTTATGATGACTAACCCCTCTTGTGGCTATGCATATCCCACGGGGTATGTGTAGATGCTGAGACTGCAGGTATTGAGGATACGAATGCCGGCAAGTAATCACGATAGCTCGTTGTGATAGATAGAAGACTTGTGTTTACTTGTTTAAGTTATTGTATTCTTCCGATGTAATGATTAGGGGAAGAGCTCTGAATTATTGTGACATCGGGGACTTGGGTTATTTTTATTAATTGTATTTCATACTCATTTTCTATTTCCGCATGTTGTGAACGTGACAACTCTATTTCGCTTCAAAGGAAAGTTTTATCCGAATGAATATTTTTTTATCTTGTGTTATTTTCTTCTTACATTGCTAAAATGCCATGACGGGCAGTAGGTGTCACAATTAGTGGTATCGAGCGATTCGGTTCTAACTAAGGCTTTGTGTGTGGTCTATTGTGTTTCAAAGGCGTGAACTCGAGTTGAGTTACATGCATTACTTGTTTAATTTTGTTTGTTCTAGTACACGAACAATTCTCAGCGGGCTAAGTTCACAGGAGTATATGATAGATAGAGCTAAGATAGTAGGTACCTGAACCATTAGCTATGAATCTTGGGTTAGCAATTTCCTAAGTTGTTAATTTCTTAGTATCTTGTTTAAAATTACGCTTAGTGAATTGAGAAGGATCAACCCAGAACTGAGAGATGCAGGTTAACCCTTAGTTGTTGCACTTAAGGTGCAATACTTTTATCCATTACCTTAAAGGAATTCTAGTAAGTACAATGGGCTAGTAGCTTAACTAGAAAGGATAAGCTGACCTTATGTTAGATTTACAGCATTGTTAGCTGGGAATTATGTTATCAGAGTAGCGCAGCGGAATCGTGGCTATGCTATAGGAAGGATCTTTTGTAGAGCTTGAGGGTAATCATGTGGCGTCGACATCTTTACGCTTAAGCCCCTATCAGAGAACCTTATAGAAGAATAGGTGATTGTTGCACATGGTTATTATTGCTTGGATTACCTGGCTGAACGAGTAGGGGGACATTAGTTAATCTTTGGGAAATATATTGTTTTGCCTTCTGATAAGACCACCAAACCGATTTTAGATGTTCTAACAGAAACCGAGTCTATTATTGTGTAGCACCCTATAGAATGTTTTCCTAGAGTAAGTTGAGCAAAGAGAAATAATAAAGGTTTTTGCGTAGGGTACCTTAAGATAAATACTGTAGTTAGTCATGCCTTAATTTGCGATAAACTTCTTTTGCTATATTGTGTGCTTAACTTTAATGACTATGAAACATTGCATGCAAACATGTTATTTCTTTTAGGATAAATAAGTTTCTATTTTTTTTTACGGAATAAATAGATTAAAAATGATGAATAATTCTTTTTTATTCATTATATTTTAACGTTTTAGTCTAACATACTTTAGCCTATAATTTTTGTGTGTGCATATTGCTTAACTAAGTCTTGATTGCTGAATTATTTTTGATATGATATTAAAAAATAATAATAATAAAATTTATTTTGTTACATTCACTGACATGCGGTTAATTGATCTTTCTATATTTTATGCTTCATTTGACTCTCTATTAAATACAAACGTGTTATCTCTTTCAAGGAGACTTCAGGTTATACTGAATATTTATATTGAAATGTGAAAGCACTACGTTATATATGTTGCTTAGTTTACTTTGAAAATGTTACATGCTTGAACTGAGGTAAGTTTCTGAACTCTGTTAGATAATTATATGACTGTGTTGCATTACTAAATTATTGATTTCTAGTTTAAATGCCTGATGCCTTTTGATCAGCTTATATATTTAGCTCGTGATTAATCTTGGCTGCAATATAAAATGCCTTTGATAAGGGAAATTGTTTTGTTTGTGTTTCATTTTTTCAATTAGTATTAATATTTATGAAAAAAAATGTTATTTTCTCTTTCTAAATTGATGCTTTAGTCTGTTGTACTTTGGTCGTTAACTTTTGTATATTATGTTTAAGTGAATATTGATTGTTGAATTGTTGTTTATGATATGTTGCTAAATGTGTGTATATATATATATATTATAGCTTTAATTATGATTTGGTTTTATAAAGGTTGTATGTCTAGCTTCGCATGATTTTACCCTAAGATAGTTAACCTCAATCTCGTTTTAGTTTCACCTGACCTTAGTAGACCTTGTACGGTGTGTTGTATTAAGTTTTAAAGAACGTGGTTATGCGGAATAAGGACCGGTAATCAACTTATGGAGTGGTTCTTAAGGATTTAGATGTTAGTCTTGTTGATTCGTTGTGGTTGTTGCAGTTTTGACGCCTTAAGATAGTAATTTTTAGTATTCCTTAGTTTAAGGAGTTAATCCTAGGAGGGGCCATGAAAGTCACCAGAGCATATGATTGGTTAGTACGCTAGACATTTAAGTTACAACTTTTGAAATTCTAGACCTTTAAAAGGACTAAGTTCTCCAGCTAGTGACCTTAATTGACCCTCTTAAGAAAGAATTGTGTGGAATATATATAGCAATAGTGAAGATGGTTGCATGATGTTTTAGGGACACGAACCGTGTCGTTTAATAGCACCTAGAGAAATTCCGAGGACAGATTTTTTTTTAGGGGGGTAGAATTGTAACAGCCCTAATTTTTCATCCTTCAAGATTAGGATATGTCTTAGGGTATTAGAACATGCTTATTGTTGCTTGGGTTGGGTTTCATATGTTTTACCGTTCCTTCAGCCGATTAAGTGTCCAGATGTACCTTTATTCCTATATTTAGTTATTTCAGTCATCGTATTCCTCATTTTCGAACCTCTTAACAACTCAATTGGATTTAAGTCCCTTCAATAAAGTTGTAGCATTATCTCTTATCTTTTAGTTGGCTTTAGTTCGACTCGATTTCGATACCTACAACTCTAGATATGCTCTCTGGAGTCAACACAACGCAAGCGTAACACTTAAGAATATTATAGTATATTTCAACTGCATTTTTGATCCTGTTAGAGTCCGAATTTGGGTAAGTCTATTAGAGATAAAATTGTAGGAAATTCTCTTAGCTTTCCAACAACACCAAGAACGCCTCAATCGGACATCTGTAGCTCTAGATACGAGCAAAACAGTGGCACCGAGTGTCCAGACTCAGGCGCAGGGCGCCCAGACTGAAGCTCGGGCGCCCAGGCCTCACCGAGAGCAGGCGCAGGGCGCCCAGGGAGTGCAGGCGCCCGGCGCCCACAGCTGATAAGTGACTACGCGCTGTTTCGCGTTTTAACTCGTTTTGGGCCGGTTCTGTGACCCAGTGTGACCCATTCTCGACCTAAAAGGGCAACCACGACCCCTAGACTTAACCTAGCCACTAAGCATCAGTTCTAAGACCCTAAACATGATTAGGAGCTGCTCATAAGATCAATCCAAACAGAGAAAAGCTCTTCCTTCCCTTCTTCCAATTTTGTGGTGTCAAGGGCTCTAACTCAAGACTACGCTACGGGACTCGA
Source organism: Calophaca sinica (assembly GCA_037113605.1). NCBI lineage: Eukaryota > Viridiplantae > Streptophyta > Magnoliopsida > Fabales > Fabaceae > Calophaca > Calophaca sinica. Next base: position 92,910,644 of record CM073732.1, on the reverse strand, counting down.
CCGGGGAGCATCGTTATTGTAACTCGTACAGCCTCATTGGGAGGAATAGGAGGTGGTAAGTCTTCTAATGATAAGCTTTGTCTTTAAGATTAATGTTAGGGTTCTAAACCATGATTTTTCCATTCCTAAACCCTTGCTCTTGTGTTTTTGCTGAGGAAAGCTTCACTAGGAAAGGAAAAGCTTGGTGTTACCTCATCCCATCCTAGGAGCACGAAATTCACTTGAGGTAAGGGGTAGTTGTTCTCTTCTAGTGAGTGTATGGAACATGTATGAACAATAGGGGTGTCCCATGACCCCTACGCCTCGCGCGGTAACGAAAAATGAGCACTATCACCACCGTGATAGGGAGACATCCGAACTCCTTGATTACTATTCTTGACTAGTGATATTTATTGTAACGTGATGTGATAATTTTATTGGTTATTGAAATTGGCGTGATGATTGAGCTTTGGTTGTTATATGCTTGATGTACAGAAATTGGTTGTTATCAAATGACAATGTAAGGGAATTAAATAACTAAATAGTAGGCTTTAGACCCTATGAAAGTGTAGCCACTAAGTATGAATCAAAGAACTCGAGTCCCCGCAATTATGTTGATATTGTAAAGCTTAAGTAGAATGTCTAAGGTTCATTTATGATGCCTATTGATTTATTAGTATGATAATCTGACAGAACTAGTCCTTATATGCCAAAGTTTCACTTGGATGTATGTGCTTAATCAAAGTTGCTAAGATTATTAAATGTTCATGTCATTGGTAGAAGGCACTAGCTAACTTATGAATTTGTGTTCTGCTGTTGTTGTTGTTGTTACTCCGTCGAAAATATGGCGATAGAGGATGTTATGGTTAGACACCGCGTTTGGTCATGTTCATGCATCTTGGTGTCGTCATTGTTGTTGTTGTTGTTGTTGTTATTGTTAGTAGGGCGTATCGAGCAAGGTATCCCGTGACCGGTGAGGTTTCCCGGTCCTACGGTTAAAAAGGGCGAATCGGGCAAGGTATCCCGTGACGGGCAAGGTTTCCCGGTCCTACGGTTAAAAAGGGCGAATCGGGCAAGGTATCCCGTGACGGGCAAGGTTCCCGGTCCTTTGGTTAGTAGGGCGAATCGGGCAAGGTATCCCGTGACGGGCAAGGTTTCCCGGTCCTACGGTTAAAAGAAAAAAAAGGGCGACCGGGCAAGGTATCCCGTGACGGGCGAGGTTTCCCGGTCCTTTGGTTAGTAGGGCGAATCGGGCAAGGTATCCCGTGACGGGCGAGGTTTCCCGGTCCTACGGTTAATGGGGCGAATCGGGCAAGGTATCCCGTGACGGGTGAGGTTCCCGGTCCTGTTGTTATTGGTACACTACTGACATGGTATTCCGAAACGGGCAAGGTATCCCGACTTCGTTTTAAGTGGATCCACATGCATATAGTTATGGTTCTATAAATACATTGTTTTACATGATCATGTGCCTGGTTGTTTAGTGTTGGTAATGTACCTTGTTGTTGTGGTTGATGCCGTGGCATGTGATATATAATTGTTGTGGTAATGTACCTTAATGTTGTGATTGATGCTGTAGCATGTGATATTTGGCCGTTGTGGTACCATCTTATGCCTTAACGCTAGTGATTAGATGTCCTTATTGGAATTGTTGTATATTGCGCATTGTTCATTAATTTCCTACGCTGTATGCACTATTTGAGGTTATGATGACTAACCCCTCTTGTGGCTATGCATATCCCACGGGGTATGTGTAGATGCTGAGACTGCAGGTATTGAGGATACGAATGCCGGCAAGTAATCACGATAGCTCGTTGTGATAGATAGAAGACTTGTGTTTACTTGTTTAAGTTATTGTATTCTTCCGATGTAATGATTAGGGGAAGAGCTCTGAATTATTGTGACATCGGGGACTTGGGTTATTTTTATTAATTGTATTTCATACTCATTTTCTATTTCCGCATGTTGTGAACGTGACAACTCTATTTCGTTTCAAAGGAAAGTTTTATCCGAATGAATATTTTTTTATCTTGTGTTATTTTCTTCTTACATTGCTAAAATGCCATGACGGGGTAGAGGGTGTCACACTGTGGAGAGGTCGTATGCCGAGCTGTGTGGAGAGGTCGTATGTCGAGCTGTGTGGAGAGGTCGTATGCCGAGCTGGGGAGATTGTATGACGAGCTGGGGAGATCGTATGCCGAGCTGGGGAGAGGTCATTTGGAAATACGATGTCGGACACCAAGTGTGTCCGAGAATCATTTCCGTATCCGTGTTTCAATTTTTTAATGCTGCAACGGACAAATCCCTTTTAATGCTGCAACGGACAAATCCTCTTAAATGTGCTCTCAGTGCCTATAAAAGCACTGCACCATGAGCATTGTTTTAAAAACACAACGCTAGTGCTTAATTTTTATGCTGAAACTCTGTCAAAATATTCTCCATCACTCACACTTATTTGAGCACAATTTTTTGAGAGCTTTTTTATTCTACATAATTTGAGTTGTATTATTTGAGCTTCAATTTGTTATATCTGCACTATTGAGTGTATCTTTCTCATCTCATTTTATTTGTAAAAATCATTTCTTTTTGGGTAGGAATCCCAAGGTGTTCATAGAGAGGTGATATCTCTTGAACGTATTGCTCTGGTATAGAGTTGTAAAGGTTTCTAGTGAACTCGATTTAAAAGCTAGTGATTTAGTGAAAATTCCATAGTGCTTTGTTTTGGGGACAGGGCGTAGGCCACAGGGGTGTTTGGTGCCCGAACCTGTATAATTTGCTGCGTGCTCTTCTTTGTTCTCTGTCTCTTTATCATTCAAGCACTTTATTTATTTTTGTTCTTTATTTATTTTTCGGTCATTTATTTTCTGTCATTTATTTATTGCAATTTAATTCCTGCAATTTATTCTTCAAGTTATTTATCGTTTCGCAATTTATTTCTTTCAAGTTTTTTTTTAATTCAGTAATTTATCTATAATTTTCTATATAAGCACCGCTATCACAATTCACCCCCCTCTTGTGTTTGAAGTCACTTGGTAACAAATAATACTAGGATTAGGAGAGAGAAAAGATGGCGAGGTAGTACGTAGTGATAATTGATAGAGGATGATTGTAGAAAAGGATAGGAGAGAGAGTAATAGTACATAAGTAGTAGTAGAGAGATAAGGATAGGAGAGAGAATAATATTAGGATTAGGAGAGAGGAAAGGTGGCGAGGTAGTATGTAGTGACAATTGATAGAGGATGATGGTAGGAAAGGATAGGAGAGAGAATATGATTGTGCTTAGGAGAGAGAAAAGGTGGCCAGATAGTACGTAGTGATAATTGATAGAGGATGATCGTAGGGGAGAGAATATTAGAGAGTAATAGTACATAAGTAGTGGTAGAGAGATAAGGATAGGAGAGAGAATAATATTAGGATCAGGAGAGAGAAAAGGTGGCGAGGTAGTACATAGTGATAATTGATAGAGGATGATCGTAGGAGAGAGAATATGAGAGAGTAATAGTACATAAATAGTAGTAGAGAATAAGGATATGAGAGAGAATAATATTAGGATTAGGAGGGAGAAAAGGTGGCAAGGTAGTACGTAGTGATAATTGATATAGGATGATCGTAGGAAAGGATAAGAGAGAGTAATAGTACATAAAGTAGTAGTAGAGAGATAAGGATAGGAGAGAGAATAATATTAGGATTAGGAGAGAGAACGGATATGCGAGAGAGAGTGATAGTAGGACAGAGAGTGGTAGGAGACATAGATAGAGGGAATGATGGGAGAGATAATGGATATGCGAGAGAGAGTGATAGTAGGGGAGAGAGTGGTACGAGACATAGATACAGGGAATGATCGGAGAGATAATGGATATGCAAGAGAGTGATTGTAGGACAGAGAGTAGTACGAGACATAGATACAGGGAATGATAGGAGAGATAATGGATATGCGAGAGAGTAATAATAGGACAGAGAGTGGTACGAGACATAGATAGAGGGAATGATAGGAGAGACAATGGATATGTGAGAGAGAGTGATAGGAGGACAGAGAGTGGTAGGAGACACAGATAGAGGGAATGATAGGAGAGATAATGGATATGCGAAAGAGAGTGATACACTAGTGCAGAAGAGGGATTTTACACTGGTTAAAATTGACATTTTACACCGGTTATGGTACCGGTGTAGATAGTCCCGGTGTCGTATGTTGGAGTTTTTACAGTGGTTATTTAACCGGCGTAAAAAGTGGATATTTACACCGATTAAATATCCAGTGTAAAATGATAATTTTGCGTTTTATTCTTATTTTTTTAGAACCTTTTACAACAGTTTTAATAAATAACCAATGTAAAATACTGGTTTTTTACATCGGTTATTTATTAAAACCGGTGTTAGAAGCCTATTTTTTACACCGGTTTTTATTTTTTTATTATTTTAATAAGCATTTTACGCCGATTTCTTGGATAACCGGCGTAAAAAACATTTTTTTTGTTATTCTGTTTGTTTTTGTCCACTCCTGCCCAGAGGCTTTATAAAATGACCATAAAGAGGCAACAAATTTGCAAAGAATTGGCAACAGAATTGGCACCAAATGTGCCCAAAATTTAAACATTTAATCTATCAAATTTAATCCATAAACATATCAAATATACACATAAACAGGGTTAATCTATATATATATATATATATATATATATATAAACAATATATAAACAATGTACAAGAATCAAGTGCTATATACAAAGTTATTATGATGCTTGTCTAGGTCTTTTTGAACTTGTTTCTTGGGCTTCTTCTAAATCTTCATTCTCTTTCATCTTCTTTTCTTTCTCCTCAATCATTTGCAAACAGAATTCGATCCAAGTTTGTCTAACATCCTAAATGTCAGGTGGACCATATGCAGATGGGTCATTGAATATCTGCATGTTCAAACATATATATAATAAATTAAACAAGCCTACAAGTACTAACATGTTTTTCATTATACAAATATATATAATAGCAAAAGGTTCAAAATTTTATTACATTTTCCCATCCTTCAACAATATCCGCCTAGACAATTGCCAAAATATTTTTCATCACATAGTACCCAGAGGCCCAACCGTTATTTTGTCGAGGCCCCTACAAATGAATACCGTAGTAGCATATAATGAGTAAAAATTATACACATTAACTAGTACTATTAAATGTAAATGAATTTCAGGAAGACAAAGTATTTACCTTAGGCTTCACCCATTTAGGTTTCTTATCTTTAAAACCTTTCAAATGATTATATCTTTCGATAGCCCTGATAAAAGAACATTTATCAAAATTAAGTTGTAGATCTAGAGACAAAGAATCAATGTGTATATATGATAAATATAAGTTTACCTATCAATTATGTCCTTTATTACATCGTTGGTTCATAGTGCAGCGAATACAACCAAACAACACAACATTATCACTAGGACAGATGACAAACAACTGCCACTGATCACTTGCAAATAATGAATAACAATAATGGCTTATCAGAAGCATAAACAGACAAAAGCAAACTAGGCTAGCAATTTGACAACAGCTAGTAACATAATTACTTACCTATGCAAATACGGTCCTAAGTAACACAAGTGGTTGACCATCAACCTTCCTCCACAACACAACACAAGTGTGTCAAATGTAAGAGACAGAGAGTGGTAAGAGACATATATAAAGGGAATGATAGGAGAGATAATGGATATATGAGAGAGAGTGATAGTAAGGCAAAGGGTGATATGAGACATAGATAGAGGGAATGATAGGAGAGATAATGGGAATGATAGGAGAGATAATGGATATGCGAGAAAGAGAGAGAGTGATAGTAGGACAGAGAGTGGTAGGAGACATAGATAGAGGGAATGATAGGAGAGACAATGGATATGCGAGAGAAAGTGATAGCAGGACAGAGAGTGATAGGAGACATAGATAGAGGGAATGGTAGGAGAGATAATGGATATGTGAGAGAGAGAGAGAGTGATAGTAGGACAGAGAATGGTAGGAGACATAGATAGAGGGAATGATAGGAGAGATAATGGATATGCGAGAGAGAGTGATAGTAGGACAGAGAGTGGTAGGAGAATAGATAGAAGGAATGATAGGAGAGATAATGGATATGCGAGAGAGAATGATAGGAGAGATAATGGATGTGTGAAAGAGTGATAGTATGACAGATAATACTATCACTCTGGTTATAATTATGAGTCATAATAACCGTAAAGGTTACACTCGAAAAATAATACACATTTTTCTAAATTGTCCTTATTAATTGAAGACGTGGGAACCAAGGAACAAAAATAAGGCTAAAATTAATTAAGTGTAACTTTTTGGTTAATACCATTTAATAGAGTAAAAGTGATTAAGTGTTGCTTATTTTTTGTAAACGTGAAATTGTCGAAGGGTTCTATATTAAGGGACATTATTAAAATAACTGAAAATATATTGTTTAAATTTGACCCATTAGTGGTGTTTTTAGGGGAAAAAAATTCCGCGATCATACCCGTGTAAACATGTTTTGAACAAATTTTAGGCGGGTTGCAAAAATTTTATCGCTTTACTCAAAGGCGGTTTCAAAAATATCAAAGATTAATGTCACGTCAAAGTAGGGCCAGCCTATTGTTGTTAGCTATCACGATTAGTGGTACTTTCTGCGGCAAGATATGACACAAGACTGCAATAGATATGCATTGTGTGTGTGCGTGTGTGTGTGTATATATATATTCAAAATATAATGTGTTGGTGTTTAATTGTTTATTAAGGAGTGTGCCCAAGTCATAAAGAAAAGGAAAGGAATCTGATGCTCACACGTGGTTGACTTCACTATTTGATGTTATTTAATTTGGTTGACTCATAAATTATGGAAGAGCTACCCCTTTTTGTTTGGCGAACTGATTAAATTCCCAAATGAAATAACAACTACGTAAATAAGGTCTTCGTAGTTGGGTGTGACCTACTAAACGACCATGCACTAAATACATCAACACATGCATTGGGCTATATAACCGCACTTCACTCATTGTCTAAGTGTGATTAGCGTAACATATGTATGAAGTCTACCTTAACCATGAGCAGCCAGAAGAAGAAAGCATATGTGGTGTTAATGGTCGCATACCTGGAGTGTATTTAGAATGGGTTGATTATAAAGCCCATGTTAATTGATGCTCAGGGAACCTTTACCAAGGTTACGACACATATGAAGAAGTCGAGCCAGCCTGGATAGCACACTGCATCAACCATGGGCACAACGAAGAATGTGCTCGACTCAAATTGCCACAGCGAAGGCCAATAGTGCATCACACTAGGGAAGGATCATCTACAGAGTCATATGGTTTGGGTAACTATATTATATACTATGTATTTAGTGTTGTTTTTATTATCTTCTTTTATCATATTTCTTTTTAATACTTGCATAACGATTTCATCTGTAAACTGACAGACATAATAACAAAACCATTGGCACCAGCGAGTGATTCTGATGAGTTCATTCATCAAGTTAGCATACAGTTTCAACTGGAGCAGCTCTGTCATAAACTTTGTGTTCCTCTACCTACTTACACGCTAGAAGCGGTGAAGAATGTAAATGGTCGAGAGTATCGATGATACTATGCATCTATGACTGCCCATGCAGTTGGACTACCTCCATTTTCCATCGGTAGGTTTGGAAAAAAATGATTATGATGCGAGAGAGGACATGGCAGCTGCTTTGCTTCGTCGCTTGTTGGATGCCTCAGGTAAGAAAATCAGAGATTATAATTACTACAATGTCCAGTTGTTGGAGGAGGAGCTCAACAGGCTTAAGGAAGAAAGCACGGTGTTGGTTATGCATGCAGCTACATTGGGTTTAGAAATCAAAGACATAAACAGCCAGAGGCTACTCGATTAGGATTGTGTGTAGCACGTTGCTATGTATGGGGTCCGTTAGGAGTTGTGTTTATTTTTTCTTTTAACTAAATTTGAAGTTGAGCATTGTATAACACCTGTTGTGATGTGTAATGGATATGAAGCTTTGTCTTATTGCAATTTTAATATTTAAAACATCAACATAATTTTACATAATTAAGACTTACCCTTGTTTTGTTGGCACTATAATTGTTAAAAAAAACCTATTGTCTGGTTGTGGTGATTAACACCGGAAAATATCTCCAGGGGACACTTGTACTTGTTCTTACGGTAAGTTGCATCAAATGTCAGCACATCACCAAATATTTGATAGTTCATTTGACTTTCTCCATCACATCAAAATAGGTGATGAAGCATGCTTTCATCATCCACAGTGTGCGCAACAAACATCAATGGGTCATTCCCTTTAAGCTCTTGCAAGAACTTCATAGCAGCACTAACATCAAATATTTGCTTTCGGTGTTGTCTGGATACCTGATTGCAAATGTCCTTTTTTTTATACCTCATCTTATGATAGCCACCTGCGATATTGGCAAATGCACCATAAATTTGTGACGGCCTTATCCCAACCTTTGTAGAGTTTTCAATTAGCAAAGCATTTGCAGTAGTCATCTTCCTATGAGCTGGTAACATTGCACAATATACTTCTCCAAGCAACTTGTGGTTATGCTCATCCATGAATAATGAAACATACCATCGCCCTGAATGACTATCAATGTGAACACGAAATTTGGCTTCACACCCACACCTTGTATAGTTTCTTTGTTCACGTCTTCACATTTCAGGTGTGACTCCCCCATCTTCCCTGAATCCTTCTCGAGAACATACAATTGTTTGTTGTAATATTTCCCCTTTACAATTTCTCAATAGCCTACTCTTACGAATAGAAAATCCATTCAATCTACCATGCCAACTATAAAATAAGTATGCCATATGTAAGTCAGCAAAATCAAACCTATTAACATCATTTATGCTGATATTCTTCATATCGATGTTCATAATGTCGACCAACCCATTAATGTTTATGCCATCTTCCATAAATAAGCCAGCACCTCCTTCACTTTCATCTCCTTCTTCATCTCCATCTCCATCATCATCATCATCATCATCAGTGTCATCTCCTTCTTCTTGCCCATCTCCATCATCAATATCAACTCCTCCATCATATCCATCTCCATCTTCATACCCATATCCACCTTCAATATTTTGATACTTGCCTCCAACGAGAACTCCTAAGTCATCCAATCCTTACAATAAAATTAAAATACAGAATCAGGTGACTATATACTCCATTTAGTGACTCATTTTCATGCCACAACCATGTTATGTTAAAACTACTTTTTCCTTATAGTATATACTTCTCCGTCTTCGTTACCTTGAATGCCTCCATCCATTTCCCACTGATGTCTTTACTTGTGTACAAAGACCAAACATGGAAAACTTATTTTTTTCATTTAGCTTGTGTACAAAGACCAAACATGGTACAATTCACATAATAGACCCTTCCTAACAACAAATATTTGGATTGTGGTAAAGAATAAAGATATCTATTAGCTAAAATGAAGAAACATTCTATCCAGAAGTCTAAAAGATTAACAAATATGTAAATGTCAACAAATCAAAAACCAGAAAAAGGGAAAAGAAAATAAAAAAGAAGTTCTGCTCCTTAATCCCAAGCTTAGTTTTAAGGTTTCCACTTCTAGTATTTTTGCCCAAAGCATCTCTGTGATTGTGGTTACTTGTGCTGAGCCACAGAGAAGCAGCAAAGCCTACAACTGGATCACTCTCGAAGGATAGAAAACACAAATCACACAACCTTTGTTTTATAAAAATCTATGTGTACTTTCATTGAAGAATTATAATATACAAGATGGAAATACTGAAATGGTATAAAATGTCTGAAACATTGCTCATGGACAGAATAAAATGCAAATATAGATGTTTAATTACTTGCATAAATTTCATAGTTCTAATCATGGGTGTGTCATGACTCATACTATCATTCTGAATCAACTTGAATTTTACAAAAATACGATTCAATCAACCACTCAGCAATGAAAAGAGGAACAATGAGAAATAGTCATAAAACTAACCGAGGCTGAGCGCGATAGATCTGCGATCACGAATGAGCACAATGGAGCTTTAGTGTTGTTTGGGTCAGATGAGCACAATGGTCTCGTCAGTAGGAGATAGAGAGTCAAAGAGAAAAGGGAATTAGAAAACAGAAGTGAAAAAGGGGAGGAATACCCGTCTGCTTATGGTAACTCGCCACCTACTACCGTCGGACGAAATCATCGTCACCATGCGCTGCCAAGACACAGACAATGAGAGAGAGATCCGCGACCTCCCCACCAAATCAGTGACCAACCACCTACACGCATGTTCTGGAGTGCGAAAAATGCGTTCAATGGCGTCGTTGACGGCGAGGGTCTAGCGACTAGAGTTCTCTAACAAATGCCAACCCACGATTTTACATTACCCTTTCAGGGCTAGGCCGCAAGATTGTAGATAATGGGATGGGGTGTGCCACATCATCGGTTGATCTTTGCAAGTAAGGAAAACATGAAGACCCAGCTTTGCAATTATGTAACACTGCTGCAATAGGTAATAGGCAGTCCACAAATTGGCAATAACCGGTCAGTTTTTCTTGTGCATGGTGGTGTTACCCACCACACTTGTTCACCATAGAAGTAACCCAAAACTTAGATCAAGTTTCAATTATCAAGTTCGTCTTGTTTTTAACTGAGAAAAGCAAAAAAAAAAAAATTATTGCTAATTACCTTATCATGTTTCAAGGGGTGGATAAGGTCAAACAGTTTTATAAGTATTTGTGTGTATTTAACAATGAACGGGACGAACTTAATATAAGTTTTTTCCGTTCTCAAATCATAATAGGAGTCAAATTGTGTTGAGAGGCTCGGTGCATTTTAATTAATCGGAAAAAGCTAATTGTTACAAAAGAAGAATAAACGAAAAACGACGAATTCATTTCATCCGTTGGATTTTATTTTAATTGTAATCTGATCTGGTTTTTATTTCTTTTAAAAAATACAAAACCAAGGCACAATTTTATTCGTATCATTTTGTTTGTAATAAATAGCAATTCTCTAATTCCTCTAGTTAAATTTTTATGACTCAAATGAAAATCAAATGCAACAAAAGTAAAAATTATTTATGAAAATTATAATATTTTAATTATTAACTAATTAAATATTATCCTGTCAAAAAAAATATATTAAATATTAAATTTCAAAAAAAATTATTTTTACTTATTAACTAATACTTTTTTTTGTATTGATTATATATTAACTAATACTTTAAACACACTTATCAATAGGAAATTATAATGGTACTCATTTCACTGATTAAGGATATAATAGCAAAAATGTTAAATAGTTTTTTAAAAATTTTAAATAATTAAATATTTAGTATTATTAAAAAATATTTTAAAATTATTAACTAATCGTTTTTAGGAAACTTGCTTGTAAAATTGTTTATTAGGTTTTTTATAAGTTAGATGCAGTAATGAGTAAAGACTGAAAATGTGTCTCATACACTATTGGAAGTGAAAGCCAAGTAGTCCTCCCTTGATTCCAAGCATCACGAACACCACACGTTAATGTAACAGTGTTAAGTTTCAAACTCATCAAAGTAGGATACATCCAAAGAGGGGTTTAGGGTTTACCAACGAGAATTCTGTTATGAATTAGCGAGAACTTGTAATTATAGTGAAAAAGATGTTCTCCCGGTCACGAAGTTTCAAAAGGGATGAGATTCTGACAACGGGAGAGGAAGAAGGGCCAAAAACGGTGGTTTTGGTCCTCATAAACAAGAGATGAAAACCACAGTAGTAAAAGAATGTCTAACCACAAATATTCTGCCTTTAGAAATAGCAAAAAAGCGTTTTGGAAAGATGGGAGATGGGTTCCCGGTCACCACTTTGGTAACAGGGTTGGATTCAACGGAGATTTAATGAAGAACGAATGAGAATGGTGTTTGAATCTTAATCTCCTCTTAGGGTTCATTGAGAGAGTATTTAGAATGGTTTCCGACTGACCCTCTAAGGTTAAGAGTAGTTTAAATAAAGGTTAGGGCGATTAGGGTTTGAACCGGGTCGAAAACGGAGGCCCAAAACACTTAAAAATGATTTCTGCTCGAATTAATCTAACTCGAGCGGTTAGTCGATTAAGGCATTGCTGGAAATCATACTACAAAAATTTTGCCTGTATTAATCGATTAAGGGTCCTTTCCTAATCGATTAATACGCTGCTGGCAAATGTAATGGGCATAGAATCATGTTCTATTCGATTAAGGTCTCCCTGGGTTGCATACTGGTTTCCAAACTTGTCCTAATCGATTAGGAACTTGTGCTAATCGATTAGATGGTGACTTTTATCATAAATTTACCTCCCAGACCTCAATTAATCAATTAGAAACCTTTCCCTAATGGATTAATTTATTTGTTTCCCTAGGAAAGTCCTTTCTAAGGGCTTCCCCACCCCTCATAGGATCTCTAATCATCTAAGGTGATTCAAAACACATAATTCCTAACACTTAAGCACATAGATACACACATCCACATAGGCATATATATACACACAAGTCCAAAGTTCTAGAAAGCGAAAACGACCGTGTTACACTAGCCTCAACATCGGTCTGACGTCGTTTCCTCTTCTATTATCACTGTCTCATCATCGACGATTTGCTAGAACTTGACGCACTTACGTAAAACAAAGACGTCATCACTTGCTGCAGATCGATGTCTCCTCTTCTTGGAAGAAAATTGGCCTCTCCATCACCTCTCCTTGCCGTAAATGTTGGTGCTTGAGCCCCACTTTGACGCATCAATGGTTAGTTCCTAGCAGATCAGTGGCTAGGCCCCTGTTCTACAGATCGGTTGGTTCTCTGTAGATCTGGTTCCACTCATCTTTCCCTATCACTCCCACTATACCAACTTGTTCTCTTTGGATTCCCCTGTGCTCTCAAAGACATTTTGGTTTTGAGGAGCACTTTCACTCTCTCATGGGTGTGCTCCCCCTTCTTCCTTTCTTCTATGTGTGACCCCTACCCTTTGAACTATTTTTGGTGCTGCAAGAAACCAAGAAGCTTTTGGAATGGGCTTTCTCCTATTATTTAAAAAACTTGATTTTAGGCCCAACCCAATCCAGACTAATTCCAATGAGCCAAGTGTTGAGTTAGGCAGAACCTGACCCAATCCAACACATGTACAACCCTACCCCTCCCATAATATAAATCTAGCTTCGTCCCCAGACACAGGCGCACACCCTTAAATTTTAAAAATTTTACTTATACCCTTATATAATTTTTTTTAACCACACTCAATTAAAATTTTTGCACACCCTGACCCATACACTTTCATCTCTCAACCCTCTCACACAGATAGTGTTTGGTTGGAGGTGAATGGAGGGGAGGGGAGGGGAGAGGTTATTTTAAATTTTTTATGTTTGGTCCAATTTTTAGGAGAGGAGTGGAGCAAAATCTCTCATAACTCAATTTTTGCTCTCATCCAATGTTGGGATTTTTTGAAGGGGAAGGGAGGGGAGCTTAAATCTTTTAAAATAAAATGACTTGAATAACCTTATATATATAAATAATTATAAGGATATATAATAATATAAATAATGGATTTGTTTTTCAATATATGCAATACAAAGTTGTAATCTAATACAGTTTTGCATAGCTTAATCGTTTGAGAATGTTCTTATGGTTTTATTTTTCGTTACCACTGCTAGTAGTTCCTTAATTTTTTAGCAATAATTTGTTATTAGAAATTTTTTAGCAATAATAATGTATAATTTTAAAAAAAATTGCACCTCCTAGCCCAGGGTCCTAGGTCTGTCGTTGGGCGCGTGCTCACACACACACAAATATATATACTACCCCTTAAAAAATAGAATGAGTACATTAGCATCCTACTCATTTTTACTTGGATTAAAAAACCCAATCTTCCTTTTTTAAACAGTTTTTCATAACAGGCAGAACTGTTATTTTATATTTCCTATTTTGCTGAGGGCAAACAGTCTTTTGGTATCCTCTCTCCCAACTTTAATCGTTCCCACTCTCTATCTTTCTTTGCATGTTGGATCTTGTTCTTCAAGTGGTGTGGTTCCAGGTCATCCCATCCATTCTTGACATTTTCGGGTTTATTGATTCCATTATCTACTTCTCAAGCCATTCATTCAGGTACAGGTAACTGTAGCTCATTTTTTCAGTTTCATTTGTGTGATTATAATGGTTCCTTGAGTCCCAATACATCTTTGTTTTCGTTTCATATTGATTCATTTTAATTGTAGTTTTGATTCACTTTTTTTTTCTCATTTTCATATTTTATTTTTTCATTTTTATTTTAATCATGAAGCCATATTTACGTTTTCTTCTTCTTTTTTATAATTTCTAATTTGTTTCATTCATTGTGATATCTGTGCTTTAATAACTTCCATGTTTTGTTCATTTACAAGAGCTGGCTTATAACATATGGTTTATAATATGGTTTATAGTGTTTTCAATATCTTTTATTTCTAATTTGCTAAGAATTATTTTTTATTATGAATTATTCATATTTGAACTAAGATTATTATGCCAAGAAATGGTGTCAGTGATTGGCCCTTGGAGCTTCTAAAAGATTATACTTCAATATTGGAAGATGATGAAATTATAAATTCTTTGACCTTTCAAGAGTCACAACATGAACCTATGCCTCATGCCAATAACATTGATGACTGGATTCCTTATAAAGGGCAAGTATTTAACAGTGATTACGATGCTTATGACTTGTACTATTTATTTGCAAGAAAAAGTGGTTTTTCGATTAGACGTGATCGCACTTACAAATCCAGTAAGAAATAATCTGAGAGAATCCATTGGGAATTTATAGAAGGGAGTTTGTTTGTCATCGTGCTGGAATTAGTAAACAACACAAAGTTGATGAAGTGGAAAGTCAAAGGAAACGAAAAAGCTCAAGATGTAATTGTAGTGCAAAAATGTTAGTTAGTAAAAGAACAATTGGCTTTGAGGAAAATTGGGTAGTTAAATATTTCAATAATTTCCATAACCATGAGTTTTTTTTTTTGGGGTACATTTCCATAACCATGAGTTATTAGATGATAAAGAGGCCCAGTTTCTTCCTGCTTATTGTAACATCCCAATTGTTGATCAAAATCGTATATTATTGTTGTCAAAAGCTGGTTGTTCTGTAAGTCTCATAATGAGAGTGCTTGAGTTAGAAAAAGGAGTAGATGCTGGTAATCTTCATTTTTGGAGAAAGATATTAGGAATTTCATTCAATCCGAAAGTGGTATTGACAAAGATAATGATGCTTCAAATGTCCCCAAGTTATGCAAAAGTTTAAAAGATATAGATAATGCCTTCAAATATGATTTCACAGCAGACAAAAGCAACTAATTGGAGCACATTATTTGGGCATTTGGTGATTCAATTCGAGCATATGAAGCTTTTAGAGATGTGGTTGTTTTTTACACCACATATCGAATAAATCGTTATGATATGCCACTTGGAATATGGATTGGGGATGATAATCATGGAAATTCAATTTTCTTTGGTTGCGTTCTATTGCGAGATGAGAAGATTTCTTCCTTCACATGGGTTTTAAAGGTAAATCTCTATTTGCTTAAAGTTGTCATCATTATTCAATTCCTAACTTTGAAGGTAAATCTCTATTTATTTTATTGTTTTCAGAGTTTTTTAGCTTTTGCCAAAGGAAAATATCCACAAACAAACAATTCTTACGGATCAAGATCTCGCACTTAAAGAAGCCATTGCAATAGAATTGCCAAACACAAAACATGCATTTTGCATATGGCATATTATCACAAAGTTCTCAAGTTGGTTTTCCTTGCCATTGGGTTCGAGATATAATGACTTTAAATATGAGTTTCATAGGGTGTATCATTTAGGATGTGCAGATGATTTTGAACGAGAATGGAAAGTGATGGTTGCACAATTAGGTCTAACCATGGATAAGCATATTGTCTTACTTTATTCCCATTGTCAATATTGGGCCTTAGCTTATTTGAAGGACTTCTTTTTTGCCGAGATGACGACAACTAGATGTTCGGAATCAATAAATTCATATATAAAAAGATTTTTGGATGCCAAAAGTTGACAAATTTTGTAAATCAAGTATGAACTTACTTAGATTACTTGTTGTAAGTGCATTATTTTTTACATCAATTGGCTTATAATTTAGTCATAATTGATATATTTTTGTGTAGGTTAGTGTTGCTGTCAAAATTAGAAATCAAGCTGGAGAAGAGGCAAGAATGCGTCGAAAGTATCATAATCCTCAAATTAGAACAAGTTTTCCTATTGAGGAACATGGTGCATCTATACTCACACCTTATGCCTTTGAGTTACTCCAACAGGAGATCAAATTATCAACGAAATATGCAGCAACTGAAACATGCAATGGTTGTTATATTGTGCAGCATCATACCAAAGTTGATGGAGGTCATCTCGTAAGTTGGATAGAAAAACAAGAATCAATTCATTGTTCTTGTAAAGAATTTGAGTTTTTTGGAATATTATGCAGACATGCTATTCAAGTGCTACTGGTGAAAAATTCTTTTTGCCTCCCTTCAACATATCTTCCTTTTCGATGGAGACAGGAAAGTCCATTGATCCCAAAATCTATTCACATAGTCAACTCCAATGGTGACTCCTCTTCTGATTTTTTGGTCTCTAATTCAAGAAGCTGAATCTTTATAGACAAAAGAACGGGAACAAGTTACTACTATAGAGTTAGAGAAACTCATCTGAGAGATAAAAGGCATGTCTGAAAGTCAAGAACATTTAATTGATTTGCAACCCAATGTTCCAAATAATGATGACTATAATGTTGAAAATCCCGCTGTTTCATAAAACAAAGGTCGAACAAAAGGATCAAGGCCAAAAGGTGGAGTTGAAGTTGCAAAGAAGTCTCGTCGTTGTCATTTTCCAAATTGTGGTGGAACTAATCATGACTCACGAAATTTTCCAAACAAAAAGAAAAATATTGAAGTGTTGCCTTCTCAAACTCCTAATAAGTAAGTTTTAATTGAATGCATTCAATTACTATTTGTTTTTATTTCAATGCTGATATTGACTACTTGTTTTTTGTCTTGTGCTTTAATAGGACCACAAAAGGATGGTGAAAGTCATCTAGAAATAGAGATTGAGTTGGTCAGAAGAAAGTGGCAAAGTTGTTCTGTCTTGAATTTTGAAGGTCCTTCTTAGTGGATAGTTCTTGCTAAAGTTGCTTTTGATCAAGTTGTAAAATTAGTAATTTATAGCAGCATGTGTTATGCAGTAATATAAGCTTGCTGCTTTAGTTGCTGGAATATTTTTGGTGTAAATTCTGCAGTTTCAGAGACTGTGGATTTACCACTTTTGCTGCCTTTGTTGGAGTAATTTGTCTATTGTAGTATATGTCCTGTTTTGTTGGTTCACTAGGACATGGTATCGTATTTTGTTTTGTTTAGGTTAGGGATATGCGGCTGTTGTAGACTACTTTTGTTCTTTTGCCTCTTTGAGTACCATTACTGAGGCCCAAGAATAACAAACTAACAATATGTAGAGAAAAGAAATAACACAATCTTCAATTGGCAATAGCAACTTCCATAGCCCCTCAAAATGCAAACACAACCAGCACAATAGAACAAAATTATTGATCCAACACAATATGATAAAGTTGGTGAATTTACTAAATTTAGACCAACTTTTCAGTAAACTGTTAGCTGGAATATGAATTGGAATATTAATAACAAAAAGATTAAGAAAAGGGGAGTGGATTATGAACATTCAAATAAACTTCACACATCTTGCATTTACATTGTTCAACAACAATACAGTGCTTTTGTGATGCATATACATTGAGGGCCTTTTTTTCGCCTAATCAGTACATTAATGGATTTACAACAATACAATGCTCAATTGAAAATAGCTCTCAATTGTTATCAATTTTTTCCCTTATTAGTACAATACAGAATTTACATCCCCAAACTTTCCCAGCTTTCAATTGTTATCAATTGTTTCCCATACTTCACTACCCCAAACTAGCTAAAAAATAAACAGTGTGGTTGTGCTTTTTTCCTAATCAACATACAAACAAATCAAGTTGGGTTCCATCGAAAATAGCCACACAACGAGCCACCGACCTAATTGACAAAGCCACCGCGAGCTACCACAGCCCACGACTGCTGTGCCATCATACACTGTCGCGACGCCCTCTTATGTACTAAACGACCTTGGTGGAAACCCGGTTGGAGATTTAATGTGAAGAAATTGATTTTGTTGCAGGCAAAAAAATTGGGTAGGAGAAATGTGGAACCTGGAATTGAAGAATTGAAGAAGACCATCGTTGCAGCCAAAGTGAAAACAGAAAAGATTTGTGGACTTGAGGAACTGGAGAACTGGGGAATGAGGAACGTGGATTAGTGCCGGGAAAGAGAAAAGAAAATGAGAGATTTTTTCTAAAATAATTAAATGTAAATTACTGTCTTGCCCATTATCAAAATTTGTTTAGAAAAAGGAAGATTGAGTTTTTTGATCCAAATGAAAATGTGTAGAATGCTAATTTACTACTTCTATTTTTTAAGTGAGAGTATATTAACAACCCTCGTATATATATATATATATATATATATATATATATATGCGTCAGGATCAAATGATACCGGTGTCAAAGTTTTAATTTAACACCAAATCATGCCCATTAATTTCCTTTAGTCGAACGGCCACAGATTACTCACTTAATCGCTCACGTGAGATTCTCTTGTTCCTTATCTTTGTATTTTCATTCTCTTTTCGTGTTTCAATTTCAACCCATCACCATTCTCACTGTTGTCGCTTGTTTCAATCGTTAACCTCTCCTCTGACTCTGAACCATCGAGCACCCCGACTTGCTGTCCGTCGCCAAACTCGCTTCCCTTCTCTGTTGATCTTCACACCATCCACACCTTGGCGGTGGAAACTTGACCTGATTTGAATCGACCCGCGCCAACTCCTCCATTAGTGGCATGAGCCCTGCCTCGCACTACCTGCTCTTGCGGGGACCAAATCTCCTCTGCGAGATGCCGGAGCTTGGAGGGAACGAAGACCTTGATGGTTTGTGAAGGGGAAAGCACATGGCATATTGGCGCTTGAGTGTGTGATTGATTTATCACGTTCATGTAGCAAGAGCATCCACCCAAAACCGCCCAATGGTTCAATTTGCTAGACCTGCATTCTCTTTGCACATTTTGCCTATTTGAATGCAACCTTTGCTGTGCCACTGCCCCTGGTTTTTGTGATATAGCAAGCTTTACTTGCTTCTGTAACATAATGGTGCTTATTCGGTGTCTTTTGTTTGGGTTTCTTTATTTGTTTATTTTATTTGTTGGTTTTGTAAAATGTTAGAAACTTGATATTTGCTGTTATATCTTCTGTCATAACTAACAGATGCCACTGCTTCGAAAATTGTCACTGGACATATGTGATGCAAGCGAAGGTGATTTTGACATTCCAAATGTAAGTTAGTGTAGCACCATCCCTCCTGTATTAGTTATTTTGCCAGTCTTGAGTTGTCATCTCATTTTATGTGGAATTATTATAAATGTGCAAGTCTTGTGACACGTTGGTAATGTGTGTTAAAGTTGAGCGCGATATCCATTAAGGATTGGCTTATATCCTATTGAACTTGTTTCGTTTATCTATAGGTTGAGAAAGGCATGGCTGCAAAACAGTCAACAGCAGTCTATGATTTTACAATTTAGAAGCTGAAAACATCTTCAAGTATAGTGCTGATATGCTGGTTTATCCATTTTGTTATCATTTGTAAATTGTACAACCTCCTTTGCAAACTTCACATGCTGACTTGTCTGTAAGCACAGGTTTATACAGGGCTAGGATTTGTAACACTTGTAATTTGTAATATTTGTTAAATGGATTTCTTTTTCTTTTGAGAAAAGAATCAGATAAGATGCCAACATAAAATTTAGATAAGTATATGCAAAAAATAATCTGAATCAAATACCAAAAAAGTCATCCTAAAATCAACAATGTAAAAAAAAAAAAAAAAAAAACCATGTATCAAAGATAATCAGTCAATGATTTGCGGCAACTCCAATCTTGACTAGTTGTGCATATTATTGCTGTTCCAACTAAGCAATTTGTTACCTGTGATTCAAAGTTTACAAACTTGATAAGTATATGTAAAAAATAGTCTTAAACATATACCAAAAACACTTTAAAACTCTTTCCTCTAATTTAAGTAGACAGATTAGCTTCTTACCCACTTATTTTTTGCTTGCAACTTCTTCAATTATGACCATGTTCTCCACATATTTGACATGATCGTCTTTTCACTAAGAGTCGATTCATTGACAACTCTAGACTACTTTTGATTCTTCCAGGTTGAGACACTCTAACAACATCCTTTTGCCTTCCTTTAGTTTGTGATATTATTGGGTCTCTAATATTAGATTCAGGCTCTTCATTTACTTGCTCACACATGGTCATGTCTTGACAGCTTGCCTCTGAAAGAAGTTTGTCCTTACAAGTTTGCATTTCAGAATCCATCATTGTGGCCTTTTATAGACTTGTTCCAACTCTGATAATATAAACTTGCATATTTTCTCAGATTTTGCAGCAAGATCGGATAATAAGCTTACTTGATTGAGCACATGCACAATTTGCATAGTTGCTGAATTACCATTCTCACATACAGAATTTGTTTCATTGACACCAAATCCAACGCCGTTGTTAGCATCCTTTGTCCAACATTGTAAAATATACTTATTTGGAATTTCAACAATATTTTTTGCTTGATAAATCACCAAGATGTGCCTACATAATATCCCCATAAATTCATAAAGTTGACAACCGCATTTAGCATCCCTTGTATCAAGATCCACACTAACAATAAATGAGTCCCGGGAATTAAAACAACTAGATACCTTATATCTATGTTGAGACCCTTTTTATCAATTTTCTCCTTTATGAATTGGCTAACCTTTGCGAGCTCATCTTGGAACTTATTAAAGATATTTCTAGTATAAAGAGTTGTAGCATGCTCTTCAAGTTTTGATCCAACACTTAAGATACGTGATTGAAGTCTCAATTCAAAATCTTTTTTTTTCTTTCTCATAACGACTATCCACTGCTTTGTCAAACTTTCTTTCAAAATCTCACAGTGTGGTTGAAGAATCAACAAAAGAATAAAAAAAAGCATTGATGCTCTCACTCCTCTATGTAGTATTCATCCCAGCAAAAAAGGTATTTCTATTATAAAGAGGAATCCATGACTCTCTTATATTGTATAAACCTTGAAGCCATTCATTTTTCTCCAAATCGTACTCAACCATTATACGGTGCCAATCTTCTTCAAAATCGTTTTTGCATGATGAATCACGAATACACCATTTCAGATCACGCTTAAAAACTGAATTTTTATGATATATATGTGAAAGCGTCTAAGGAAATTTTTTTCTGATGTGCCATAAACATAAACGATGTCGAGTATGTGAAAATACCTTAGATATTGGAGCTCCAATTGCCAAATCTTGATCCGTAATTATTGACACGGGACTCTTTCCCTCCATTGTCTCGAGCCAAGTTTCAAACAACTATGTAAGGGACTTCTCAGTTTCATCTTGCAACAAAGCAAAACCAAATAAAATGGATTGATGATGATTATTCAACCCAGTAAAAGGTGCAAATGGCATACTATACTTGTTGGTCTTATATGTTATATGAAATGTAACAACATCTCCAAAAAAATTATAAGCTAACATTGATCTTGCGTCAACCCAAAAAAAATTAATCATCCTATCATTATTATCACACTGTATATCATAAAAGAAATCTAGATTCCTGGCATGCTTTTGCTTACAAAAATTAAACACAGCTTGAGCATCTCCAACAACTAAATTTCTAGATCGAAGATCTCTAAGATGATTCCAACAATCTCTATTAGATAAAGTTTGACCTCCGTTGTTAAACATCGCAGCAACTTTTCCGGTAGGTAATCCCTCTTGATCAAACTTTTCAACAAGGTTCTTTGCTGCCAAACTCATTTTTTATGACACCTAAGATATTTCACACTCTTAGGGCTAACCATAACATGATTATGAACACTGTTAGATCTAATGATAGTCCATTTATGTCTCTTTTATGCTTTTGAAACAACAAGTGATGCCTTACAACCACTTCTTGAAGTTGAGCATCTCTTCTTACATTTTCCTGTGAGTTTATTGCTTTCTTCATTACCGTTGCTATTAACTACACGTTGACCAGCATTAGAGCACACAAGCATGCATGCGTTTGGCTTAGTTGAACGAATACGAACTCCATAGCCTTCTTCCTTAGCATATGCTTTGTAAAAGCTTTTAACACCGTCAAGAGAGTCAAATTCTAATCCAATACAAGGATAAATGTTATGATGCTCATGGACATTAGAATCGTGTGGTGAAATATTATCTGAGCTTCTTTCTTCATTGTTTTGAGAACTCTCAATGCACTGCATGTAAAGAATAAAAATAAAAACATACCATTATACAAGTCTTCAAAGCCAGAATTCTATATAATACTTACAAAATTTTATTAGGACTATGTCAATGACATAAGACAAATAGAATAAAGGAATTAATGAATAATACCTCTGTGTTATAAGTCTCTTCTTCGGCATTTGTTTTCGTATTCTCCATCACACTATAAGCCTTGAAATAAGATAATATATTTATGACAATTTAACTTGTTGCAACAGAGAGGGAAAGCTTCAACAGAGACATGGGATTATGATAGGTGTGCAGATTATTGCAACATTATTTAACGAAACAAAGGCATGGAGCTAAACAGAGACATGGGATTATGAGAGGTATGAGAGAGAAAAATCGAGAGAGAGAAATCGTGATTATTCAATAAATCAGATGTATGGGGCGAAACACATGCATGAGGTATTCAGTGATGCAAAGTCGTGAAATGATATTAGGATTCAGAAAAGTAGACGCGGGCAAGGATTAACGACGCAGGAGGAAAACTGAGATACAGTTGGTGAGTGAGTGAGAAACGTACAGGCACACGTGAGGGTTTAAGTGAACTTAATATCTACCTTCCGATCAAACACAAATAAATGGATGAGATTTGGCGTCAAACTTTTAGTTTGACACCGGTGTCATTTGATCATGACCCTATATATATATATATATAAGAATGGCCTATATTTATAGAATCTATGATTCATCTGTGAAACATATCTACAATATAGTTCTTTAATTGTTACTCTTCTATTTTGCACCAAGATCCCAAATAGTGAGGCGTTCCACCAAATACCTCACTGACAAATAGAGACCACCCATCACTGCCATCTCTAATAACTCCCTTGTCACCTTCAAACTCGAGTCATAGGGTTACTCTCTTTTATTTAAATGAAAAATCTAAAAGTCACCATCATCCCATTGCTCTCAACCTAAGTAAATGTACATATTCTTGAAAAATATATCGCAAGAGTTGGCGGTGGATAACATGCACTACTTAAAAAATGGTTTACTAGTGGGGTTTATAATTTGTAGCATTCATACCCTTCCACCTTTGCATTCCCCTACCCTACTCACAAGTGGTACATTCGCTTCCCCTCTCCAATTTTCAACTTCCACCAATCCTGCCTCTCCTTTCCAATTGCATGACTACACTTTCTGTAACACCCCGCCTAGACAGGGCGCGAGATTATAAAATGCTAAGGCAACCCATGGATATAAAACCACAACAACAGCTGCATCATAGTACGCACAACGGTGGCACAAATTTACACAACACCCACATGGGGTAACAAAACTATAATTCACGGGTCGCGATACAACTAGTACAAGTTGTATACAAGTACTGCCCTCAGGAAGCTCCATCACCGCAGTCACCTCCACTAGGTCCCACTCCCATATCTTTAGCTCTGAGCACATACTGCTCCTATCCCTCTACTAATCCATCTTGAAACAATACAAAGTTACATAGAAAATGAGGAGGTAATAAACTCATCAATTACCATAAAAATAGGAAAACAGTGTAGAACAGTAACGATCAATATGCACATCACAAGCAGACAACAAGTAGATAATAATAAGAAGAAACAGTGAACGATGGTTGGTGGTGCAATGGCTGGAGGCGATAGGGTTGGGTTTCAGGCGGTTGGAGGCGATGAATGAGAAGAAACCTTAAGAGGTGAAGAGGGAGAGAAAATTTCTGAACCCTAATTGATTTTGGTCTGAGACAAAATGAGATGAGTAATTGAGTAGAGTAACATGCCCCTTTCCCCCTAAGTCGTGTACGCGTAGATTAAGCATAATAGGGACAGGTCGGCTAACCCACATATCATCCCAAACCCAGACCTCTCTAAGGTTGGCTTTTGTCTTTGGGAAACTTTGTTATCCTTTTTTTCTTTTGCGGGTTAGGGTTAGACCCGACCCAAAGCTATTGGGCCAAAATGGGTCTTCGAGCTAGCCGGGTCGTGTACACCCCTAGGGTGGTTAGGGTTTAGTGTATTGGAAAGGGTGGAATAGTGGAGGATCTGATAGTAAATATTCTAAATCATAATTAATTTTTAATCTAGGTCTTTCATATTTTTTATAGTATTAAATTAATAGCAAAGATTCGATATTGTGGCAATGTACTAGTAGACAAATGGTGTATCGTATATTTCACCCAGGTAGACCGATTGAATAAATGGTCCATGAGTAGATCATTGAAAGGCTAAATTATACATTTGGTCCCTTAATTTTATTTTAGGTTCCAATTTAGTCCTCTACGTTTTATTTGTTTTGTTTTGGTCCTTTATGTTTCAAACGTTGCAACAGGTTAGTCCTTTCCG
This sequence comes from Calophaca sinica, assembly GCA_037113605.1. Taxonomy (NCBI): domain Eukaryota; kingdom Viridiplantae; phylum Streptophyta; class Magnoliopsida; order Fabales; family Fabaceae; genus Calophaca; species Calophaca sinica. The sequence continues at coordinate 92,885,920 of CM073732.1, read as the reverse complement.
TAACCAATTGTAACGCCGTTTAAGTTGTCTGGCATGGAACTCACGTGGCAAACGTTTACATACGTGATATTCTATGTTGGATTGTAATGCTAAATACCTCAGCCTCTTCTTCCCCAACTTAAAATTAGATTTAGGGATTAGGGTTTTCCATTATTCCTTAAACTTCTTCTTCTCCATTACCTTTCTTCTTATTGTTTCTGATACAAAAAAATGTCCCAAAATTACTCATCTTCCCATAGCGGCCGAGCTTTTCCTTCCAGGAGCCATGAACACACTGCAACCTCTCAACCTTCGTGTGACAGTTTTGTAAGGAGACGCCCCTTGTTTGTAGATGCCATGAGATATGTGTACTTCGAACTGTTAGTGATTTGAGCAGTGTAAATTATGGGAAACAGTTTTGGGGATGTAGAAACTACAAGGTACCCACAGATTTGAAAATAGATTTAAAAAGAATAAAAAATCCCTTCAAATATGTTTTTATTATCCTTTTATTCTGCTTTTGTCTAGCATTTAACTCATGTTTTTATTGTTTATGTTATATTCAGGACAATGAGACCAAGGGTTGCAATTTCTTTAGGTCGTATGATGATGGTGTTGTTGATGAGAGAGATTTGAAAATTGTTAGACAAAAGAGGAAAAGTGATAAGCTTAAGGATGAAATTTGCTTGTTGACGGAGGAGCTATGGACTACCAGAAAATGGCTTAAGACTTCAATTGTGTGTGGATGTGTTTCTTTTGGAATTAACTTGGTACTAATGACAATGTTGTTCTCAAATGGCAAAGCAAATGGGATCTCATCAATATATCTAAACTAGTTTAGGTGTAGGTGTCTTAAGTGAAATTGTTGTGATGTTATTTTTAGCTTCAGTGAAGTTGTTTAGGTTGAGTTGAGTTCAAATGTACCCAGTGTAGTTTCATGTGATGCGATTGTTATTTCTCTTGCAAGAGTTAGGTGTTTGTTCAATGTAGTGTTCAATGAAGTTCAAAGCTACAAATTATGTGTATTTGTACCATTTTGAAATCCAATGAAGTTTATATGCTTTTGACCATGATTATATGTTCAATGAAATTCAATGAAGTTGAAAAGGAAACTGATTAAATAAGGAACATGAGCAAACTGATTACATTGCAAAATAATTAGTCATATTGATTACATCAGCTGTTTACAAATCAAAATAATCCATGTCATATTGATTACAAATCAAAATACTGATTACGTCCCAAAATAACAATCCAAAATGGCCTCTGCACAACCAAAATACATGTCAATTCATCAACATAAGGTCTTCAAATCTTCCATGGTGCAGCAGGCCTTTTGATTGGCATCTTCATTCACAAAACTGGTTTGTTTGCAGGTGGTTTGGTTGGCCCTGGTTGGTTTGCAGCAGGTTCTATTGCAGCTTGCTGAACCCTTCCTTTCTTTTTTTCCCCCCATTTGGGACTGGTGGCTGAGTTGAAGACTGATGCCCCTTTTTTTTGTTATGCTTGGAGCTGTCTTGGATGATCCAATTACTGGGGTAGTGCTTGATGTAGTTTGCTGACCTTGGGGGAGTAGAAATTGTTGGAGCAGGTTGACTTGAAGATCCTGCAGCATGTTGGCTTGAAGGCATTGGAGCAGCTTGACTTGAAGCTTCAGGAGCAGCATTTGTTGAAGCTCTTAGTGCATTAGTTTCACGTAGTGGTGGAAGTGGGCATGCTGACTTCTTGTGGCCATGTTGGTGGCATCTACTACACCTTTGTTGCAGACCAACTTTCCTCAAACTTGAATCATCTTTTTTCAACTCCCTAGGCTCTTTATGTATCCTTTTTTGGGTCTCCTTGGTTGCCTCTTAACTGGTGGTGGTTGCAAATCTGTACAATCAGTGTTAGGCCATAAGTTTTGCCCATTTGTTGGATAAATAACTGACTCACAGCATGCTTCATATGTTTCCTTTCTATAGTAATTTGGAATGTAGTCTTCTAGATTAAGGTTGGTGTGCCTCATGTAAGAAATGGCATGACAACAAGGTATGCTTGTCAACATCCACTTCCTGCATGAGCACTCTTTGACTTGGAGATTGACAAAAAATTTGTCTCCAGTATTGGTAATATGCCTTACCTCATAAAAGTCATTTCCAGCCCACCTTGCAATATCAACAGATTTAAAAACAGAGTTAAAAACAAATTTATACATCATAATTTACAAACAACTTTATACATCATAATTTACAAACAGCTTTAAAAGCAGATTTACAAACAGATTTTAAAGCAGAATAAAAGCAGATTTAAGTACCAGATTTACCTTGACATCCATTCATTAGTGTACTCAGATTCTCTCTCAAGCCTCTTTTTAATTCTTGGTAAGATACTTCCATTATAAGATGTTATCTTTAGCCTATTTGCTGCCCATCTCTCCTTTAGATACACCCTAATCTCCTCCAACATTGTTATAATTGGTTTGACCCTTGAACTAACAATGACTGAGTTAAATGCCTCAGACATATTGTTTAACAAAGTATCACACTTTGGTCCAAGTGTGAACCTAGATTTGCTCCAATATCTTGGTAATATTTGCATGAGATACTTGAAAGCCTCTACATTGACTTTCCTAATTTCCCTCATTATCCTCTCCCATGCTTGAAGATATGTTGCTATAGCAGCTCTCCACATCAATTGCTTCAATTGTTGTCCAACATGCCTCTTCCTGAAGTTATTATACAAGTGTCTAACACAAAATCGTTGGTCCACACTAGGTAGCAGTTCTTGGATTGCTGGCAGCAAACCCTTTTACACAAATTAAACTTTTATAAGAAAACCATTAAGTAAGCCACTAAGTCACTAAGTGAAATATTACATAAGTGCTTAAAATCATACCTTTTGTTGATCACTAATGAATGTGTATGTACTACATACATTTCGGCCACCCAAGTCATTAATGAGAAGCTCCATAAACCATGTCCAAGTCTCTTTGGTTTCTCCCTCAACCACAACAAAAGCAATAGGGAGTATTTGGTCGTTAGGATCCCTTCCAAATGCAGCTAGTATTTGACAACCATAATAGCCCTTAAGAAAACATCCATCTAGACCTATGATAGGTTTGCATTTAAGGAAACTCTCCCTGCAACCCCTGAAACAGATATACATTCTTTGGAAGTGAGGGCACAATGGCCTTTCAGGGTGTTCCAAGTCTCCTTCATCACCTTGAAATTGTTGTGTGGTTACTTTGACTGTTGACCCATGATTTGATCTTAGCAACTCATGCCCATAGTCATAAATTCTGGTGTATTGTTCCCTGAAAGATTTATCAACTAGATCTATGGCAACAATCCTAGCTCTATATGCCTTTACCTTAGATATACTAGTATTCCATTTCTTATCAGCCTTCTTCGTTATATCAGTCAACTTGATCTTCGGGTTCTCCTTAATATTGTTGTATAATTTCTTGCTCAACCACTTAGAATTTAGTAATTTAACTTTGAATTCCCTACTGCTAGTGTGCTTGTCAACTATCTTCCTTAGTTTCCAAGTGTCTTCATTTGGAAACTTGGCACAATATGCTTCCCATCCACATCCTAGATTGCAAATCACCCTCATCCTCTGTAAGTCATTTTTTTTAAACTTGAGGTTTCTTCCAGAATGTATGGCATATGTTCTAATAGCCTCCTTAAAGTCTTCTTTTGAAACAAAATAAGAAGTTCCCATTTGTAATCAGTCATTTTGCTTGGCAACTTAAATATGGGAAACTTGATCTCTGATTACCCAGCATCATCCTCATCAGTCTCACATCCATTTTCAAGCTCCTCACTGGTGTAGTCACTGTCACTAAGTCCCCTGAGCTGCACTTGTGTTGCTTCATTGCCCCCTCAAGCTCTTCATCAATTTGAGACTCTTCACTAAAATTTTCATGCTCTACCACTTTAGCAGGAGCCTTCCTTGGTCTTCCCCTACTCTTTTTTGTCTTACTCCCAGTTGCTTTGCCTTGACCCCTCTTGCCCTTGCCTGTTGTTGTCTTTGAACCACTACATTGTCGTTCTGCCGTGGGGCCAACATTTTATTTTTCAAACCCATCTTTCTTATCTACCTCTTATTCTGAGTCATCAAAATGAATATCTTTCGCACTGTCCTCACTGTCATTCCAATTTTCTTCACCTTGCCCATGTTCCTCATCTTGCACAAGTTCCTCATCTTGTCCAACACCACCAGACCCCTTAGCCTCTTCCTCAGCAAGGCCAGACCCTGCAAACCCTTCACCTAGCCCCTTAGCAAGCCCAGGCCCAAAATACCCCTAACCTAGCCCCTCATCAGGCCCAGACTTCTTAGATGGCCCAGACAACTCACTGTGCACCCCCCTTCATGCTCCTCTGGGCCAACATCATCAATAATAGGCCCATTAACTACATTAGGCCCATTATTATTTCCAGGCCCATCTAGTTCTATAATTATCTCATGCTGTGAAATTGGGTGCACCACAAACTTATGCACATTGCCATGTACATTTGCTATGTTGATCATCTCCATTGCACCTTTGTCATCAATCAACAACTTCAGCTCCACACCTGGGTCTTTGTATCGTATCTCTACGTCATCTGTGTAACCCATTTCCTTCAATATGTCTAGAACCTCAAAGTAGGACCATCTATCTAGGTCACAACTCCAAGTAGAATCAGTGCTGCTGTAATCCGATGGATCAGGCTCACCAAAATGCCCACCATGATGCACTACACACTCAAAGTAGCCCTCCATCACAAACCCCACCTAATTAAACAATACATAAACAAAATTAGGTTGGGAAACACAAACATACAACCAATAGTGAACAAAAAATGCCGTAGTAGACAAGGTGACCACACCCAAAAACCTTTTGTGCATAAAAAAATGTAACAGACAAGGGGACCACACCCAACAAAACACTAAACAATAGCAAAAAAAAAAATGAACAAACAGAGTTTCAAAAAGTTAGAAACGATTTGCATCAAAACCTAGAAAAGCATAACCCACTGTGGTATACAAAAGAGACTCTTCACACAAAGATAACACAAAAAGGGAATCGGTGTCCATACCTTCAACGGAGGAGACGATGCACAAAGGAGAAGCCACTTCGACCTTTGAATGCTGTAATCCAACAAACCCTAACCCTGGATTTTTCTTTTTCACTCGTCGCTCCTCTTGCTCTTCTCTTCGATCTTCTCAGCAACAAAACGATGATGAACATGGTCAATTACACGTAGGTAAATGTTTGCCACATGAGTGCCACGCCAGACAACTTAAACGGTGTTACAATGACTGGTTACAGAAAGAACTAACCTGTTGTAACGTTGGAAATGTAAGGGACCAAAATGAAACAGATAAAACGCGGAGGACCAAATTAAAACCTAAAATAAACTTAAGGGACCAAATGTATAATTTAGCCTCATTAAAATGATCATAACAAGTTTCATGTATTTACTAAGCAATCCTTTATTTATTGAGAATTTCATTTTAATCCCATGAAATCTAGCGCCCCACCCATTATGCCCTGTCGCAATTTTTCTCCAATAGCCATGGCCGCCATGAAAGAGGGGTTAACGTTCAGAGACCAAATTGAAAAATGCAAAACCGAAGGCATTTATCAGGAGTTAACAAAAGAATGCTGACTCATTGCGGCTTAAGAATTATGTGAACATCAAGAAAAATCTGAACATACACGACGTCAAAGGGAGAAGTAACGCTGAAGTTTAGACTCATGGTTTAAGAACGAATGAAGTACAAAAAGAAGTAAGTATGTGTAGACTCTTCAGGGTTCTAATGGTGGTTCCTCATTGCTATTTGGATCTTTAGGATTTTAAACGAATTAAAGATTTATATTGAGATTAAAATTATTTGTTGTGTCTAAATTCTTACGTATATAACATGTTTGATGAAATGTGAAGCTATTCATGTGTCTTATACTTTGCATTTCGAATCCATGGCGTGTGCCCTGAACCCAGCCAACACCGTATAGCATGCAAACCAAATCATCAAGATGTCATTTTTCCTTACTTGTGTCTCTCAACATGGATTCCTCCTCCAATAATCCTAGGTTAAAACTTGAATTGGTTCACTTGATGCTATCAAATGGTGTGTGCTCTGTACCCAACAAAGCCCCTATAGCCTGCAAACCTAATTACCTTGTAGTGGGGCACTTCAGTAGAAGTTTCACATCAAATGAATATTCACTAGCTGAACACCATATATGGTGCAATGTTCCTCTAATGGCGTCCAATGAATTTGAAATCATGCAAACTAGATTTAGTGCAAGTTCATCTATTTGGCTTGTTGTTTCTGGTGAAATTGAAAACCTCAACTTGGGTTTCAAGCAACTGATATGTCTTATACTTATAGGATGCTTGTTAATTCTCTTTATTTCAATGTATATTTTGCCAAGCTTATCATTTTCCTAGTGTGGTTATTATTGTCGCTCCTTTAGTTTGTATCTTAGTATTTTGATTTTATATTTGCATTGCTTTCTGTTATATATTTGTGGTTTATTTAGATAGTTGAATGCTAGTACAATAAGGTGGAAGTCTGAAAATTTGGGGACACAGATTTGTAAGTTAGATAATGTGAAGAAGCAGAAGGTAAAAATTGAAGTTCAGTATTTTTCAAGATATAAAGCAAATGAATGATAAAAATTTGGAAATGGATAATATAAGTTTACAAGTGAGTACATTTTTTGCAAATAAGCAAGATTAAGTGAGGGTAGCATTGTCCCTTTGTTGTAACTGTTTCTGTTAAAGGGAGTTGGAGATGTTGTACAGGTGGATACATGGGTGTATAGTAGGGATTACCCTGCAATTGAGTAGTAAGATCATCGTCTTCTTCCCTTATCTTCATCTCTTCTCTCTATTCTCCTTTCTCTTCTCTTCTATTTTCTTATACTATTGTTTTTCGGTACCTTCAATGACCTCGCTTGAAAACGTTCAGAGCTTTAGTTTAGAATATTAGATCCCTTATTTTTAATTTCATACAACAAATACCTTTTCTATGTAAATTGTTTGTAGATACTGACACTTCCTCTGTATAAATTTAGGTACAAGTGAAATACCGCCATCAAGGGAGATTAGAATAATATCTAATACTAGAAAGGTGTCTCTGCAGGTCTTTGAAATCCTCAAGGAATGTAAGTGTAATTTAGTTTTGAGGAAAAAAAAATATTTACCATCCTTTTATGTGTACTACTAAGTAAAGTGGAATGCAAGCAATGATGGAGTGACTGTTGTATCCTTTCATTGTCAAACCTCAATTCATTGGAAACTCTTAATAAGAGAGCATAGAAGAATTGTTCCCTCCTTCTAGGTTTCATATTCTATTTTTTCCATGGATAGCTTCACTAATACCAAAATGATCCTCTAAATCTATCATAATAAATATCTTGTTAACTTTTCTAATTGAACTAAACCCAAACTTTCCTTCATTTCATTTCTTTTTAAAGTAATATTATACAACAATGTCAAAATTCGCTGTGGCCTTTCTTGACAAGAAGCCTTACAAGAATAGGGAAAAAAAGGAATCTTTCGAAAAACAAATGAAAAAATTAGAAAAAATGATATAAAATAATTACACTTCCTCACCTCACCACTCATTTACTCTCTTCACTCCAAACCCAAATTAAATCAATGAAAATCAGAAACTAAAACTATGTGTCAGCACCAAACTTTCTTTCACTAGCTCATTGAGAGTCACTATCAATGTGCTGCAACAAGAACTGGAAATCAGACCTTTGCCTAAGGATTGGTGGTGGATCCACATCCATATCTGATAAGCGGATGTCACTCATGGACCGAAACAACTCCTCCATTAAGAATGGAATGCTGGATTTTGTACAAGGAACCAGTGGAGTAGCTTGTCAGCAAATTTTGTTTCTATTTGATAGGAAGTGACTTTTCGATTTGAGTGTAAAACAGGAATAATCAAAATGGATCTGGGAGCATGTTAATAATTAATTTACCTGGAATCCACCTCGAGAAGGAATGAGTTATTCAGTATGTTTGTTGAGTCTTCTGTCATAAGCACTCTCATTCTACTGATGACCTGTAAAAAAAAAAAAAAAATAGTCAAGGTGGGAAAAAAGAAAGAAAGAAATAGGTCATGTTTAGAAATCATCTGGGATAAGGTTATCTTATGCAGAATTAAATTATGATAGTAATTATGTCAGTTATATTTATTCTTGACGTATGTCGAAATTGAGAATTAGTTATTCTAAGTTGGAATTTAGGGCCAGCTGTATTTATTTTTTTGGTTTGAAGTTTGATTACTTACCTAGCTCAATTAGGTTTCTATAGGCCACCTCAATATGTTTGTTCGCATGTTTGGGGTCTTAATCGTGTTCCTTCTCTTTTGGGTACATATATTATGTCACATTTGTTGATGATTTCCTGACGTGTACTTGGATATTTTTAATGAAGGGTCGTTCTGAATTATTTGGTATCTTCTAGACCTTGTGCTCAGAAACAAAAAATTAGTTTGGGAAAAAGTGCAACGCCAAAGAACAATTTTTTGCGCCTTTCAATTCTTACATGAATTCCCATGGTATCATACATCACTCTATTTACGAGGAACTATCCCATCACAGGTTGGTAACAGACAATGATTGATGAGATGCTTGCTTTGGAGTCAAATCACACAAACTCTTGTTCCCCCTGCTTGCTAAGGCTAGAATTGGTTGTTGGAGGGTTTCTACTGTTAAAGAGGACTCTGATGAATAGGCGGATCGGTTGAAGGCTCGTGTTGTGGCCAAAGGTTATACTCAAATCTATTGTTTGGATTATGGTGATACCTTCTCCCTAGTTGCTAAAATGGCTTTTGTTTGTCTCTTCTTATTTGCGGCTGCCATGAAACGTTGGCTTTTATATTAGCTAGACATTAAAAATATCTTTTTACATGGTGACTTGGAGGAGTAGATTTATATGAGCAACCATTGGGGTTTATTACTCAGGTGGAGTCAAGTCTTGTTTATAAGAGCACTACTTCTAATTTATTATACTAACACTAGACTCCTAATCTCATTAACTTAGGACAATTCATGAAAAATGAAGAAGTACGAAAACTATTCGGAAGAGATAATCTAAGTTACCCTAAATTACTCTAAGTTACAATTTAGATATTATGAGACGATTTTCATATATTCTAATAACTAGTTATGATGCAAATCTGTCAAGCATTGTATTTTAACTGATGGTTGCTTGAATTTGAGTTTCAGGCTTTCCTTGTTTCAGAAATATCTTATGTTCATAAATTTGTGTGTGTGTGTGTGTGGGCACGTGTGCAAAAATATTCTCTTTTTCAGTAACATTTTGACACATTAAGCATCTACTGCTGTGATGTCTTGCGAAGGAAACAGAATGATTTCAAGTTTTCATCATACATCATTTGAATTCAAAAGGTTGGAAAAGATGTGCACATATATGCAGCAAAGCTAAACATGATTGAGGAGCTGAGGACTTACCTCTGGAGATAATCCCTGTGTTCCATACTTGTCATCCCAGAACATAGTTCCAATACGATATATTTGTGGAATACTTAACACCTGATAGAGTGAACAATAAAACATGAAATGATAGGTTACATTGGTTAGAATCATTTCTTCTTCCCCAGAACTTTAAACATGTGCTTTAGATAACATTCAAAGTAAAAGATCATTCTTAATAGAAAACTGTAAGTTAGAAAAAATATATTTCTTATCCAAATAGGTTCATAGGTTCATGGTAGAAATTGTTAGATACTCATTATGCACTGGTGCCTTTGATATATGAGTTGGTTAAATTACCGGGCAGAGTTCATTTGTGATCTCCTCCAAAGATTTTTGAGTCTTTTGATGCAAAACCTGCATAAACAAAGCATTTTAAAAAATTGAATATCGAGGAAAGGCGAAAGAAAGAGTGCATCATTATCTTTAATCATTATCCAAGAAAGTATACCAGAAAGCCCACAGCTTGGCGTATTTGTTTGAGTTCATCCCAGGATGACCCAGCAAACTGCAAAGTAAACAAAAAAACAAGAAAAAATGTAGAAAATGAGTTTTGCACTTCTTTCATTTTTAGCTTAGCCATAGGTTATGGAAAATATCTGAAGTTACCTGGTCTGTTGCTTTGAGACACCATAATTCCAACTCATGCAAACCTGCCTTCAAATATTCTCCATTGCTAAAGGAGCAGCACTCACGACGAAGCAACAAGCTACCAGACCATAGTCATTATAACTTTTATGAGAATTTGTATTAAACTGAATTAACATTTACTACTCCAAGATGTTTAGTGCAATTGAATGGGAATTCTGCTCACCTATTAAAGAGTTGAACATTCATGAATGAGAAAACCTGACTAAATATCGTCCTTGTTATCATGGGAGGGACCTGAAGTCACAAGATGCAGAATATTAGGAAATCTCCTCTCTGATAAGAACAATCCAACCAAAGAAATTAGGTGAGTAATTCATGCTTACATAGTTGTCTGACAATATACCCAATGCATGATCTAACTTGCTGACAATGCCTTTCCAGTGCATATGCAATACTTGTTGTTTTGCAACTATATTTGAATGGATATTTCTGGATGACCCTCTTATTGATCTGGCCCTTATGGATCTTGGTGCCTGTCAGTGGTAGTAAAAGATTTATCTAATCAACCAATATCGAATTTTCTGTTGTACATTAGAAGTTTTTCTTAAACATGATGTTTACCTGAATACACAGATTTAAGAATGGGCTAATCTCTTTCTTTAAACTATCACGGATCATTCCATATATCTTCTCCACACATGCAGTTAAATGTTGCTTAAACAGAATAGCCGGGTACTTGGCTTCCACTTTAGATTGCTCATTTGGCTTGCCCACCATTCCACTGTACCCACTAGATATCCCCATGCCCATTGAAGATGAACGTAAACCCTGATTTTGTATATCAAGCACCATTATATTTTTAACATTGATTCAATGCACTGAAATTTTGTAGTTTTGAAAGCTTACCTGTGCCATTTTGCCAAATAGAGTGGCAGGAGAGTTTCGATTACGTGACACTGCCTTAGTTGTGTTGCTGACCTTGAGTGTGCAGTGTAGATAAAATAGAAGTGTTGATGTTGTTGAAAGCCAATATGCAAGGTCACTGATTCCTTGTTGACTCTGGCAGGACATAAAATAGTAAATTGCTTTCACACAACAATATGAGTTGATCACATTTGAGTTGAAAAGCTGATATGTTATTTAGAGTTCCTAAATGTTTTTGTTGGTGTATTAAAGTTCTTGGAGGATACTTACCTCTATAGATGATCGTATAGCATGAGTAATTTTATCAAATATATGTGTCTTCTCTGCTTCAAAGGATCTCCAATGAAGAAGTGCTTTATAAACAATACAAGAAACTGCTGGTCTGTTTTTCTCAAATCGCTTATCTTCAATGAGACATTTGAGCAATGTGTCATGACTTTCCTGTTTACAAGATGTATGAAAACTGTAAGGTACCATTTATTTTGGTCTGTAACTTCCTGCTCTCTCTAAATCTCTCTGCCTTTTCACAATTCACACTCTCTCCCTCACTTGGTTTTGTCTTTATAACATACCTGCTGCCTTTCTGTGAGTGATCTTTGTTTTACAAGAATGGAGACAGGTGCTCTTGGTTCCTGGAATTTCAAATTAACATATTGTTATCCATTACTTACGCAGAAATTCTTAAAGAACATATGTAGGAAATGTGAAATACTTTTCTTGCATGCCATTCCTCTTCTGTTTGATTTCCATTATCCAAGTCCTGCACCATCATAAGAGATAATTGTCACATAATGAAATAATTCTAAGGGAAAGCTCAGAGTAGTGTACCTTGATTTGTGAAGTCATATTATCTGCAATAACTCTTGGTTGAATCTGTTGTACAGCAGCAACTTCCTGGTCCGTTTCTATTTTTTCTGGATGAACTTTCTGCTCTACAGGTACTGCTTTCTGGCTCCGTAGAATTTCGTTCTCTGACTCTAGATTTGCTATCTGACCCTTGAGGCTGGAGACAGCATAGAAATTTCAGTATTTTATGACGTATATGTTAGTTTGAGTTTTATATTTCATTAGTCCATCCTAAAAATATTTTCAAGATAATGGTGTGGAAGGCACTGAACGTGACACGGTAGAAAAACATATCATGGCCTGTGTTATGGAGAAATTATCTGTGATATTTAATTGGAAAACTTTAAATTTTTACTATGACTATTTACTTATTATCGTTATCTACCGAAGGCACGAAATGCAAAGTAACCAGTAGTGCAAAACTGCAGTACATTGGGAACTTCTAAAATGAATGGAAAGAACAGTTTATCATGATATCTGTAGTTCTGTTGTTATCATTTTTCATAATCTATTTTATGAATAATTACTAGACCTATACCAGGCTCATTTTGGAAAATAGCATGTCATTTGTGCATCATCTTCTTGCTAAAGGAATTGTGTCCATCAAATCATCTAACCCAAAAAAAAGAAGTGAGCACATATATGTATATAAAATTTTGGACTAGCCACATTCAAGTGCAGCCTTGCTTTGCTGATTGTCTCTGACAGCTAAATATCACTCAAGCAGAAAAATAGTAATAAACTGGGCAAATAATATATTGGATCTTACATTTTGATCTCTTCAGAGAGATCTTCATTTTTTGATTCTACCAAAGCCTGCTGGCACAGAACCTGGTTCTCTGACTCAAGGTTTGACAAACTTGATTCTAATCTGTAGTAATAATGAATAGATAGTCAATGCCAGTTTATGATAGTAGAGATATTTGTGGGTAATTATTACTTAACAACCTTTCAATAGTCTCCTGAAGTTGTGTTGCTTTAAGCTGTGCTTCTTCTGCCTCTTTCAGCCTTGCTTGATTCTCCTTTTCAATTTCTGAGCACCTTTCTTCAAAATCTTTGATCTTCTTTTTCAGCTCTTCTACTTCACTCTGTATTTTCAGAACATCAATTTAATTACTTGTCATCATATTAAGTCATCTTTGTATGCTCTGTGATTGTGCATCATATTATATCTGGATTTTTATTAAATTTTTTCCCTTATATGTTTTTTGTAGATTCTTTACATCATTTAATGGAATATCATTTTTGTCAGAATCAGATCCAGCAATGTGGCATGCTTTATATGCCACACATGGCTGTATTTTACTACCTAGCCACATGAGTGAAAATCTATTTTTTTTTTCCTTGCATGAGAAATTTTCTGGAGGCCTTTAGGTCATTGAGACAGTCACCTTTTCCTAAGCTCCCAAAAAAAAATTTATACTCCTAAGAAAATATTTTATAGTTGGTTTAAATTAATAGAAATAAATTTTATTGGGATAATTTTATTAATTCTTTTGTATTTTTCATGTGACCATAGAATAAAGTTTTTATCAACACAACAATTATTATTAATTTCTATTTTTTTAACTATATATTATTTCCATTCTCTGTGTTTTATTTTATCTTTTCATCTTCCTACTAACCTCTTATATTTTTAATTTTATATTCTCTATTAATAAGTTATTATTTTCCATCTCTCCTAACTAGCTATTACTAAATTACCTATAACTATTACTTCTATTGAAAAAGGTTTTTCAAAATTAAAATTGTTAAAATCCCATTTGAAATCAACTATATTATGAGATAGATTTAATGTATTAGCCTTATTATCTAATGAAAATGAAATGTTAGAATTATGTGATCATAAAACTTTGATCAATAATTTTACAACTCAGAAGATTAAAAAAATAAAATAAAAATTGATAAGTTACATTAGATTATTAAACCTCAAACAAAAATTTTGCCTGAAAGCCCAAAATTTCTAGTCATGACACTGTATAAATGGTTTTGAACTCTACACCACTAATCACTATTTTATCATTCTTCTAATATTGTATCCTAAAATAGATTATTATTTTTTGTTTTAACTTTTTGGTTGTAAAAGATATAATGTTTATTAAAAATATTCTTGAAAATGGTTCAAATGCCACCCTTAATTTCCTTTTATATTATTTCAAAGTTTCTTCAAGATATCATTTTTTCTTATTCAAGGTATCCTTTTCAAATAATACTAAAGGTCCTTCTTCTTTTACTATAACGCGGTGTCAATAACATGCTGGAATTGTTACCTAATCTAATTTTAGTCTCCTACCATTTCAATGCTGAAAATAATATTTCCTAAGTATCTAGGAGACAAAATTTCAGATTTACCTCCAGCTCTTCATTTTTACTTGTCAGTAATTCTAGCTTGGTGTTGTCCACAACAGGTACTTCTTTAATTACTGGTGGTGCCTGTTCAATTGCTATTTTTGCTGCTTCTTTCTCATGTATAATTGCAGCGTGAGCTTCATCTAGCTGAGCTTGCATTTCTTGTAAAGCATTTTGTAATTTTGCAATCTCTTGCCCCTTAGCTTCTTCAAGGTCAAGCTGCATGTTATTGTTTCCTGATTAGATGGAATGGATAAAATGTCGTATGAATGAACCAAGGTTTTTCTTCGCACTACTATCTAGTATGCACTTTAAAGTCCATCACTGATTGAAAAATGTTAAAAAAAATCTTATTTTGAATGAAAAAAAATAAACATTTTGATTTTACTGGAATTAACAATTTTACTTGAGACTTGAGAGTCCCTACCCTCATGTGCTTTTCAATATCTAGTCTCCATGTAAGCTCCTCAACACGTTTCTCCAACTTGTCTTTGGCTTCCTTGAGTGCCCCGGTTTCCCTTGCAGCCTGCACAGCAACTTCAAATTGTTATCATGCCTCTACTTTTGAAACATTTTTCTATCTTACAGATATTCTAAAAGAATTGGCATAAAATTCAGAAAGTGAAGCTCACCATCCGAAGCTTTCTGAGCTCTTTCCGTGCTACTTTAGCTCTCCAGAGACATTGAAGTGTAACAGTTGCTCTCTTCTGCTGTTTGTAAGCACAAAGAGCGCAAACTTTTCTCCATTGTGTCTGTGAGAAGAAATAAATGGAATAATTAAAATTACCAATGTAAAATAGAAGTAATGAAATTTCATATTTTGCATGCCTATATCTAAAGCTTCAAATTTTTGTCAATGATAGTTTTGATGAACTTTTCAATGAGTAAACATTTTTTGGACTCCTAATTATTTCACTTATGTATTATGTATGTCATGATCTATGTTGGTGTTAGGTATTCCTTCTAAAGAAGTCTTTACCTGAATTTTCGTTGAAGCCTTTGTTCTTCTTCTGTACCTATATTCATTTCGTGCTGCTAATGCTCTCAACCCTGATTGAATAACAATAGCTGATGCTTGTAAGGATGTATAATACATTCTTGCTCTGTGTGCACGCACATGTTTCTGTATCCGAATAGAAGCTGCTTCCCTCCTCATATGCCCGTAGAGTTTACGTGCAAGTTTTGCTGAAATAATGAAGGGCAAAGAAAAGTGACTCAAGTCAGCTATTTCTAGGACATAACCATGACAATGATGCATTCAAGGAAAACAAGGACATGTACTAAATATACAAGTTATTTTTGTGAAGAAAAGTGACCTCTCCAAATCTTCTGGATATGAATTGTGGCCTTTTTCAGGGTGATGAACTCTTTTCGCGTTAAATGTGTTCGGATTTGTCTCTGTATGAGTCTAGCTGCTTTAGCTAAGACTTCGGCTCTTCGTGCATCTAATTCAGCCATCTGACCAGCTCTGAGAAATACCTTTGTTTTCCCCATCTGATTGAAACATTAGGGGAAATACATTAGAGCTTATAACATCAACTCCTGAAATTTTATGGATAATGTGCCTTTTGCTTCCATACATAACACTTTTGTCCATGTATAGACTTACTTGATAGCCTTTTAAGCCCATCTTATCACAGATGGCAATAGATGCCTTTTTTTCATCAGATCTGCACAGAAGAAAGCATTAACTATCACATGATTTGCGAAGCTCAACATATATATTGTAGGACTTGACAGTGAGAGATATTGATCTATGATGTTTATCTTAAAATGAGTCTGAATTGATTCTCTATGATATAAGTTACACCATAGATTATGTTTATTTTTATTTTCAAGTGAAGCTTCAAGCATATTAACAAAAAAATGCTTGTATTACATCTTTGGCTCATCATTCTTACTCTATTTTCTTGAAGATGACAATTGTTGAAAGTCCCACATCGACTAGAGATATGGCCTGAGTGGTGTTTATAAGGCTTAGGCAATCCTCACCTTACAAGCCGGTTTTGTGGGGTTGAGTTAGGCCTAAAGCTCAAATTCAAGATGGTATCAGAGCCTATCCTAGATCTGTTATTGAGCCATGATCTCTGTTATTCCACCCGTATTCGTCCATCCTACATATGTCCGGTCCTGGGCGTGAGGGGGTGTGTTGAGATCCCTATTATTCCATCCACATTAGTCCACGCTTCAGGTGTCCAGTCCTGAGCGTGAGGGGGTGTGTTGAAAGTCCCACATCGACTAGAGATATGGTCTGAGTGGTGTTTATAAGGCTTAGGCAATCTTCACCTTACAAGCCGGTTTTGTGGGGTTAAGTTAGGTCTAAAGCCCAAATTCAAGAACAATCAAAGTTAAACAAGCATCATATTCATTTTCTTCTGGACTAGAATAATCTATACCCATCAAGGACATCAGGGGCTAGCATTCCAAAGCGATCAAGGAACTCTTCAAATGTTCTTTTAGTTGGATATCCAGCACAACTAATCCTTATTGCCTCAAGTACTCCCTGCAAGGGTATTGATGTGAATGTCATTAGGGGAAACTTTCTCAAATTCACTGAACAATCATACATTTGTGAGACAATAGGAAAAATTAAACTCACCCCACATCTTAACTGGTTTAAGACATTGATGTTCTCAAATATTCCTGGCTGCAAGACTGTATTTGGTTTCACACATCTTATGTAATGTGGTTCTGTGGTGTTCAGTGTCTCCATGAGAGATTGCAGTTGTTGCTGGATATTAAGATTTGATTCAGAAGTAATTCATGGGTTGAGAGTTTCCAGAAACTCCAGAAACTGGTGGAACTGATCACTGTCGAAATTGAAGTATGTTTACCTTAAACTGTGAACCAATGGAAGAGAATTTTGATTGCTTTGATGTCTCTTCAGGTAAAGGAGGGAAAAGATTAGCAACAAATGGGCACTTGGAAGCACATAAAAGAGCTTGATGCTCTGCTACAACATAATCTTTATTTTTATCAAGAAAATAATCTGCTTGGTATGTGACCTGTAGATCAAAAGTAAATATGACAAGAAATTAGCATTATTAATTTTTGACCAGATGGCCGAGAAAAATTTAGAATGTACTCCACTTACATCTCCGGCATAGTGATTAATTGTGAAATCTGTTCGAGAAAGTTTTGGCTTGCTGAAACGCTTGTGTCCTTTGTATGTCTGGTACATCTTTTGTGCAAAAGTCTCATGAGTTGACTTGGGGAACATGCTGCAGAAACAAGAATATAATTACATTTTCATCTGTTTATTTTTTTGCTTCCTATTTAGCAGTTAAATAAAATTGTCTGAGCAGGTTCTACCACCATGCTCTCCTGCATTGAGGAACTCTTGGAGGCATATTAAATATGTTTATCTGTTTTGTTATTTTAATCTATTCACAATTTTTTGAGTTAGAAATGACATACCAGGCTTCATCAAGAAGAGCAATAATTCCCCCAGGTTTCTGCGTGCAGGATAAATTAACAGTTTCCCAATTTTATCTGGTAGAAAAACGTATTGCACAATCAATGGTGATACACAAGTCTCTAATTACCTTTTCAATAAGATCAAGGACATCCTGATTATCAACAAATTCTACATAGCTCCAATTGATTTCCTCCTTTGTGTACTCTTCTTGCTCCATCTTGAATACATGCTGTTTAAACGGATGCATTTCTATATTAAGCATTTGCATCAATAATGATGCGCAAGCTGTATTTAGAAGTTATAACCTTGCCTGATTAAAATGTTGTTGCAGCTTCTCATTTGTTAGGTTGATGCATAGTTGCTCAAAACTGTAAATAGAGGACACGAGATTATAATATAGAGATGTGTAAATTGTCTTTCTGACCCATAATTATCCTATTTACCTATTGATTTTGAAGCTTTCAAATCCATAGATGTCAAGGACTCCTATTAGACTTACTGCGTTAGAATCTTGACCAATTGAACTGTTAATCTTATCCACAATCCTGCCATATTAGAAGAATGCATACAGAATGTCACTCCTTTATCAAAACTGAAATCATGTTATAGACAATAGAAACAAAAAACTTTAGGTTTAGAGAAGCTTTATAATGCATTTTGATCGATGTTGTATAGGACTAGTATGTTTCCCAGACATCAAGATTTTGGGATTTTAATGTCCTAGATCGAAGTGTCATACTACTGAATGATGATACATGTTGGTGTTATTGGTTGGTTTGTTATTACCAGTCAAACAATTTGGAGTACACAGTCTTCGCCAGAGCATCTCGGCTCAAAGCAGCTGCTTCTGGATCTAGTGGCTTTGTAATGTTACCATCAGGAGTAACAATGACACGCTGGCACAGTGAGTCTTCTAGTGATTTCTCATCACACCTGAACATGAACATGTCAAGAGACAATGAATGTGAAGAGACAATGAATGTGAAGCATAGGAATTATATGAGTTTGACAGTTGGATCAAAGCTTGTACATGAATAACTCTGCAACTGTTCGAAGGTGGAAGAGTGATTTATCATCTTTCAATTTGGAAGAATCAACTTCATTCCCTTTGACGAAGTCAATGTTTCCAAGATGAAGGATTGCAGCTACCACACGAAAGATAGCATCCTGTGGAGACAATTTGCTTTGATCATGTCTTGATAAACACAAATCACCGCTTCATTTAAATGCGATGCACTGATGCACTGGCCAATACCTGCTCATCCTGGTTGATGCCTACAATATCCATAGCATTTCTGGTCTCCAAGTATTCCTTTGCATCATCTACATTTGACACTTCATAACAGTTTGATTGATTAAGATAGCGGAACTGCCTTGGGTCCCCTAACCTGTACTTCTTGACATCCTATTAAGCAAATTTTGACAGTTAATGATATGTCTTATGTTACTAAATTTCTTTCAGGATAATTATAGAGAGGTCACCTCTGGTGGGGCTGCACAAAGCATGTAAAAGCAATGATAGTTTCTCTCTGGGTCAGAGACCTGGCAAACTCGCGATCTTTCGAGCAGGTATGTACGGATTGCAGCTCCAGAAATCTTCCCATTCTTGTCAAATTGAATTTCAACAAATTTACCAAAACGACTGCCACAAACTCGATAATTTTAAGACAAACGTAGATGGAAATTATGATGGAAAATATGACTTGAGAAAATATCTATACAATTTACCTTGAATTGTTGTTTTTGACAGTTTTGGCATTTCCAAATGCTTCCAACACTGGATTGGACTGGAGAATTGAAAATGTAACTATATAACCTTATTTGATTTAACCAAGAAACAATTTGTAACTTGTAAGTAGTTCAAGCTCACCTCCAAAACCTGTTGTTCTACGGTCCTTCCTTCTGTGTTAGATCTACCCCCCATGAAGGCTAGATATCTCATTAGCATTTTGGTTGTCTCAGTTTTACCAGCTCCACTTTCTCCACTTACCAAAATGGATTGACTTCCATTTTCATTTATCATTGCCCTGATATATTTAACTAGTTAACTCTATAATCAATTGTTTTCAAAGTGACTTGTGATCTATTTCTACATTGATCTATACCTGTAACAGGTGTCTGCTACAGCAAAAAGGTGAGGGCTCAGCTCTCCAAATGCTGCTCCTTTGTACTGCTCCATCATATGGATGTCATACAAGTGTGGTAGTCTTCGAAAAGGATTCACTGCAATTAAGATATTCCCTGTATACGTCTGTTTATTGCATTAACAATTGTTAGATGTTGCTCCTTTCCTTAATATTATTTGTCTAAAAGATATATTGAGAAGTCGATTATATGGTTGTGACTCACATATATCTCATTGAGGGAAAAACGACAGGCAAGGTTATGCAGGACTCCTGGCTCGTGGAGGTATGCCAGCTTGGTCATGTCATCAACTCCTGCAGGTGGTGCCTCTGTATCTTTAGGGTATATGCTTGAAATTTCTGCTGCCACCTGAAGTTAAGGATAATGCTAATTATAGATTGTATGCTTCTTCATGCTTGTACATTAAAGCATCAAAATTATGAGTATGGTGATACATTTTGGGAGGGGGTTTGTTGACTTTGGGACAGAATTCTGGCTAGACAAGGCTGAGATGTGTCAGAATTCAATCAAATTATGATGCTGGAGCTAGTGAAGTTAAAAAAAAAGGGTTGAATTGACTATCAAGTCTCGCTTTTGATGAAGTGATAAGCACTGATCCAATAGATACTGTAGGCATGTTCTTTGGAAAACCAGTTGCTTCTTTATGATACAGTATTTAGAATTTTTTTGGAAAGATATGTTTGGAAAAGAATAATTTCTTTCTATTTTTTCCTGAGTAATGTGCTATGACTAATATTTAAATGCTTATTGCTTCAAAATCGGTGATGAAGCTGAAAATTGTGGCTGGAGCTTTTGTGCTAGGATTTTACAATAATAACTTCTACCTATCTTGTGTCTATTCTCAGTCTAACAACAAATATTGCACCATCTAGTCACTTAAATGCATAATTGCACCATCTAGTCACTTAAATGCATAATTTCATAAGCATACTACTCTTATAATTTCAACTTTCTATAATTCTTTGGTTACAGAAAATCCAGTGAAAGAACCAAAAAGAAAAATCACAGTTGATGGAATTGACCATAATTATTTTCTTCAAGTTATTTCATTTCCAACATTCAGATCCAAAATAGCCATGCTATTCCAGTCAAAGAGCAAAATTCTGCACCTATCTCTAAAAAACCTGTTATGCTAACATCTATCATATGAAATTATTCTAATCAAGTTTCCTAGTGTCTCACTAATACATGACAGTGCTTTCACTAATCCAGTTTTATGATCAGGTAAAAAGCTTACAGTTTTCCCATTTGTGGTAACAATGGTAGCATTTGTGCCATTGATTCCTGTGACCTCACCATCAATCCATGCAATCTCAGGATCCTCAACCCAAACCTGTGATCCAACGATGATGTTCACAGGTGTTCCCTAAACCATCAAAACAAACTATTAATATATGATCTAACGGCAAAAAAAAAAAAAAAAAGGAGATCAATAACAGAAAGAAAACTCATTTTTCAAAATCTCACCATGATGCTATCTTCTTCTGATCATGAAAATCAGAATGGTAACCTGATGAACTGGACCAAGATGAATGGATGTTTATGAAAGAGTTGGCAGAACGAAGAGGGTGGTGTTTCTTAAGAAATGGTGGTGTGTATTGCAGAGACTCAGAAAGCTGAAAGGAATGTTCAAAAGGAAAACAAAAAGCAGAGAAAATGCCAGGGTGGTAACTCTTTAAAGCTAAAGGTGTAGCAGGCAATGCAACCCCTCACCTTACTTACTACCTTTCCTCCTCAGTCCCCATATACCTTTTTCTTTTTGGTCCTTCCACGACAGATGCTGACTTGGCACCAAGAGAAACCCCAGAAGAAAATAAAAAGTATAACAATAAAAATTCGAATATTCAATTCGTGTGTTTGTACAGCCTGCAACATGATCACATAAGTAGGGCCTTGTTGCTTAGGCCATAAGACGAATGATCCACCGCCCAGTTGATAATTTTGAATTTCTTTTTTGGTGTGCATGATAATTTTGATTTTGATTTTGATTTTAATTTGCCTTGTTGTGATCTGGTCAGGTGCATTATTTGGTATGATAAGGAGCAGTAGCATAATACACAGCTGGTTTTACTTGTTACATTTCATTATAGTTAGTTATAATCCCAAAGTTAGCATTACTCATGGTAAAGATTCATGCATAATTGATTATATATCTTAATTTAACATTAATATATTCAACTTCAATCAGATTAAGAAAAAAAAAGGTTGGGTAAAAGACTGGAAGATAACAAGCTAGAATTTTTTTACACATCACAGCCAGAGATGACTACGTAAGCTACATGTGATTTTGCCCAAAGGAGGCGTTGGTAAACAAGATTATATCGCTTTCTATTTTTAAGCATACGTTAAATAAAGGCCATTGTGTCCAAAGTCAAAATATCATTGAGTTGAAGGAAGGCTCTCATTTGCATAATAAAAGAGAGTAAAAGCAGATTATGAAAGTTGAACCACAGAAGTGCTTCCACCTTGGAATAGTAAAATCCAGTTGGGGCCCACAATTTCCAACTTTATGTAAATCTCACCATCCAAAATAACTCTTTTTCTAACTCTGGTTCTTTCAGCTCTTAAAAGTGTAACTACCACCACACATACTAACATGTACCATATATATTCTGTATCTAGAATCCTGGAAGGGCGGTTGGATAGGGAGTGAGGGAAGTGCAAGGCTGCAAGTTTTTTTTTTCCATCATGGGACGGCTGGGGCAGGTGTGCCACATTTTTTTTTAGCCTATGGTCATTCACATGAGAAAAAGGATTTATGTTATGTTATGTTATGTTATGTGGTGGTGGGACCTTGAAGCATAGGAAAAGCCTAACACAGCGTGGCTTTCCAACCAAGCTTTGCTAATCATTCTTTTTCTTTTGTCATTTGTTTAAATAAATTTGCTGATGTGGGTATCATTAATCATCATTACTCTCGCTTATTAAGAGTTTTTCTTTGGTTGTTTTTGTCAAAATATTTATGTAACTTGGGTGGCCTATATGGCCCTCTAAGAAATTCAGATCTTGCTGTACCGAATACTATTTTAGGAACATGCTCATCTTGTCGGTCATTTGGTCCAAAGTAGTTTTGTTGAAACGCCACTTTTGGATGTGCTTTTGACTCAAAATTTTCACAATCTGGGAACAAACGCTTTCAAAGTTGAGCAAGAGGAAAGGGAAATGTTGGCTGAAAGTTTAAAGATGAAGAGCAATGGTAGATACAATAGTGTGAACGGGCATGCTACCTACACCCCTCGTTACTTCCCACACCGCTTTTCGTTTTATTGATTTTTTTTATCCAAAATATCCCTTTTTAGAAATTAGTTTTTGGAACAAGATACGACGTCTTTCGAAAATTAAATTTCAGAATTTGTATTAGTTTTTTTTTTTTTACTTTCTGGAAATTAATTTTCAAACACAAATATATCCCTTCCAGGATCTCGAATACATATACTTGTGTTCCAGAAATTAATTTTCGAAAAATATTTTGTATGAAATTTAATTTGTGAAATATTACCATTACTTCCGCAGCCTAAATTCTGGAAGGTGTATGCCTCTCTCTTCTCTCTATTCTTCCTCTTCTGCTTACGACACTGTAACCTCTCTTCTCGCCAATCTTCACTGCTACCTCGTTCCTAGTATCATTGTCGTCCTTCTACCCATGAGACAAAACCTCCACCCATCTCCTCCAAACCACCATCTAGCTCCATTGTGAGGAACTTTGTCACTATCCAGTGTTGGAACCTAAACGATTGAGAAGTTTAGACCCTCATTAATTTTGATGATAACAAAGTGTTTTCAAGAGAACAATTTATCTTCTAACATATCTTTGAGTGTACAGGTATCAAAGGGTCATATATATGTACAAAACACTCAAGAAAGGAGAAGAAATTTACAAGAGAATTGAATACACTCCACTAATATCAGCATCCGAACTCACTCCAGCGTCTTGCTAACAGTGAGCGTCCGGTAGTGTTACTCTTTGACACGTGGAATACTCAATTGCTGCGAGCGTTCGTCCTCTGTTCTGAGCGAGCGTCTGATCTCTTTAATGAAGCACATGATGATCACGTTTTTGCTCTTAGCCTCAGATTGTTCTGGAACGGAATTCGAATTTGATTTTGTGCGCTCATTTTGATGTACGAGGAAGCAAAGGTGACACCTTTAGCATAAGACAAAAACCGTACAAGGCAATTGTGAAAAACAGAAAGTACGAAACGGTAACGTGTACTATTATGTTATTCTCTGGAAAGGAAGAAAAGGACTACATTTCAAATTACCTCACTCAATGGAAAGGAGCTATTTTTACTGCAACGATAATACCCCTGAAGACTCCTATAAATACCCCAAGGTATTCATTGAAGAAGTTACCAAAAACTGTGAAGAAACTGCATTCTGAAAGCAATATTACTCAAGTGAGCAATCAAGTTTCGTGCCAAGTTTCTGGTCTACAAAGAACTGAACTCAGCGTCTTATACTTTCTTTTAGAAAGCTACTCAGTTTTGAGCTTAAATCTTTTCATCCTCTCTGTGAGAGTTATTTTGATTGTATTCAAAAGAATATTCACTTTTGTAAACAGTATTTGGCCTAGTTAAGGCTTTGTTCCTCAAAGGCTCGATCGTACTGAGTCGTTTTGAGAAGTTGAGAGTATTGTCAAGTTTGTGACAGTAGAATACTCTTGAGGAAAATTGTAATCAGTTGATTATAGTGAAAAATCCTTCAGGATCGAAGGGACTAGACATAGCTACCAGTTGGTAGTGAACTAGTATAAATCTCTGTGTCTCATCCTTTACTGCTTTACATTTATCTTTACCTTGCTCAGTAAAACAAGTTTTCATAAGCGGTTTTATTTTCTGCATCCGGCAAGTTTCTCAGCATCCGATATACAAACAGTTTTGAAAAATCTGTGTTCGAAGTGCTTTTTACGTAAAGTTTGCGAAAAGTTTTTAACACAATTCAACCCCCCTTCCTGTGTTCACGTTCAGTTGGTATCAGAGCCAGGTTCTTGGTTGAGCACTTAACAGTGTTAAGAGAAAAGATCCTATACTGTGAACATGTCTACTGAAGGTGGTCATATGAACCGTCCTCCTCTATTCGATGGAGAAAAATTTGATTACTGGAAAGATAAGATAAAAGCTTTCTTTGAGACACAACAACTTGAGTTGTGGGATATAGTTCAAAGTGGTTACATTCCTCCCACTAATCCTCGTGGTGTTGCTATAGCCAGAGAAGATTGGAATGATGAGCAGAAAAAGAGATATCAAACCAATCAAAAAGCTCGATTCATTCTTATCTGTGCTATGACAGAAAAAGAATATGATAAATGTGGCAAATTTGATACTGCCAAAGAAATCTGCGACTCACTTGTTTTATCTTACGAAGGCTTTGCCCAAGTAAGAGAAACCAAAGCTAGCATATTGGTTCGCCAATACGAGTTGTTCAAAATGGAATATGGTGAAAATATTGAAACTATGTTTGGAAGATTCCAAACACTTGTTCATGGGTTACAGGCCCTTGGAAAAAGCTACACTACACCTGACCATGTTAGAAAGATCTTGAGAAGCTTGACTAAGCAGTGGAGACCCAAAGTCACTGCTATTCAAGAAGCAAAAGATCTAAATGTCCTACGACTTGAAGATCTTATGAGTTCGTTGAAAGCTCATGAACTTGAGCTAAACGAAGAAGAACCTGTCAAAAAAGGCAAGTCTATTGCTTTGAAAGTCGCTCAACATAAAGCTAGTTCTTCCAAAGCCCTTCAGGCTGAAGAAGAAGAATCAGAAGATGAAGCTTTAGAAGGAGATGTTGACACATCAGAAGATGAGCTCGCATTTATATCCAGGAAGATACAAAGAATGTGGAAGAAGAGAAACTTCAGGAGGAAGTTTTAGAAGAAAGATACTAAGGATAAGAAGGAAAGCAAAGACAAGGACAAAGCTCAAGTCATTTGCTATGAATGTAAAAAGCCTGGACATTTCAAGTCCGAATGTCCTAATCTTAAGGAGAAGCCCACAAGAAGTTCTTTTAAGAAAAAGAAGAAGAGCCTCATGGCTACATGGGAAGATCTAGACTTATCCTTATCTGAGGAAGATAATGAGAAGAAGCAAATCTCGCTCTCATGGCAGACACTGATCTTGATTCAGAAGAAGAAGTTGAAGAGGTAATAGTATATGATTCCTACTCTGAACTTCAACTTGCATTCGATGATCTTCTTAAGGACTCTGCCACTCTCTCTGTTGAGTATAAGAATTTGAAAAAGAAATTTTCAATATTATCACAAGACTTTCAAGCTTTAAACAAAGAAAAATCTGTACTCAATAAAGAGAACCAGAAGCTGAAAATGGAAAATCAGCATCTGATGGATAACCAGCGTCTGGCCTCTAACAAGCAACCAAAAGCTGAGAGCTCTCAAGCTGAAAGCTCTAAAGTTACATGCAACCTTAAATGCAAATCAAATGATTATGAATATGCATTTCAAAAGTTTCTTGCAGAGAGTGTAACTCGAAGCAATCAAGCTTCAATGATTTGGGGTGTCAGTAAAATGACAACTCATGGTCTTGGTTATATATCAGATGAACCTCCTTTAGAAAATGATTCAGCATCTGATAAATCCAATAATCATAGTAAATGCCTGCATTGTACTTACTGCAATAAACCTGGTCATTTGAAAAGTGCATGTACTGTTTTTAGAACTGTGAAGGATAAGCTTCCTTCAAGAACTAACAAGAAAGGACCCAAAAAGATATGGGTACATAAAGATAAAATAGTCTATGTTGCAGATATGCTTAGCAACAAAGTCAACACACCTATCTTGGTACTTAGACAGTAGATGCTCGCGTCACATGACAGGAGAAAAGCATATGTTTCAAGAACTAAGGCCTAAAGAAGCTGGATTCGTTGGTTTCGGAGGAAACCAGAAAGGTAAAATAGTTGGAATTGGTCGCATCGGTAAAGGCTCTCTTCCCTCTATTGATAATGTACTTTATGTTGAAGGACTTAAACATAACTTATTGAGCATAAGTCAATTATGTGACAATGGGTATGAAGTCATCTTTACAGAAACCGGATGTCTAGTAAAAAGCAAGAAAGACGGATCTATTTTCTTTACTGCTAAGAGGAAACAAAATATTTACAAAATTGATCTCCCTGAACTTGCAAAACAAGATGTTAAATGTCTCATGTCTGTTGACGAAGAATAATGGATTTGGCACAAGAGATTGGGTCATGCCAATTTGAGATTAATTTCAAAATTAAACAAGCACAGTCTTGTCAGAGGCTTACCAAATCTTAAGTATCAATCTGATGCTCTTTGTGAGGCATGTCAAAGAGAAAAACAAGTTAAAACTTCTTTTCATTCAAAAAATGTTGTTTCAACCTCTAGACCACTTGAGCTTTTGCATCTTGATCTTTTTGGTCTAATAAGGACAGCCTCTTTAACTGGAAAGAAATATGGGTTAGTCATTGTTGATGATTTTACTAGATGGACATGGGTTAGATTCCTTGCTCACAAAGATGAGTCATACAAGGTATTTACTGTATTCTGCAAAAATAGTTCAAAATGAAAAAGGAATTTGTATTTCTTCTATTAGAAGTGATCTTGCGGGAGAATTTGAAAATGAAAGTTTTCAAAAATTTTGTGATGATAATGGCATCTCCCACAATTTCTCTTCTCCTAGAACACCTCAACAAAATGGTATTGTAGAAAGGAAAAATAGGTCCCTCCAAGAAATGGCCAGGACCATGATCAATGAAGCTAACATTGCAAAACATTTTTGGGCAGAAGCAGTAGTTACATTCAAAATAGAATTTTTATTAGACCTATTTTGAAGAAGACTCCATATGAACTGTGGAAAGGAAGGAAACCAAACATATCATATTTTTATTCATTTGGTTGTACATGTTATATTTTAATTACTAAGGATCAGCTTGGTAAGTTTGATTCAAAAGCTGACAAAGGAATCTTTTTGGGATATTCTGAAAGATCTAAAGCTTTTAGAATATACAATAAGGAAACTATGACAGTGGAAGAATCCATTCATGTCAAATTTGATGACAAGAAGCCTGACACAGCCATGTCAGAGCTAGATGAATTATTTTCAGAATTAAATATAGGTGATACTACAAATAGTAAACCTACATCTTCATCGTCCGGTGGTGACCAGACACAAGAATCTTCAGAAGCTGA
Source organism: Calophaca sinica (assembly GCA_037113605.1). Taxonomy (NCBI): domain Eukaryota; kingdom Viridiplantae; phylum Streptophyta; class Magnoliopsida; order Fabales; family Fabaceae; genus Calophaca; species Calophaca sinica. The sequence continues at coordinate 92,858,020 of CM073732.1, read as the reverse complement.
AGCCAGAAAGAGCTGGAATTATAAAACTAATTATCCTGAAGATCAAATCATAGGAAAACCTGGAGATAGAGTAAGAACCAGATCCTCTTTTAAAGAGCATTCAGATATGGTATTACTCTCAGAAATGGAACCTAAAACGATTGATCAAGCATTGGAAGATGAAGGTTGGATTCTGGCCATGCAAGAAGAGTTGAATCAATTCCAAAGAAATGATGTATGGAAGCTAGTTACTCTACTAGAAGATAAGCAAGCCATTGGTACTAAATGGGTATTTAGAAACAAGCTTGATGAAGATGGAAAGGTTGTGAGAAACAAAGCAAGATTGGTTGCTCAAGGTTACTAACAGGAAGAAGGTATTGATTTTACTGAAACATTTGCACCTGTTGCAAGGTTAGAAGCTATACGCATTTTACTTTCATTTGCTGCACACCATGATATAATTCTTTATCAAATGGATGTGAAAAGTGCTTTTTTGAATGGTTTTATAACTGAGGAAATCTTTGTAAAACAACCTCCTGGATTCGAAGACATTGAATTTCCAGAACATGTCTTCAAGCTTAAAAAGGCCCTGTACAGTCTTAAGCAAGCTCCCAGAGCTTGGTATGAAAGACTGAGTACATTTTTGATGAAAAATGGTTTTACCAGAGGTCTAGTAGACACTATTCTTTTTAGAAAAACGTCAAACGAGCACTTTATAATTGTTCAAATATATGTTGATGACATTATTTTTGGAACTACTAGTGAAAGCCTTTGCAAAGAATTTTCTAAGCTAATGCAGGCTGAATTCGAGATGAGCATGATGGGTGAACTAAAGTTCTTCCTTGGAATTCAAATCAAACAATGCAATGATGGTATCTATATATATCAAAGCAAATATATCAAGGAATTGCTAAAGAAATTCAAAATGGTGGATTGCAAACCTATGTGCACTCCTATGCATCCCACGTGCATTCTTGGTAAAGATAAAACTGATAAAAAGGTAGATCAGAAAATGTACAGAGGTATGATTGGATCTCTACTTTATCTTACAACTTCAAGACTTGATATTATGTTCAGCGTCTGTCTGTGTGCTAGATTTCAATCAGATCCTAGAGAATCACACTTGAGTGCTGTTAAAAGAATCTTTAGATATTTGCAAGGATCTACTAATCTGGTTTGCTTTATAAGAAATCAAAAGATTACAAGTTAGTAGGTTTCTGTGATGCTGACTTTGCTGGAGACCGAATTGAAAGAAAAAACACAAGTGGAGACTACCAATTCCTTGGAGCAAATCTTGTGTCTTGGTCAAGCAAAAGGCAAAGCACAATTACCCTCTCAACAGCAGAAGCTGAATATATTTCAGCAGCAAGTTGCAGCTCTCAACTTCTGTGGATGAAATATCAACTTGAAGATTATCTGATAAAAGAGAGTAATATTCCTATCTTTTGTGATAATACTTCTGCAATCTGTCTTACTAAAAATCCCATATTGCATTCACGAGCCAAGGACATTGAGATTAAGCATCATTTTATAAGAGACTATATTCAGAAGGGTATTCTCGAAATAAAATTTATAGACACTGGTCATCAGTGGGCTGACATATTTACAAAACCCCTTGTTGAAGATAGATTCAATTTTATAAGAAGAAATTTAAATTTTCATCTTATAGATGAATGATTAATCTCAGCGTCAGATGATATGCATCATCTCAGCATCTGGTATGACATAAGCATGTATACTTGTAAGCATTTTATTCGTCATGTGCATCATAATTCAGCGTCTGGTGAATCGGTTGCGTGCATCCGAGCGCGCACACACGTGTCACACGTGTAAAGGACTTAAGCGTCTCATCACATCTCACTGAGTCATGATTATTTATGTCTTTCGATAAAATCTTTTTACTTGATTTTACTTTTCTTTTGGCGTCTTCATTTAATGAAAAGGCAAATCTTCATTTTTCTTTTCTTTTTGATTTAATTTTTTTGGAAATGCGAAGCGATTTTTGAAAAAGGACTATACCATTTTCTATCAATTTTCCCACTACTCCACATTTTTCGCTCCATCACTTCACTCTGTTTCTACTTGCAAAAATTGTTCTTTCTTTCTCTCTCTGTGTGTGACTTCAAACCCTAAAACCTTCATTACCCTCTCTGCAACTGCTACCATGGCCGATAGAAATGTTGGACAATATACTGCTGCCTACGATGTCTTCTCAGAAGTAAAACTTATGAATGAAAACAGAATTGATTTTGAGAACTTCAAGCTCTATGGTTTTGATTTTGAAGAAGGTTTGGAGAAACTGGGTTGGAAAAATTACTTTATCTGGGAACCAGTTGATGTGCTGAGCTATGCTATAAAGGAATTCTGGGGGAATGCTTATCTACTTCCGGGAGAAATTATTGAAGGACACATCAGAGGTTTCAAGTTACGTTTCACTATAAACTCTATCGCTCAGACCATCAAGTGCCCTTGTGAAGGAATCAGTTACCATGCTAACTGGGTTGACGCTTACAGAGGTTTGGAAAACGTCAACGAAGCTCTGTTCGAAAACTATCGTGAGTTGAAGAAGAAGAATATAACTCCCACTGCCAAAGATTTGAAAAGCCACTACAGAGTATTGCACAAAATCATTGCTAAGAGCGTGATTCTGAAGGCTGGTTCAAGACATAGTGAACTATGAGCAAAAGTTCATTATGAGAAACTATATGGATGGAAAGAAAATCAACCTGCCAAGGTTGATTATCAATAATCTTATAAATGCTCTTGTCTTCTCAAAGAAAAGTGTTGATAAAAAGAATATTGTCAAGGTTATCCCTTATGGAGTTCTTCTTTCCATAATGATGATAAAAGATGGTATTGTGAGAAAGCTTGCTGATTCAACATACAAAGAAGAAAGAGATAAATACTTTGGTGTTGGTGCTGTTGTTCGTCCTGAGGTTTTTAGAGTCAACAGTCTGGTTAGAATGCAATTGATAACTGGCTCTATGATTAAGAAGGTGAAATTAGAGCAACAAGAAGGAGAAACTGTTGCGAATGTTGGAGAAGCTGAAAAGAAAACCACCAGAAGCTCAATGGCAGGTGTGAAAAGACCTGCTGAATCTCCTATAAGGGAGACAAGAAGAATGAAACAGAAGGTGGCTCCTGCACCTACTGTTAAGGAATCATAAGATAAGGACAAAATTTCCATCAGAAAGATCTTGGAGAAGAAGAAAAAACCAACAGCTGAAAAAGATGCTTCAGCGTCCGGTCAAGGGAAGCAAGTCCCTCCTCCTCCTCCAACCGTTGTTGCCTCTAGAGGAACAAAGAGAAGGTTGGTTAAATCTTCTGAGCTTAACTCAAAGTTACTTGACTTTACTGTTGATGAGTCAGTATCCATTTTTGATTCTCATGATGTTATTCCTGCACCTCCATTGTCTGTTTCACAACCACAAACCCAAACACAAACCAAGAAAACCAGAATGAGCCTACGACAAACCTCTACCCTCATCCCCTCAAAACCGACCCAAACACCATTCAATACACTCAACCTTGACCTACCACAAATCTCCTCAAATACCTCACTTACTACATACATTTCCAAACTTCATTCTCATCCTTTCAACCTATTATTCAAAGTACCTCCCATCAATCCTTTCAAACCCTACACACCTAAAATCTATACAATCACCAAAACCACTCCCACTTCATTCACCCTTACCCATAAACCTACAGACTTCAGTGGAAGGAAGAATGTCTCCTGCATTAACAAACCTCGGTTTGTTAAGTACGAGTCATACCATAGCATCTACAATCGTCCTTTCACTTGGCATTTGAAAACCTTCACCTCTGGAGTTGCCAGACTGGAGATTGCCTCTCCAATGAATTCTACTTTCAAGGATGGAGAAGACCATTTTTAGATGTCATGCAAAGGAAGATTAAGACCGAAACCTGGTAGCAGAGCAATTCCTTTCTCTGTTGACCTTCCTAAATCCCTACCTCAAACTGAACCTCTCACACTGGAGGAGTGTGGAAGGTGGATTACGGATGAAGAAGCTGCTTTCATGGCACACTGTCTTGAAATGAAGAAACTTGAAGTCATCAGACAGTTCAGAGATCCTTCTTCTGTATCCGTAAAGATTGTTCCAGATAGACAAAGGTGGCTACCTTGGTCTATCCCTGGGAAGAGGAAAGAACCTGCTCCTGGCAAGCTGCCATACAGTAAGATCGGACTCAAAGAGTATGAGAAGGCTCCTAAGAAGTTTAATCTTAAAGAATTCTCTGAGCTTCCGATTGCCAAGATCACTGAGGACCATGCCAGAAGGTTTTACCTCAGTTCTCTGAAGGAATATGAATGGAGAACTGACTCCTCAAATTGCTGCAATGCTGAGTGTAACACCCCCACCTTCGTGCTAGAACTTTTTAATTCCTTGTGTGTTTGACTAAGCTTTTCATGTATGTGAATGTGTTAAATATGCTAATGACTGGTTAGAAGATCAATTAAATTGGCACGGTGCGCGTATAGGCGAGTCGGGACACAAAAAACTAGCAACGGATGCAGTTCCAGGGGGCGCAGGGCGCCCAGACCAGGGTGCAGGGCGCCCAGGCCTCACCGAGAGCAAGCGCAGGGCGCCCAAGAGATGTTGGCGCCAGGCGCCCACTGCTGCGAAGTGGCTGTGCGCTGTTTCGCGTTTTAACTCGTTTTGGGCCGGTTCGGTGACCCAGTATGACCCATTCTCGACCTGTAAGAGTGACCATGACCCCTAGACTTAACCTAGCCCCTAAACATCAGTCTAAAACCATAAACATGATTAGAAGTTGCTCATAAGATCAACCAAGATAGAGAAAAACCCTTCTTCCCCTTTTTCCCCAATTTTGTCTTTGTCGAGGGCTCGACTCAAGACTACGCTACGAACGCGACCCGGAAGCATAGTTACTGTAATTCTTACCGCCTCATTGGGAGGAATAGGAAGAGGTAAGCCTTCTAATGATAGTTTTGTCCTTAAGAGCAATGTTAGGGTTCTAAATTATGATTTTTCCATTCCTAAACCCTTTCTCTTGTGTTTTTGCTGAAGAAAGCTTCACTAGGAAAGGAAAAGCTTGGTGTTACCTTATCCCTCTCCTAGGAGCACGAATTTCACTTGAGGTAAGGGATAGTTGTTCTCTTCTAGTGAGTGTATGGAACCTGTGCGAACAATAGGGGTGTCCCAAGACCCCTATGCCTCGTGCGGTAACGAAAAACGGGCACTATCACCACCGTGATAGAGAGACCTTCGAATTCCTCTAAATTATTATTCTCGACTTGTGATAATTTTATTGGTTGTTGAAATTGGCGTGATGATTGAGCTTTGGTTGTTTATATGCTTGATGTACAGAAATTGGTTGTTATCAAACGACAATGTAAGGAAATTAAATAACTAAATAGTAGGCTTTAGACCCTATGAAAGTGTAGCCACTAAGTATGAATCAAAGAACTCGAGTCCCCGCAATTATGTTGATATTGTAAAGCTTAAGTAGAATGTCTAAGGTTCATTTATGATGCCCATTGATTTCTTAGTATGATAATCTGAGAGAACTAGTCCTTCTAATGCCAAAGTTCCACTTGGATGTATGTGCTTAATCAAAGTTGCTAAGAATATTAAATGTTCATGTTATTGGTAGAAGGCACTAGCTAACTTATGAATTTGTGTTCTGTTGTTGTTGTTGTTGTTACTCTGTCGAAAATATTGCGATAGAGGATGTTATGGTTAGACACCTCGTTTGGTCATGTTCATGCATCTTGGTGTCGTCATTATTGTTGTTGTTGTTGTTGTTGTTATTGTTAGTAGGGCGTATCGGGCAAGGTATCCCGTGATTCAAGGTTTCCTGGCCCTACGGTTAAAAAGAAAAAACAAAGGGCGAATCGAGCAAGGTATCCCGTGATTGCGAGGTTTCGATCCTTTGGTTAGTAGGGCGAATCGGGCAAGGTATCCCGTGATCGCAAGGTTCCCGGTCCTACGGTTAAAAAAGAAAAAAAAAACAAAGGGCGAATCGGGCAAGGTATCCCGTGACGGGCAAGGTTTCCCGGTCCTTTGGTTAGTAGGGCGAATTGGGCAAGGTATCCCGTGACGGGCAAGGTTTCCCGGTCCTACGGTTAATGGGGCGAATCGGGCAAGGTATCCCGTGACGGGTGAGGTTCCCGGTCCTGTTGTTATTGGTGCACTACTGACATGGTATTCCGAACGGGCAAGGTCTCCCGGCTTCGTTAGAAGTGGATCCACATGCATATAATTATGTTCTTAGAATCACACCACTTGTCTTGATAACATGCTTGGTTGTTCGGTTGTTAGTGGTATATCATAATGTTGTGATTGATGCGGCGGCATGTGATATTTGAATGTTATGGTAATGTCTTTTAGCGTTGCGTTTGATGTTGTGACATGTGGTATTTGACAGTTGTGGTGATATGTTATGCCTTGGTGCTGGTGTGTAGACGTTTTATTGGAATTACTGTATATGCGCATTGTTCACTGATTTCCTACACTGGTTGCACTATTTGAGGTTATGACGACCAACCCTTTTGTGGCTATGCATATCCCACCGGGTATGTGTAGATATTGAGACTGCAGGTGTTGAGGATGCGAATGCCAATGAGTAATCTCGGTAGTTCGTCGGGATGGATAGAAGATTTGCATGTGTTTACTTATTAAAGTTTTTGTATTCTTCCGATGTAATAATTAGGGAAAAGGGCTCTGAATTATTGTGACATCGGGAACCTGGGTTTTTAATTTCTTCGATCGTTATTTTCCGCAAATGAGCGTGATGACTCTTTTCCACAATAACTGAAATTATGATTTGGCTTAAATAAAAAGGATTTTGTTTCTCCGTGTTTTTATTTTACATTATTACGTTGTTATAATGACTCGTTGGGGTAGAGGGCGTCACACTGAGAAAGCCACAATTCCCACAGTTGGCACTATCAGAAAAGTTACTGACACCAATCTTGGAACTGCATACTTAGATGATACGTTTTGGTGTTCAGTAATCATGCCTCTTGACTGCATGAAGATATATGTCCAATGGGCTGCTGTGACCAAGCACTTTGACATTGGATTTACTTGGAATCAATGGTCTGAGTCCTGGAAAGAGAAAGCCATGTTGCCATGCCTTGTCCCCCTAGTGCTTGAAGAAGATGACAGGGAAAATATGCAAAGAGTATACCTGGCAGAAAATGAAGGACTCTCTTTTGCTTTTGAAGCATTGAGTGTCTTTATCAGAAGAGTATAGGGAGAAGATGCTGGAAACAGGTTTGACGCTTTCACTGCTAATGTGCTTCTGCACAGAGATATTATCTTTATGGATTTGCTATATCCAGAAGATGTGGAGAAAAGAAGGGAATTTCAGGCAGAATCTGAGCAGAGAAAACTTGGAAATCTCATCAAATGGTTTATACCAAATGATGCATTCTTTCAAAGAGCTCAACAGAAGAAGGAATTGAGACTGAAGCTATCTAATTGGGTGCTAGCAGAGCATCAGAAGATGAAACCTGCACTAGTATTAGAAGCCGGACCTTCTACTTCTACTCCTGCAGTTGAGATGATCACTATTCCTAAAGCAGATTTTGAAGAAATGAAGGCCACAAACCTGAAAGTTACTCAGATGGAGAATGCCCTGAAATTACTATATGAACGTCTCAACATTCCTCCACCACCTCCACCAAACCCTTGAATTTATTCATTTTTTTGTGTGATATAAAATATTTTTTGGTACTCTTATATATATATATATAATTTTGTTCTGATTATCTGTCTATATATATCTCTATCTGACTTATATTCAAATTTTTCTAAGTCTTATTTTGACTATGATGTGCTTTACACTATTTTTGTCTGATGACAAAAGGGGGAGTAAAAGAAAGGTTTGATGAACACGTGAAAGTCTGATTGACTGATTCACCGTCCGATGTTCAAACTCCGATGGATACGCTAAAACTGAAGTATCATGCATAGCATTTCATACATAGCATTTGTGTGGTTATTTATTGCTCTAATACCTATAATACGTTGATATTCATTGATCCAGTACTCTAATAATGATCAATAAATTTGGTACAATGAAAATCCTTTTGATAAAATGAAACCAGCATCCGATCTCACTTTATTAAATGAATATATGCTCTGAGACATCTACGTATTTTTGCGATCACTCAAATGAATTTGTTTATCAACAATCGCCTTAATACCTGAATTGTTCATATATATCTAAATGGTTGAATTCAGGGGGAGACCCTTGATATTACTTTGAAATTAAATTGTTCATCAACCTTGGATATTTGTCATCATCAAAAAGGGGGAGATTGTTGGAACCTAAACGATTGAGAAGTTTAGACCCTCATTAATTTTGATGAAAACAAAGTATTTTCAAGAGAACAATTTATCTTCTAATATATCTTTGAGTGTACAGGTATCAAAGCGTCATATATATGTACAAAACACTCAAGAAAGGAGAAGAAATTTACAAGAGAATTGAATACATTCCACTAATGTCAGCGTCCGAACTCACTCCAGCGTCTTGCTAACAGCGAGCGTCCGGTAGTGTTATTCTTTCACACGTGGAATACTCAATTGCTGCGAGCATTCGTCCTCTGTTCTGAGCGAGCGTCTGATCTTTTTAATGAAGCACGTGATGATCACGTTTTTGCTCTTAGCCTCAGATTGTTCTGGAACGGAATTCGAATTTGATTTTGTGCGCTCATTTTGATGTACGAGGAAGCAAAGGTGACACCTTTAGCATAAGACAAAAACCGTACAAGGCAATTGTGAAAAGCAGATAGTACGAAAACGGTAATGTGTACTATTCTGATATTCTCTGGAAAGGAAGAAAAGGACTACATTTCAAATTACCTCACTCAATGGAAATGAGCTATTTTTACTGCAACGGTAATACCCCTGAAGACTCCTATAAATACCCCAAGGTATTCATTGAAGAAGTTAGCCAAAAACTGTGAAGAAACTGCATTCTGAAAGCAATATTACTCAAGTGAGCAATCAAGTTTCGTGCCAAGTTTCTGGTCTACAAAGAACTGAACTCAGCGTCTTATACTTTCTTTTGAAAAGCTACTCAGTTTTGAGCTTAAATCTTTTCATCCTCTCTGTGAGAGTTATTTTGATTGTATTCAAAAGAATATTCACTTTTGTAAACAGTATTTGGCCTAGTTAAGGCTTTGTTCCTCAAAGGCTCGATCGTACTGAGTCGTTTTGAGAAGTTGAGAGTATTGTCAAGTTTGTGACAGTAGAATACTCTTGAGGAAAATTGTAATCAGTTGATTATAGTGAAAAATCCTTCAGGATCGAAGGGATTAGACGTAGCTACCAGTTGGTGGTGAACTAGTATAAATCTCTGTGCCTCCTCCTTTACTGCTTTACATTTATCTTTACCTTGCTCAGTAAAACAAGTTTTCATAAGCGGTTTTATTTTCTGCATCCGGCTAGTTTCTCAGCATCCGATATACAAACAGTTTTGAAAAATCTGTGTTCGAAGTGCTTTTTACGTAAAGTTTGCGAAAAGTTTTTAACACAATTCAACCCCCCTTCTTGTGTTCACGTTCATCCAGCACATCTCAACACCAGCAATCCTCTACTTCCTACACTCGTTGCGGCCAAGGTTCTATGTCGCAAGGCAGAGGGAGGGGAAAGGAGAGTGGGGTGGGAAAGAGAGAAGGGGAGGATATATTTTGGAAAAAATTGATAAAAAGGGAGAGGGTGTGGGTAGGAATTTTGGAGGTGTGGGTAGGAGACCCCTAGTGTGATGGCTAATTAACAAGCCCAATTAGGTCTACGATACCTCCTTGAGCCACGCCAAAAAAATAGGCCCATGATTTAGGGGCCTCCCCTTGTTAATTTTACTACCCCCGCTCACTCCCTAAAAAGTCTAAAATACCCTTAGTTACCCTACCTTTCCCCTCCACCCCTTCCCCGTCTCATCTTTCTCTCTCCCTCTCTAACTCAAACTCCCCTCTTTCCCGGATTCTTATTGCCAGGGGCCTCCGGCAACAAAAATTCGCTAGTGTAATATATTTTTCAAAACTGCAAGAATCCGGGACCATTTAGAAAATTTATAACTACCAGATTCCTGTTAACGGGAACGTCCAGAAACTTGTTGACGGGAACTTCCGGAAACTTGTTGATGTGAACTTCCGTCAACAAGAATCTGGGACCATTTAGAAAATTTATAACTACCAGATTCTTGTTGACGGAAGTTTCAACAAGTTTCCGAAAAACTTGAAATCGCAGAAAAAAAAGGTGCTAATGCACCTCAGATCTGGCGGCGAATGGTGGCAGATGGACACCACATACAGAGAGGAGACCCAAAGAAAGAGGTTGAGCTTGAGAGAGAGGTGAGATTGCGGGAGGTGAGGGTTGAGATAGAGAAAGAGAAGTGGGAGGTGAGATGAGGAAGAGAGTAAGTTAAGTGGAAGGGGCAAAATTGTCTTCTTAAAAAATAGGAAGAGGTGTTAAAATTAAGTAAGAGAGACCCTAAAATCATGGCCAAAAAAAACGCGCCACTTTTACCCTCGGTACCATGGGCTACCAACCAAAGGCTATGGTTAATAAAACCTCATTTATGTATCATCATTAAATGTTTTTTTTTTCTCGGTTGTAACCAAAAAAAATCATTAAATGTTTTTTCCCAGATGATTTAATTCTTTGGCAGTCCATCAGTAGAAAATGTCTGCAACACTATTTTATATGTAACTCAAAATATTATAAGTTGATGTAATAAACAAATAAAATATAAAAAAAAAAAACTTATCCGAGAGATGATTCTTTTCATTGTCACGCTTTTCCTGTTATTCACCACTATAAGTCTATGCCATGTAGTTACATTTCTTATAAATCATAGGTTGACACTACTTTTCTTCGTTGCAGAAATTATTGGTCACTCAGCATCCATTATTTATTCATATTTGAAACATTCACGAGACCCTCATGAGACTATGGGGCTTGACAAATCAGGATCATGGTAGAGAACCCAAAAATTTATTGTTTAAATTTAGGGCATGGACGCATGGTTGTGTGTAATTCCACTGTTTTAGTTCGGAAAAATAATAAACCTTGTTACAGAGGCATTGCTAAGTAAGAATAGGCTGCCTTGGATTTACCTTAGACTATTGTACTGTTTAATTTATTTTATATTTATTTTTTTATTTTTTTTGTTTTTGGTCAATAACGACATTCTCATATCTAAACAAGCAAAACGACCCAATGGGCTACAAGAAGACTGACTAGTCCTTAAGCATCTAGGCTGAGCTCCCTATTACACACCGTAGACTAAAACAAACAAGGGAGCACCAGAGCAACTTCTAGATTCACAAGATCTAGGCACAATCTAGTAAATCCTTACTATATATATAACTCTAACTAGAAAGGAAGTACAATTACAGAACAAAAGCAAACACAACCCTAAAGCGATCATCAACCAAAAGGATCGAAAGACTATACTATTCACCCGCCTCCACCAGGCCAAAGCACAGCCTTCGTGTCAAATAATGACGGCGAGCAGAGGATCAGCCATGGGTGGCCGAGTACGAGCGAAAAAGGAAGTCCCAACCCCATCGGGCACCAGATCTGCACCCAAATCATAAGATCGAGACCTCCCATCTAAGCTAGTTCCTCTCTGAGTTTGGTTGGCACCCTCTTCTCCCCTCGCATCCACTTCTTCTTCAAGCGCATCTTCATCCAGAGCAAGGGTAGAACCACCGGAGGAACCGTAGACCAATTGAGCGGCAGGTTACGATCCATTGCCAACTTGGCAACAATATGCGCCGGCTTGTTAGTCGTTCGATGAGCCTAGTTGAAACTACACCTCAGAAAGTCATTCTTGAAGGTAAGGATATCAGTAATAATATTTTCAATTAGCTCAGTCAACTTTTTTGGTCCAATACATAGTTCAATCTTTTTTTTTTGGTCTAATGAGAATTCATAACAAAGCCCAAAGGCAACACAAACAAAAGCCTAACGGCCCAAGGCCCAACTAGTTACAAGCTTACTCAACAAAAGGAAAAAAAAACAAAAGTACAGGTCAAAGCTGGAGTAACACTAGTCAAATAGATAAATTAGGTAGCTTCCACGGAGAAGTACACCACACAATCTAGCAAACCAATAGGAGAGAACCGAATGGGAACCCTAGATGCCCCCATCCTGGCACTCAAGGCAAGGCCTTTCTCTTGCATCTATCTCCAGGTCAGGTTCGGCAAGACCATCACAAAAGATCCCTGCGGTGTATCAAGCAGTTCAGTCTTTAAGAAACATGGAACCTTGCGAGAAAAAAGTAGTCCAACCAATTACAAGTTAGAATCCCTCTTACACCTTTTTTACCATTTTGGGCGTAAGAAAGTAATGGTTTAACGGGAGCTACTTCTAGCACCCCCTTATTATCCAACAACACCCCACTCCTCCTTTTGGCCCAAAATACCCCTATTCCTACTCCCTCCCTTTCTTTTTCCAACCCACCCCTTTCCTCTCTCCCCTACATCCCCCACCTCCTGAAACGTCTCACACTACAAAAACTTAATTTATTTAGTTTTTTAATCAGCAAGCAAACTTTTTTGCCTTTTGCATTCTGGAATACAAAAAAAAATTGCTACAAAAAACAAGGCTAAAAAACTGGGAAAAAAATAAAGTGATCGAGAGGAATGATTTTAAGGGAGTGTGGGTTAGGGGTGGGAGTGGAAGGTGAGAGTGGGGTCGCTGTCAAGGGAGGATGGGGGGAAAGGGGTTCCCGATAGGGGGTGGAGGCCAAGTAGGGGTGAGAGAAAAGGGGGTGGGATTAGAGAGAAAGGGAGAGAGAAAAAGGTAGAGGTATTTTGGGATGGGGAGAGGTAGGGGTGTTGTTGGAGAAAAGGGGCGTTGGAAGCAACCCTCTAATTTAACTATTCTACTAGTATAAATGTCTTTTTTCAATTTTTTTCCTTGGTAAAAAGTGAATCCGAAAATAATTTTCTTAAAGGTGTAGAAAAACGAAAAAGTTTAAGGATCACACCGGGTAGTGCCATGGGAGGGTAGGGGAGTGGGACGGTGGAGAGGAGGGTGTGGGACCAGGAGGAGGGGAAGGGGGAGGAAAATAGAAGTGGGAGGGGTAATTTGGATAATTTAGGGGGGAGGGTGCCAAAAGAAAAAAAAAGTGAGGTAGCAATAGTCTTGATAGAAGGCCCCATAACCTATTTGTTCTATCAAAGTTATATATACGTTTGTTAAGGATTTGACCAAAAAATATACGTTTGTTAAGATAAACACCAATTTTTTGTGTGCAACTTTAGGAGTAATTTTGCACTATATCTAGGGATGGCAATTGGGGTCGGGGCGGATAGTGCTTTCCCCGCATCCATCCTCATTTATATCCATGGATATTTATGTGAGTATCGGATATCTAAGTATATCCTAGGTATTTAAGAATTTAACTTAAATAGGAAAAGAAATATTATCATACAATGTAATATAGGAAAATATTATATTAACATTGTATAATATATATATATATATATATATATATATATATATATTTAATTTTATTATTATCATGGGTTCATCCACAATAAATGAAGAAAATGAATAAAGTTAATCTCATCTCAAAGTGATAAAAAAAATACCATAGTATATATTATATATTTTATAAAAAACAATTGTTATAAATATATAGGTGTCCGTGGGATAGTACTCATGTATCTATTTATTATATATTGCGGGTATCCCCCATTGTGTTATTTTTGCCATCCCTAACTATATATATCTATATCATCTTTATGATAAAATATATATTTTTGCTAAGAAATTAAAAATCTCTTTCCAAGCATGCATGTGCTACTGCGCTAATCAATCTGAAACAATCAATTGGCAGAATGTGCTACTATTTCATTGAAAGTTCAGTACAAATGTTATTATTTTTTGGTATAAAATTTAAATAGTTTGAAGCAAATTTTCTAGGTTGGAAATGTGGGGAGTGGAATTCAAGCCGGCACATCACCTATTCAGAGCAACATTTAGACCATTTTGTGCTAATATGTGCTGTGTACAAATTCTCCAAATATTTTATGAAAAATCCAAGCTAAAATTTAGTTAGTTCAACGCAAAGTTTGGTTTATAAGATTAATTCTTTTATTAAACTAAATGTTTTTTTGTCTGACTTAAGGCTTTCCTAATTGTTTTCACACGCATGTGACAAGAATTTAGGTTTTTTTAAATGGCAAAAACATATCAATAATAAAGGGGAGTACAATAGATATTTCAACTCATTACATTAACAAGCATAAAAATAAAGGTAGCCCACGGGGGTACCCACCACACCACGCCTATCAACACCACAATTGAGTAGAGAACCAAAACGCCGCTGAGGAGGAATATCGAGGGGTGGGGGTGACTACCTACATATACATCAAAATGGGTTCGTAAACCACTCATAATAAAGACATATTTTTCATTTACCCCTATCCAGGAATCAACGCTGGGTTAATGTTGAATTAATAAAATATTCGATATGACCATTGACTAGTGGGAGCGAAGTGCAATATACGGCTAGCATAAGTCAGGGAGAGGTGGTGCCTGACTTGCAAGCTGGGCTGCACCATACCAACTCCTAAGGTCATACACAGCTATTTTAGTTTCATCTAGAAATATAAAGATCAAAGACAGCTAAGGATAGATTTTGGGCTTGCTAGCTCGAATATCCCGATAGCATGCAGCATTTTAAAAAATTAGGCAAAAAAGCTACATTATTTTTTCCATTATTTTTTTCCCCACACCTTTTAAGTTTTAAACTTTTGCCTATATATGTTCATGTAATTATCATTATTTGTTTATTTTAATAAGTGAATGATATTTAATTCATAATCCATGAACTGGTCCCTTTGGGGACATCCGATAGATTGACTATAAGTAAGGGATAATTTAGAATGGGACACATTATTCTTTGAGCAATTGAAATTGCACTCGTATAATCATTGATAATTACTTCCTCCTTTTCAATTTAACTGTCGTTTTAGAGATTAATTTTTTTTTACTATTTTCAGTGTTACATTAATTTCTTTTTTCCATTTTTGTCCTATTGTAAATTGTGCATTCATTAATGATCAATTTATATATAAAAATTGAAAAAAGGAATAAATTATAAGGATAAAATTGTAAAATTGTTCTACTTAGTAGCTTACTTAATAATATTCTCAATATTGATGAGCAAACCTTAAACAACAATTAAATTGAAATGGAGGGAGTAGAAACGTTAGTTATATTAATTCCTTCATTGATGTATTTTTGTTAAATTTCACAAAATTACATATATAAAATGGTGATTTAATTGATGGGCATTGGGTCTAGCGGAAGGGGGCTAGTTTCCCACAATATGGTGAACCAAGATTCGAATTCCCGCTGGGAGAGATACTCATATTTAGTGTTCGATGCGTCTCGAACAAGATTGCCTCCATTGGAGGAGACATGTGGGAACCAAAAAAAAAATGGTGCTTTAAATTCCATATATTTACATTCGACCCATGAAATCTTTGTAATAACAAATGTGTTTTAGTCTAAATCAGGGCAGGCCCAATATCAATTTAGGCATAAAGCGAACTTTTAGACGAGGCATTTTTAAGTTAATAATAATATTAAAAAAAGTTAATAATTATATTTTATTAATTTTTTAATATATTCAATAATTTTATATTTTATTTGTGTAGGTATTTGCTGACTAAAATAAAACTCTTTGTTGTTTTTTTTCTTAAGGAAAATGCTTGTTGGC
The DNA here is from genome assembly GCA_037113605.1 of Calophaca sinica. NCBI lineage: Eukaryota > Viridiplantae > Streptophyta > Magnoliopsida > Fabales > Fabaceae > Calophaca > Calophaca sinica. The sequence goes on along the minus strand of CM073732.1, from coordinate 92,842,300 downwards.
CCGAAGAGCAGTGTCACGAAATGGCACGAAGTTGCACTCCACCATCTGATCCTATTTTTCCATTTTATTTGCAACGCATGGGTGTATGGTTATGCGGTCCTACTGTTGTGATGTCACACTTCGTGTGAATCGTGCGTGTTTCATTTGGGCCAAATAGGAGCCCTCTTTTCTTAATAACCTACTCAATGCTCATTATTGTCAATATATTTTTTTTTCACTGCATATTTAATAGCATTTGAATCGTTAAAAATATCATTTACTTGAAATTTAAAATTTTTAAAATTATGTTGCAATTTGATTATTAAATTATTTAAATTAAACGTCCTTATAAATATAAAGAAAAGGAATGATGTTGAACAAATTTCAACAGTTTTAAAACGATAAGAATATAATTATAGATATTGAGGGTTTCATATAAAAATTATTCATTTGTATATATTTTTATGTGCATATTTTGCATTTTTTTATCTTCAAAATAATTTTTTATATTGAATTTGAGCCTTATTTTTTATCAGGTGCAATCATGTCACTTTTTCTCTCACAGAACTATATTTTTTAAATTTTATAAAACATAATATTATGTTAAAATCAAATTGATATATTATATATTTTTAAAACCACCAGTTGCGATTCAGTTGTTGGTTTTCTTTTTTTTGTCAACAATACGTAAGTAGAACAGGCGACATTAGTTTGTTCACCAGAGGCCTTTTTCTTTTCTAAAAGAAAAATTGCTCGACCTTCTTTTGTTGGGCTTTCTCGTAGCTAATTTTTGGGGTTTTATTTTAAAACATCTCCCCAATTTTATAAAAAGTCTATTATACCCATACAAAATACAAAAATACCCCTCCCTCTTATTTTCCCCTCTTCCTCATCTTCCCTCCCAATTTCACCTCACCTCTTCCTCTCTCTCACGCTCCCTCTCTCAATCTCTCCCGCAATATCTCTCTCCCAACCTCATCCTCTCTTTGTCAGTGTCCAACCTCAGGCGACGACGACGTCACCGCCACCGTTCGCCGGATTCTGAGGTGCGGCAACCCTCTTTTTTTTCCTGCGATTTCTAGCATTCTGGAATCTTGTTGACGGAATCGCCCGGAAACAAGATTCCAGACGTTACATTATTTTCAAAACATCCGGATTCTTATCTCCGGTGATTTCCAGAAGTTAGTTTCCGGAAGTTATTAGTTTAGAATTTGATAAACTTCTTGTTTGGTGCAGATTCCAGGCATCACAACCATGGGTTCTGTTCTTGTTTTTGTGTTTTTCAATGGTAAAATTACAATAGGTGACAAATGCATCACATTTGAGGGCGATACCCCTAAATCGTTTAGGGCTTCGAAGGGCATTACACTTAATGCCTTAAAGAAACAAGTTAACGACGCAGAGGTTACATTCGGAGACACCAGAAGGTTGTCTGATATCCATTACCGATACCCTATCTGTTGGGAACACAGACGTGTTCGATATGATGTTCTGAAACCTCAACATAACGGCGATGTCGAGACGATCTTCACAGTCCATGAGCAATATGCTAGCCTCGGGCCAATCGATTTATACGCGGATCTAGTGAGAAGTCCTGATCAGATTATCTCTCTCCTCAGGAAACAAAGATCTGTCGACAAAATCATCGCACTGTATACTGACCCAGATTCGTCAACCATCACTAGCTTGACACAACCTTGATGTTTTCTTGTATTTCTCAAGTGTTGGGTTTTCTGTGTTTGTTGTATTTCTCAAGTGCTAGGGTTTCTTGTGTTTGCTGTATTTTTCATGTTGCAAGTGCCTTATTTCCAGTTAATTGAATAACATTTTAATTTATGTCAACTAAAATATATATTTATATATAAATATAAATAACATGTTTGTTACAAACAAAACAAAATACATCTGATGATCATACAAATAAAGAACACGCTAGATCTAATCGGAGGCCCTAGATCTCTTCCTCCGGACATATGTCTGCTGGCAATGTTGAACGAGACGTGCTAGTCTCATAAGCTCCTGCACGAGCTCCCAACCCTCTGTGTCAGGCTGTATTACCAGGCACCCCTCTAACAATCTCTGGTCGATCTCATACGCCCTGATCCATCTCGTATCCTACAACAATATATATTATTAGTTAATCAGTACTTTATAAAATATAACAAAATCAGAATAATAATCCCAACATACCTTTGATACTGGAGCTGGCTTTGGTGCTGGAGCTGGTGGTGCTGGAGCCAATACATTTTGTGGGTAAATGTACGGGCGAGAGATCCTATGGAACCACTCCATGTAACCTGGCTCCACATCCGCCGGCTGCGTGGCACGCTAACCACCCTCGATGACATGCTCATCAAAATGAAGCCACATGTCGTCCATCTGCTGCGGATTGATCGACTACGATCTGATGTTGCGAGGATCCTCGGGAATGCGCTGCACATATCCAAACTGGTGCAGCACCCTGTTTGGTAGGTAGGGAAACATCATAGGCCCAAACTGGATGAATCCTCTGAATAGGCATATAGCTTGGAACTGGCATTCCGCCCTCACTATAAGAAATTCGTTAATTACCGACGGCCAAAAGCCGTCGGTAAACCACGAAAACTGTCATAAATGCCCAATTACCGACGGCCTACAGACTGTGCCGGGGCCCAGGGAGTTTTGCTCGCTGGTAATTTTACCGACGGCCACACGACAATCGTGGGTAATTACCGACGGCTAAACCATCAGTAACTTCGTCAATAACAAGTCGAAACCAACAAAGATCTGGTTGTATTTAGCGATGGCTTGGCCGTCGGTAAATTATCGACGGATTAGCGACGGCTATAACCGTTTTTACCGGCGAATTATCGACGGCTCCACCGTTGGTATTGAAAGGAGTTTAAATTAATTTATTTCCATTTACCGACGGATTAGCCATTGGTAAATTATCGACGGCGTAGCGACGGATATAACCGTTGGTTTTACCGATGGAGACCGTAATTTTAAATTATTTTGTTGTTTTTACCGACGGTGGTTATCGATGGCTATGCCATCGGTAATGTTTACAATTTTAAAATGCTTTTTTTTTGTTTTTCTGACAACCCAACCTGCATTTTTAACAATCAAAATACAGATAATCACCAACCAACAAGGGCTCAATGGCCCACCAGTACAATCATAAATAAGTAACATAAATAAAAAGTACAAAAATATGTAAATACGAGTGTTATAAATGTTAAGACAAAAATAAACATGTCTGTGAAGTTAAGTCAACTTACAACACAAATAAAATCCTAATCTAATCCTCCTCCTCCTTGTCGTCATCCTCGTCCTCCTCTTCGTAGTCCGGATGGCGACGGGCGGAATGGATGTTTGCAATGCTGCTTGCCAACTCTCTCAGCTGTCTCTGGAAGTCCGTAGCCTGCTTTTGTTGGCGCTCCTCTGCCGCCCGTACTGTATCCAAAACTGCCTGACGTGCTTGACAAGCCTCCTCCTCGGTTGCCCTTACTCGCTCCTCAACGGTCGCCAACTGTGCAGCCATCTCGGTAAAGTACTGAATGGGGACAGGGTTAGTACTGGCAGACACACGAGACTCCTGAGTCAGAGAGGAGACACCTGGCCTATAACGCGATGACATATCTTCGGCACCGTAGAGACGTCCCCGAGTCTTCCCCCAGCAGATTTGACCCAGCAGTCTAATCTAGTCGAGAGGTCAACCTCCCGAGGGCCACTACCTGATGTCTCCCCTGGCTGAGAGGCTTGCTGCAATGCCTCCTGAAATGACTCCTGCTCAAAAGAAAATGGTGTTAAACTAGGATAAATTACTTTTTTTACAACAAAATCAAATATCAAATATCAAATAATAAACAATAAATACAATGTTAAATCTTACATATGTTTCCCTGGCTCTCTTGTCCACCCAGGATTTGTCATTCTTTCTCTGGCGAGTCCTCATGAAGACCTCATCCACCGACACTTCCCTGCCCAACTCTTTCGCCTTAAAGAAAACAAATAATACCAAACAGACATTAACAATATTTAACAATGAAAATATGTGTTGCAATTATCAAGTGTTTAATTGAACAATATACCACCCGTATGGCATGCTCAGTGATGGAAATGGATCCACCTGTATAGACAGATCCATCCTTGGCAGAGGCACGGCTTGCCTTTGCCCGTACTGATTTCTCCTTGTATTCAGGAGAATCCCATTTCTGTTCGAGGGTTTCCATGCACTCTCGCCTATCTAGCCTGGGCGTTGGCGCTTCTTTCTCACCTCCATCAGCATCTCAGATAGACACTTCGAGCCCTTACTATCAAAAAATTTCCTAAGCTGATACTCATGCTCAGGCCGCCAGACAACTTTTGTCTGCAATGTTATAATACAAATAAGTTAGAGTACATTCAGTAATAGAAACACAATAATTGAATTAGCTTTTGAGAAAAGTAACACAAACTTACCCCAAATTTCTCGAACCAAAAATCGGCTACCTCCTCTAAAATCTCTCCCCAGGTAGGGTATGGATCCCGAAACTATGACTGGATTGTGGATGTGAGGGCTGTAGAGGCCACCTTACTTGGTAGCCATCTATAGACAAGTTATAAACAAAATATTAAATACATAATACAATCATCAACATATATATATATATATATATATATATATATATATATATAACAGTGTTAAACATATAGTGGTGATAAATTAAGTACCCTCGCCCCAATGTATAAATGTATGGCCTCTTATCTGGTGCCATCTCAGGGTCATGATGAGAGTGACATGATCCATGTGCCATCGGACCACTAGGTGCAAGCTGTGAATGTCCTGCCTTATCCTGAGTATGCCTCGATGAAATGGACGTCAAGGGTCGTGATGCTACAGGAGTAGTCGGAGATTGCAAACCCTGCTCTTGCCCAGGAAGAGGAGGGACTGTACCCATCGAATTGAAACCCGAAGTCGGGATCATGCGTATAGGTGCCTCAGGAGGAGGAACCTGAGCCTGCTAGGTCGAAGGCCCCACATCCTGACAGGTGGGTGGTGTGGATGTGTCGTCATCCAATGGTGACTGGACACGGCTAGCCTGTGCATGCTGAGCCGCCTGTGTCACCATGTGCGGCAAAATCATCCGATTCCTCCTCGTAGGAATCTTGGCCGCTTTACCTTTGTCTTTTAGATGTATCTGTCAACATTAAAATGTACAAACAACATAAGACATTAGAAATAATAAATTAACAACAAGTTAAAATATGAACTATGAAATCAACAATATCCAACACAAAATCTAAAGTAATAAACTATAAAATAGACTAAAATAACCAACGTTTTGATCATATAAAACTATTGGTCATTATAGTATTCTCTTACCTATCATTTCAAACATCATCAATATCATCCTCATCATCCACATCCATATCCACGTTAGTCTCAAACTCTGTCTGATAACTACCCTCACTATCTTCACCCTCTTCTTCACAATCCATGTCAACATCTAAAACAAACGAAATATCGACCTCTTCGTTCTTACCATGTATTTCATCATGCAAACCGAACATCTCTTCAATTTCGGTTATTTATTCAATGTGGGTCATCTCTTCATCTTGATAGGGTGTGTCTTCCTCAATGTCATCCACCTCTACACGACCTATGGGCTTTGTCTTTATTACTGCACACCATCCACGTTTATCCGTTCGTATTTCCGGATATGGTACATAATACACTTGTCTGGCCTTTTGTGCAATTATGAAATGAATCATATCGATCATATTGCCTGCCCGTCTTGTTATCTACAATATCATACTACGGATGAACTTTTGTTCCTCTATTCCATTTGGGATCAAACCATTGACAATAAAACAAGGCTACCTTGTGAGGCAATCTATGATACTCCAACTCAAATATATGTTGGATTACTCCATAGAAATCATCTCCTCCTCCTCCTGTAACCCCTTTCACATAGAATCCGCTGTTTATGGTTTTTTTACCCACAGTCCAAGTGTGTGTATGAAATTTGTACCCATTGATGAAATACTTGAGCCAACTTATGGCCCTTGACTATGGACCCCAAGCTAATGATATCAAGTTGGGATCACTCACGCTATTTGCCAGATTAGTAACCTATTCAAACAATAAATTCACAATAAGGTTAACATGTTATGTAATTTTTTACGACAAAGTGTTAGCCAAACCCCTCGTGGAGTCACTTACATAGGCCCGAAACCATTCTGGAAATTTTCCATATATACGAGTTTGAGCTGATGGATCTTCCTCATTAATGGAGTGATAGTGCAAAAAACCACTGTCAATAAAATATTAGAATCCATCAAAGATATATTTGGTAAATACAGAGTATGTGTTTAGTTTCATGTTACTTACTCAATATACGGCTTAATCTCATTGCAATTGATGAGGATGTGCACATGAGCAAACCTCCATTCACCATCACTCAACCAACGTATTTAATGTTGCCCACTAGGACATCCAAGTTAGTTGCCAATCGATAGTGTTGATGTCACGACATCATCCAACTTTATAGCTTCATTACGTTGACTTGTGGCGTACAATGATACTGTTTTGAAATAGTGGGAACAAAAATATGTTGTCTCCCTATGTAAGTAGGCGTTGCATATTGACCCTTCCACTCTGGCCTTGTTTTTTACTGACCGCTTAAAATCACTCATCATTCTGAAAAAAAACAATATCGTACATTGGAGTATCAATATAGAAAAATTTTAAGTAGGAGAAAGAAACAAAAGAGAATGGTAATGTACCTTTCAAATGGATACATCGATATTGAACTGGACCACTAAGCCTTGCATCATGTGAGAGATGGACTGGTAGATGTTCCATCGAATCAAATACTGCTGGTGGGAAGATTCTTTTAAGTTTGCATATGATCAACGAAATGTTTTCATTCAATTTGATCAATTCATCAAGTCTCAAGGTATTACTGCATAGGGCCTTAAAGAATTGACTCAATTCTGTAAGTGGTTTCCACACAAGGTCAGGCAGTGAACTAAATGCAAATGGGAGTAAACACTCCATAAAAGCATGACAATCATGACTTTTCATCCTATGCATTCTGCCAGTGTTAACATTCGCACACCTAGCCAAGTTTCAAGCATACCCATCTGACATCTTAAGCTCCTTAATCCATTTAGATACTTTCTTTGCCTCATCAGAAGATAGACAGTAAGTTGCCTTAGGTTTTGTCATTTTTCCATTGTTATTTAGGACCAATTCCAAGTCACTCCGCGCACAAATGAGGGGCAAGTCCAGTCTCGCTTTTTCATTGTCCTTTGTTTTGTCTTCATCATTCATAACTGTGTTGAACACATTATCGAAGACATTTTTCTCTATGTGCATCACATCTAGGTTGTGCCTTAACAAATTATCTTTCCAGTACGGAAGATCTCAAAAGATACTCTGTTTCACCTAATTGTGAGTAACTCCATAGCCAAGTATCTTAGGAACTCCATCCACTGGCACATATGGTAGTGCATGCTCCGAATTTCGTATTTCATCCCCTGTTAATACATTAGGCGGCTCATCCTTTTCAATCCTCTTTTTTGTGAACCCCTTTCTACTTCTTCCTAAAAATGTGATCAGGTGGTAAGAATCGACGGTGACAGTCGAACCATGAGTTTTTCCCTCCATATTTCAACCTAAAAGACTTTGTGTCGTTCATACATATGGGACATGCCAATTTACCTTGAGTGCCCTACCCGGACAACATACCATAGGCGGGAAAATCATTAATTGTCCACATCAAGGTTGCCCTCATTACAAAGTTTTGCTTCGTGGAGATATCATAAGTCAAAGCACCATCACTCCACAATTGCTGAAGCTCATCTATTAAAGGTTGTAAGAACACATCTATTTTTGCTTTAGGATTATGTGGTCTAGGTATGAAGCACGTCAAAAACATAAACAGTTTAGTCATGCACATTTCAAGAGGGAGATTATACGAGGTCACAACAACTGGCCAACATGAATATGCGGTTGGAGAAGCTTGCACGGAAGGTGTGAATCCATCAGAGCATAAACCAAGCCTTTCATTTCGTGGTTCATTTGCAAAGTCCGGATACATCAAATCAAAATGCTTCCAAGCTTTCCCATTAGATGGATGATGTAAAATGCCTGAATTAGATCTATTTTGATGATGCCATCTCATTTGAGCTACAGTCTCCGTTAACTCATACAGTCTTTTCAACCGAGGAGTGATCGGCAAGTAGAACATTCTCTTTACTGGAACGTCTTTACGCTTACCCATCCCGATCTTATGAGGAAGATATTGTGGTTCATTACAAAACTTACACTCTTGATCATTCTCATTGTCTTTCCAGTACAACATGCACTCATTTCGACAACAATGAATTTGCTCAGACTTCAAACCTAGCATGCTCACCAATCTTTGTGCTTGGTAATAATTTTTCTGAAATGCATCTTTTGAAGGACACACGGCTACAAGCATGCTTGCAAAGAAATCAATACACTTTTGAGGAACATTCCAATTTGATTTGCATGCCAAAAGTTTGACACAAATTGATAGTTTGGATTCCGGATCCCCCTCAAAAGTTTTACAGCAATTAGCAAATCATAAAAGTCTTGTGTGTCCTTATTTGGAGGCTCCTCAAAAATCTCTTCCTCATCTTCCTCATTGCCATCGTCCCCCATACCTTTGAAGTCATAGTAGGGCCCGAAGACATCGTCCACCATATGTTGCATGTTAAGGAAGGGATCATCGTTAACATCATCTCCACCACCAGTTGGCACATTACTCGGATCGATATGCGGCACTTCTTCACCATGTTCAGTCCAATACCAATAATTTGGCTAGAATCCAACCATACCCAAGTGGACTTTGATTTGAGCAGCAGATAGTATGCTTTTGCACATGCACTTGAGATAGGGACATCTAATTCCACCCTCGCTTGCAACCTGAGGTTGTGAACTAGCCTGCTTTATAAACTCCTTAACCCCCTTTACGAATCTTGGTTTCAACCCCCCTCTACCAGGATTAAGCCTGTCATATACCCAACTATGATCTAGGGGATAACCACGATTGTCCATTTTCTGGAGAATGGGAACACAAGTTATTAATTTGTGAATGTCTTAAAGATATCACAATAGCAGACAATAATAAAACAAGAGCTAGTAGCAGACCCCAGTAATGCCTTTAAGGGAATGGCAATAGGAGAACATCATCATTTCCCTTATCACTTCCTCAAGGCATTACTTTGAAAACAAATCCTTTCATATGTGAACCCCTAAGAGTTGATTTTGATGGGGATTGTGACCACACACTTAGTTACCGTCTGCGACAAAACCTGAAGTAATAGAGTTATCTCTGTGGAGAAACAAATTATAGGCTCTCAGATTACCTCTGGTGAGAACATAAGTTGTTTGTCCACAGAGAATAACTCTATTACCTCAGGTCTTGCCGCAGACGGCTGTGGATAACTAAGTGTGTAGTCACAACCCCCATCAAAATCAGCTCATAGGGATCCTCACATAAACGAATTTGTTTTCAAAATGTGGTCAAAACAAACTAGCTATATTTTTTGTACAAAAATAATTAACTAATAAATTCTAAAATACACTAAATGATCCACCAAGTTTGGGCATAATGATCATTTTGTGTAACAAGGTTACTGTAAATTGCCTCTACATCGGGCAAGAACATGTTTGCTAATAAAAACTACAGTGTTCTTGCCTGATATAATGACCACCGACAATAACCCCGCTACACAAAACAATCAAATACAACACCAAACAATAACCTAACTTATAACTAATGTGACATTACTAAAACTATATTAAATCAAAACACAAAACAGCTAGCAAACCTCTCCTTGTACTCATCTTCCAAAGGAGGTAATTCAACAATATACTATATTAAATCATATTGAAATTCAATACTAGAAATCTAGTAGTTAAAAGTAAGGCTACTCAAGCAAAAAGGGGTTGGGTCTATCATTCCTGGTGGCGTCAAACTACATCATTTCAAATTAAATAAATAACCAGCAGACCTCTCCTTGTACTCATCTTCCAAGGGAGGTAATTCAACAGTATACTAAATTAAATCATATTGAAATGCAACACTAGAAATCTAGTAGTTAAAAGTAAGGCAATTCTCTGAGAAAAAAATATTACATTTATGCGGATTCGAAGTGTTAAAACCGGCGGCATGATATATTGCCACATATGAGCATAATAAGTACACTATCAATTAACTTTTGTTTTTTTACTATTAAGGAAACATACGAAGCCCACATTATGAAATTATTACAACGTACATATAGAGCTAGCATAAGCAGCATTTGTATTGCACTAGTCCAATACAATTTAGCATTAGCAAAAATAAAAGATAAAAGGACCGAGCAACACATAAACCCAATCAGAAACTACGACAGCAACAACAACAACAACAACAACAACAACAACAAACACACAAAATAGGAATGAAAAGGGTAAGGAGGTAATAAGAAACTGACCTTGCAAGAGAGAATGGAAACGGAACCAGACAGAAATTCTGGATCATCAACAACACAAACACACAAAAATTAAAACTGCATTAGTGCTGCACAAAGAAAAAAATGAAGAAAGAAACAGAGAGATACCGTTCGCACAAAGAAGGCCAGAGAAGGGAAGCACGCCGGAAAGGAGGGGCCGGACAGAGAAGGGAAGCACGCCGGAGAAGGAGGGGCCGGAGAAGGGTAGCACACCAGAGAAAGGAAGGAAAACACGCCGCTGGAGAAGGGAAGGGAAGCACGCCAGAGTAGGGAGAAGGTCGTCGCAGGTCGCGGTGCGAACGGAGAACAGAGGGAGGAAAGAACAGAGGGAAAGTGAGAGGGAGGGAAAGAGGAAAAGTTATTAAGTTTCAGTTTTAACTTTACCGACAGCTTAGCCGTCGATACAAGTCGTCGATATTTAACGCATTAATGCACATCAAATCAAGTGCACCGGCCAACCCACCGTCCAGATTACCCACGGCTTAGCCATCGTAATCGCCTCATTTAAATAAAAAAAAATTAATATGGCAATTACCGACGGCTAAGCCGTCGGTAAATGTCTCAGTTTTTAAAAAAATTTAATAACACAATTAACACATGTCACCGTCCATATTACCGACGGCTTAGCCGTCGGTAATACCGTCACAAGTTTAATGTTTAATTTCTAATCACCTATCGACGGCTTAGCCGTCGGTAATTATCGACGGTCAAAAAGCCATCGATAATTACCGACGGCTAAGCCATTGGTAATTAGCACGAAATTGAAAACCGAGGTCGGTCCTGTTATCGGCGAAATCATTACCGACGGCCATGGGGTAGTCAGTAATAATCCGTGGATATTTTACAACATTCTTGTAGTGTCTGTGATTCGCATACGGGTCCCAGGTAACCTCCTCAATAGTCAGTCTGTTCCAAATATGCCTGTATGGCTCCACCAATCCTGCACCCTTAATCAGCTTCCAACGATAGGCTCAAGGTCATCCCTCCTGGTACTCGGGCTCGAGCTCCCTGGTGCCGAATGCAACACCCTGGAAGTGCTCGTATATCCGTGCCTAGGTGATAAATGCCAAGTTAGATACTTTATATTTGTATGTTATATGTATAGAAGTATTTAAAACAACGACATTCGTACCTATAATAGCGTCATGTAAGAGGCCACTGCCTCGTCCTATGTCTGCTGGCATCCCTGAGCTGGTCGTACATGAATGCTAATGCCATCGCTCCCCATGCATAAGTGCGAACACTGCTCAGGTCCCTAAACATCCCCAAGTATGCCACCCGTGTCAACGACTGGCTCTTGTTGACGAAGATAGTGTCGCTGACTAGGTGCAGTAGGAATGCCCTAGCTGTCATGTCTCACTGGCCATCACTGCAACACCTAGGGTACACCACTCTCCGTAGCCAGTCGAGACGAGTCGTGGGTCCCCTGTTCTTCTCAACTTCAGCCCGTGCATCATCCATGGAGACGCCTAACAGGTCATGCAACCAAACAACATCTATCTCCTTATCTAGCGCAGGCATGGTGAAGAACGCCCCTGTGACTAGAATATGGAGTATCTGGGAGACGTCATCTAGGGAGACCGTCATCTTTCCGACAGGTAGGTGGAAGCTAGAGGTATCTGGCTGCCAACGTTCCTCAAATGCATATATCAGCCCATTGTCAATTACCTTATAGCTGATGCTGCGAAGTTCTTGAAGCTCAGATTCCTCCAAGATAGCCATAATCTCTGCACGGGGCACTAAACCGACGATGCTTTTGCCATGATTTATTATCTTCAGCTCACCGCGATCCTGGTACTAAAAAAAAAAATAAGTCAATTGCATTAAAATTTAAAATGAAAACAACGTAATAAAAAATTAAGTGTTACTTACATCGCCGTGCCATAACCGTGTGGCAACATGGTCACCGTAGGTAACGAGGACTGATGTGTCCTCCGGGCCGCCAAGGAATGAATCTGCCTCATCAACAGCAGCCTAATCAACATGTGCTGCCTCATTAATGGTAGCCTCATCTACGCGTACTGCCTCATCAACGGTAACTTCAGCATGGGCAGTCTCCACCTGTGCAGCCTCATCTACGTGTGTTGCCTTATCCTGGGCAGTATCCTCATGGGCAGCCTCCACGTGCAGTGGCTCCTCATGGGTAGCCTCATCTACGAGTGCAGGCTCCTCGGGCACATCCTGGAGATGTTGACGTTGCACCGTCCGTTCTTTGCGTGACAATGCAGTGGGCCTTATTAGAGTCGGGCCGCTAGATGAAGGAACACTGGCTACTTTAAAACCACCCCTAGTGTGTTTCATATCTGTGGAAAATTCAACAACCAAATCAGCCATGTCAAAATTATGAAAAACTGAATTTACAGTCATTCCGAAAACATGTTTCCGGAAACATGTTGAACTACCAGATTCTTGTTTCCAGAATCTTCCGTCAACTTTTTTTCGGATCAATCTTATTTTTTAAAACCATTTTCAAATCCGGAAACTTGTTGACGGAAGATTCCAGAAACAAGAATCCGGTTGTTGAAAATTTGAAACTGATATTTCAAACATCCGGATTCTTGTTGACGGAAGTATCCGTCAACAAGTTTTCGGAAACATCAAATTCGCAGAAAAAAAACGCAGCAGAAGAGGGAAATGCGACCTTACCTGATGAAGAAGCTCACTGCGAGCGAGATAGAGAGGGACGACAGCGACAGAGTGACACACAGAGGAAGATGGGACGGAGGGAGGTGGAAGACGGAGGGAGGTGGTAGACGGAGGGGAGGGGAGGCGATTCTGAGATAGGAGAGTCAGAGGGAGGTGAGAGAAAGAGGGAAGGAAATGAAAGAGAAAAGGGGAGGGGAGGGGTTAGAAAAAACATAAGGGCATTTTTGTTTTTTTGGGAAGTGGGGAGGTGTAAAAATTAAAATAGGGAGGCCCCAAAATCATGGGCCCTAATTTTTTCTTGAGAGGCCTACCATTGTTTCTGTTCCTCACTAAACATACAACACACTTGTATCAAACTGCCCAACCAGGTATAATATAAAACTGTCTTTTTGTAATTGTTCTGTAAAAATATTTGCCCTTTTATGTCTAGAACAGTGCCTAAAGCACCGTGTCTATGTTTTATTGTTTTTATAAAAGTACGAAGTGATTAGTTGTTTATATCTTCAAAATATTTGGAATCGATCATATTATTTCAAAGACGAAAGTTGCTTCTAATATTCTTCAAAAAAGTTAAATATGTTTTTAGTCTCTACTAAGTTACGAATTTTTCAAGTTTCGTCCCTATAATTTTATCATTTTTTTAGTTCTCACCTTTTACAAAATTACATACTTTTTAGTCCTTGTTCAGAGACTAAAATCATGTAATTTTGTAAAATGTGATTACTAAAAAAGTGTATAAGAATTAAATTTGAAAAGTCTTAAGTTAATAGAGGCTAAAAACATATTTAATTCTTCTTCAAAATTTATTACAGCCCTTGTGGGTATAAAAATATGTTGAATATCTTATTTGTGAGGGGCTATTTGCAAGTGAGAATTTGGCTCGGGTAGGATGGTATTTTTGGTGTTTTCCATGGACCTTTTTGTGCATGATTTGATATATTGTTATTTTTTAGCCGATTATTTTAGATAAAATGGTGCATTTTTTTGTTGAGGCTTTGATAGAATGGAAAGGTGAGGAGGTTCTTTGATGGTCTATTCTAGGTTTTGCTTGCGTAAGTTTAAGATTTGAAAATGTTGCAGGTTTGGATTGATGATCAGGCGATAAGGCTGAAAGATGAGATGGAGAATTTGAAAAATAACGCAAAAATTAAACCTACATTATGTTTAGATATAGAGAGAAAATGAAAAGATAGACAAATAGATCAAAAGAAAATATCAATCAAAAAAAAAAAGATCCAAAGAAAATAAAGATAAAATAAAATAAAAGAAAAATTGTGGATTATTTGATTCTATTAGATAAAATAAGAAATACAAGAACAATTTTTCTCGATTTATTTGGTAGAATGGAAAAATAAAAATAACGAAAATAAAGAAATCATAAAATATCTTTTTCATCCATTGTAAATTTTTTAATGAAAAATAACTTTTAATTTTTTATAGATAAATAATTTTTTTTAAAAAACTATTTCAAAAAAACATAATATACTGTTTGTATTTTTTAAATAATAAAATATTATTAATAATTTTTTTCAAAATTTAAAAATAATAAAAATTTAAATAAATTATTCAATCGCACATATAAATATTGCGAAACGTTTAATTTTCCTATTTTGAAGGAAAAAAGAGTAATGGCACCAGTTGGATGTCTTTTTTTTGGCTCAACCCCTTAGATGTCTTTATTAGTATGGTTTCTATGTATATATAAAATATCATGTCACGGACAAATAGTTTCACCAAAAAAAAAAAATGTCACGGACAAATAGATATTTGCGACATGCATTGCATATAGCTACTTGAAAGAGGTCGTTTTTGTCATTCTTAATTGAAAAGGTTGTTTTCACTTGGACTCCTTGCATGCTATGCCAGGATACAGACGAGAGTCTAGATTCCTTTTTCTTCTTTATTTTTACAGTAATGTTATTTAGACACCGTTTTTATCAACACCGTATGAATACCGTATACGCTTTTATTTTTTATTTCGTTTATTTCGTTCCCGCTCTCGTCTCTCTCGTCTTGCTCTCTCTCTTTCTCTCGCACTGCACATCGTGTTTCACAGGCAACGGCCGTAGTGTCCTCTCGCCACCCGCCGCTGTCTTCCCCGCTCCGTCGTCTCGTCTCGTCTCGTCGTCCCTCCTCGATCTGGCCGATCTTTGTTGTCACGTGGTCAATTTGTTTCTCGACGAGTCCACCGCAGCCAGTAGTCATTCCCGCCGCGACACTGTGCCGCCACCGCCGCCCGTTGCCGCACGCCACGATCTGACGAGCAGCGCCGCTCGCGTCACCAAAACCATAGTTGAAGTTGTTCGTGTCTTTATTTTTCCCTTTTTTATTTTCTTTGATTTGATCAGATGGTTTTGATTTGTTTGAGTGCAGCTTCAGTGTCGATTGTTAGTAATGTATTTTTGGTAAAGAGTGTTACTGATTGTGATCTTTTTAGGGAAGGTGAAATTGCTATGGTTCTAGGTAGAATTTTAGTTAATAAGCTAGTTTAATTACTTGGAGGGTTGTTTGCTGTGGTGATTAATTGGGGTATGTATTGTTAATGGAATTTACTTTGTTATGTTGTGGTGAAGAGCTGTTTTGTGAAGCATACTTTACTTGCTAATAAGTTGCAGATAAGTTGTATAATTGTATGAACAATAAATGCATCTTGCTTTCTGTGTTAATTGGGATTTGGTTGTGTATGATTTGATTTGGTTTTCAGTTTGTATGCTGTGGGAATTCCTTGCTTTTCATTTGCATTTATGTGTTTGGGTGTGTTACAATTTTTTTTTAATGCTATGGTAAAAGAGGGATTTAGTTGCAATTGTGTACTTTGTTGGGTTTCAGATGTGCCACAAACATGATGTGATGCATAGGGATCTTAAGCCTGAGAACTTTTTGTTTGCGAATAAGAAGGAACAAAGACTCTGAAAGTTCCCGAGCCCTAATTTGTCTTTGTGGAATTTCATTTTTTTACTCCTTTGTCCTCAGATCTGCTTTTTCTCCTTGACATCCCCAATGTTAGTTGTAGATACTTCCTAGGGTTTTTTCTTTCTCCTTTTTGATCCCTTTTTTTTGTTTTCATGAATTTACCTCGCTGCTTCATTTTCTTATGCTGGCAGATTGAATTTTTGTATTTTTTTTATTTATATTTATATATCTTTGGAGTTGGGAGGTTGTTTGTATGGGATATTGGAATGACTGTTAAAATTTGGGTTTTGTGTTATTATTGGCATTGGATTTTCCTGAAAATGCTTTAAGACAATTGGTTTAATGGTGTGCATTAGTAGATATTGATGGAAGGCACTCACTACCATCCTGGATGCCTAAAGGTTGTGTCCAAGTGTGTGTATGAATGTAAAGAAACATATCTTTGGTGTTTCTATTAGTCCTTTGTTGTATGCTGCAAGATACCTACAATGAAATGTGTCTTGATGTTGATGTTTGATTATGGGAATATGTGTGTGTGTGAATATTCTTAATGACTTGCTATTGTCTCATATTGAGTTGAATGAGAGAAAGCTGATTGCTGTTAATCCAAAGGGTGATATAGTTTGTTTGTTTGCAATTTGTTCACTTGTAGTCTCCATATTAATTTGGATTGGTGGCATTGTACAGTGTATTGCTTCGAGCATGGCACCACCAACAAAGAAGCAACGGGGTAGTAGCTCAAAGGATAAAAAAGTAAGGAACTGATTAATTTATTGTATTTACATGAGTGCAAATTAATTGGCAATGACATAAATTTTATTACACGCGTTGTCAGGTACGTTTGAGGCATGCGTGTGCTCCATGCGAGTTGTTTGAAGTCAACAAGCATTTGACAGAGGCTCAGAGAGCCCAAATTGAGGCGACCCCTTTCAAGTGGGTTGTAAACATGCCGGATAATTTCCAAATTTCTTCTCTTTTGTTGTCTGAATTAGCTACTAGGTGGGATGAACAGTATGAGGGTTTTAGAGTAGGGGGTTCAGTAGTGCGATTTAGGCCTATCGATGTATGTTTTGCACTAGGACTTCCTATTGTGGGCGAGGAGTTGGAAGCCGATGAACGCGGGGAAAGTAGTACATTGTCTTTGTTTGGAGAAGACGATGTAACAGTAGATTCAATTGTTGATAAACTTGTAGAGTGTGATGAGGATGATGTATTAAATTTTTGTAGACTTTATATACTATTGTCGTTTGGAGAGTTTTACTTTCCCCAGTCCGGGAAACGTATATATTGTGGTTATATTAAGTATTTAGATAACCTACAGTCCCTTCATATGTATAAGTGGGGACAAGCCGTGCATAAGTTTGTAGTTTCAAGTTTGAAGAAAGTGTGTTCTATAGTGAATGAAGGAAAAAATGTTTCTGAAACCCATTTAAGAGGATGTGCAGCTGTCTTACATGTATATATTTGTTCGTGTGTTATATGTGTTTTGTTATTTTTACATATACATACATGTATTAAGTAATATTAATCTTTTTTGTAGATTTGGGCCTTCAACCACTTGTCTTTGGGGGAAACACCTGACATGCCTCATAGGTTCCCTTTCCCCCGTTTTTTGAATTGGCCAATTGTATGACACAAGATCAAAACAATACAAGATGCATTTCGGCAAATGTGGTAAGCATGATTATTATTTGTTTGTAGAACATGTTGAAAACTTATATACAATGTGTATTTGATGTGCTTTTTGTGTTGCCAGGTAACTGAAAACTTGACGGCAACTGGTGAGGAGCTACAGTTTGACGTGGTGAGGGATGCCTTGGAGGATGCAGAACACCAATATGTTCGTGTTTCTGAGTATCGGCGTTTGGTAGTGGAGCACCAGCATTCTCAAGAAAGAATTTCTATTCTTGAGGCAGATGTCAAGATGCTAAAAGATCAGCTTGGATCAACGACCGAACCCCATGATGCATCCCCATTGATTCCATCTCCTCACATTGATGTTCCTGTTGAGGTTGGCGATGAAGTTGGTTATGCATCCCCATTGATTCCATCTCCTGACACTGATATTGCTGATGAGGTTGTCGACGCATTATTGAGTACTCCTACGGCGCGTCATGGTGAAGATGGTGAGTACTCCACTTATATTAGTCAAGCCTAGATTGCTCGACATTAATAATATATTATATGCTGCCACCATTGTCTTCATGTTTTCAAATTTTATTTTAAGTTTTCTGCACAAGTTATGTTCGTTGAAACTGATTTTTCCAAAAATTAAACCTGCAGGTAATGCTGATGCTGACACATTAGTGAGTACTCCTAAGGGGCATGATGGTGAAGATGGTGAAGGTGGGGATGGTGAAGGTGGGGATGCTGATGGTGATGAAGAAGGAAATGAGGATGGTGGGGATGTTGAAGGTGAAGGTGAAGGTGGGGATGCTGAAGGTGATCAACAAGAAAATGAGGATGGTGGGGATGGTGATGGTGGTGAAGAAGGAAATGACGATGGTGAAGCGGGTGATAAATCAAACATCATGACAAGAGTTAAACAAAACCCAAGGCGGCGTGTGCAAAGTATGGCAACTAAGTGTCCATTCATGCACACGTATATGACAAGGAAAAAAAGGACTGCCATGCAAAGAGCAACATGGCAAACTACGAAAAACGCATAGCGTCTCTTGGGTTGTGTTGAAGACTTGTAATCTTTTGAGTTGTTTGGGCCGTTGATACTTTTGGGCTGTTGTTTTTGACTTGTAATATTTTGGGCTATTGTTTAAATACTTATGTGATGAATTACATTTAGTAGTAGTATGTTTGTGTAAAGTTATGTAAAGTTTCCATTTCAGTAATCTATGAACGAAAGGTTATGAATTACATTTGGTATTACTGTGTTTGTGTAACAGGTTAACATGGTGTGTGTAAGTGGTTTACAGGGTATGTGTAAGTGTGTAAGTGGTTAACAGGGGTGGTATCAGCAAGTTATGCAAGTGGTTAACAGGCTTTGTGTAAATGGTTAACACAAAGTTATGTAATGGTTAACAAGAGTTCTGTAAGTGGTTAACCACTTTTAAGTCAAAAGCAGTATTTTTTAAGTGGTTAATAGGTTCCTGTAAGTGGTTAACACAAGTTATATAAGTGGGTAACACGTGTTGTGTAAGTGGTTAACACTGCATGATCTTTGAGATGCAGTGTAGTTCAAGTGGTTAACAAGCTTTCAGAGTGGTTAACACATGTTGTGTAACCTAGGTTAACAAGCTTTTTGTAGGAATTGAATGTAAACATATAACAGACCATATATGGAACTTCATCAATCTTGCGACTTCTATGACAGAAATAGACAAGTCCATGGAAAATTCTCCTACTCTGGTGGAACACAATAAATTCTTAGAGGATATGTGTAAGTGGTTAACAATACTTGTGTAAGTGGCTAACACGCGTTGTGTAAGTGGTTAACACGTGTTATGTAACTGGTTAACAAGAGTTCTGTAAGTGGTTAACAACTTTTAGGTGAAAAGCAGTATTTTGTAAGTGGTTAATAGGTTCCTGTAAGTGGTTAACACAAGTTATATAAGTGGTTAACACGTGTTGTGTAAGTGGTTAACACGCGTTGTGTAAGTGGTTAACACAGGTTATGTAACTGGTTAATAAGAGTTCTGTAAGTGGTTAACTCATGTTGTGTAGGTGGTTAACACGTGTTGTGTAAGTGGTTAACACGCGTTGTGTAAGTGGTTAACACAGGTTATGTAACTAGTTAACAAGAGTTCTGTAAGTGGTTAACTCATGTTGTGTAGGTGGTTAACACGAGTTCTGTAAGTGGTTAACAGAACTGGTGGGATGCAGTGTATTGGTTAACAGGCGTTCGCTCAAGCCAATCATTTTCGCTTAAGCGAATTATGCAGCAAAATTTATTGAATATTTTTCCTGATATTTTCGCTTGCGAACCCGTTTACCAAATGAAAAAACAAAGACTGCAAGGTGCATATTCTCGAGCAAATTTCGCTCAGCGAACCTCACTCGCTTAGCGTATAACACGTACTTTTTAGACCCATGTCCGAGTAATTTTCGCTTAGCGAGTACAATTAAACTTAGCGCAGAAAATGAATTTCCCACACCCACTTACGAGTAGTTTTAAGCTTGCGAATTTCATTAAACTTAGCGCGTATCATCATTTGTTGAAACTGTCGCATCTGTTTAAAACTCGCTTGAGCGAGTGGAATAGGCTAAGCGAGAGTTCTAAAATTTTGAGTCTTAAAAGAAAAACCCAACGCACGAACAAGGTATTCCTTTGCATTTCATCATTTCACTCACTTTGACCGTCCCTCACCTCTTTCCCTCTCGTCTCAGTTTTATCATTCTCCACCCCCAAACCCTCTCTCATTCCTCTTCATCTTTCTCGTTAGTCTCTTCTGACGTTCAAAGGAACACTTTCTTCAGTTGCAAATACGTCATTCTCATCTTCATTCTCAGTTTTCAAGTAAGTAGGCTTGTGAAGTTTATTTTTATTGTTATTTTTTCTGATTTTTATGATTTTGAGTGGCTTGTTCTTTTAAATTAGGTTGGGATTATTGGTTCTGGAATTGGTTTGTTCTAATTTTGGGTGTATTTTGCAAATGTAACCCACTATTTTGACTATTGTTCTCACTTGTTTGTTTGTTCTTTGCCTAAGATTGTGGCAAATGTTGGATTGTTTTGATGAATGTTTGGCATTCCTTCTTATGTCACTTTGTTCATGCTTCAATGTTTGTATGGATTCCCACAACCCACATGCATGTCTTTACAATTTCTGAAATTTTGTTGGGTTTGGGGCAAACATGTGAAATTAGGGATTTGAGATTGAAAAATAGGGATTGGAGGGTGTTGTTGAAAGTGTTGTTTGAATTTGGGGCACAATGTTAAAAAGTCTCAAATTTGGTTAAGCAAATAACTTGTTGGCATCCAAAAATTCACTGTTTGATTGTCTAATTTGTTAGTGCACTTTGCATTGTTTTGAAACATTTCAGGATGCCTCCAAAGAAAACAGTTCACGAAATACCACGTAGCAAGAAAAGGAAGGGCAAAGCATCCGAAGCAGCTTCTCATGATGATGAACCAGTGGAAGAACCAACGCAGCTTCCGCAAATGCCTATGGAGCCACTTGACAAAAGAAGATTCTTGACCGTGCCAAACAACAAAGGTTCATGACACTTGAGACACGGGATTTATTGTGTGAACGCAAGGTTGTGTTGGAGGAGGGAGAGCATGATGAATTTATGAATGAGATCAAAAGAAGAAAATGGGAGAAGCTGGCTACACCTGTGGAGTCGGTAAATGATCTGATTGTCAAAGAATTTTACGCAAATGCTTGGCGGTGAAAAGAGGAGAAAGCCGTAAAATCCTATGTAAGGGGCAACTGGGTTCCCTATGATCGTAAAGCTATAAGTTATTTTTTGGGGAATCCCCTTAATGTAAAAGAGGGTGACAAGTGTACATATCAGAGACTGATTGACAACAGAAATACTTTACGAGGATGGTCAGCAAGGGACGTGGCTGACAACTTGTGCATTCCTGGAAGGTCATATGTGGAAAATGCGCAAGGTCAACCATTGAGAATTAAAAGATGTGATATGAGAACAATTGCTCAAATTTGGACTAGCTTCATGCTTTCCAACATAGTTCCTAACTCTCACACTTCGGACATCCCAATCCTGCGAGCTTATCTCATATGTGGTTTTATCAGAAAATGGAAAGTCGATATTGCTGCTATAATCTCAGCGGAAATACATCAATTTGTTCTTTCAGAGCAGGCTCAAAAACCATTGGGCTTTCCGGCATTGATTACCGGATTATGCTTGGCCCATGGTGTTGATGTCCCGAGCCATCCAAAAACAAAGTCGAGGATGCCGATCAATGCTAGTTTTATCAAGAATTATTGCCTCAATCCAGTGAGCAAGAACTTGGAGAAAGCTCACCAACTCAGCACTGCTAGGGCACCTCCAATGATTTCAATGAATCCAATGGAGACTCGCCACCGCTCATCTCACTCATATTGAGCAAAGAACAGTCGCCAACCATAGGGTGTATACAAGCTTAAATGATTCCTTCCAACGATTTACTCTGCATCGGCATCAAGGAGATGCTAACTGCTTCCATGGCCCACACCGGATATGTTTCTTTGCACATGTTGCATGGCACTGGGACACCCAATTTTTTCTGAGGGGGCGTAAAATGTGGAAGAAGCTGGAAATGAAGGACAAGTCAAGGACAAGTTGGAGATGATGGTGGAGAGGAGCTGAATGAAGAGGAGTTCATGGACGACATCCTGAGACTGATTACTTCTCATCCCTTATCTTTTATTGCTCTTAGTAGTTGTAGTTTTTGTATTTTTTTTTTAATTTCTGTGTTTGTAAATATTGCTTGGTACACTCATGTTGTTTAAGTGGTTAACACGTGTTGTGTATATCGTTAACAGGCTTTGTGTAGGAGTTGAATGTAAACAATTTTGTAACCATATATGGAACTTTATCAAACTTGCGTCTTCAATGACTGAGGCTTTGCTTGAAGCATCTAAGTTGTTTTCAATGCGTTGTCAATAATTCGCCGAATCATCAGTATAAGACATTAACCATGTTTGCAAATTGTTAACCACGTTGCGAATACTTTATAAATTAAGTTCATAAAGAACCATTTACATAGGGTTGTATATCTATATCTATATACACTTCTTTAAATCATTCTGCACAGGTACAAAAAGCTCTAAATCTGCACAGGTACAAAAAGCCCTACATCCTTTGTAGGACCGCAGCCATGTCCTGAATGATGCAAACATGTGGAAGGAATGATCTGTGATGCAAACATGTGATACAAAAAGCGACACAAAGCAGGTTGGGTTCCGACTAACCTGTACCACCAATAAATATTCATTAGTAAAGTGGCGGTCCCTAAACAACACAGCACGATATTAACGAGTAAAACAGAAGACTTGAAGACACCATACCGTCATGCAAAAAGTATCTTCCAACCCATACAAATATGTCACAAGCGTTCTCAAAATACATATGCCACGCAGCAACAAAAAAAACCCATAAAGTGCTTAATCTTCCTAGGTTTCCTCGACGATCAAATTGTCACCAATTTGTACTGAATTGCGAGGATCCTGTGAAGTCTATTTGAGAGATCAAGAGATCCATGTATGACAAATTACCTTCAACCTGGACAACACCATATAAGAATCTCAAATAAAAGACCAATATTTGGACAATAAAGTACACATAACGAGTCTGTGTATACAATATTTGGATCCTGTAAAATTTTAGGTTTCCCTCAACAAATAGTACATGCCAGTTATCCGGAAATTCTATGGACAACACCATATAAGAATCTCAAATAAAAGACCAATATTTGGACAATAAAGTACACATAACGAGTCTTGTGTATACAATATTTGAATCCTGTAAAATTTTAGGTTTCCCTCAACAAATAGTACATGCGAGTTATCCAGAAACTCTATGACCCAACAAATAAAACCATCAAATTATACAAATTCTACACATAAACCAAACCACAAATTCTACACATATAGCACAATCTTATAATGGACACGAACCACGGTACTTGCATCCAGCAAATCTCCACCGGTCACGACCTCAACAGATGATTCTACACGGATATTGCTTGTGCTCTCATTATCCACCCTCCCACCATTGGCCTGCAACACATTTGCAAAAAAATAATGTAAGATGCAATAGTACTCCTTCTTTCTTAGGAAGAATACATAACATTATAACAAAGACACAATACATGTGTTTTTGGACTTGGAAAAATCGGCAGCTTCTATATTTGCTCAATATTACACACAATTAGATGCCTCTGTATAGAGAAAGACCACATGTAAAATACTACAATAAACCAAACCACAAATTCAGTACATATTTAGCACAATCTTATAATGGACACGAACCACGGTACTTGCATCAAGCAAATCTCCACCAGTCACGACCTCAACAGATGATTCTACATGAATATTGCTTGTGCTCTGATTATCCACCCTTCCAATATTGGCCTGCAACACATTTGGACAAAAAAATGTAAGATACAGTAGTACTCATTCATTACTGTTTGAAAGAATACATGTGTTTTTAGAGGATGTTACAAAAGCGGCTTCTGCGATCGTTAAGCGGCTTAAGTTTTTACGGTAAATGATGTGTCGCACCACGGTTAACACATAAAATCTCGAGGAAAAAACATACCCTAGTAGTCTCTTGATCATCACTTCGCTTGGTTCGCTTCCTCAACCTCTTGACAACTTTGTCAACTACGTATATTTTTCTCGTTTGTTGGAGGACGACCTTTACGTTTCACTCGCAATGGACTCAGATTGCGGGAATAACGTTTCCATCTCTCCCGTAATATTATTTGGAGTCGAGTCATCATTTGAGCTACGGTTAACATGATTCGTCGTAGCATCTTTGGAGGGCAAATTAGATATAAATTCATGCAGATTATCATGGAGCGCCTTAGTTGCATCTTCAGACTCTGCAGCCAATTCAGCAACCTCATAGAAATGCTTGCACAAATTGTCAAACCTGTCCATTTGTGGCCTCAATTCCTTCACACTGTAGCTGCTCTTAATATAAGAATGCTTCCTTTTGATATTTTTGCTCCATCTTGCCAAAACATACTTCAATGGCACGTTTTGCACCCTTTCTTGGGTATAGACACATAGCACATGACGACACAAAATACCTCTAAACTCAAACAACGAGCATTCACAGATCACATCATGATTGTCACGATTAAAAACAACTTCACAGGTACGTTCTTTTGTTCTATCTCCAACTAACAAATCCTCCAAGACATGGTATGTAGTAACGTTACCCTCCATAGTCTTTAAGAATGCAGCACAATTAACTTTACCCCTAAATTCTGCTTGAACCTCCTTAAACTTGGCATGAGTGTATTCACCCTGGAATTGCTTTTCGATTGACGAGGAAGAAAAACAGGGAATTGTTGTATCCAATGATCGAAAATCAGCTTCAAATTCCTTCTCTGCTCTACTTTTAAGGGCATTATCATACTGCTTTACAAATTGATGCAAACTGGTAGTGGAATTGATATATCCATCAAAGAAAGCATGTATGCTCTCACTTCGCTGTGTTGTCGACATACCTGCCCAAAAACATTTCTTCAGCATAATCGGTGCCCATCTATGACGCTCCGTGTACAGCCCACTCAACCAATCATTATCTCCCAGCTCAAATTTCTGCACAAAAGAACACCATTTTTCTTCAAATGCGGCCGGTGTCAATGTATCATAAACCGCTTCTTTCATCAAACTCTTGATCTTTTTATATTCACCATATCTACTTAGCTTTTCCGGGATTTTTTTCATTATATGCCATAAACACCACCTATGTCGAATGTTGGGGAAGACCAACTGAATGGCATTTTTCATAGCCCTACATTGGTCAGTCACAATACCCGTAGGGGCCTTTCCCAGCATACAACGAAGCCAAGATTGGAAAAGCCACACGAATGACTCTGTGTCTTCCGATGAAAGCAAACCACATCCAAGTAAAGTTGACTGGCCATGATGATTCACACCGACAAATGCAGCAAAGGGCATGTCATATTTATTGGTCAAATACGTTGTGTCAAAGGTCACAACATCTCCAAAAGATTCATATGCACTCTACTTCGTCGACCCAAAACACATTCTTTACATGAAAATCGTCATCCAAGTCTATATCATAAAAGAAACTTGTATTTTGTTCCCTCATTTGACAAAAATACCTTATCAAGGCTTTGCCATCACCTTCTTTTCCAATGGAGCGTCTTTCCTTGTTAACATAATTCCTCACATCTCTTTCGAAAATGTTATATTTTCATGGCCTCCACCGTCAGTAACAAGAGATTGGAAAGTCTTGTTGATCCTCACCCCCGCATCATCGTTGATTTGAATTGTTCTCCTTACATGCATGTTCAAATTCTTGTTAGCCTTGAACATCCTTGACTTTGTCGGGCTAATCTCATGAGTGTGGTTAGGTTCAAACTTGTTAATGTACCACAATCCATCTTTTGCCAACTTAGCAGTAATATTTGCTGGACAATTTTTGCTTTGCCTAAGCGTCTTCAACGAACATGATTTGTCTGACACACCTTTTCCTTCTCTTGCGCATGACAATATTATGTACTTTATCTCCCCATCCTGGCCTTTTTTTGATGTTCTGATCTTCCAGCCAAAACCCTTTACAGAAGCATAATTTGCATAAAATGATTTCAACTCATCTAAAGAAGAAAAACACATCCCTGCTGTAGGCTCCCAATGTGCATCTTCACCATTAAAGTCATCAACTACATTAGCTTCACCATCAATGCCATGACATGTATCCATATCTACAGAAGTAAAACATCTCACTGATGTAGGCTCCCAATTTGCATCTTCACCATTAAAGTCATCAACTACATTAGCTTCACCATCAATGCCATGACATGTATCCATATCTATAGAAGTAAAACATCTCACTGATGTAGGCTCCCAACTTGCATCTTTAACATTAAAGCCATCAACTACACCATCAGCATCATGACAAGTACCCAAATTATTTGAATTATCCATCAACTTTCAATTGGAGGTGCCACACCAAATCTACACAATAAACCAAAATCAAATTGTTCATAAGTTATGCCACAATTATAACATGGAGATGAGCCTGAAGACATTCTTCTTACAGATGATATACCTAAGGTGGAACAGTTCAGAGAGGCAAGAATCTTTGGAATTGCACTAGTTTCCATTTGAGACATAACAGGATTGAAGTTCAGTAACACATATGTTAGCATTTTTTTGTGAAGGTGAAATTTCAAGATCATAGCATACTGTAATTGACACAATTTAGGTGTCTTTAATCTACCGCATGACGATGGGAAAATTAAAAGAAATGTGTGTCATAGGATTCAAGCTAGGTGCATGAAAAAGAGGCATGTTTCCGGTGGTATTTACAATAGAAAGACCAACGAGGCTAAATGGTAGATGAAGGAGTAGACTAAGAAATACCATATGTGGAACCACTGAAGAGAATTTCAATCTAAATGACCATGACCCTCAAGAGTACATTTGGTTTCTAACTAAACACCTCGGCATTATTTGACCCATTTAGCTAACGCACTGGTTATAATCAGACTCCTTTGGAGAGACCTCTTCGCCCAAAAGCTACTCTTGAGAAAAACCAAATATGTGCAAGGTGATCTAGCTAACTTCCGCTTACGATAACAACAATTTACAAAAACAACTCTATAATTGAATAGCTAAGCAGATTTGCAATGTGTATAAAACAAAACATTATGTTTGTTCTGTCTAGATTCAAGGAATAAATATCAAACCCGACCAAATGCAACAATAACAAATGCAGGGGGAACCTATGGGAAGACAACAAAATATAACCAAGCTTGTTCATAATGAATATTATCTGTATTAATCCCTCACCCATGATCACTGCAGAATGCAGATGTTTACTTTAAAATCAAGTTAACCACTTACACAACTTACATTAACCACCTACACAAGCCCAATTAACCACTTACGTAACTCATCGTTAACCATTTCCCCACACGCTACATCTCAAGTTCTTTTAATGGAGCTTAATGGAGAAGGGTATAATCCATTTTTAGTTAAGATCATTATTTAAAGAAACATTCAAACACTTACTCTAAAGTATTGTAAAAACTTACAACAACAGAAATTATATATGAAGCAAACACAAGAATTTATGCAATACTAACCCCAAGGTACCAATTCCTCAGCTATAAAATCTGGATGCCCATCAATGATTCATGAGTTGCAGAAAAACAGAGGTGAAGCAGCAGCAAAATCGTCTCTATAAGCGAGAGAAAAAAAGAGGATGGATGAAGGAGGAGCAACAAATCGTTTCTGTTGCGCAAATCTTCTCTCTCTGTTGGGCAAATCCTCCCTGCTGCGTGTGAATTCACAGTTCGATGAAGAAGGAGCAGAAAAGCTCTGTCTTGCGTGCGTGGATGAAGGAAAAAAAGGATGGATGAAGAAGAAAATGGACAGGGATCGATGAAGAAGGAGCAGAAATGCTCTCAGTTTGCTGTTCCGTGAAATCGATGAAGAAGGAAAGGGATAGGGATCGATGAAAGAGGAGCAGGTTTGCTGTTCCGTGAAGTGTACAGAGGGAAAATTAAAATAAAAACAAACAAAAGCGAGGGAAAGGGATATAGAGGGAAAGAGGGAACGTGGGAGTCTCACGTGATTTTAAAACTCTCGCTTAGCCTATTCCAGTCGCTCAAGCGAGTTTTAAACAGATGCGGACAGTTTCAACAAATGATAATACGCGCTAAGCGAATGAAAATAGCTTAAGCGAAAACTACTCAGAAGTGGTGTGCAAAAATTTCATTTTCTGCGCTAAGCGAATTGTATTCGCTTTAGCGAAAATTACTCAGACATGGGTCTAAAAAAATTTGTGTCATACGCTAAGCGAGTAAGTTTCGCTTGAGCGACATTTGGTTACACCTTGTAGTCTGTGTCATGCGCTAAGCGAGTGATTTTAGCTTGAGCGAAATTTGCTCAGAATATGCACCTTGCAGTCTTTGTTTTTTGACGCTGGGCGAAAGGGGTTCGCTTAAGCGAAAATATCAGGAAAAAAATTCAATGAATTTTGCTGCATAATTCGCTTAAGCGAAAATGATTGGCATGAGCGAACACCTGTTAACCAATACACTGCGTTCTGTTAACCACTTACAGAAATTGGGTTAACCAACTACACAACATGAGTTAACCACTTACAGAACTCTTGGTAACCAATTACATAACCTGTGTTAACCACTTACACAACGCGTGTTAACCACTTACATAACACGTGTTAACCACTTATGTAACTTGTGTTAACCACTTACAGGAACCTATTAAGCACTTAAAAAATACTGGTTTTCACTAAAAAGTTGTTAACCACTTACAGAACTCTTGGTAACCAGTTACATAACCTGTGTTAACCACTTACACAACGCGTGTTAACCATTTACATAACACGTGTTAACCACTTATGTAACTTGTGTTAACCACTTACAGGAACCTATTAAGCACTTAAAAAATACTGGTTTTCACCTAAAAGTTGTTAACCAGTTACAGAATTCTTGGTAACCAGTTACATAACATGTGTTAACCACTTACACAACGCGTGTTAACCACTTACACAACACGTGTTAACCACTTATATAACTTGTGTTAACCACTTACAGGAACATATTAACCACTTACAGAACTCTTGGTAACCAGTTACATAACCTGTGTTAACCACTTACACAACGCGTGTTAGCCACTTACACAAGTATTGTTAACCACTTACACATATCCTCTAAGAATTTATTGTGTTCCACCAGAGTAGGAGAATTTTCCATGGACTTGTCTATTTCTGTCATAGAAGTTATGAGATTGATGAAGTTCCATATATGGTCTGTTATATGTTTACATTCAATTCCTACAAAAAGCTTGTTATCCCATCAATTCCTACAAAAATTCCATATATTATCAAGGGATTTATCCCATCACGTGTTAACCACTTACAGAACACGTGTTAACCACTTACAGAAAGCCTGTTAACCACCTGCATAACTTCATGATACTATCCTTGTTAACAGCGTTTATGTAAATGGTTAACACAGTGGTTAGTTTATGTTATTAAAGACGCAAGATTGATGAAGTTCCATATATTAAGGTATATTGTTTACATTCAATTCCTGCTGATTATCAAGGAATTTATACAGAGACTTCCACTAGTAGAAGTCTTTTTAAATATGTACCTTTATTATTTGCAAAGACTTCTACCAGTGGAAGTTATGTATAACACCGTTAACCACCTACACAACATGGGTTAACCACTTACGTAAAGCCTCAAGTAACGCTTGCATGAATTCGTGATACTATCCCTGTTAACCCCTTACACAACTCCTGTTAACCACCTACACAACATGTGTTAACCACTTACAGAAACCCTGTTAACCACTTCAAAAGACATTGCATCTCATCACAGAGTATGTTAACCACTTATACAACACGTGTTAACCATCTATACAACATGTGTTAACCACCTAAACAACATTGAAGACGTAGGAGAATTTTCCATGGACTTGTCTATTTACTCATTAAAGACGCAATGTTGATGAAGTTCCATATATTATCAAGGGATATTGTTTACATTCAATTCCTGCTCATTATGAAGGGATTTATCACATCATGGAATGAAAAGTTATCAGCCTACAAGCCTGGTTAACCACTTACACAACTTCTGTTAACCACCTATGCAACATGTGGTAACCACTTACAGAAAGCCTGTTACACAATCGATAACAACTTACACAACGCTGCTACCACTTGCACACGCTGCATATCACAGCGTTAACCATTTACATAAACCCTGTTAACCACTTAACCAACCATGCATCTCAATTCAAAATATATACCACTTACAGAACCCCTGTTAACCATATACGCAACATGTGTTAACCACTTAAAGAAAGCACTAACCACCGCATGCATTAATCGTAATTCACTTAAAAATTGTTAACCACTTACACAGACCCTGTTAACCACTTACACAGACCCAGTTAACCTGTTACACAGACACACTACTACCAAATGTGAAACTTGACATAATTGTTGACAAACACTGTTAACTTTACATAATTGTTCAACTAACAACCCAACAGAATGCCATCAAGTGATTTATACATACTACAATATATACCATCACATAAGTATTTAAAACAACAGCCCAAAAGTTGCTAACGCAAGTAGCTCCAAACAACTCAAAACATTCTAAGTCTTCAAAACAACCAAAAAGATGCTATGCGTTCTTTGTAGTTTGTCTTGTAGTCCTTTGCATTGCAGTCCTTTTTTTCCTTGTCATATATGTGTGCATGAATGGACTCTTAGTTACCACACTTTGCACACGCCTCCTTGGATTTTCTTTAACTCTTGTCGTGATGTTTGATTTATCACCATGTTCACCATCTTTATTTCCTTCTTGACCACCATCACCATCCCCACCATCTTCATTTCCTTCTTGATCACCATCACCATCCCCACCTTCACCAACTTCATGATCATCATTACCAACACCACCTTCACCATCTTTACCATGACGCGCCGTAGGAGTACTCACTAATGCGTCAGCGTCAGCATTACCTGCAGGATTAATTTATGGAAAAATCAATTTCAAGGAACATAACTTGTGCAGAAAACTTAAATATAAATTGTATTTAACCATGCCTATAAATATAGTACTTCTTAACAAATTGCTTTTAGCTATATCTATAGGATCGCTTTACATGGAATTGTTCATAATGATTGCATACTTCCCAGTTGGTCAAAATGCACTTCAAACCAAAATTAGCATTAATTACCTCGTTGAGTTTTCTTACGCAGCATGACTTATAAAACCATAGTTTGGCTTTTCCAAAGAAACCAAATGAACATTTATATTAACCAACAACTAAATGAGGTATTTATATAGCAAAATCAGCTAGGTAAGAATGTCAAATGGTAAGATGATTCCGTGGCCTAGAAGGCTACAATACGACTGCATTATGAAAAATTAATATAAGTGGAGTAGTCACCATCTTCACCATGACGCGCCGTAGGAGTACTCACTAATGCGTCAACGTCAGCATTACCTGCAGGATTAATTTATGGAAAAATCAATTCCAATGAACATAACTTGTGCAGAAAACTTAAAATAAAATTTGATAACATCAACCACACAGGCATTTAATAACAACCTCTTTCAATATCCATGGCTCCTTCATCGCCAACCTCATCAGCAATATCAGTGTGAGGAGATGAAATCAATGGGGATGCATCATGGGGTTCGGTCGTTGATCCAAGTTGATCTTTTAGCATCTTGACATCTGCCTCAAGAATAGAAATTCTTTCTTGAGAATGCTGGTGCTCCACTACCAAACGCCGATACTCAGAAACACGAACATATTGGTGTTCTGCATCCTCCAAGGCATCCCTCACCACGTCAAACTGTAGCTCCTCACCAGTTGTCGTCAAGTTTTCAGTTACCTGCCAACACAAGAAGCACATAAAATACACATTGTATATAAGTTTTCAACATGTTCTACAAACAAATAATAATCATGCTTAACACATTTTGCCGAAATGCATCTTGTATTGTTTTGATCTTGCAACGTACATTTGGCCAATTCAAAAAACGGGGGAAACGGAACCTATGAGGCATGTCAGGTGTTTCCCCCAAAGACAAGTGGTTGAAGGCCCAAATCTACAAAAAAGATTAATATACTTAATACATGTATGTATATCTAAAAATAACAAAACACGTATAACACACAATCAAATATATACCTGTAAGACAGCTGCACATCCTCTTAAATGGGTCTCACAAAGATTTTTTCCTTCCTTGACTACAGAAGACACTTTGTTCAAACTTGCAACCACGAATTGATGCACGGCTAGTCCCCATTTATAGTTATGAAGGGACTCTAGGTTATCTAAATACTTAATATAACCACTATATACACGTCTCCCGGTCTGAGGAAAGTAAAATTCTCCAAACGCCAGTAGTATATAAAGTCTACAAAAATTGGATACATCGTCCTCAACACACTCAACAAGTTTATTAACAATTGCATGTATTGTTACACCGGCTTCTCCAAACAAAGATAAGGTACTACTTTTCTCGCGTTCATCGGCTTGCAACTCCTCACCCACTATTGGGAGTCCTAGTGCAAAACATACATCAATGGGCCTAAATCGCACCACCGAACCCCCAACTCTAAAATCCTGATTCGGTTGATCCCACCTGGTTACTAATTCTGACAATAAAAGCAAAGAAATTTGAAAGTTGTCCGGCATGTTTACAACCCACTTGAAGGGGGTCGTCTCAATTAGGGCTCTTTGTGCCTCGGTCAACTTCTTGTTCACCTCAACCAACTCTATTGGAGCACAAGCATGCCTCAAACGTACCTAACAAGTATGAATAAAAATTTTGTCATTGCCAATTAATTTGCACTCATTCAAATACAATAAGTTAATCAGTTCCTTACTTTTTTATCCTTTGAGCTACTCGCCCACGCTTCTTTCTTGGTGGTGCCATGCTCATAACAATAAACTGTACAAAACTATTCATCCAAATTAGTATAGAGACTACAACTGAACAAACTAGGCAAAACAAACTACATGTTACAGAACAGTTTTAACCACACAACTTACATTCAACTCAGTTTACATTTCAACTCAGTAATAACACTTCAAGTTCGTTTAATGGAGCTTAATGGAGAAGGGTACAATCCATTTTTCAGCTAAGATCATTATCTAAAGAAACATTCAAACCCTAACTCTAAAGTATTGTAAAAACTTATAACAAAAATGATATATGAAGCAAACTTATACTAAAATTTTACCCAGTTTCAAAATCACTGAATTGCACAAAAATTCAACTGCATGCATACTACAAACTTAAATAACATAATAGTTCATCAGTGTATTAAATATTAACATTGAAAGGAACATAAAAATTCAACTTAAATTCTGTAAACTCTCCAGCTCTTACTAACATTGAGCATGCCTCATTTATCAGAGAAAAATGTCCATCAGATTCACTTCATCCAATGTAGTTGCAAGAAATAATCAATAAATCAAAATAAAAAAAAGGCAGCAGCCTCCAGTACAATTCAAAGTACCAAGCCTTGCAACCAAAAATTGCATAGGCCGATTCAAAAACACAAAAAACTGAACTAACCACTAATCTTACATACGAGCATGTAATATGCATAGAACACAAGAATCAAATTCCATTCTAATGACTTCAAAATTGTAACACACCCAAACACATAAATGCAAATGAAAAGCAAGGAATTCCCACAGCATACAAACTGAAAACCAAATCAAATCATACACAACCAAATCTCAATTAACACAGAAAGCAAGATGCATTTATTGTTCATACAATTACACAACTTATCTGCAACTTATTAGCAAGTAAAGTAAGCTTCACAAAACAGCTCTTCACCACAACATAACAAAGTAAATTCCATTAACAATACATACCCCAATTAATCACCACAAAGAAACAACCCTCCAAGTAATTAAACTAGCTTATTAACTAAAATTTTACCTAGAACAAAAGTAATTTCAACTTCACTAAAAAGATCACAATCAGTAACAATCTTTACCAAAAATAAATTAATAACAATCGAAACTGAAGCTGCACTCAAACAAATCAAAACCGTCTGATCAAATCAAAGAAAATAAAAAAGGGAAAAATAAAGACCTGAACAACTTCAACTATGGTTTTGGTGACAGCGGCTGACGTTACGCCAGATCGTGGCGTCTGTGCAACGGCGGCAGGCGACAGTCTTCTTGGCGGGAATGACTGCTGCGGTGGACTCGTCTAGGAAACAAATCGACCACGTGAACAACAAAGATCGCCGTATCAGGGGAGGGGACGAGACGAGACGAGACGACGGAGACTGACAGGGAAGACAGGTGCGGCGGGTGGCAGAGGACACGGCGGCTTCGTTGCCCTGTGAAATGCGATGTGTAGTGTGAGAGAAATAGAGAGCAAGACAAGAGAGACGAGAGCGGGAACGAAATAAACGAAATAAAAAACAAAAGCGTATATGGTGTTCATACGGTGTTGATAAAAACGGTGTCTAAATAACATTACTGTTATTTTTATTTCGTTTGTATGCATATGTAGGGGATGCGAAGCTTTCTTTTTCAATTTTAGGATAGCATTAATTAGGTTTTAAAATAATAAAAAAATATAACATGAAAGTTTCTAAAGTATGTAAAACTTAACAACTGTTCCGAGCAAGGAACGTGGATCTGGTCGGAGTCGCTATAGCCGCCGTGAGTCGGTGGATGTGACGACGGAGAGCGGCGATGGGTACCTACAAACGCATTCCGACGCCCAAGTCAGTATATCTCTGATGAGGTAAGAATTATGTAATAATGCGCACCTTATTTTATTGTGGGCCTTCTTTTCCTATGGTTCCCTTTATGGTTTGGAACAAATGGACGGTGATTGGGCCACTACATCGTGCATGATCTGCTGTGGTCCGTTGATTTGATCGATAGTCCCAGTTCGGCAGTGTTAAGGTAACGCAAAGCAGGGACCGTTGATGTATCAAACGGCGTAGATCGACAATCGCTAATCGGTTGCGATTAGGTAATGGTATTGGGCCGCCGAGGTTGGTTCTCGGAGGAGTGGGCTTGGCCCAGTCCGGAAAAGTTTCCCCCTAAGTCGATGTCAGATGGTGAGGACGTCGATTTAAGGAGTTAAGATTTTTAGAAATAGCGGTGAACTCGTGATTAGTTTCGAGTGCGGAGTGGTGAGTTAAATCGAAGTTCGATGGCAGAGGACTTCAACTTGAAGAGTACACTACTTTGGGTATAGTAACGAATTTGCAACCTGGGCTTGAGGTGTTGATGTCCTTTGTTTACTCGAGTTCAGGACTTCGAACCTGATCATTGCCGTACACGGACACACGTCGTTGTGTGGTGACAGCTTCTAGGGTGTTCTATGTCAGAAACCCTAATCGGCACGTCACTTTAATCTTTCAAATTTGAAAGGACGCATCTATCCACACGTTGACGGCGTGTCAGTTCTCCCATCGAGGTGACGCTTGGGTTAGCGTGCTATTAAATGCAAGTAGTGCTGATTTATTCTATAAATACGCGATGGAATTTTCATTCAGCATTTTGGCTATTCTCCCTCTCATCTGCGTATTCTCCGTCCCCTGGTTCTCTCTGAAGTTCCTCCTCCTCTTTCTTGTTCACATCACTGCGCCGATGGTTCTCTGCTCTCATCGGGTGCTTTAAGGTACGTTTCTTTCTTTTCTCCTTCTCTGGCTTTCTTTTTATTGTCTGGGCGTGGTTGCGGTGGATGTTAGCTAAGAATGCCTCACCCTGCGGCGACCCACTGTTTATTAAGGGGTTATTGTGCTGTTGTTTTGAATTTCACGGTGAGGACCATGAGTTTTCTGGTGAAGGTTATGAATTTCCTGATGAGAGACGTGAGTTTTCCGGTGAGGTGTGAGGTTTTCGGCTAGGTTTATGTTAGTGTGTCCATTTTAGTGAAGACTTTTTGGATTTTTGTTGGTTTAGGGAGTTAGGTATTTAAATGATCATTTCTTTGGGCAGGTCAGAGATAGGCAAAGCCAAAGACCACTAAAGTAAAAGGGGATATTACGTTCCTCCTAACGCCAACCAATATTCATGGGTGGCCGAAGACGCTCTCTTGTACGATGGATTTGTAGTAACAAAGCGACCCTTGCTGCGTTCTTACCGTATCTGGATGTCAGTAAGGGCAAAGGGGTATTGGATGATTGGGAAGTGATCTCGCTCGGTGCCAACGACCGGATTTGTGCTCGGCCGAATGATGGAGAAGATTTCTTCCTTCCGATGCATAAAATGTACTTCACCGAATTGGGTGTTCGGCTCCCCATTTCGGAGTTTGAGATCGGTGTGTTCAACCACTTGAGAGTGGCTCCATCTTACTTCATCCAAATTCATGGGCGTTCATGAGGAGTTTCGAGCTTGTGTGCTTGCATCTTAATATCCCGCCC
This sequence comes from Calophaca sinica, assembly GCA_037113605.1. NCBI lineage: Eukaryota > Viridiplantae > Streptophyta > Magnoliopsida > Fabales > Fabaceae > Calophaca > Calophaca sinica. Next base: position 92,805,685 of record CM073732.1, on the reverse strand, counting down.
TTGGTGAGCGTATTCTTTCACCTGTTCAGCCCCCTACGCTTGTCGGACAAAAGCAGCTCCCCACAGGGCTGGCCGAAGTTTAGCCTCATTGAGGCGTACAGTGATTCCATTCGAGGTTTCAAAGGGAATACTTCTACCAAAGACCTCAGAGTGAAGAAGCAAGGAGGTGTTTAGTTAGGAATCAAGGGGGTCGGACCGAGGAACTCTTCCGACCTTACTGGAGTCAAGACCACTTCCTCGTCAAACGCAAGGAATTCGGGTTTCCTGAAAGTGTCTTGAGTATTCAAGACATGGAGTGTGTAACCCGACTAAAGGAATATGTCGGGGGATTTGAAGCTGAAGTTAGGGAGACTCCGGTGGGAGTGAAAACTACTCCGCGATATGTAAACAGCCGGGTGCTATTGCGTTGCTCTTCGGTAGACGAAGCCAAAGAGTGTTTAGAGTATATATATATATGCACAAATTTTTGTTTACCTTATGCATGATTTCTCACTCTTGACTTTGATTTCAGGTGCGTGGTGAATATCGCAGCTCTAAATGAGTTTATGAAGAAGAATAAGAAGAAGGCTATTTCGAGGGGCACTTCTTTAGCTGGTCCCTTGGGTAGCTCTTCGGCTGGTTCCTCTTCGCAAGCTGCAGTGACTTCCTCTCCGGTGTCCCAGCACGCTCCTTCTCTGACTTCGACACATGTGGAAGGGCCGGAGGTTGAGGAGATTTCGGCTCTGACGTCCGAAGGCGAAAGAGGAAAAGAAGTTGTAAATGACGAGGTTATTCCACCTCTGAAAAGGCAAAGGATGGATGTTGAGAAGAAAAGTCCAAGTCTTTTGGAGAAGGTCACTGGAAGTGGCAAATTCTCGGGGAGTGACGGTCTCGCCATGTGGTCACATCCTCATGTTCTGACCTTCGAAGAGCTGCGCCATTATACCTCAACCGAGGACAAGATCTACCTTTCAAATTTATCCAATTCTGCTCACGAATACTTGGTTTTGGAGTTCGCGAGTTGGATTGTTCGAAGTCTGAACCTGTTAGTACATGCCGCAGAGTGTAATGCTGCCTTCGAGAAGGACAACTCGGAACTCAAGAGTTCATCAGACAAGATCAAAGCACGAGCCGAGGATCTACTGAAGAGGGAAGCCAAAATGACCGATCTCGAAAAACAATCTCCAAGATCGGACTCACAAGTTGAACAACGCGAGGAACAAGGTCGCGCCACTGGCTCAGAGGGTCCTCGATCTCACCAGAGAGCGTGATCAACTTCTTTCTGACAAGAAAACTCTTGCAAACGAGAAAGACTAGTTTCTCAAGGAGAAAGAGAAGTTTCAGAGAGATTTGGAGGAGGATAAGGTATCTCTTACTTCGGCCAACGAATCGAAGGACAGGTGGGCGAGTATCACTTCTGAGATCAGGGAGCAGCAATTTGAGAATGCTGTTGATCAAGTTCGCCTGCTCTATCATATATCCGGAGTGGATCTTCTCGACTGTTTGGACAAGGGCGTTGTCCATGAAAACTTGATAATTGATCCCCAAAATATGGAAGTTTTGTACGATGTAGCCCTTGTGTAGGAGAGGGAATCGGCGCCCACATCGGAGACTATGGAGAAGGGTGCCGAAGATCAGGAATGAAGACCTGGAATGCCAGGGTCCATTTGTAACTTGTTAAATTTTTTTGAACAATTTGTCATTTGGGACCTCTCGTAGAGGCTTACTTGTAATCAACATTTCGTTCGTGTTTAATTTCAACTTTACTTCCCCAGTTTATTCTAATTGTCCATTACTTGCATGTTTTTGGAGATTATCCCGATTTGGTTTCCTCGGAGCTCGATCTGATTTGGTTTCTCAGAGGGTCCAACCCGGCCAAGGGATAGTCCTCCTCTGCCCCGATCTTAGGGAGTGTATTCCCTTTGATGGGTGAACGCTACTTCGGCATGACCTATCCTTGAAAGACTGGCTAGGTCGATCAGGCGGTCTACCGCGTGTTCCTCGGATGCCACCTTCGAGGTTTTTTGGAGTACTATCGACTTAGAATCCGCCGAAGTGGGTCTTTGGGAGATGTGAGTTTTAGTGCCGCTTCTTTGTTCTCCGAGTAGTCGGAGTCTGCGATAGGCGACTCACGTTCGGTATTTCGGCCATGGTTGGCGTGTGAGCCTGACCCCGCCGCTTTTTCCTAATAAGACATGAGAATATTAGAAGTGTAATTTGCATTGAATATTGATGTCAAATTACAATTTGAAGAAAACTGTAAACGATTTAATCGAACTCGACATAGGATAGTTCAAATGCAAAGGCGACATGAGCAAATGTAATGTGGCGGAGTACTATCTGTGATTGATCCTAGCCATAGCAACCAGACTCAACTATAGTACTTCTGAAGCTTTGTTGCATTCCAGGTTTGAGCTATGGCCCTTCCTTGGAGATCATCCAAGCAATAGGCTCCTGTACCAGTCTTTGCCGTAACTCGGTAGGGTCCTTCCCAGTTCGGAGCCAGCTTCCCCGGCGTTACGTTTTTCAAGCCAACATCTGCTCTTCGAAGAACGAGGTCCCCAATCGCAAAGTCTCATGGGACCACACGTTGGTTGTACCTCGCCGCTATGCGTTGCTTAATGGCGGCTTCGTTCAGGGCTGCAATATCCCAATTTTCCTCTAAGAGGTCCAGTTATTCTCGGAGATATTGGTAGTTCAATCTTAGTTCTAGCGGGTGTAAGGTTCTCCAACTCAACTCACCAACTTCAATTGGGATTACCTCTTCCGACCCATAAGTTAGCCGGAAGGGTGTTTCTCTGGTCGATGAGTATGGGGTTGTCCTGTAAGTCCACAGAACCTGAGGCAGTTCATCGACCCATCTGTCTTTTGCCTCGTCTAGGCGTCGTCGAAGACCGTGCAAGACCACACGATTTGCTGCTTCTGCCTGCCCGTTTGTCTAAGGATGTTCGACTGAAGTGAAGTGGTGCTTCACATTGAGGTCGGCAAGAGTCTTCCAGAATTGCTGGTCGATGAACTGCGTCCCGTTATCGGTCACCACGACTTCGAGAATCCCGAACCTGGTTAAGATTTGGGAATTGAAAAATTTGATCAGATTTTTTGCCCTTATCTTTGCAAGAGGTTGGGCTTCTACCCACTTCGTGAAGTAATCGATTGCTACCGCTAAGAACTTGGTCTGCCCAGGAGCCAGAGGAAATGGGCCTAGAATGTCGATTCCCCACCAGGCGAACTACCATGGGGAGGACAGGGTAGTCAGTTCGGCGAGAGGTGCGATATGGACGTCAGCATGTCTCTGGCACTTGTCATATTTTTTTTACATATTCCTTGGCATCGACTTCCATGGTTGGCCAATAGTACCCTACTCTTAATGCTTTCTTTGCTAAGGCCCTTTTGCCTAAGTGTTGCCTATATATACTTTCATGGATTTCGGCTAACACATACTGGGCTTTTGTCGTGTCAATTAGCAGGGGCATAGAGAAACCTCTTCGGCATAACCTCCCTTCAACAACAAAAAATGAGCATGCTTTCCAGCGGAGATTAGATGCTTCTTTCGGTTTTGCTAGTACTTCCCCCAAATAATGGAGCTTCAAGATCAGCGTCATCCAGGAATCTCAGAAGTCTATGTTGTTCAAAATTGATAGGCTATGCACATAAGTCGCGGTGGAGACCTTCGGTGCTTCGAGTAGAGCTTTGGAAGAGTTTTTAGCTATAGACTCTTAGACACTGGGAGTGGTCAACATCTCCTGGATTACTGACCGGTGCGAGGTTGGCATCTTTGTGCTTATGAGCTTAGAAAGGATGTCGGCTCGTACGTTCTGCTCCCTCGGCACATGTTTGAGCTCAGCTTGTACAAATTGGCTCATTAGCATTTTGACCTGGCCGAGGTATTTCTGTAGCAATAGATCTTTAGCTTGGTAATTGCCATTAACTTGTGAGACGACAAATTATGAGTTAGAATGAACAACAACACATGCTGCCCCAAGTTCGTAGGTAAAGGTGAGTCCGGCTAGGCACTGCTCATATTCGGCCTGGTTGTTTAAGGTCGGAATGCAAATGCCAGTGAGTATTCAACGACCAAACCATCCTCATTTTTAAGGATCAAACCGGCCCTGCTTCCCTTTGGGTTAGAAGACCCATCAACAAAGACTGTCTATTTGCCTGCGGGTGACGATGACTTCAATGTGAGCTCCGCCACGAAGTCTGTGAGTGGCTATGCTTTAATCGTCTTTCTTGGTTCGTAATTGACGTCGAACTCAGAAAGCTCAATAGACCATTTGATCATGCGACCTGTGAGATTAGGTTGATACAATATTTACTTTATCGGTTGTTCATTTCTGACCATGATGCGGTGGGATAAGAAGTATTGGCAAAGTCTTCGTGCCGACACAACGAGAGCTAGAGCCATCTTCTCTACTCGTTGATACCGCAGTTCAGGACTTTGGAGGGCTTTGCTGATAAAGTATACTGGTTTCTACCCGTCGATGTCTTCCCTTACCAGAACGATGCTCAAGGCCTCTTCGGTCATAGACAAATAAAGATATAACGTCTCCCCTTCCTGGGGTCAGGACTGGTGGAGTGGAAAGGATCTCTTTTAACCGGGTAAAGGCCTCTTGGCATTTAGGGGTCCACTAGAAAGGGACCTCCTTCTTAAGGAGCTTGAAGAAAGGGAGTGCACGCTGTGCCGAAGTTGACATGAATCTGGTTAGCGCTGCCATCATCCCAGTTAATCGTTGTATTTCTTCCGGTTCCTCCATCTTGGTGATTGCTCGGCATTTGCCCGAATTGGCCTCAATTCCTCTTTCGGTTAGATAAAAACCGAGGAAATTTTCCGTCCCTCATACTGAAGGTACACTTGCAGAGCTCAGAGAAAACTTCAGTGAGGTCGGTAACATGATTTGCATCCTGGACAGTTCTAATGATCATGTCATCCATATATATCTCGAGCAATTTTCCGATCTATTTCTGAAAGACCTTGTTCATCATTCTCTGGTACGTGGCAACTGCGTTTTTTGCAACTGTGTTTTTTAAGTCGAATGGCATGACTTTGTAGCAATAATTTGCACCTTCCGTCATGAAATCCGTCTTCCCTTGGTTGGGCTCACACATCGGTACCTGATTATAGCCCGAATATGAATCCATGAAGGACAAGAATCGGAAACCGGATGAGTTGTCGACAAGCTTGTCGATGTTGGGTAGTGAGTATGCGTCTTTCGGGCTTGCCGTGTTGAGGTCAGTATAGTCGACACACATTTTCCACTTCCCATTCGACTTTTTGACGAGTACCATGTTCGATAACCAAGTCGTATACTTCGCTTCCTTGACAAAGTTAGCTTTGATCAAGTCTAATACGACTTTTTCGGCAGCTTGGGCTTTCTCGGGGGACTGTTGGCATCGCCTCTGCGCGACCCATCAGGCAGACGGGTTCAGTGCTAGCTTGTGGCATGCCACGTCAGGTGATATTCTGGGTATTTCATCGGCAGTCCAAGCGAAGAGGTCAACATTGTCCTGGAGAAACTTGATCAAGCTTGTTCTCATCTCCTCGGGGAGATCGTCCCCTACTTTTGTCGTTCGCGAGGGATCCTTCCCGATCTGAATGTGGGAGGACTCGTCATCGAGAGCTGGTCTTTCAATTTTCTTTGCGATTTCCTTAGCTAGCGGGTCGCCAATGTCCTTGGTCTTGATTTTGACATCTTCGGCCCCGAAATGGGGGTCGACATTTGTCAGCGTTACACTGTGTCTGGACGACGAATGTTTAGCGGTTGTTGAGATCTTTCCTACCTGATCAACTTGCATCCTTTTGAGGCTTATGTCGAAACATCTTCTTGCAGCCTCCAGGTCCCCATTTAGGGTGACAATTTCGCCGCTGGCGATGTGGAACCTCATTTTCAAATGGATTGCCGATGTCTCTGCTCCGAGAGCAGCTAGAGTAGGTCTGTTGACAATACAATTATAGTCATAGTTGCATGGGAGGACCAGGAACTGTACCTTCACTGTTTTTGACTTCGAATATGTAACAAAGTTCACCATTAACTCGACATAACCTATCGGCGTTGTCTTCGCTCCTTTGGAACTTGTAAGTCCATTCCCTCATAAGGTTTAAGGAGGTCCTTAGAAAGTTTCAGCGTATCAAAAAATCCCTTGTACATGATGGTGACGAAACTTCCATGGTCGATGAGAATCCTCCTGACGTTGACACTCGCCATCTTTGCACGGACTAAGAGGGGAATATCCTTGTTGGACTCTCCTCCTATTAAGTCTTCATCATAAAAGGCCAGCGGGGGTCTACTCGACTTCAGACGATTGACAGGAGGGTAACTGGAGCTAACCGCAGCTACTGAGATGTCTTTAAATTTTCTTTTCTCAGTCCTGATGGATGGGCTGCTCGGTCTGTTAGGCCCTCCAGTAATGACCATGGCGATTGGGTAGTCTGGGTTTGGTCTTCCTCGTCATCAACCCTACGCCTGGCATCTCGACTCGTGGAGGCATCATGAAAAGCGAGGTGCGGGAGACCTAGACCTCTTCCTCCCCGGCTTTTCACGGGCGTACTTATGCAGCTTCCCACGTCTTATCAGCTGCTCGACAACATCCTTTAACTGGAAACAATATTCAGTATTGTGACAATATTCATTATTGTGACTATTGTTGTGATGCCATCGACAGTACTTTATTTTATCAGTATTCGACCTTTATTTTATCCGGTTTGGGAGTTTGATCCCGGCGTCCTTGAATTTTGTTTGCAGACACTCTTCAAGGATGCGGGCCCGAGAGGTCTTCAATGGTGTGTATTCGGTGTATTTAATTACCGAACTTTTGGAATCTTTCTCCTTTTTAGGTTTAGACTCCTTGTGGGCTGATCCTTTTCCTTGTGCTACTTCCCCCTGATCGGTCAGCATGCACTATTCCTCATAGCCGATGAACCTTTCAGCGCGGCGCAAAAGGTCTTTGTAATCGCATGGGTGATTGACTGCAATATGGATTTGGAACAAACTTTTCTTAATTAACCCCTGCTAGAGTAGGTACATCTTCATGTCTTCCCGGACTTCCCTAGCCAGCATGGCCTCTTGGGTGAACCTCTCGATGTATTTCCTTAAATGTTCATTTTCCCCTTGTCGAATAGCGGCGAGGGTTGCTTCCGACCTGGGCTGAGGCCGAGAAGTGGTGAAATGGTAGTGAACCTCCTGCTAAGTTCGCCCCACTATCTGATGGAGTTCGGTTTCAGCTTTTGAAACCAAGCCAAGGCTATTTTCGACAAAGTCAAAGGGAACATCTTGCATTTAACCGGTCCCTTAGCGCTCCGAAATCTCATGATGGTATCGAAGCGGCCGATGTGCTCATCGGGATCCCCGGTTCCATCGTATAGCTCGAACGTCGGTGGTTTTTTGAGCGAGTGAGGAATTGGAAACAATGTGATTTCATCTGTGAACGGTTCGGCCTGGAGGAGGCCGTCGTCATCGTTGTACCTTCTCGTGCGGTGAGGTGATGTGCTTTCGTTTGAAGCCGATGACGCGTATGGTGATCGACGCGACAGAGATCTCTTTTGAGAATATGGTGTAGTGTGACGCCTTCTGGTCGGCGACTGGTCCATGGTTCTGTCAGCGCGTGATGATCAGTGGTGCGTCTTCTTCCTTGGGGGAGATCGTTCACCTGACCGTCCACAACGCGGCGACCTAGGGTGCGGTGTCCTCCAGTGGTGGATCGGCGGAATTCTCCAGATCTAGGATTCTCATGGTGCCTTTCAGTTCTGGACTCTCCAGATCTGGATGGCGATCGAGATCTGCGACGAGATCTAGGTTGCGTGATGGTGCAAGCAGAGATCTCAGCCTTCTGGGTCTCCATCCTTGCGATTCTGCGATTTTGATCCTCGATCATCTGAGTTTATCTTTGGATGATCGAGAGGATATCCTCCAGAAGAGACGATTGAGCATCGACGGGTGGTTGAGTCATCGTAGGAGCTGGTGGAGCTTCACCATGCGGAAGTGGTGACATCAGGACTTCCTCCATAGTAATGGGGATCATGATTGGTTCCGGTGTGACGGAAATCAACTGTCCGTCAACCTGAGGCGACGGAGGGCAAGACCCAAGGTTGTGCCTTGTGGACCGACGGACTGGTTACGATGGGTCATCCACTGTGTGATCGGAGAGATTTGTTTACTAGGAAGTAAAACTCCTACTATGGTCGCCAATGTTCCGAGCAAGGAATGTGGATCTGGCCGGAGTCGCTGTAGCCACCGTGAGCCGGTGGATGTGACGACGGAGAGCAGCGATGGGTACCAGCAAAGGCACTCCGACTCCCAAGTTAGTATATCTTTGATGAGGTAAGAATGATGTAATAATGCGTACCTTATTTTATTGTGGGCCCTCCTTTTATATGGTTCCCTTTAGGGTTTGGAGCAATGGACGGTGATTGGGCCACTACGTCGCTCATGATCTGTTGTGGTCTGTTGATCTGATCGAAGGTCCCAGTTCGGTAGCGTTAAGGTAACGCGAAGCAGGGACCATTGATGTATCAAACGGCGTAGATCGACAGTCGCTGATCGGTTGCGATTAGGTAATGGTATTGTGCCGCAGAGGTTGGTTCTCGGAGGAGTCGGCTTGGCCCAATCCGGAACAACAACCAATTGGTCCAATACATATTAAAATATTAAATACTTTATTGACAAATATGTTTTTTTTTTTCGTGACGATTTTATTGACAAATTTCTAAAGTTAGTTATTTACAAGGTCATGATTTTACAATGATACGTTGATTTTGGTAATGAGAAACGTGAAATCCAAATCCCACCGCATGTCCGCACCACCAATGTAGATCAATTGATATATCTGCAGAGCTACCGGCTACGCCTTACTTTTTTTTGTTTGATATTATTATAATTGTTATTAATTTTTTTTATATAAATTTTAAATGTATAAAAATATATGTTAGTAGACATGTGTGTAAATATTTACACATACAATTAACCACAGCCACCATACATGGTTTCTGAAGCCGCATTGAAGCACCTGTGATCCTAGTCGCAACCTAGTCATTTTGGAGCCTCATTGTCCATCACCTCTTCCACCGTAAGCTCCACTTTGAGCTTGTGTTGCTTTATCACCGTAGTTTGTAGATCTCATTGATATATAATAGACGACTGATAATATATATTGTGTTGCTTTATCACCGTAGTTTGTAGATCTCATTGATATATAATAGACGAATGATAATATATATATATATATAGTAGAGAGAGAATGAGAGAGGAAGAGAGAGCGCTTGGGAGAGTCAACCGAAACACTGTGAGAGAGAAAGAGAATGAGAGAGTGTACCGAAATAGTGTGAGTGAGGATGATAGTGGGAGAGTGAGAGACACCGGGAAAACTGAGAATCAATGGACTTTAGTCAGATCAAGGAAGAGGAACGTGAAAAGATTATGGGACACCGACTTAAGAGAGAACAAAAGGCCGATGCAAGCAGATGACAGAAAAGCGAAGAAAGGGAGATTTGAATGGAAATCCTCGAACACCATACTACTTCACAAATTTTCAGAGGTATGCAATATGGACACATTGTGGAATTTGTTCATGAGGAAGGGCAAGCACTACCAGAATGTTACGAATTACGCACAAACATTTATCGACGGCCCCATGGCCGTTGGTAATAATCTTATTATCAACGGATAGTCCGTCGCTACATCGCCACAAAAAAGACAAATGGGCAGTAGATGTTTATATCTCGAACAAGAGAAATAAGGGAGGCAAACGGTTTGGTTTTGTGCGCTTCATAAAGAAGGACGACCCAAGGGATCTAGAAATGTGATTGAATCAGATATAGATCGACACATATAAACTTTGGGCCAATCTGTCAAGATTTGAAAGAGATAAACATATGGGTGCAATGTCGGATAACACAGAATTAGTAAGGAGGCTACCAAGGGGGAAGATGCAGGGAAAGGAAGTGAGAGTAAGAGATGGTGTTGGTTATGCAGACGCAGTAAAAGGGACGGTTGACAGGGTCAGGAGAGAGTGAAGACCAACAAAAAACTAGCAGATCAAACAACAAAAGGAAAAGGATTGGTATGGCATTAATCATGAAGTGTGTGATGAGATGATATGGTTGAAGAATGCACTCGTTGGAGAAGTCCACAATCTGGATGCAGTATGGCAATTACAAGATAAATTGTTAGAGGAGGGGTTAGTAACAATCAAAGTGACACCTATGGGTAGGTGCTTAGTGCTGATTCAAGTAGATGAAGGAGAAGACTTGAAGAACTTCAAAAGACACAGAGATTTATACTAGTTCACCACTAACCTAGTAGCTACGTCTAGTCTCTTCGTTCATGAAGGATTTTCCACTATAATCAACTGATTACAAATTTTCTTAGGAGTATTCTACTGTCACAAACTTGACAATACTCTTAACTTCTCAAAATGACTCAGTGCGTTCGAGCCTTTGAGGAACAAAGCCTTAGCTAGGCAATACAACTTTCACAAAGTGATTTTCTTTTGAATACAGTCAAATAACTCTCACAGAGAGGATGAAAAGATTAAGCACAAAACAAATAACTTTCTAAAAGAAAGAATATCAGACGATGAGGTTCAGTTCTTGGTGTCCAGAAACTTAGCGCAAAACTGGATTGCTCACTTGAGTAATAGCTCTTTCAGAATATAGTTTCTAGCAGTTTTTGACAACATTCTTCAATGAATACCTTGGGGGTATTTATAGGAGTCTCTAAGGGATATTACCAATGCAGTAAATTTCAGCTCCATATCATTGAGTGAGGTATTTTGAAATGATGTCATTTTCTTCCTTTCCAGAGAATATCAGAATAGTACATATTACCATTTTTGTACTATCTGCTTTTCACAATTGCCTTGTACGAATTTTGTCTTACACCAAAGGTGTCACCTTTGATACCTCGTACATCAAAATGAGCGCACAAAAATCAAATTCGTATTTCGTTCCAAAACAGCTGAGGTATGCGAGCATAAACGTGACCATCACGTGCTTCATTAAAAGATCAAATGCTCGCTCAGAACAAGGGACGGACGCTCGCAGCAATTGAGTAATCCATGTGTCAAAGAATAACACTACCGGACGTTCGTTATACACAAGATGCTAGAGTGAACCGGATGCTGACACACATGGAATGTATTCAATTTCTTGTGAATTTCTCGTTCTTGCTTGAGTGACATACAAAGCATAAACAATTTTGATATCTGCACACTTCAAGACTTATTAGAAGATAATTTGTTCACTTGAAAGTACTTTGTTATCATCAAAATTAATGAGGGTCTAAACTTCTCAATCGTTTAGGTTCTAACAATCTCTCCCTTTTTGATGATGAAAAATATCCAAGGTTGATGAACAATTTGATTTCAAATATATTTTCAAGGGTCTCCCCCTGAGTTCAACAACTCAGATAAAATTAAATAATTCAGGTATCAGAGCAATTTATAACAATTAGAGCTTTGTGATCGCAAAAGACATACAAGTATCATAACATATATTCAGTTAAACGATGAGAACGGATGCTGAGATCATTGTACCAATACCGAATATACTCAAACAATTTTCGAGGATCAGATGCTGAAATTCATCGTACCAATTATTATAAAATTGTGCCAGCAAATGATTAAAGATTATCAGATCACAAGACAATGAATATCAATGAATATCAGAACAATAAATCACATACAATGAATATGTTATGAAATGATTTATGCATGACATCTGTGATACTTCAACGTGTTCATCAGACCTTTTCTTTTACTCCCCCTTTTGTCATCAGACAAAAAGAGTGTAAACAACATCATAGTAAAAACAGTAAGTAATAATACTAGAAAACTTTGAATTGTACCAAAAAATTTTTTAGATCAAGTAAGGTTAGATCATTCAAAATGTGAACCAAGTAAAAAATTGTACCAAGTTAACAGTAATACAAAAATGAAAAAAATGTTTTTAAGGGTTTGGTGGAGGAGTAGGAAGAAGTTGATTGAAACGTTCCAAGAGAAGATTCACAGTGCTTTCCAGCTAGTACACCTTCTGATTTGTAGCCATGATAACTTCAAATTCAGCTCTAGGCAAGATGATAACATCATCATTTGCAGCAGGAGGAGCAGAAGAAGGTTCAGCTTCTAGAGCAGGTTCAATAGTAGCAGCTCGTTGAGATTCCGTCTTCCGGTGCTCTGCTAGCACTGCCTGTGACAAACTCAGTTTCAAATCCTTTCTTTCCTTGATCCTCTGAAAGACACTGTCACTTGGTAAGCTCCATTTGATGATATTTCCCAGTTTCTGTTTCTCAATTTCCATAGACCATTCCGATCTTTGCACAATCTCTTCAGGGTAAAGCATACGCAGAAAGATAGTAAGCAGATCTTTAACATATACATCAAATTTTGCAAAAGCATCTCCTCCAAAATTACTTCTTATAAAAACTCCCATTTCATAAAAAATGAAGATAAGTCCTTCATTTTCAGCCAGGTACAGCCTATGTAAATTCTCCCTATCATCTTCTTCAATTTTGAGAGGCCTGAGACAAGGTAGAATGGCTTTGTCTTTCCAAGACATAGGCATGTTACTCCAACTGAATCCAATGTCGAAGTGTTTGCAAACAGCAACCCATTGATCTTCTATTTTCATAACATTCAGAGGCCTAATAATAGAACACAAAAACATGTCATCCAGATGAATAGTAGCTAGGTTTGTGTCTGTTACCCTGCTGATTGAGCCAATAGTAGGGATGGTAGCGTTTTCTGCGTTATAGCAGTCACAAGAACCGATTCTCCAATTATCTATTTTGAGGAGGTTTAGATACACACGTCAATCATGGTCTTCAGATAGCTTATTAACCGGAAGCTCATAGAATGCTTTGACATTGTATTTCCTAGGAGCTTCTTTATACTCCTTGAGACCAATAGATGTTGGAAGTTTACCAGGAGCTGGTTCCTTCCTTTTACCGAGGATAGTCCAGGGTAGCCATCTTTGCCTATCAGGCACAATCTTCACAGACGCAGAAGCAAGATCTTTGTTCAGGTAAACCAGTTCCATCTTCTTCATTTCAAGGCAGTGAGCCATGAATGACTTCTCATCATCTGTGATCCATCTGCCGCATTCCTCCAGAGTAACAGGTTCATGTTGTGCCAGAACATGAGGAAGATCAACAGAGAAAGAAATAATTCCTCTGTTTCAGAGAGGTCTTAACCTTCCACTAAATGACCTTTCCACTTTCTCACCATCTTCAGAGACAGTGAGGCTTGAACGAGGGGCAATCTCCAGTCTTGCAACCCTAGATGTGAAAGTCTTCAAGTGCCACAGAGAAGGGCGATCATAGATGGAATGATATGCTTCTTCTCTTATAAACCGTGGTTTGTTTATGGATGGCACAGATTTCTTGACACCATAGTAGTCGGTAGGTTTGAGAGTGAGAGAAAGTGGGAGAGAGGAAGTCACCTTGACTTGGTATGTTTTTGGTTTGTTTGGAGGGATTTTGAAAAGTTGATTGAATGGGTGAGAGTGGAGTGCAGATATGTATGTAGTGAGGGATGTGTTTGATGAGGTAGAGGTTTGTGGTGAGAGAAATGTAAGTGTTTTGGGTTTTATGGTTAATTGGGAGGTTTGTGGTTCGGTGGATGGAGGTTGTGGTGGTGAAACAGAGAATTGTGGTGTAGGTATAGTGTCATTAGAACCAAAGTTAGTAATAGAATCATCAATGGTAAAATCTAGTACCCTTGGATTAAGCTTCTCAGAATGCCTAACCAATCTCTTCCTTTTTCCATGTGGGGTAGCAGCAGGAGGAGGAGGTGGAGGAACTTGCTTCTAAGGGCCAAACGCTGAAACAGGCTTTTCAGCTTCTGCCTTTCTCTTCTTCTTCGTAATCCTTCTGATGGGGAGTCGATCTTCATCTTCTTCTGGTATTGTTTTACCTTCTGGTGCAGGAGGCACCTTCTGCTTTTTGCTTCTTGTCTCCCTTGCTGGAGACTCACCAATTCTCTTCACACCAAATACTGAGCTTCTGGTGGGTTTTGTTTCAGCTACTTCACCAACTGAAGTTTATGTTCCTTCTCCTTGTTCCTTTTTCACCTTCTTGATCATATCAACATTGATCAATTTCATTCTCACCAGGCTATTGACTCCAAAACCTCAGGAAGAACAACAACACCTATTCCAAAATACTTATCTCTTTCTTCTTTGTTTATCAAGGCACTGAGTCTTCTTGCAATTCCATCCCTGATCATCATAGCAGTAAGAAGAACTCCATTAGGAATGACATTGATAATGTTCTTCTTGTCAGCAGAACCCTTCCTTGAACTAACAAGCGCATTGACAATATTGTTGAAAATCAACCTAGGCAAGTTGATTTTGTGACCAGCCATATTTCTCATAATGAACTTCTGCTCATAGTTTACTATGTCACTTGACCCAGTCTTCAGAATAACACTCTTAGCAATAACTTTGTGTAGAACTCTGTAATGACTTTTTAGATTCTTGGCAGTAGGAGTTACATCATTTTCCTTCAATTGGCGATAGTTCTCGAACAGAGCCTTGTTGATGTTTTCCATTCCTCTAAAAGCATCTTCCCAACCAACAAAGTAACTAATGCCTTCACAGGGGCACTTAATCGTTTCAGCAATGGTGTTTATGGTGAACACCAACTTGAAACCTTTGACATGACCTTCAACTATTCCACCCAGAAGCATATGAATGTTTCCCCAGAATTCCTTGATAGCATTAACCAACACATCAACAGGTTCCCAAAGGAAGTAGTTTTTCCAGCCCAGATTCATCAAACCTTCATCTAAATCAGACCCATAAAGCTTGAAACTTTTCAAGTTGATTCTGTTCTCAGTTAAAAGCTTTGCTTCTTTCATGGTGTCGAAGATAGCAGTGTATTGTCTGACCTTAACATCAGTCATGGTTGCAGTTGGAGAGTAGGTAATGGAGGTTTAGGGTTTTTACAGATAAAACAGTTTTTGCAGACAAAAACAGAGTGAGTGTGGAGCGAAATAGGTGAAGTAATGGGAAAGTTTTGACAAAATAGTACAATTACTTTTTCAAAAACCTCTTCACATTTCCTCTGAATAAAAATAAATCAAAAAGAAAATAAAATAAAGATTCCCCTTTTCATTAAATGCAGTTGCCAAAATGAAGATAACATCAAAAAAAAGATTTTATTGAAAACCTAAATAATCATGACTCAGATTAGGTGTGATGAGACGCTTAAGTCCCACATGCGCGTGACACGTGTGTGCTCAGACGCACGCAAACGAATTCACCGGACGCTGAGTTATGTGATGTGAATGACATATTATATGTGTAAACATGTGAATATCTATGTCATACCAGATGCTGAAAGATGCATATCATAAGATGCTGAGATTAATCATTCTTCTATAAGATGAAAATTTAAGTTTCTTCTTATAAAATTCAATCTATCTTCAGCAAGGGGTTTTGTAAAGATGTCAGCCCACTGATGATCAGTGTCGACAAATTTTATTTCAAGAATACCCTTCTGAACATAGTCTCTTATGAAATGATGTTTAATCTCATTGTGCTTTGCTCTAGAATACAATATCGAATTCTTAGTAAGACAAATTGTAGATGTATTATCACAAAAGATAGGAATGTTACTCTCTTTTATCAAGTAGTCTTCAAGTTGATATTTCATCCACAGAAGTTGAGAGTTGCAACTTGCTGTTGAGATGTATTCAACTTCTGCTATTGAGAGTGCAATAGTGCTTTGTCTTTTGCTTGATCAAGACACAAGATTTGCTCCAAGGAATTGGCAGCCTCCACTTGTGCTCTTTCTTTCAATTCGGTCTCCAGCAAAGTCAGCATCACAGAAACCTATTAACTTGTAATCTTTTGATTTCTTATAAAGCAAACCAAGATTAGTAGATCCTTGTAAATATCTAAATATCCTTTTAATAGCACTCAAGTGTGATTCTCTAGGATCAGATTGAAATCTAGCACACAGGCAGACGCTGAACATAACATCAGGTCTTGAACCAGTAAGATAAAGTAGAGATCGAATCATACCTCTGTACATTTTCTGATCTACCTTCTTACCAGTTTCATCTTTACCAAGATTGCAAGTGGGATGCATAGGTGTGCACATTGGCTTGCAATCCACCATCTTGAATTTCTTTAGTAATTCCTTGATGTATTTGCTTTTATGTACGTAAATAGCATCATTGCATTGTTTGATTTGAATTCTAAGGAAAACTTTAATTCTTCCATCATGCTCACTTCAAATTCAGCCTACATTAGCTTTGAAAATTCTTTGCAGAGGCTTTCATTAGTAGCTCCAAATATAATATCATCAACATATATTTGAACAAGTATAAAATGCTTGTTTGATATTTTTCTGAACAGAGTAGTGTCTACTTGACCTCTGGTAAAACCATTTTCCATTAAAAAGGAACTCAGTCTATCATACCAAGCTCGAGGAGCTTGCTTAAGACCATACAGAGCCTTTTTAAGCTTAAAAACTTGTTCTAAAAATTCAATGTCTTCAAAACCAGGAGCTTGTTTCACAAAGACTTTCTCAGTTATAAAACTATTTAAGAAAGCACTTTTCATATCCATTTGATAAAGAATTATCTCATGGTGTGCAGCAAATGATAGTAAGATGCGAATAGCTTCTAACCTTGCAACAGGTGCAAAAGTTTCTGTAAAATCAATACATTCTTCCTGTGAGTAACCTTGAGCAACTAATCTTGCTTTGTTTCTCACTACCTTACCATCTTCATCAAGCTTGTTTCTAAATACCCATTTAGTACTAATAGCCTGCTTATCTTCTGGTAGAGTGACTAATTTCCACACATCATTTCTTTGGAACTGATTTAACTCTTCTTGTATAGCTAGAATCCAACCTTCATCTTCCAATGCTTGATCAATCGACTTAGGTTCCATTTCAGAGAGAAGTGCAATATCTGCATGCTTTTTAAAAGAGGATCTGGTTCTTACTCTATCTCCAGGTTCTCCTATGATTTGATCCTTAGGATGATTGGTTTTGTATCTCCAACACTTTCTGGTTTCCGCTTCCGCTTGAGTTGAATCCTGTGTCTGGTCACCACCAGATGCTGAAGATGCAGGTTCACTATTTGTTATACCACCAATATTTAAATCTGAAAATAATTCATGTAGCTCTGACATGGCAGTGTCAAGTTCTTGTCATCAAATTTGACATGAATGGATTGTTCCACTATCAAAGTTTCTTTATTGTAAATTCTAAAAGCTTTAGATCTTTCAGAATATCCCAAAAAGATACCTTTGTCAGCTTTGGAATCAAACTTACTAAGTTGATCCTTCGTATTCAGAATATAACATATACAACCAAAGGGATGAAAATGAGATATGTTTGATTTTCTACCTTTGCACAGTTCATATGGAGTCTTATTCAAAATAGGTCTAATAAGAATTCTATTTTGAATATAGCAAGCTGTGTTTACTGCTTCTTCCCAAAATAGTCTGCTTCTGATCAGCTTCATTGATCATGGTCCTGGCCATTTCTTGGAGGGACCTATTTTTCCTTTCTACAACATCATTTTGTTGTGGTGTCCTAAGAGAGGAGAAATTGTGGGAGATGCTATTTTCTTCACAAAATTTTTGAAAGCTTTCATTTTCAAATTCTCCCCCATGATCACTTCTAATTGAAGAAATACAAATTCTTTTTTCATTTTGAATTGATTTGCAGAAAATAGTAAATAGTTTGAATGACTCATCCTTGTGGGCAAGGAAATCTAACCCATGTCCATCTAGTAAAATCATTAACAATGACTAACCCATATTTCTTTCCAGTTAAAGAGGCTGTCCTTGTTGGACCAAAAAGATCATGATGCAAAAGCTCAAGTGGTCTAGAGGTTGAAACAATATTTTTTGAATGAAAAGAAGTTTTAACTTGTTTTACTCTTTGACATGCCTCACATAGAGCATCAGATTTGAATTTAAGATTTGGTAAGCCCCTAAGAAGACTGTGCTTGTTTAATTTTGAGATTAATCTCAAATTGGCATGAACCAATCTTTTATGCCAAATCCATTGTTCATCTTCAACAGACATGAGACACTTGACATCTTGTTTTGCAAGTTCAGAAAGATCAATTTTATAAATATTTTGTTTCCTCTTTGCTGTAAAGAAAATAGAGCCATCTTTCTTGCTTTTTACTGAACATTCAGTTTCTGTAAAAATGACATCATAACTATTGTCACATAATTGACTTATGCTCAATAAATTATGCTTTAGTCCTTCAACATGAAGTACATTATCAATAGAGGGAAGAGAGCCTTTACCAATGAGACCAATTCCAACTATTTTACCTTTTTGGTTTCCTCCGAAACTAACAAATCCTTCTTCTCTAGGCCTTAGCTCTTGGAACATATGCTTTTCTCCCGTCATGTGACGTGAGCATCCACTGTCTAAGTACCAAGATAGGTGTGTTAACCTTGTTGCTAAGCATGTCTGCAAAATAGACTATTTTATCTTTAGGTACCCATATCTTTTTGGGTCTTTTCATGTTAGTTCTTGAAGGATGCTTGTCCTTCTTAGTCTGTAAAGCAGCATATGCACTTTTCAAATGACCAGATTTGTTGTAGTAAGTACAATGCAAGCATTCACTATGATCATTAGATTTATCAGATGCAGGATTTTTATTTTCTAAAGAGGGTTCATCTGATATGTAACTAAGACCTTGAGTTGTCATTTTACTGACACCCCAAATCATTGAAGCTTGTTTGCTTCGAGTTACACTTTCTGCAAGAAACTTTTGAAATGCATATTCATAATCATTTGATTTACACTTAGGATTGGCTTTATCTTAAGAGCTTTCAGGTTGAGAGCTCTCAGCTTCTGTTTGCTGACATGTGACCAGACGCTGACTATCTACCAGATGCTGATTTTCAGTTTTCAGCTTATGGTTCTCTTCACTGAGCTTTGAGTTTTCATTTTTCAAAGCTTTATACTCAGTGGAGAAAGTAGCAGAGTCCTTAAGTAGATCATCAAATACAAGTTAAAGTTCAGAATAAAAATCATATATTATTACCTCTTCAACTTCTTCTTCAGAGTCTAAGTAAGTATTTGCCATGAGGAAAGATTGGCTTCTACATCATTATCTTCCTCAGAGGATGATGAATCCAGATCTTTCCATGTAGCCATGAGACTCTTCTTCTTTCCCTTGACGAAACTTCTTGTGGACTTCTTCTTAAGATTAGGACATTCAGATTTGAAGTGTCCAGGCTTTTTATATTCATAGCAGACAACTTGGCTTTTGTCTTTGCTTTCCTTCTTGTCCTCGACATCTTTCTTGTGGAATTTCTTCTTGAAGTTTCTTTTCTTCCACATCCTTTGGATCTTCCTGGATATGAACGTGAGCTCATCATCCGACCCATCAACGTCTCCTTCTGAAGCTTCATCTTCTAATTCTTCTTCAGCCTGAAGGGCTTTAGAAGTACTGGCTTTATGTTTGTTGACTTTCAAAGCAATAGACTTGCTTTTCTTTACAGGTTCTTTCTCATTCAACTCAAGTTCATGATCTTTTAGAGAACTCAAAAGATCTTCAAGTCTTAAGACATTTAAATCTTTTGCTTCTTGAATAGCAGTGACTTTGGGTCTCCACTGCTTGGTCAAACTTCTCAGGATTTTTCTCACATGGTCAGGTGTGGTATAATTTTTTCCAAGGGCCTATAACCCATGAACAAGTGTTTGGAACCTTCCAAACATAGATTCAATATTTTCACCATCTTCCATTTTAAGCTATTCATATTGGCGAACTAACATGCTAGTTTTAGTTTCTCTTACTTGGGCAAAGCCCTCATAAGACAAAACAAGAGAATCCTATATCTCTTTGACAGTATCAAATTTGCCACATTAATCATATTCTTTTTCTGACATAACACAGATAAGAATGAATCTAGCTTTTTGATTGATTTGATATCTCTTTTTTTGCTCATCATTCCAATTTTCTCTGGCAATAGCAATACCAGCAGCATTAGTGGGAATAAGGTAACCACTTTCAACGATATACCACAATTCAAGTTATTGTGTCTGAAAGAAAGCTTTTATCTTATCTTTCCAGTAGTCAAATTTTTCTCCAGTAAATAGAGGAGGATGGTTCATGTGACCACCTTCTGCAGACATGTTCACAGTATAAGATCTTTTCTCTTAACACTGTTAAGTGCTCAACCAAGAGGTCGAGCTCTGGTACCAACTGGACGTGAACACAAGAAGTGGGTTGAATTGTGTTGAAAACTTTTCACAAACTTTAAGTTAAAAACACTTTAGAACACTGGATTTCGAATCTGTTTGAAAACAGATGCTGGAGTATGACCAGACGCTGGAAATAAAGTTTATGAAAACTTATTTTTTTTATGCGCAAGATAAAAGTAAGTGTAAAGCAGTAAAGCAAGAGAGACAGAGATTTATACTAGTTCACCACTAATCTGGTAGCTACGTCTAGTCCCTTCGTTCCTGAAGGATTTTTCCACTATAATCAACTGATTACAAATTTCCTTAAGAGTATTCTACTGTCACAAACTTGACAATACTCTTAACTTCTCAAAACGACTCAGTACGTTTGAGCCTTTGAGGAACAAAGCCTTAACTAGGCAATACAACTTTCACAAAGTGATTTTCTTTTGAATACAATCAAATAACTCTCACAAAGAGGATGAAAAGATTAAGCATTAAACAAATAACTTTCTAAAAGAAAGAATATCAGACGATGAGGTTCAGTTCTTGGTGTTCATAAACTTGGCACGAAACTTGATTGCTCACTTGAGTAATAGCTCTTTCAGAATATAGTTTCTAGCAGGTTTTGGCAACATTCTTTAATGAATACCTTGAGCTATTTATAGGAGTCTCTGAGGGATATTACCGTTGCAGTAAATTTTAGCTCTATATCATTGAGTGAGGTATTTTGAAATGATGTCCTTTTCTTCCTTTCCAGAGAATATCAGAATAGTACATATTACCATTTTTGTACTATCTGCTTTTCATAATTGCCTTGTATGAAGTTTGTCTTATACCAAATGTGTCACCTTTGATACCTTGTACATCAATATGAGCGCACAAAAACAAAATTTGAATTTCATTCCAAAAAAGTTGAGGTAGGAGAGCATAAACGTGACCATCACGTGCTTCATTAAAAGATGAGATGCTCGCTCAGAATAAGGGACGGACGCTCGCAGCAATTGAGTAATCCACGTGTCAAAGACTAACACTACCGGATGCTCGCTATACATAAGACGCTGGAGTGAACCGGATGCTGACACACATGGAATGTATTGAATTTCTTGTGGATTTCTCCTTCTTGCTTGAGTGACATACAAAGCGTAAACAATTTTGATATCTGCACACTTCAAGACTTACTAGAAGATAATTTGTTCACTTGAAAGTACTTTGTTATCATCAAAATTAATGAGGATCTAAACTTCTCAATCGTTTAGGTTCCAACAGTAGATAATGTGGGCTTAGGTACGGATGGAACACATGAAGGTATGGGCCTGATATTGATAAAACAAGGGGTGAGGCCCAACAAATTGTGGGGAATTCTGTAGCTTACTTCGGCCTACGTACGAAGGGAGAAAATGAGAATTATGGGCCGGACTTAGATAAAACATGCGGTGAGGCCCAACAAATTGTGAGCTATAATTTGGAGGAAAACTCAGGTGAGCTAGTGGTTTGCCTAAATGTTGACTCAGGATTGGTATTCAGTGATGCAAACAGAGAGAAAATGTGATTGGAACATCGAACCTTGGAGATGATGGCACGATTCCAGTTTTGGGCAGCAAACATAGAAAGAAGAAAAGAAATTGTTCATCCAAAGATGCAGGGAGCGAAGGATTGAAGACAAAGAGAGTTCAAAGGAAAGGTAAGAAGAAAGAAGTCAGAAACAAAAAGATGAAAGGTACGCATCAAGTTGAATTACCTGAGAATTTAAGTTGTGATAGTGAAATAGAATGGAGAAAGGGGCTGAGGAAGCATAAAAAAGCAGAGGATGTGGCTTCAGAAGTATTGGAATTTGGCAAAAAGATTGGTATGGAGGGTAGGAGAAATGAATATGAGGTAGTTAGGGAATTGACTACAGTTGAAGGGAGGGAGAGAGTTGAATGGGGTCAACAAAATGAGAAGGGAACAGAAGGGTAAAAGCAGAGAAGGAATTAGGGAGAAGGGAGTGTGTGTGTCTAGAATGAAGATTGGATCATATAACATTAGGGGTACTGGGGGGAAGGCGAAAAAAGGGGAGGTTTGGCAGTTGGTGAAACAACATAGGTTGGATATGATTTGTTTACAAGAATCATGGGTGGAGGTAGTGAATGAAAAAATTTATGGTGCATTGTTGGGAGAGGGTGAGTTTGATTGGTGCTTTAAGCCATCGGTAGGGAGAGCTGGCGGTTTGATTTGCATTTGGAATAAGGAATGCTTTTCAGCAAATGAGGTATTTGAAGGAAGCCATTTTGTGGGGGTAAGTGGAGTGTGGGGAAGCAATCAAGATGTTGTTGTGTTGATCAATGTATATGCCCCATGTGATGTGTCAAAAAAGAGGGACTTATGGCAGGAAATCATTGAGGTTATAAGGGTGAAAGAAGGGATAAGTGGTGCGTATTGGGGGATTTTAATGCAATTGCTTCGGGAGAGGAGAGGAAAGGAGTGGAAAGCTATGATAGATCCGAAGACATGTCATATTTTAGAAATTTCAC
The DNA here is from genome assembly GCA_037113605.1 of Calophaca sinica. Lineage (NCBI taxonomy): Eukaryota > Viridiplantae > Streptophyta > Magnoliopsida > Fabales > Fabaceae > Calophaca > Calophaca sinica. Next base: position 92,783,034 of record CM073732.1, on the reverse strand, counting down.
TGATGAAGCTGAGCTGATAGATCTACTTCTTGTTGGGAGGCGATACACATGTTACAGACTAAATGGTTCAGCAATGAGTAGATTAGACAAATTTTTAGTTTCAGAAAGATGGCTGAATAAATGAGAACATCTTTCTCAGTGGGGATTACAAAGAGGGCTTTCAGATCACTGTCCTATTGTCTTAAAAAATGAAGAGATCAATTGGGGCCCAAAGCCCTTTAGAATGTTTAATTGTTGGAAGGAGTTGCCTGGGTACCATGATTTTGTGCGAGAACAGTGGAAGTCTATGGAATTAGAAGGGAGGGCAGCATAAGTCATAAAGGAAAAGCTGGAAGGCATTAAACAAAGGTTGAAGATATGGTGTAAGGAGCACGTGGGGAATATTGATCAGAGGATTAAGGTGGCTAAGGATCAACTTATGGAATGGGATTTGGAAGGTGAGAATTCAGCACTGGAGGAGCAAGAATTGGTGGCGAAAAAGGAATGTGCAGTAGAAATTCAGAAGCTTTCAAGATTAAGATGCAGTATGTTGTGGCAAAAATCGAGGGTTAGATGGTTACGAGATGGGGATGCAAATTCGAAATATTTTCATGGGTTTGTAAACAAAAGAAGGCGTGGGAATGAAATTCTTTGCTTAGATTTTAATGGAAACAAAGTGGAGGGCGTAAATGAACTGAAGAGCGCAATTAAGAGTCACTTTGAAGCTCATTTCAATGACCAAAACTGGAAAAGACCTGTGTTAGAGAATTTGGATTTTAAACAGGTTGATGAGATTGATAACGAGATGCTAACAACCATGTTTTCAGAAGAAGAAGTTAAAGAGGCAGTTTGGGATTGCGAAAGTGCTAAGAGTCCCGGACCGGATGGGGTGACTCAAAGAATTTTGGGACACTATCAAGGGTGATGTGATGCAGTTTTTAAGGGAATTTCACCGAAATAGGAAGTTTGTAAGAGGCTTAAATAGTTCGTTTATTGTTTTGATTCCCAAGAAAGAAGGACCACAAAGGGTCAAAGATTATAGAACTATCTCGCTCATAGGGAGTATGTACAAGATACTAGCTAAGATACTTGCAAGGCGGTTGGGTAGGGTGGTGGACCAAGTAATCTCGGAGAATCAATCAGCATTTGTCAAAGGACGACATATATTGGATGGTGTCCTAATAGCCAATGAGATTGCGGAGGAAGCAAAACAGTCAAAAAGAAAAGGGGTGATGTTCAAGGTCGACTTTGAAAAAGCATACAATTCGGTTAATTGGGATTATTTGGAGCATACTATGAAGAAAATGGGGTTTTCTGAAAGGTGGAGAAAATGGATGAATTTTTGCATTTCAACAGCTCACGTTTCAGTGTTGGTGTTGACAGAAGAGTTTGTGATGAAGAGGGGATTGAGACAGGGTGATCCTTTATTGCCCCTTTTGTTCTTAATTGCTGCAGAAGTATTGGCGGTCATGATAAACAAAGCGGTTTAGCTAGGCATGTTCAGAGGGTTCTAGGTGGGTAATGAAGGGCAGAGGATATCTCATTTACAATATGCTGACGATACATTAATAGTGGGAGAGGCTTGCAGCCAAGACATTTGGGCCATCAAAGCCTTGTTGCAGCTATTCGAGGTTGTTGCGGGGCTGAAAGTTAATTTTTTCAAGAGCCAATTAATGGGTATGAATGTGAGGTAGCAATGGTTGGAGGCAACAACTGCAGTACTGAATTGCAAAATTGGAAAAATACCATTTAAATATCTTGGACTACCGGTCGGGGCTGATCCTCGTATATTAGCAACATGGAATCCGGTGACAGAAAAGGTGAAAAAGAGATTATCACCATGGAGTAGTCGTCATCTATCTTTTGGTAGCCGCATGGTTCTCATTAAGTCGATGTTATCCTCTCTTCCGATCTTTTTCCTTTCCTTTTTCAATGCTCCAAAAGGTATTGTCTCTATACTTGATTCTTTGTTTTCTAAATTTTTGTGGGGAGAGGTTGAGGGGGTGAGGAAAATTAGTTGGGTTGCGTGGCATAACGTGTGTGTAGAGAAGGAGAGGGGTGGGCTGGGGTTAAAAAATCTGAGAGCTTTTAATTTAGCATTATTAGGTAAATGGTGGTGGAGGATGAGGGTCGATAAGTGCAACCTATGGGTTAAGGTTTTAGTGGCAAGGTATGGGGTGAGGGCGGTTGAAAAAGCTGAGATAGGGCCGAGAAGCTCAATTTGGTGGAAGGAGATTTGTAGTTTGAATAATACTGGTCAGAACCTAAAGGAAGATTTGTCGAAAAATAATTTGGAGAAAAAAATAGGTGGTAGGAATCAAACTTTGTTTTGGCAAGAGAATTGGGCGGGGTGTGGTTTGCTTTGTGATAGGTATAATAGGTTATATAGGATAGCGGTTGCAAAGATGCAAAGGTGGCAGATATGGGGTCTTGGCAAGATGGTAGATGGTGTTGAAGGTGGGAATGGAGAAGAGAGTAATTTCAATGCGAGGAGGAGTTAGTTGCCGATTTAATAGGAAAAAATGAAGAGGTAGAGATAAAGGAGAATCTTGAGGACAAGTGGTGGTGGATATTGGAACCACAAGGTAGCTACTCAGTGAAATCGGCGCACAAAGAACTTATAAGTGGAGGGGAGGTGATCGAAGGCAGGTTCTTTAGCAAAGTATGGAGTAGGATCGTGCCGTTAAAAGTGACAGCGTTTACATGGATAAAGGTTAATAGGAAAAATTGAAGAGGTAGAGATAAAGGAGAATCTTGAGGACAAGTGGTGGAGGATATTGGAACCACAAGGTAGCTACTCAGTGAAGTCGGCGTACAAAGAACTTATAAGTGGAGGTGAGGTGATCGAGGGCAGGTTCTTTAGCAAAGTATGGAGTAAGATCATGCCATTAAAAGTGACAGCGTTTACATGGAGAGTGATGTTGAATAGGATCCCAACTAGGGATAATTTGTTGAAGAGAGATTTGTTGGATTCTTCGAGTGTAAGCTGTCCGAGATGTCAAACACAGGTGGAGACCGCAGAACACTTATTATTTCAATGCAGTTTCTGGTATGTGGTGCGGAGGAGATGCTTGAAGTGGGTGGGAATTCATGGAGCGCTACTTTCGGACAGAAGGGGACAGTTTGAGCAGTTCATGGGACTACCAAATTGTTCTAATAAAATTAGAGAGCGGTGGCAAATTGTTTGATTCGCCATTGTTTGGTCGATCTGGATGAGCCGCAACTTACTGGTTTTCAAGGCTCAATCTCGGTCGATAGAGGAGGTGGCGGAGGCAGCAAAACTATGGGCATGGACATGGCTGAAGGCAAATGTTGCCGGTTTCAATTATTCTTTCTCTAGCTGGTTGCAAAATCCAGCGGCTTGTTTGGACCTCTACGTTTAATCTAATGCAGTCAGATAAAGCTGAATTGGAGGAGGCTATTGGCTCAAATTGTGGTATCGCGCTTCAGTCCCAATTTTTGGATAGATGGCAATAGAGATCGTTTCAAGTTTGTTTGCAGAGTCTTGGTGACACAGAACATTATGATCAATGCAAAGGAGATGTAGGCAAAGGTTAAAGAATATCATTTACTAATGGTAGCTGCATAATTTGGTATCTGGTGTCTGAAACATGAGTTTAAGTCTACTGCATAATTTGACATCATGTTGTTCAAGAGGTGATAGTGCTCGATTTGTTTGTAATTTGGGCACAGGGTATATCACATGGTTGGTGCTTGATACTGATTTGGGGCTTTCCCATTGAATGTAATGCTGTAACATTGGACTCCATATAACTGTATTGGAACAATAAACTGGCTCATCTTGAGCCTGGTTTTGGGCCATCAATAAAATTTTCTTGTGCTTTCCAAATATATATATATATAGTTATAAAAGGTAGTATTTTGTATTAAATTTATAAAGTATATTAGAAAATTTTAAAAATTTGGATGACTTCAATAGCTTTCTAAAATAAGGAAAAAGAATAATTAACTAAAGTGATCTTTTGGATGATTAATAATATTTTTATTATAATTTAATTTGAATTGAATTTTATTTTATTTAAGTCAACTTATTTTTACATAATATAATATATTAAATTAAATGCTGTTATAATAATAATAATAATAATAATAATAAAGTGATTTGATAAAAGTTAATATTTGATATGACATTTTATAAAATATTAAAATTAAAGTTGAAAAAAAAGAATAGAAAAAAGTAATATTTTTCTGATAATAAAGTAATAATTATTTAACCCAAAAAAAGCAGTAATACATTTGATCTTTTATGTAATAATAGATTGATTTAAAATATAGGATCGATTGTTAATATTTTATGCTGAAATACGCTATATTAATTGTTTAATAACTTTACTTTGCGTTAAAACCTCTATAATAAATTTTTTGATTTTGAATTTTAATCCTTGATCATAAATGGAATCCAGTGCACAATAAAATGTATAAAAATAACAATTTAATTTTTTTTAAAAAAGATACAGAAAAATAATTAAAATAATATATAACTACATTTCCAGTTGCAATAATGATAACACGAAATATTTTACATTGTTATAAATACGTTGATTTGATGGATGACTATATCAATTTGTTATCTCATTATATATTTATCATATCTCTTTATTTGGATCAGAATTAATAGCGCATTATCTCTATAAATAGAGCTATTAAGTTTGTCTTTATGCACACTTGATCATATTATCAATATAAAGATTATAGCGAGTTCTTAGAACTAGTATTTTAATCCTGATTCCTGAGCAGTGGCAGAGCCAGGATTTGAGCTTGACCGGTGTCAAGAAGACAAAAAAAAAAAAAACAAAGACAATATTTGATTTGATACAAATATACAGTGACATAATATACAGGATTTGGAAAATTTTGCCAAAGAAAACAACAAAAAAAGCTTTTTTTTTGGTATATAAAATACAACGCTATTAATTGAACACAGTGTGCGACACACCAGCGACACACATACGTGTCCGTACTGTACGGACACGTGTTCGTATAGTACGAATCCCACTTTTTTTTCAAAATTTTTTTTTCAAATTTTTCTTTTTTATCTGGTTAACGGAGTTCACTTATCTGGTTAATTGTTTACATTATCTGGTGAATGTCAACCCTGAAACTTAACACATTCCATATATTTATCTGGTTAACGAAGTTCACTTATCTGGTTAATAGTTATTATTATCTGGTGAATCCCAAACTCACGTTCCATTTATTTATCTGGTTAACAAAGTTCACTTATCTGGTTAACGGTTCACATTATCTGGTTAATGACAAAAAAAAATTTTAACCAGTTAAAAAAATCTAAAAAAAATAAAAAATAAATTTTTTTTTAAAAAGTTGTCCATACAGTACGGAGCGTATGTCCGTACAGTAGGGACCATATATTATACGTGTCGGTGTCAAAAAATGTGTTCAAAAAACATTTTTTTATAAAATAATAGCTTGTTTGATTGTATTATTTTGAAAACAATTTAGAATTTGATGCACCAAAAATCCCGCATGATAGGTTTATTTTCATCCTACTCTAAAACCATGTTTTTAAAACTAGAAAATATATAAAATTCTTTTAGTAAAAAATGGTTTCAATTGATACTCAATTGCGAGCTGCAGATTATTCAAGGACAATGGCACAATTACATATAAAAAGACAAAACATAATAATAATAATAATAATAATAATAATAATAATAATAATAATAATAATAAAACGAGAGATCATTTTGAGAAATTAAAGCATAATAATACAATGACACATGTTGGTCCAAAAAAATGTAGCGGTATGATTTGAGAAATTTAATAATGTTAGAGGCTTGGCTTGGGTATATAATTTTTCCCTTTTACAAGTCTAAAAAAATAAAATTGCTAAAAAGTAGTTTTATATGTATAGAATAGTAAATGTGCATGTTACCAAAAAAAAAAATAGTAAATGTGCAGCTGTGCAGGTTTGATTGTATTATAAACAGTGCCAGAGGTTGTATCCCATCCGAAAATGTCAAGTTTCATTATGGGTGCCTTAAAGTAATTTTATACATGAAGCGTTAAGTAAAGTCAAAATTAAGAGGTGACCATGGGCATGGCACCCGTGGGTCACCCCCTCTCTCTGTCTCTGTTCCTACAGAACTAGTCTTTGAGTTTATATTTCTATTGTTTTGTCTCTCAACTTTCTTTTCTATTTATAACACGTTATCAGTACGAGACACTACCATACGAGTGATGACTTACAAAGGTTCTATTGAAAGAACTCGTTTTCTTTCTCACACTCTTTGGAAGATCATGTTCTTTCTAATATTTTTTTTCATGTTATTTGGGTTTTTTTATGGAAATTTTAATCTCATTTTGTTTGACTAATAGATTATCATATTGTGTATAAGAATCTTGATAAAATTCTGGAAGAATTTTATATTCAAGCATCCCTGTAGGATTGCACAAAACTATAAGTTTTCTTGATCATCATTATATGAAAATTTGTGGAATAGTTCCTGAAGAACTAGACTTTTAGACCATGGATAAAATTTTGTACTGGATAGTAAAGTTCCTGAAAAACTTTATAGCGCGAGATTTGTTTATGAAGAACTTTATAATTTTTTAGCGCTACGAAAAGTTCTTGAAAAACCTTACAAATTTTTTAGCACTACGTATAGTTCGTGAAAAAGCTCATAATTTTTTAGTGTTGCGTATAGTTTCCAAAAAACATCGCGATTTTTTTAGCGCTATGTACAGTTCCTGAAGAACTAGATTTGATCTTAATACAATTTGAAACAAAGAAAAGTGAGAAAAATCTTTATATAATAGTATCTTTACATTATAGTTCCTGAAGAACTAACATTTGAATCTTGTTGCCTGTTTTCATATTAAAGATGAAATCTTTACATATTAGTTCCTGAAGAACTAACGTATAAATCCTAGTTCCCGAAGAACTAGTCTAATTGGCTCAGGAACAAGAGAGAAACTCTCCAAAGCTCAAACACTCAATATTTCTTATAACCCAAGCATGCAAAATACATAAGTGTTTGGCCCTATTTATAGTGATTTTAGAGGTCAAATATGATAAGGATACAGGCTATAATGATAAGGAAAGCTAACATGAAACAAAATACAAGTTGGAAGAAAATTAAAACAAGTTGCAAGAATAGCCAAAAATGGATGCAAGTGGTTGGTGGAGGTGCATGAGTTAGTGGAGGTGCATGCATGGCCTCAGAGGAAGCTTCTGATTCATACTCCCCGGGTGGGAGAGGACTCGCCCTCGAGTTTAGTTCTGCTTCATCATTTAAATATAGTGAAAGATCAGCGACGTTGTAAGTTGTAGAGCTACCATATGTTCCTAGTAGTTCTACCTTGTAAGTATTGTCATTGATTTTCTGCACGACTCTGAATGGTCCAGCAGCTCTAGGAGATAACTTGGCATTTGGTTGATTTGGAAATCGTTCCTTTCGTAGGTGATCCATACCAAATCTCCAACTTTAAAAATTTGTCGCTTGCGATGTTTTTCTCGTGAGCTTTGTACCTTGAATTCTGTTTTTGAATCCACTCTCGAACTTGTTCATGTAGCTTCTTGATCTACTTTGCTCTGTTTTTCGCATCTAAACTATATTGTTGCTTATCAGCCGAGGGAGTCAAATCAAATGGACTTAGCGGACGAGTGCCATATACTACTTCAAAAGGACATTTTCCAATGGCTTAATTGGTTCAATTGTTGTAAGCAAATTCAACTTGTGCGAGAATAAGATCCCACTGCTTTAAATTTTTATCGACAAAGCTTCGAAGTAGATTTCCCAAGAGTCGGTTGACTGCTTCTGTTTGCCCATCTGCTTGTGGATGGCTAACACTATTGAACTGAAGCTTGGTACCCATCTTCTTCCATAAGGTTCTCCAAAAATGGCTTAAGAATTTCACGTCTCGATCGAAAGTGATGGTTTTAGGAATTCCATGAAGACGCACGATTTCTTTGAAATATAAGTTAGCAACTTGAACAACATCATTGGTCTTCTGGCATGGAATAAAATGGGCCATCTTTGAAAATCTGTCTACGACTACCATAATGGAATCTTTCTGACGCTGAGTCCGAGGTAATCCAAGGACAAAATCCATGCTAACATCTTCCCAGGGTGATTTTGGTACTGGAATGGCATATATAACCCGGTGTTTTGGCTTTTGGTTTTAGCCAAGTGACAGATTCTGCATCTTTGAATATGCCGGTTTATATCTCTTTTTAGTCTTGGCCAATAAAAATTCTCCTTTACTAAGGCTATAGTTTTATCTCGGCCAAAATGACCTGCTAATCCTCCATCACATGCTTCCCAAATGATAGCTTCTCGTAGTGAGCATTGAGGAATGCACAAAGTCTTTCCTTTGAACAAATATCCTTTATGTCGGTAGTAATCTTGTGAGGTTTGCAATTCAGTAGCAATCCAGAACTTCTGAAAATCTGGGTCATCTAGATATAATTCCTTGCTAGTCTTAAAGCCGATGACTTTTGTCTGTAATGTGGAAAGCAAAGTATAACGTCTGCTGAGGGCATCTGCAATGACATTTTGAATTCCAGCCTTATGCTAGATCAGAAAAGGGTAAGGCTGTAAAAACTCACTCCAAGCAGCATGTTTGCGACTAATCTTTTGTTGAGAGTTCAAATGCTTTAATGCTTCGTGATCAGAATAAAGAATAAATTCTTTATTCAGCAAGTAATGGCTCCAATGTTGCAAAGCACAAACAATTGCATAGAACTCTTTGTCATATGTAGAATATCAGAGTTTAGCATTGTTGATTTTTTCACTGAAGAAGGATATAGGATGACCTTCTTGACTTAGAACAGCACCAATTCCAATGTTGGAAGCGTCACAGCTAACTTCAAACACTTGATCAAAACTTTTCTGTGCGGCTTCAGTCCATTGAAACTTGTCTTCTTTTATGCAATCTGTGAGCGAAGTGGCAACTGAGCTGAAGTTCTTGATAAATATTATGTAAAAGGAGGCCAATCCATGGAAACTTTTCACATCATGGATTGATTGTGGGACAGGCAAACTATTGATCGCTTCTATCTTTTCTGGAACAACTCGTATGCCTTCAACTGTGATGACATAACCAAGAAAAGTAACTTCACTTGTTAAGAAAGAACATTTCTTCAAGTTGGCATAGAGTTTTCGCTCACGGAGAGTCTGTAGCACTTGCTATAGATTAGGATGTCATCAAAATAGACAACTACAAAGCTCCCAATGAATGGATGAAATACTTGATTCATCAAAAGCATGAAGGTGCTAGGGGCATTGGATAACACAAAGGGCATCACAGTCCATTCATAGAGACCATCTCTAGTTTTGAAAGCTGTCTTCCATTCATCTCCTGGTCTTAGCCTGATCTGATGGTATCCACTTCGAAGATCAATCTTTGAAAAGATAGTGGAACCATGTAACTAATCTAGTAGATCATCAAGTCTAGGTAAGGGAAACCGATACTTGATGGTAATCTTGTTGACAACTCAACTATTAACACACATTCTCCAGCTTCCGTCTTTCTTAGGTACTAGGATGGCAGGAACTGCACAGGGACTAACGCTTTCCTGTATCAATCTTTTCTTCAACAATCCTTCAACTTGGCACAGGATTTCAGCATGCTCCTGGGGACCCATTCTGTAAGCTGGTCTATTGCGAATGACTGCTCCAGGAATAAAGTCAATGGCGTGCTGGATGTCTCGCATTGGTGGTAGTCCATGTGGAACTTCTTCTGGTATAACATCTAGCAATTCTACAAGTAGCTGATTGATTTCTACTGGAATAATGGTCGCCTCATTTGATTCGAACAGTAGAACAAAGCTCATGGTCTGAACTTTCTCTGCATCTTCTTTGAGTTGTTCTTTTGTGACTAAGGACACCAATGGCTTGGTTTCTTTCTTTTCTTTATCAAGCTCACTCGGTAGTAGGGGTGTAAGCTTAACCTTTATTCCATTTTTAATAAAGGAGTAGGTGTTGGTATGACCGTCAAATAGTGCACGATGATCATATTGCCAGGGTCTTTCCAAGGAGAAGGTGACAGACGTCCATAGGTACAACATCACACCAGACTTGATCCTGGTACTTCTGGCCAATGGAAAAGGTCACAAGGCAACGCTTGTCAACTTTTACTTCACTTCCTTTGCTGAGCCAATGCAACTTATAAGGATGTGGATGTATCTGGGTTGGTAGATCCAATTTCTCCACCATGTAGCTGGAAATTACATTTTCACAACTTCCACTGTCTATAATAACATCACAAACTTTTCCAGCAGAAGTGCAACGAGTATGGAAAATATTGTGCCTCAACCAAGGTTCTTCCTTTGCTGACATTGTATGTAGGTTTCGTCTGATCACCAGGGATTCACTATGGTCAGCAACAATGAGTTCTTCATCATACATTGGCTCTAACTCCTCTTCTTCTTCGGGTTCTTCTGGAGCTTCTTCTTGTTCAGATATTTCATAAGCTTCTCCTTTGATGATGGTAATGGTTCTCCGTGTTGGACAATTGGAGGCTAAATGACCAAAACCTTGATATTTGAAACATTTGATGGCCTTGGTTTTATTTTCGGTGGTGATGGGTTTGGATGGAGGTTTACTTGATGAGCTGGGTTGATCTGTGGGTGTTTTGCGGGGGTAAGAGGATTATTAGCGGAGGAGAAGTTTCTGTAAGTAGACTTTCTGGGTAACTGCTTCTCCACTTTTGCAACGAGGCTAATAACATCTTCTAATGTCCAATATTGCTGAAGTTCAACAGGATTGGCAATAACAGTGTTTAATCCTCCAAGGAAACGAGCAATTATCTGCTCCTCTCTCTCTTGAACATCACATTGCATCATCAACTTCTCAAATTCTCTGGTGTATTCTTCTACCAACAAATTCTTCTGATGAAGATTTTGTAGTCGAATGAAAGTTTGTTGGTAATATTGAGGAGGTAAGAACTTTCAGGATAGTTCTCGCCGCATTTTCTCCCACATTCTGATCTTACTCTTTCCTTCTCGTTCTTGCCTCTTTTTAAGATTTTTCCACCAAATGGAAGCATGTTTCCTTAGCTTCACAACAGTGATTTTTACCTTCTTTTCTTCTGGAATCTCCTTGTATTCAAACACTCTTTCAACAGTCTGAAGCCAATCACAAATTCTTCTGGGAAAATCTGGAATTTCTACTTTCATGTCATCATGTCTGACTGGTTGTCTCTGGGGTCATCTGGTTCTAGGGGATGAGGAATCACTGAAGTACTCAGCTTCCTCTTCTGAAGGCTGGTTTCGCTCATTTAACTGAGCTTGCCGGGCCCGTACAGTGTCTTGTAATTCCTCTATTTGTCTTCGCTTGTCTTCCATAGCGAGGTCATGCACAGGTTGTCTTCTGGGAGGCATTTTGGATGTATGAGAAAATTTGAAGTATCGGGTTACTCGGATTGGAGATTGTAGTTTTATAATTAGAACACCAAGGAAGTTCCCAGGAAAGAGAGGTGTCGCTAAGCGTACTTAATAACCTTGTCTTTTCTTAGCCAGACCTTTCTTGAATTGCAATTTTTATAATTTCAAAATTTCTTTTCCAATAACAAAGAATAATTCTTTTCTGATGTAGAAGATCAGACAATACTGCAACCACAGAGCATACTAGGAATTTTTCTCGTGAATTGGTACTCCAAAAAGGTGTGCGTGACAAAAATAATATACAAATTTAAGTATAGGGGCAATTTCTTAATTTTGGAAAAGTTTAGGGGCTAAATTGCAATTTTCAAAAGTTTAGGGCCAAATTGCAATTATTAAAAGATCAGGGGCCAAATTGCAATTTCTAAAAGTTTAGGGCAAAAACATAAATACAGAAAGGTAAGGGCTTATCTACAATTTCAAAAAATTATGTTCACTAGTCAAAGGTGGACTTTGACTGGTGACGTGGCTCCTTTGACACGTGGCACACAGGGAGTGGCTTTGGATGACATGTGGTGCTGATGTGGCAGCTGACGTGGTCGTCTTCAACATCAGATTTCTGGCGGCGGTCTGCAACTCCGGCATGGTGGTTCTGCAACTCCAGCGGCGACAGGACTGTTTCTGGTGATTTTATCGGCGATGCTCGTGGTGACGAGTGGAGGCTACGTTGGCCGTGAAACTTGGGTTCCCAAGGTTTTCGCCCTTCCTGACGTGATGGCAGTGTTAGTTTTGTGAAAAAATGGCTCTAGATAAGAGTTTCGAGGACGGTCAGTTGTGGTTGCACCACAAACTCTCTAAACTCTCTCAAATCTGGCACTCTCTTCACTCAAACTCAACACTGGGGATCTAGGAACCTTGCTTTGATGCCAAAATGGCTCAGGAACAAGAGAGAAACTCTCTAAAACTCAAACACTCAATATTTCTTATAACTCAAGCATGCAAAATACATAAGTGTTTGGCCCTATTTATAATGATTTTAGAGGCCAAATATGATAAGGATACTGACTGTAATGATAAAGAAAGCTAGCATGAAACAAAATAGAAGTTGGAAGAAAATTAAAACAAGTTGCAAGAATAGTCAAAAATGGATGCAAGTGGTTGGTGGAGGTGTATGAGTTGGTGGAGGTGCATGCATGGCCTCAGAGGAAGCTTCTGATTCACTAACCATTTAGGAAAACATATGTTCTTCGCAAATGATGAGATTTTTTATTTGTTTACATGCTTTTCATATAAAATTTGATTATTGTGTATGTGATATCTTGTTATTGTGATTCATACAATCTTTATTTCATATAAATATATATGATCTTTAATTAATTTTTTTAAAAAAATATTGTTGCTATAAAGATATGATCTTTAATTAATTTTTTGAAAATTTTGTTCCTATAAAGATATGATCTTTAATATGTCAATGATGCATTTTAAATTTGAAATGCAGATTTTTTAAATTTGTGTTGGTGTTCAAATCTTTAATATGTCAATTGTTTGCTTGAAATTCATAAAGACACATGCATAAGTGCAAGAAATCTTATGTTCTTAGAAGAAATGATGAGATAACCTTTCTCAGCACCAAATGAAATCTAAAGAATACATTCAGGTGTAGCATCGACCAAGTAGTATTCACGCCAATTGCTACCAAGCACGATCAAGTCTTTAACGGGATAGCAATCTTTAAGTATGCTTTTTTTTAAGGTAAGAATTTATGTATACATTTTTTTACGCCAAGATTAAATAGACACTATTTTTCAGTGTTTGTAAGTTTTGCCTCAGTTGGTCCTGAAGTACCAAAGCAAATGAATAGCCAAAACTCTTTGCCTTTTTATTGGCCTTGAAGTCCCAATACACAATTTCAAGTAATTTGAAATATGAATTGATCGTAAATTGGTCTTTAAGTACCAATACAAAATTTCAAGTAATTGCAGAATTGGTTTTGAAGTACCAATATAAGATTTCAAGTAATTGTGAAATTAGTCTTGAAGTACCAACATTAGTTCCACGCATAATTGTTTAAAACAATAGATGCACGAACTAGAATAGTAATCTTTTTGGTCCAGAAGTACCAATATTTAGTGGACAGTGGCACAATCTATACAATTATTTGTACTAAGAAATATTTTATGCAATTAGCATTAGCTGAAATTAATGTTGATACTGTATCTGGTATTGCAAATATGATCGAAGGCTTCAGAAGAGCATGTAATATATTCCTCCAGAAGAGAATATGATATATTCCCAAATATGACAAAATTATCTATTGATGATGCGTTGTATTCTAGTAGATCCCGAAGAAAGCTACTAAGTTTCGAAGATATATGTTGCAATAAATAACATGTTGAAACCAAACAAAAATGAGTGAGATTTGGAATATCTCTATTGTTTTAAAAGTTCATATAAGAGAAATTTTAAGATTTCTTATTGGATTATATTTTACAAAAAATAAGGATGACAGAGTCAAATTATATGCACCCGAAGTGTTTAGATCTTACAACTTTTTATGCTTTGACATAATCGTCTTGGTCATTTCAATTCAACTATGATGCGATGTATTATTGAAAATACACATGGACACTTAATAAAAGACCATAGGATCCTTTTATCTAGTGGTTATTTTTGTCCTTCTTGTGCTCAAGATAATTACTCTTTTCTTTTGATGCTCAGATATGATTGGTTTGTATGTTATTATTATTTTTGGGTGATATATTTTCCGATATGTGTTAATTCTTTGAAAGGAAATATTTGCGTTATTATGTAAAAATAATTTACCGAGAAACAAAAGGTGTCGCTATTTAGCTGTACTATCATATGAGATATATGTGAGTTGAAATTTTAAAGTATCGTGAAACAAATCTTTTGAAGCTAATCTTGATTATCATTTGAAAATTTAGTGTCATTTACTATTGTTAATTCAAATTTTTTGAATATATTTTAACTAGTAGTTATAATAATATATATTATTCAAATATATACAAGAGTTGAAATATTTGAATATATTGTTTGAAAGCATGATGTGAATGTGAAATATTAATTTATTTATTCTAATATTTTCAAATGTCAATTATATGTTATATAATTGGATACATATGATGATAACATGCATAGATTAACAAGTGTACAATTATGTAATATATAATTTATTGGATCGTTACATGGCTCGACGCTTTTGAATTGTGTATTGTTTCATGTATATTTAGATATTGTGATATCTTGACATATATTTAATTATTATATATTTGATAAGTCAACTTTTCCCATCAGGGGAAGAAAAAGATAAAAGAATAAAATCACAAGAAGTTTGTTGGAAACACTAACATTATCCATGTTTGATATACGCACAAACCAATGTGAACTTGAAGTTCAAAGAATATTTCATTTGCAAAATGTTAGAAATCAATTATCAGATATTTTTACAAACGGCCAAAAGGTTACTAAATCACATGTGTTAGTTGCAAATATTATCGCATGACTAATTGTCCCTGCAGGACAACTAGCGAGTATGACAAACATGAATCTAAAGTACACTATAAGGGTTGTAGACTTATTGGTGCAAAGGATACTATTCTTAAAAGGGAAAATTCAAAGTGATGATCCAGAAGAGATCATTGACACTCTAGAAGAGGTCAAAAGCAATATAAATAAACAACTCCATATTTCCATATAAGTAACCCCGAAAGTGGTTTTGGTACTGTTAAATTATGAGATCTCATTAAACACTGAAAATATGAGGGGAAGATATGATGTTGTTGATATGTTTTTGCATATGCAATAACAATTAATTATGAGATTATTAATCATGATGAGCACGAAGCTCGAATTATATAGGAATGTCGACATTGAATTGATTGACCAAAGTGAATTAAAATAATGCAAGCCGAGCAAGACTTATTAGCCAAACATAAATTTGGACTAGTTGTCCAGACGCCTGAAGTTGTCAATCTCTGAATGACTTGGCATACATCAAATGGGTATAATTACAGCTTGCTTATATAGGTCATTGGATAATGACAAATATATGAAAATCCCTTAAGGATTTAAGATGCCTGAAGCATATCCATGAAAAATTTAAAATGCATGAAGCATATCCCTAAATGATTTAAGAAGCGCAAAGCATGCTCCTGAAAAAAATTCAAAATATGTGATATCCTTGACGGATTTAAGATGTTTGAAGTATACTTTTAAAAAATTCAAAATACATGAAGCATATCCCTGAAGGATTGAAGATGCCTAAAGCATAATCCTGAAGAATTATAGATATATGCATGAAGCATAACCCTGGAGGATTTAAAGCATCTGAAACATTTTGACATATGTATTCGGTTTAATTTAGAAATATGAGGACTTTGAATCTAAAGTTTGAGACTTAAATGATGTTTTTAATGGACCTGAAGTCTGAACACTAAAAAATATAAACTCTCATGACACAAATATGTGTTATGACACTTTATGGTTAACTAGAGATTGGTCTCTATGTTGAAAATCCTAGAAGGATTGAAACTATTGATAGCATCTATTTCGATTTACATATACTGATAATTTATATTCTCTTGTTTATCTTATTAAACATTTCATATTGGTAAGAAATGTTTGAGTTACATACTTGATGCAATTATGGGTAAATTTATTTATTTCCGTTTTCTCACATTTGTTCAATATGATTGCGATGAATTTTGATTATTAATATTCTTAAAATTACTTGAAATTGTTCCAAATTATAGAAGGTATAAATAAATATCTTCAAATAAAATGTTTTGAAAGATAAGATGTTGTCTCAGCCTACAACTCGAGCATTTGCAACAAAGAACTTTGATTTTGAAGTACCATATCGTGTTGTCATTGAAACACTTTTGTATGTTGCAAATAGCACAAGACTGAATATAGTTTTTGCAATGAACTTGTTAGCAAGATTTTGTTCTTTACCAACCCAAAGACATTAAAATGGAGTCAAACAAGTGCTTCGTTACCTCTGTGGTACATCTGATATAAATTTGTTTTACCTAAGTGGAGTAAATTTAAAGTTGGTAGGATATGTCGATGTTGGATATCTCTATGATCCTCATAAAGCTTGATCTCAAACATATTGTTATGTCTTCACATGTGGCGAAATTGTTATCTCTTCGCGGTCCGTGAAGCAAACAATCACAACTATATTATCAAATCATTCAGGAATATTAAGTATTCGTGAAGCAGGTCATGACTGCATATGGCTAAGATCTATGATCCAGTATATTAAAGGAGCATGCAGATTGGTGAAATAAGAATACAAGCCAACAACATTACATGAAGATAATGCAACATGTATTGCACAATGAAAGGAATCGCTCAAGTGACAACGCATCAGATTTATTCACAAAAGCATTGCCAACTCGAAGATTCTAGAAGCATGCGAATGCGCAAATTAAAGAACATTTCATAAAAAATGTATTTACGAAGAGAAGTGTGTCACTACGAATAATGTATTCTTTTTTCTTCGCTAAGTTTTTATCCCACTGGGTTTTTCTTAGCATGGTTTTAACGAGATATGTTCATAGTATATAGTCATCCAAGGGGAAGTGTTATAAATATGTTGATTTGATGGATGACTATATCAATTTGTTATCTCATTATATTTTTACCATATCTCTTTATTTGGATCAGAATTAATAGCCCGTTATCTCTATAAATAGAGCTATTAGGTTTGTCCTTATATAGACTTGATCATATTATCAGTACAAAGATTATAGCTAGTTCCTGAAGAACTAGCTTTTGAGTCTATATTTTTATTGTCTTGTCTCTCAACTTTCTTTTCTATTTACAACATACATCATATAAAAATACAAATAACAAATGAAATCAATGATTAAAAAAATATACATAAAAAAGATATTTTCAAACTCCGAGTCTTCTTAGAGTGGTTATAGTAGGTGGCCTAGTGAAAACTTAATTTGCATGATGATTTTTCACCATTCTAGACAAAACACTGACATTGAAGTCCCTTTGAGATATAGTAAAAGGAGTACTGGACTAATCAATCGTGAGGAGTTCATCCTCTATGATCCATTCACCTACACTCCTGGGGTTCAAGCATACCCACATAAAAAACATATAGAAAAGCATGAGTGTTGTTAAGTATTTAAATAATAATAATAATAATAATAATAATAATAATAATAATAATAATAATAATAATAATAATGATTACTAAATTTAAAATTGAGAATTCATATGAAGCTGTTTAAATGTATGTTTAAAAATCCTTTTAATTCAAATAAATATTGATCAATTCATAACCTTTCATTCCAATCTCCGACCAAAATTATTTAAATTATGAAATGGTTATAATTTACTTAATGACAATGATTGTAAAATTTTTATAATTATATCAAACCTTTATAGTGAAGATTTTTAATCAAACACAAAATTAAAAATGATGTTCTAAAAAACATTCATTATGAAAAATAAAATAGATTTTCAATGACATTCGATGGAGAAAATAAGACACTAAAAATTAGAAGTTTAGAAAAAAGAACCGTATAGAATGACAAAATGATCAAAAATCGCAATGGAATGAATTTATAGTCGAAAGATTTCAAGAAAAAATACTAGAGAAAACATACCTTCATAGTGGATAAACAATTTCAATGTTTTAGAATAAACATTGGAAAGATAAACAGGAAAAACAACAGAATATTTCAAGGTCAGGGAATGCTGAAAATAAACAAAAAATAAAAACAAAAAATAAAAAAAAAAGTGGCCAACAATAGAAGAGTATGATATGATTGACAGGATGGAGACCAAAAAAAGGAAGAGAAAACGAAAAAAGGAAACGCATCAGAGCTTACAAACGAAACATCGGAGTAGAGAAATTGTTTGGTTGATTTATTATATACACTAATAATAGTGGATTGACTTAATATACTAATAGAAATAAATTGTATTTATCGCTAAATTAAATCAAAATCATAAGATTTATTATAAATTGAATTTGAGTTTGATTTAATCCAAATTGATTGAATAACAAAGGTCTAGATATGAATATTAATTGATTGATATGTCTTGAATTGTTATAATTTGAATTTGACTAACTAGTGTAAAAACCACCTTTAATCGCAGTTTTTTTAGACTTTTAACATTAGTTTTCAATCCGGCGTTTTTTCTTCCGACGTTGTAAGTGTAAATATTTAACGCCGGTTTATAAACCGTGGTTAAAAGTCAGTTTTAATTGCGGTTTTTAATAAAACCGGCATTAGATCCTGAAGTAAAGGGACAAAAAAATTTTTTTAAAAAAAGGTTTTAACCGCGGTTTATAATAAATCAGCGTTAGATCCTAAAGTAAAGGGACAAAAAATTTTGAGAAAAAAAGTTTTAACCGCGGTTTTTAAGGAAAACCGGCGCCGTATGTTACATTTAACCGCGATTTTAAGGAAAACCGGCGCCGTATGTTACCTTTAACCGCGGTTTTCTGAAAACCGGCGCCATATGTCACTTTTAGCAGCGGTTTTACGAAAATCCGGCGCCATATCTATATATATATTTTATACATTTTTTTAAAATTTCCATTTCCAGGATACAAACAACATCAGAATTCACTGCCATACAATTCACAAACATCACTGCTATACAAAATTCACAAACACCACTGTCATATAGAATTCACAAAACTCCACTGCCAGACAAAATATATAAACCACCACAAACACCCTAATAATCCCACAACAACCTATCCATTATATAAATAATAGAATTAATCAAAAAGAACTACCAAAAGTCATGGCACCCAAGAAAAGTTGAAGGTAATTAAACTCTACAACGCAATGGAAAAAAAACCATGTCATTTTTGTTGTGTTGCTTTTCTTGCTCGGCGTCTTGGTGGTTCTAGGTTTAGATTTTGCTCTTCAATCTTAGTCACAAAAAAAGTGCCAAAGTTTTCCGAATCTCGACAATTTCTTCACGATTGTATGAGTTTGTGCCACAACCATCAAATAACTACAAGTTCAATTCAAAACATATCTAATTAACTAACTACAAATATTGTAAGGTATCAAAAAGATCGATTAACAAGTTATGAAATATTTTATTACCAAATCCCATCCAGAGGTAATCCTCATCGTGACAATGGACAACATGGTCTTCATGACATAATAACCACACGCCCATGAGTTGTCTTGGTAAGTCCCCTACAAATGACAATATAAATTAGTACAAATTATATATACACATAACTAATACGGCTTTCAATATGTAAATATCATATAAAGACAAACTACTTACCGCGAGTATGTTCCAATTAGGCTTCTTTCCTTTTCCCAGACCTTTCTTACTATTATAGTCCATCATAGCTCTGATAAAATAATATAAGTTATAGATATAAGATAAATACATATATGACATCACAAGTATGACAAATAAATTAAAAGTTTACCCCTCAAGTACACGCTTAATCTGTAGGTTTGGCCTTTGATGAAGTGAGCATATCCAGACTATGCGATTATGCTTAGGACAAATGACAATCAACTGCCAATGATTACTAGGTAACAACAATAAAGGTATATTAGAAACACAGAGAGAAAAACGTATGCTATGAATAAAAATGTACTCACATGTGCCAGTACGGTCCTAAGAAAACATCTTTGTCCTGCTGAATTAGCTTATCCAGTATGTAAGTTTGAACAGATTCCTTAGACTCTTTTGGGTTGGGCTTGACAACCATCAACATTGGATCCAAGAATCCATATACATCACTGTTGTTGTTCTGAATACAGATACGATGCAAATACCTAGGAGTTGAAACAAAATAATGTTAATTATATATAATTGCTACAAAGGAGATAAAAATATAGAAATATGTTAATTAATACTTACGTGCACCATAATTGCAAGTGTTGATTGGCAAGCCAGAACTCATCACCGAGCGACAGGTCCGTTAAGTCCTTCGCGAAAATGTAAAAAATTGGAAGATTGTCGCGCTCCAAGGTAATCCCAACTTGTCCGTCAGGAAGATCAAAAGCCATGTGACCAATGCATTTTAAAATGTTGTCTTTAGGATCCTCCTCATTTTCTGGCGAACAACTATCCTTAGTGCTGATATGCGCAGTGGCTTTACGAGAAGACACTATCTGCTGACTTAGTTGGGCTTCCACATCTGACTTGAGCTGAGATTTGTAAGCTTCAAACCTAGCTTCAAACATTTGACTAACCTCCTGCATGATCTGATGTCTCGTGGCATCCATGTACATTTGCTTTGACTGACTGCGTGAAGTTCCTCCGAAGTATTTCTTGAAGCCCGCACCTCGACCAGCAGTGCGGACACGACCATAGTGCTCGGGTGTTCCAAGGGCAGTAGCCAAGATATCTTGACGTCCAGTTGGAATAAAAGTACCCTGAGATTCATCTTCAACCAATGACTCCTACAACCAAATTCAATCACAGAGGTCTTTGATCAATCGACCTAAATTGGTTACAAATCACATAAAATTAAATAAGACAGATACACTTACAATTTTAGAAGCAACTGAGGCCACAACATCAGATGTATAAGATCCTGATGGTTTTGTTTGAGCCATAGTCCATAGCTCATGCCGGTTTGGTTTTGGAGGGGATTCTAAGGCTTCATCTCCAGCCTCTTCCTGCAAGGCTTTCCTTCTGTGTGTCATTACATTCTTCTCAAGTTTATCATAACCCCCATGAGACAATAAGTGGGGTTAGATATTCTTTGCAGCATTTGTCCTTTCCTTTTCTCTTTTTTTCTGTTACAAATAACGTAACACACCACAAATTAAAATAAGTAAAAAATTATATTAGCTTAAAAAATATAATTCAAACTAACCAGAAATGCTTCTTCCTTGTGGCTCCTAATAAACTCATTCCATATGTCCTCTGAAAGGAAATTATACTTCTGACAAGGATTTGTGCAACCATTTTTGTCTCCATTCCCAAATACAAATGTCCTAGAGAGTTTAGATTTAAAGTCCTTCCAACGCTCACCCGCATAGGACAACCATTGGTCCCTAAACTTTTTATCATGGGGTACATAAAAAATATCCTACAATACACAACAAAATGGTGGTGTTAGTAAATACATACACACAAAGATCAATAAAGCTAAATACAAATATGCATACAACTAGAGATAAAGGTCAATACCACGACATCTTGCCATATCATATCTTTGGTTTTTTCAGGGATATCTCTCCATTTAGGTATCAGAATGAAGGCCTTGCTTCGTGCAAGGTACGCCAAATAAGTGTTGAAGCTAGCTGCATTATCACCATCAGGTCGCCCAGTATCTGGATCAAATTCAATAGAAAACTTCTGACCAGGAAGAAGTATATTTTTCAATTGTGATGTAGTGGTAACACCTCTAGTCCTTTTTTTAGAGGACTCTGATGTGGATGGATCAGCCATATATGATGCCTATTTAAACAAACAAACAAATGTAAGAAACAATGTGAGATAATCTAACAAACATGTATCAATATATATAATTATAATGGATAATCTAACAGATACTAATTGTGGATAATCTAACAAACATGTATTCACCTATAAAATTCTTTAGTAGTCAAGTTTTAATATCCTCCAATATCCCTTCTTGATGATCATCACGAGTGGCATATACATCGTCTACTTCATTTTCATCAATGAAGATGGGTCTTTGTGTTGAGAAAGAAGGGGTGTCATTAATATCTAGTGTTGAATCTTGATTTTCATCACTCTCATGCATACTTCTTCTTTGGAGAACCACAGACCACCTTTTGTTAGAAGGATCCTTGACATAAAACACTTGTTTTGCGTGAATTGTCATGATGAAAGGTTCATCCTTATAACCTATCTTGTCAAGATCCACCATTGTAAATCCTAACTCATCGGTTTGTACGCCACCGTTACTAACATTGATGTACTCGTGATAAGCCACGGAAATGGATATCATTATACAATAGGCCCACAATGGGTCCAATATCAAAGCTAACATCCATCAACATCATCATTCAAATGCAAAGCAACATTCTAAGAGTTCCTTTGCATGAACAAATATGTTTTAAGAAAGAAATGAGAGCTAAAGATTTTAGATACTAATGTAGCTCCTAAATCTTCAACACTTCAATATGATCATTTTGTTAAATAAAATGTAAAAACCCAACATCTACGAGGCCATGACATACCAAAAATCAAAGACTAAAACACTAACTTTTAACCACTGTCACTACCACTACAAAGCTTGAAGATTAAGATTAAGAGTTACTACCACTGCAAATCAAAGACTAAAACACTAACTTTTTACAATGCCAGAAAGTTTAGGTTAGATTAAGAGTCTACCTAATGCTACTGCCTCCAAGGAAATGTAGTATTTCAGGCAAACAAATAAAGTTTAATAAACAGACTCTATAAAAAAAATCTGAAAATTTTAATACCAATAAGAGTAAAAAAGAATAGCAAACCACATATTTAATGGAATTCAATTCGAGCAATAGTAGTCAAAGTAGATAACAAGCAGCAAAGCATGACAGAGAGTTAGCAAATTATACTTTGAGTATTCAAAGAATGCGAGAAAGTTGTCAGGGCATCTTTCTATTGATCCGCGGTGGAGAAACGGGGCTGTGCCTGGCCGAGTGGGTGCGATGGATGAGCCTCTCGGAGAACCGGGGCTGTTGCTAAAACTCAACGCAGGTGGTGAACCGAAGAAGGAATGAATGTAACACGCGTATTTTTACGATACGTTAATTAGCGGTAATAGTGTACTTTTGTCGTATTTATGCTTTAATAAAGCAGTTGCTTGTTCCCTAAGTAATTGACTTAATTAAATCAAGAGCTAATATAATTAAGAATTAATATTTTTATATTGATTCACGGTTCGAAGATCGTCGAAAAATTCTAACGAAGTTTCGACGCGTTTCAAATTGCCGGGCAGTTTCTGCCGTAGATAAAATTCAAAATGAGCCCCGATTTCGATGAAAATCGAATCGTAACTTGTTTTAATTATTTTTGAGTGAATTATATTGTTTTTATTATTTATGAAATAATATTATCATGCGGAGAATTAATTCCCCGCGAATTAATTTTTCGGGACTTTTCCGATGAGAAATTAATCGGTTTTGCGGTTTCTCGTCGCCGTGTTTTTAAACCTTAAGACTCTAGATTAGAAGGGAATCATGAGTGAAGTGAGATTAGATGGGATAGAGTGAGTGATGTAATTAGCATCTAATAAAGGTAATTAGGTGTCACTTAACTTGTGGTCATTTTAAAATTTTACCTTTTAATTAAATTTTTTTTTACTAAGTGATTAAGTGAATTTTTTTTTTATATAAAGCCCTTCCTAGCTGCCCCAAGGCGTGGACAGCATCCCCATTTCCTCTTCATCTCCTTCATTTTCCATTCCTAGGGCAAGACAAGTTCCAAGCTTCCATGGTTGATTCCTCCATCTCCTTTGAGTTTTGCAACTTGAAGTCTTCATCAAACTTGCTCCAATCTTTCATCTTCTCCTAGTTCCTCATCAATTTCACCATTTGAAGTAAGGAAAAACAGATTTTTTCTTCCTCCATTTTCTGCAAAAAATCGTGAATGTCCCTCTCCCATTTTCTACTTTGATTTTGCTTCCAAATCTTGCCATATTGCTAGGTTATGTTCTCCACTATATCACCTATATATCCAACCATTTGAGTAGTAGAAAATCAAATTTTTTCAGCACTAAACAGCCCCTTTTTTTTGGGTTTATTTAATTTATGTCTTAGTTGAATTTGGGGCTTGTTATGTGTTGTTTGAATGATTGATGATGATTGTTGAGAGATGAACATCTCCAACCCCTTCCTTAAGCCTCTAGGTTGATAACCCTATGTGGTAAGAATGGGGAAAATGGTGTGATCTCATGAGAATCAATCAATTAAATGTTGTAAGTGTCATTAGAGATTGTTTTGGTGTTAGTTTCCATGTGTAGTTTAAATCACCTAGGCTTAACATGATAGTTTAAATTTAGTTTCTATTCTTGAACCATGTAAGTTTGTGGCTAGGGTGTTTAATTGCATGTTAGTTGGTTTATTAAATGATTAGAAGTAATTTTAAAGTTTTTAGAACTTGTATGCATGAGTTGGTGTGTTTCAAGGTTGTAGTTTATGAATAAATGGGTTTAGGGAGGACTAGAAGTGATTATTAATTTGGTGATTCTTTAAACTTTTGGAAAAGAAATTTTAGAAACTTTTGTTTTGATTTGTTTTTAGTTTATGCCTTAACTATGTATGGTTTTGGGTAATTGCCTAAATGATTTGAAAATGGCTCGGAAAACAAATTATGAAACTTAGTTGAGTTATGTTATGATTTGTGGGTGAAGTAGAAAATGCTATGTGTAAATATGCTTGTAATATGTTGAAAATGGTTTTGAAATGATCTAATTTATGGAAGAAAGATTTTGCAAACTAGTGGAAAAAATGGGTTGAGGCCGTGAAGCCTAAGGAGTCTTTAGAAGAAATTGTTGGTGTAAGCCCTAGTGGCCAATCTAGTTTAAGTATATTATCATTGTGTCATGACTTTGATTATATATATATATATATATATGAGGAATTTCATTTATTGTGTTATTTATTTTATAGCATAATAAAGTCCTTAGAATAGACAGTTCGTTTCATGGAACATCAAGTGCGACTTGATCATGAGACCCCATTGAACATATAGAACGTTATTCTTAAAGCATCCGTAGTCGAGTATTATTGTTAATTAGGACGACAATAATGCATAGAGACTATTGTGTGAGTAGACTGATGACCACATCTCATGGGTCATAGATATGTGATATCAAGTCGGCACACATGTATAAATATTAGGAGTAATATTTATATTGGACTGACCCACTATGAGGACGCTTCATAATAGTTATGCAAGTGTCATAGGCGCTCCTCATGGCGACCATAGTGAAGTAGTCCTTTGACTTGAAGTCACTGCGATTCCTACATGTGGAGTTGTAGGCTTTAATGCTATCAAATGTCATCCGTAACAGGATGATCATAAAGATAGTAATTGGGCCTACAATGAATCATGTTGAGGGGTGCGAGTGATGTAGACAGGATTCGTCCCTCCTACATAACAGAAGTCATGTCTTGGGCCTCTCGATAGAGTGAGACGTGAAATATGCGTGGCCACGCGGAAGTGGGTCAATATATGATATTGGGTCCGCTTGTGATTACACGTCCATTCTGGTATCGAGGAACATATGATTGGACTTAACGAGGATGACACATTTATGCCTTGTGTTCAATTAGGACACATGGACGAAGGGACATCGACTTCACAGTAATCTTGGTCGCGGTAAGGTTAAAATCGGATCACCGATTTTCCCCCGTTAATTGGGTAGCAATGATGCATTGCTAGATGCCGCTCATTGTTTATAATATTTAATATTATTTTAATATTTAATATTATTGCCAACTTAATGGGAACCTATAAGGTCACACGATAGAACGGTTTAATCGGAATCAGATTATTTAATTAAATAATTATTTAATTAAATAAGAAAGAAATGGGCTCATGTTGTATGAGGCCCATTAGGGTAACATAATGAAAGGAAGGGAATATATAAGCTTAACGCTCCAACCCTAGTCTATGCTTCTTAGACCTTTCTATGCCTCCTTCCTGTTGCCGTCAACTAGCAAGACGCGTTTCGAGGCTACCGTTTGTGTGGACTGAGTAGAGACACTACAAGATCATAGTGTTGGTGATCGATCTCCTCTACGCTTCAAGAGGTAAACGCTACAAACTATCATGTTATTTGTGATTCATGAGCAATGCATGATCCATGGATACGGGGATTTTTCCGCTTGAGAGTGTTTTTGAAAGAAATTTTAAAAGGTCGATCTCTCAAATCCCCAACAGTGGTATCAGAGCCTTGGTCTTATTTATCTTGAATCCTTTGTACTTATTTGCCTGATTTGATAACATGTTTTAGTGCTTTTGAATATTGTTCAATCGATATGCATGTTCGTTCATGTTTTGTATATACATGCGATATATACATGGTTTGAGAATTTTTATGATTCATTCACCGTACGGTTTATCACTAGATATACGCGATTGAACTCGGTTCGCACATATACTTGGTTCCGTCTCGGCATATTTTGTTTTCACGCTTCAAAAGTTCTGATGCCCAGTACTTAATAATCTTTTAATGACTCCTGTTTCAAAGAGAATGTTTTGGACTTCTGGAACAACATATCTTTTGCGATTCCGAGTGCTTATGGATTCACTGCACGGATCATTTGCAAATGATTTTGATTTTTTATCATTCGATTATTAAAAGTTTTAACAATGGAACAAAGATACATGTTTAGAATTTGATAACTTGGCATATACGTGTATTTAAAAAAAAAAGGAAAAGGAATTTTGATTCATTATCAGACTTTTGATTTAAGGAATTTGTTTTAAATTCACATAAATTATGCTTTCCTTTTTGAATTTGATTCAGAAGATATTCCTTTTGAATTGATTAGGCTAAATGATTGCCTATTTACGTTATATCAATTATGTGATATTATTTCCTTTTAATTGATTGAGTGATAATCATGATGTACATTTACGGGATTGGATATTATTGTCATGTGTCTCATTTCCATGAATTTGATTATGAAATAATAATAACCAGCAGTTTGAAATAATAATAATAATAATAATAATAAAAAAAGGTTTATTATTATTGTTTGTTATTAAATATTTTAAGATCATGGTTTATGGTTATGGCCCTAGATAATAGTGTTTATTAATTTTGGTAAATACGACCTGCGTGTCGTGATTTATTTTATTTTATTTTATTTAAATACGACCTGCGAGTCGAGCCATTTATTTATTTTATTTAAGTAAATATATTTTCTTCAAGAGTTGGAGAAGGACAACACTATATGCAGACACCAGTGGGAGCTTGAGAAGCTTGCTCGTGTGTCGAAGAATTGTAATATTTTAGTTATTTAAATTCTCGCATATTAGGAGGCCATAATCATAAAACCGAATCTCGTATGTTTATCGAGTTGTATATTTGTGTATGAGATGCATGTAATATATATGGCGTATAATATATGATTTAAATTGTTGATTTAAATATGTGCTAGCATGTATGTTATTGTATGCTTATATGTTTTGTTGAAATATATGTTGCATAAATGTCATGTATGCTGAGAGAAACGCCTTGTATGTTAATACAACGCCGGTGAGATCATTTACAATAAAATTCCCTCAAAGAAAATATTAAGTCGAAATGCCTTCCGATGTGTGGCACTCGTCAAGGCTAGGATAGAGTAAGTGTGGCTCATGCCAAAGCTGAGCACCTTATTTTATCTTGGTGAGGCGCGATAGGTGAAATATCCAACTGCCAACCATCGGGTTTGACTTAACTGGGCCGAATTCAATAAGAAGGAAATGGGCCTAGAGGCAAGAGTTGGGCTTTAATTCATAAGATGAATTAGAATAAAGGGTTATTCACCCAGCTGATCCAAGAGTTGCATATAGATGCAATTGGAAATAGTTTCCTACCTAAATAGCCGAGTTCTGGGCGATCAGCCAAAGCTGACTCAGGACGTGGCGAAATATGGATCTTGGCCCACTAGAAAATCTTCCAACGGGATTTTCCGAGCCAATGAGGAGGGTCATTGGTTTGAGTAAATTAGTGGGAGCGTATTTAATAAAAGTCCTTATTAAATATGTTATTGTCATGATACTTATCTCTGCATGTTTATTTTGTTTTAGATTACCATGTCTGGCAACACCGCTAATACCATGTCATTGCGATCTGTCCTTGAGAAGGACAAGCTGTCTGGAAGCAACTTTCTCGACTGACAGCGAAACTTGAGAATTGTTCTCAAGCAAGAGAGGAAGTTGTATGCACTTGATGAGCCAGTGCCTGAGGCACCCGCTGCTACTGCCCCTAAGGTTGAGAGGGATGTTTACTAGAAGTACCTCAACGACGCCATAGATGTTGGATGTCTCATGCTAGCTACCATGACTTCGGAGTTGCAAAGGCAACACGAGAACATGGAGGCGCTCGATATGATCGAACACCTCAAGATGCTTTTTCAAGGGCAAGCTAGGCAGGAGAGATTTGACACCTCCAAGGCCCTTTTCCATTGCAGGCTGGCTGAAGGAAACCCAGTAGGGCCTCATGTACTTAAGATGATTGGGTACACTGAGTGTCTCGAGAGGCTGGGATTTTCTTTGGGCCTAGAGCTGGCAACGGACCTTATCCTGCAATCGTTGCCGGATAACTTTAGCCATTTCATCATGCAGTATAACATGAACGATTTTGCTAAACCGTTGCCAGAGCTTGCAGGTATGTTGAGAACTGCTGAGCAAAATATTAACAAGGGAAAGGCCATTATGATGGTCAACTCTGGAAAGGGGAAGGGCAAGAGGCCCGCTTCTTGGGCTACGAAGGACAAGGGCAAGAAACAGTTCAAGCAAAGTTCTTCTAGCCAGAAGCCAGCAGGCGGGGTTGCTAAGGATGCTTCATGCTTCCATTGTGGAAAACCTGGACATTGGAGGAGGAACTGTCCAAAATACCTAGAAGAGTGCAAGAAGAAGAAAGGAAGTGAGACTTCCACTTCAGGTATTTATGTTATTGAGGTTAATTTATCTACTTCAGCATCATGGGTATTAGATACCGGATGTGGTTCTCACATTTGTACTAATGTGCAGGGACTAAGAAGGAGTAGGACTTTGACCAAGGGCGAAGTGGACCTACGAGTTGGAAATGGAGCAAAGGTTGCTGCATTAGCTGTAGGGTCTTATGTTTTGAAGTTGCCCTCTGCGCTTATTTTGGAATTGGATAATTGTTATTTTGTTCCAGCAATTAGCAGAAACATTATCTCTATTTCTTGTTTGGACAAGAAAGGTTTTAATATTATTATTAAGGACAAATGTTGTTCGCTTTATTTGGATGATGTTTTCTACGCTAGTGCACCTATGAGTAATGGGCTTTATGTCCTTGATCTTGATATGCCTATTTTTAACATAAATGCGAAAAAGGTCAAACCAAATGATTTGAACCCGACATACCTTTGGCACTGTCGTTTAGGCCATATAGGTGAGAAGCGTATTTCCAAACTCCATAAAGATGGACTCTTGGACTCATTTGATTATGAATCATTTAAGGTATGCGAATCTTGCTTATTGGGAAAGATGACCAAGGTCCCGTTCACTGGACAAGGTGAAAGGGCTAGTGATCTTTTGGGTTTAATACATAGTGATGTATGTGGTCCACTAAGCAAAACTGCTAGAGGTGGTTTTCCCTACTTCGTTACATTTACTGATGATTTCAGTAGATATGGGTTTGTGTATCTAATGAAACACAAGTCTGAAACCTTTGAAAAATTCAAAGAATTCAAGAACAAAGTGGAGAACCAACTTGGTAAGAGTATTAAGGCCATACGATCGGATCGTGGTGGTGAGTACTTAAGCCAGGAGTTTGATGACTATCTGAAGGAGTGTGGGATAGTATCCCAACTCACACCACCTGGAACACCACAATGGAATGGTGTGTCCGAAAGGAGGAATTGTACCTTGTTAGACATGGTTCGATCTATGATGAGTCAGTCAGACCTCCATGACTCTTTCTGGGGATATGCTTTACTTACAGCTGCTTTCACCCTTAATCGTGTTCCATCTAAGGTGGTTGAAAAGACACCATATGAGATATGGACGGGTCGAAGACCCAGTATGTCCTTTCTAAAGATTTGGGGCTGCCATGTTTATGTGAAACGTATGATTTCAGATAAACTTGGACCTAAATCAGATAAATGTATATTTGTGGGGTACCCTAAGGAAACTAAGGGATACTATTTCTACAACACCTCCGAGAACAAAGTGTTTGTTGCAAGGACTGGAGTGTTCCTTGAGAAGGAATACATCTCTAAAAGAGCCAGTGGGAGGAATGTAGAACTTGGAGAAATCCAAGACCCACAAAATACTAAACCACCTGTAATGGAACAAGAACCAGTACCACAAAGTGTTGTGGTTCAACCAATGGTTCAAGTAGCACAAGATCCGCGTAGGTCTAGCAGGCCACGTCGCCAACCTGAGAGATAT
Source organism: Calophaca sinica (assembly GCA_037113605.1). Classification (NCBI taxonomy): domain Eukaryota; kingdom Viridiplantae; phylum Streptophyta; class Magnoliopsida; order Fabales; family Fabaceae; genus Calophaca; species Calophaca sinica. The sequence continues at coordinate 92,752,607 of CM073732.1, read as the reverse complement.
GGACTTCTCCTAACTCAAGAAGGTGATGTGCTGCTCATGGATCAAGATGAGCCTGTGACTTACCAGGAGGCCGTAATTGGCCCAGAATCTGAGAAGTGGCTAGAGGCCATGGGATCTGAGATGGAGTCCATGTACACTAACCAGGTATGGACCTTGGTTGAGCCACCCAAAGGGGTAAAACCCATAGGGTGCAAGTGGGTCTTCAAGAAGAAGACTGACATGGATGGTAAGGTGAATACCTTCAAGGCACGATTGGTGGCGAAAGGGTTCAATCAAATTCATGGAATAGACTATGATGAAACCTTCTCCCCAGTCGCAATGCTTAAATCCGTCTGGATCCTACTTGCCATTGCTGCATACCATGACTATGAGATCTGGCAGATGGATGTCAAGACTGCATTCCTTAATGGGAATCTTCTCGAGGATGTGTACATGACACAACCCGAGGGTTTTGTCGATCCAAAAATGTTGGAAAAGGTATGCAAGTTGCAAAGGTCCATTTATGGATTAAAGCAAGCTTCTAGAAGTTGGAATCTTCGTTTTGATGAAACTGTAAGGCAGTTTGGATTCATCAAGAACGAAGATGAGCCTTGTGTCTACAAGAAGGTTAGTGGGAGTATAATTGTTTTTCTGGTATTGTATGTGGATGACATACTACTCATCGGAAATGATATCCCTACACTACAAAATGTGAAAACATGGTTAGGGAAATGTTTCTCAATGAAAGACTTAGGCGAGGCATCCTACGTGCTAGGAATCAGGATCTATAGAGATAGATCACTGAGGCTACTCGGCCTTAGTTAGAGTACATATGTTGACAAAGTGCTTAGGCGCTTTAATATGCAAGATTCCAAGAAAGGTCTATTGCCTATGTCACATGGCGTGTATTTGTCCAAGGGACAATGCCCTACCTCATCAGATGAAAGGGAACGCATGAGTAAAGTTCCATATGCTTCGGCAATTGGTTCTATCATGTACGCTGTGATGTATACTAGACCAGATATCTCGTATGCTTTAAGCGTAACGAGTAGATATCAATCTGACCCTGGTGAAGGCCATTGGACAGCTGTCAAGAACATCCTTATGTACTTGAGAAAGACTAAGGATTCGTTCTTGGTTTATGGCGGTGAGGAAGAGCTTGTTGTAAAGGGTTACACTGATGCTAGCTTCCAAACCGACAAGGATGATTCCCGATCGCAATCGGGGTTTGTGTTTTGCCTAAATGGCGGGTATTAGTGGAAGAGTTCAAAGCAAGAGACAGATTCTTGATTCTACTACAGGTGAGTATATAGTCGCTTCTAATGCAACAAAGAGGCCGTTTGGATCGTGAAGTTCATTAGTGAACTTGGCGTTGTTCCTAGCATTTCGCACCGATTGACCTCATTTGTGATAACAATGGAGCAATCGCGCAAGCTAAGGAACCTAGATCTCACCAGCGATCCAAACATATACTTAGGCGTTTCCATCTCATTCGAGAGATCATCGATAGAGGAGATGTAAAGATATGCAGAGTACCTACACTGGACAATGTTGCAGACCCACTGATGAAGCCTCTTGCTCAGCAGAAGCATGATGCTCACACTAGATCGATGGGTATTAGATTGATGCCCGATTGGCTCTAGTGCTAGTGGGAGATTGTTGGTGTAAGCCCTAGTGGCCAATCTAGTTTAAGTATATTATCATTTGTGTCATGACTTTGATTATATATATATATATATATGAGGCATTTCATTTATTGTGTTATTTATTTTATAGCATAATAAAGTCCTTAGAATAGACAGTTCGTTTCATGGAACATCAAGTGCGACTTGATCATGAGACCCCATTGAACATATAGAACGTTATTCTTAAAGCATCCGTAGTCGAGTATTATTGTTAATTAGGACGACAATAATGCATAGAGACTATTGTGTGAGTAGACTGATGACCACATCTCATGGGTCATGGATATGCGATATCAAGTCGGCACACAGGTATAAATATTAGGAGTAATATTTATATTGGACTGACCCACTATGAGGACGCTTCATAATAGTTATGCAAGTGTCATAGGCGCTCCTCATGGCGACCATAGTGAAGTAGTCCTTTGACTTGAAGTCACTGCGATTCCTACATGTGGAGTTGTAGGCTTTAATGCTATCAAATGTCATCCGTAACAGGATGATCATAAAGATAGTAATTGGGCCTTCAATGAATCATGTTGAGGGGTGCGAGTGATGTAGACAGGATTCGTCCCTCCTACATAACAGAAGTAATGTCTTGGGCCTCTCGATAGAGTGAGACGTGAAATATGCGTGGCCACGCGGAAGTGGGTCAATATATGATATTGGGTCTGCTTGTGATTACACGTCCATTCTGGTATCGAGGAACATATGATTGGACTTAACGAGGATGACACATTTATGCCTCGTGTTCAATTAGGACACATGGACGTAGGGACATCGACTTCACAGTAATCTTGGTCGCGGTAAGGTTAAAATCGGATCACCGATTTTTCCCCGTTAATTGGGTAGCAATGATGCATTGCTAGATGCCGCTTATTGTTTATAATATTTAATATTATTTTAATATTTAATATTATTGCCAACTTAATGGGAACCTATAAGGTCACACGATAGAACGGTTTAATCGGAATCAGATTATTTAATTAAATAATGATTTAATTAAATAAGAAGGAAATGGGCTCATATTGTATGAGGCCCATTAGGGTAACATAATGAAAGGAAGGGAGTATATAAGCTTAACGCTCCAACCCTAGTCTATGCTTCTTAGACCTTTCTGTGCCTCCTTCCTGTTGCCGTCAACTAGCAAGACGCATTCCGAGGCTACCGTTCGTGTGGACTGAGTAGAGACACTACAAGATCGTAGTGTTGGTGATCGATCTCCTCTACGCTTCAAGAGGTAAACGCTACAAACTATCATGTTATTTGTGATTCATGAGCAATGCATGATCCATGGGTACGGGGATTTTTCCGCTTGAGAGTGTTTTTGAAAGAAATTTTAAAAGGTCGATCTCTCAAATCCCCAACAGAAATGTGTTAGGTTGATTAACTTGGTTAATTCCCTTGATGAGTATGTGCATTGTCCTTAAAAAGTGTTTGGTTAGGATAATGGGTTAGTGAGTGTAGTTGTTCTAGAATTACTTAATTTACCGTGGTGATAGGAATCGACGTACCGGAGACCGAGCGGAGCGGATTCGAAGACGTTGGAGCGACGTTAGTGACGACGAGCGGTAAGGGCACTTCTAGACATTTAGGATTCATTTTTATGTCCCTGTGTAAGGACAACTTTGGATATGCTTAAGCTATTGTTTTGTTACTTAAATTGCTTTATTTAAATACGAAGAAGTTTGAGAACTCTACGAGTTCGAAGTTAGGGTCTTCGAACCCCTTCGTTTATTTTGTCGTGCAGTCGAACATATTCCGAGTCATTCGTGGGTGAAAACTTTGTGGTTGGTCTCCTGAACCCAACCCCCCACATTTGTGTACCTCTCTGTCAACTCCATCGAGTTGCAGAGGGATGGATTCCTTGATTTGCGTGTCAAGCATGTAATGTTGTGATATGATTGAGTTATGCATTATTTGATATGAGATTGAATATATGCCACGAATTGCGTGTTGCTGATGAATTGCGTTTCTTCATGCAGAATGTTTTTATTGCTTAAATGTCGAATTGCGTTTTCTTCATGTTAAGCATGCTCTCTTTATTTGATTTGCCGTCAAGTAATTTTATGCGTCACTCTTTGACTATCGTAAGCGGCGAGCTGTTCATCGAGTGAGAGAGCTAGGCGAGTCGTCGTGACGTTTTTGAGCCGTGACCCGGATAACTAAGGGTGCTAGGTCCCCTTTTGTTTACAGGAGATTGACTAGACGTCGCAGCGTAGGGACCGGGACTGCTTACCTAGGGAGAAGCGAAAGATCCCAAGGCTACGGCTGGTATGTCAGTTGATGGATCTGCGTCTGCTTTCCGGAATAATTGTCGAGTCGAGTCTAGAGTGAGAGGGTTGAGTCACATTTTGTGAATGATATACATTGTTGCTTTGCTTTTTGCTTTATGCATTGATCATCTTGATTTGTTGAAAAGTTGACCCTTTCCCGTGGTGCTTTCAATTCATGACGGTTACCCAGGCGATGGCGAAGGGCGTTTGGATTCCGGCGATGAGGACGTCGCCGGAGATCTTCTTTGACTTCCCTGATATGGGACAACCCGCGGCGATGGAGTTCGACCCCATCTCCTGCCGTGTGGTATACACTGGGGATGTAGTGCAGACACTACGAGAGGATGGCGTAGCCGTGAGGCAGGATGTGACACGGCGTACGGTGAGTTTCCCGATCCGGATGGGACAGGTGGTGGAGGCGTGGCGTGCCAGCGAGCGCGAGAGAGCTATGAGAGCTTCTTCCTCTTCACCAGAGGGACTTCATGACATTCCTAGGAGCGCTGCTACTAGATTTGCAGGACGAGGCAGAGGGCGTGGACCCTGAGTGAGATGGACCGCTCGCAAGAGCGTGATACGCCGGGGATCCGCAGGAGCTTCCACTTCGAGGGCTGCTGTTCCTAGATCCCCTACAGTACCGGTTTCCCCTACTATTGCTAGGACCCCTACACCGCCTGTAGCTCCCCCTCCCGTTTGCACTGTGTGCCACGAGGCGGATTGCCTTGGAGCGAGACCGACTGAGGAGTGGCCGACGGGTGAGTATACTCCGAGTGAGGTGCCTGTGGACGTGCCAGCTGCGGCTCCCTTCATTGACCTGACAGGCGAGGACTTGATGGAGGAGGAGGAGGAGGACCCGTCAGAGGATTTGGGTAGCGACCTGTAGCTGTGATGTTGGTTGACTGCTACGTTAAGTTTTTTTTGTTGTTGATAGACTGTTGTATATATTTGGGATGACTGTATTTATGATTTTTATGTTCTATGTGTCGTGACCAGTCGGGCCAGATGTTATTTTGGGATTACAGGGTAGACTGGCGGTCTCACTTTTGGAGCAGCCCCCTGCGTGGGTGTCTGCCGGAAGTACCCCCAGGGTATGATTGCTCTCTTGAGGGTCGTCATACCATAGGTGTATTTCTTTGTACATTCACTACTCTGTATTTTGCGTAGTCTGTCAGTACGACTTGTGTATATATATATATATATATATATATATATATGTACGTATTATGCATGTATGTCTTATTCGTAATTGAATCTTGTGTCCTAGTTGCACCATGTTTCGAAAAGCTGTAATTACTCTGATGTGTACGTGCAGGAATTATTGATGTTTAAAAAAAAAAAAAGTACCGCAATTTTTCCTAGGGCACAAGAGTACTGTTTTAAAACGCATCGCATACAGGTTTAGTTTAGCTCTGTGGCGGTCCGGAAACGGGTCGTTACAATGAACGACGAGGAAGGAGGAGAGGGAGCAATGTCGCGGTGGAGGCAGTGGTGGAAGTGGAGAAACGAAGAAGGAATGAACGATGAGGAAGGAGGAGAGGGAGGAGTGTCGCGGTGGAGAAACGAAAAAGGAAGTAACGACGAGGAAGGAGGAGAGGGAGGAGTGTCGTAGTCGCGATGGTGGGAGTTTCAGAAACAGTGTCGCGGACGAAGGAGGAAGGAACGACGTGATTGTATTGAATGAGACAGAGGTGAACAAACTATTAGGTATAAGGAGGGAAATTACTTTCAATCTACGACCACGGTTTTTCAGAAAAACCGGTGCCATAAGTTGACATACAGCCGCAGTTTAACAAAAACCAACATCATAGGTATAGATACGACAACCGTTTTTAGTAAAACCGACGCCATATCTTTTGGCCAGATTCTCATTTTCACAATTTTTTATTTAAGACACATACGACCCTGATTTTATATGAAAATCGACGCCATATCTACCGATTCCAGATTTCTCCTTTTTATAATATTTTTAATATATAACTCCGGTTTTTTAAAAAACTGGTGCCAAAGCTTTTAACCGCGGTTGTTTGAAAAACCGGTGCCGTAGGTTAAACATTTAGCCACGGTTTTTTAAAAAACCGGCGTCGTAACGTGATGGATATTTATCTTTTCACTTATAACGCCGGTTTTGTAAAAAACCGGCGTTAAAAGTTATGCTTTAATTTCAAAAATGCCACCCCGTTATATTTTACGCCGGTTATCTCCAAAACCGGCATTAGAAGTCTATTTTGTAGGTGTATTTCGCACTAGTGACTTAATTAAAATTTGATTGAAGGCTACGGCTAGTTACACCCCATTGATTCCAAACACACCAAAACCTTTTTCTCTGTCTGCCCTTTCCTCTCCATTACACACACCCCTCTTTCCTGAGCTTTCAGATTCGCACCTTGTATGATTTGGTGTTTTCATATCTGTTAGCTTATGTTTCAATTGTATTTTTTTCTACGTTTACTGAGTTCACATATGTGTATGTGAATTCAGTTTGCGTAAGTTAAAGTATATGTTTAGTGTGTACGCAAACTGCGTTCACGTACACAAGTAGTATGTGTACGTGAACTCAGTTTGCTTACTGTTAACACACCAATTTATTTACTTTTATAGGGAATTTTTAGTACTTAAATATATCATTTCGCATTATTTAAAGTACAAAGGTGCTCATTTATGTCATATTTTGCAGAATTATCATAAAGACACCACTCAGCAAAAGATGCGAGAATGGACCGAAAACAAGCGAGTTTTGGAGAGTTTTAGCAATACTGGATGAGCGGTACGACCTGACAGTACTTCAGTACGGCCATACCTAAGTCACAGATTCAAGAGGGCGCACTTCGGTCAAGATCACCTGGTGCCGATGAAAAAGTCGATGCAGTAGTGCCAAAGCGATCTGGCATACCAGTGATGTCGTGGAGTGTAATACGCACAAGTACGAGCCAACATCGCAAGCAAAGTTCGATACGGCCGTGTATATATCTGGTACGACCGTACCCCATCCCAGAATGTGCAGATTTGGAAGCCAGATGACCTAATCCGCATCCCAATCTATAAATAGGCCCTCTTAGCCTATGCCGAAGACCTTTTGACGAATTTGAGAATCACAAACCCCTTTTTGAAAGTTCTACATCAATTCCCTTGCTTTCTATTGATCTGTATTTCCTTGGAACTTGGTGCCAATCCCGATTCGCTATCAGAGATCGTGAGGACGTGAAGAACGTGCTTAAGGACCGTCGTCATACCAAAAGAGCGTCTCGGTTTAGATTTTTATTCTCTTTGTTATGGATTCATATAGTTTTATGATTGTGTTTATGTTATTATCATTGATTATGAGTAGCTAAACCCATCACTAGGGGTGATGGGGGATCCTTTACAATACTTTTGATATTTATCTAATTAAGTCTATGAGTTTCTATTTATTTGATTGATTGTTTTATCCTATCATGCTTAATTGATTGTTTTATCCTATCATGCTTAATTGATTGTTTTATCCTATCATGCTTAATCCTATGAGGCCTGATCAACCTTTTCTTAGTTGGCTTAATTGGCGGTAACATGACTACAGTTAGTTAACGGATCTATAGGAATAAAAGAACTCGCTTTATATGCAGGATAAGGTTCCCCTAGACCTTCTATAATATAGTTAATCCGTTCTCGCACTTAGTTTAATTGTTCTTTTTATTAAGATGACAACTTTTGCTATTCTCTAAGTACAACTTTCGTTAGCCTACTAGGATAGATTCTTTACTTCATTGGTACTCGTGCATTCTCTGTGGATTCGACATTCGGAGTCTTAAAAATACTCGACTTTTATTACTAGTTATGATTAGGTGCACTTGCCTGAGCCGCAACAAATTTTTGGTGCCGTTGCTGGAGAATGTTTAGCGATATTAATTGAACAAGATTCTATTCATGTTAGGAATTTTATTTTGTTTATTTATTTTCTATTTAATTTATTATTTCAAGAACATACTAATTTGATTTCCTTTAGTGTATGCAGACATGGTCTTAACATCCTGAATTGATATTCGGCCCTGAAATTGAAAGAACACTTCGTTTATTGAGAAGACAACAACTAGCAATGGATAACGAACTTACGTTGAACGAGTATTTCACTCCAACTATGAATGTGGCAGATAGCGTCAACTATCTGGCGATTGAGGCCACAAATTTCGAATTGAAACCAGCACTGATTTCAATGGTATCTGCAGTGCAATTTTGCTGGCTTACTTTCTGAAGATCCAAATGCTCATCTCAAACGATTTCTAAAAGTTGCTAATACTATCAAGTGTCATGGTGTTACACCGGAGGCCATCAAGTTAAGACTGTTCTCATTCTTACTACAAGAGAAGGCACAATTGTAACACCCTAATTTTTATGTTGCTATGTATGTGTACCTGTGTGAATATATTAGGATTTTTGTGATAATTTTTGTGTGTATTTACTTTGGTAATTAATGTATTTTAGTAATGTTTATTATTTTATTTTTGTCAAATATTAGTCTTAAAATATAAATATTATTTTTGGAATGATATTTTTGGTTAAGGAAGTGTTAAAGTGAGTGTTTAAAATGAAGATGGCTTTAAATATACCAAAAAATAATGTTTATTTTCTCGTACACACCCCCTAATTCATTAAAAGGCCCTGTTCATCATCTTCCTTGGAAGAGAATCGCATGACAGGTTGTTGAAACAAGAAAACCCTTGCGCAGCCCCTCCTCCATCATGCGCGCTCTCTCCTTTAGTCACGGCTGAGTCTCAAACTTCGTCACCCTGCTCGAAATCCATTGCTTAGCACGATTCCGGCCTTCGTTCAGTCGATTGAGGTGTTATCTCATCAAAGATAGGCGCGCTCCACCACCGCGAGCAGACTGTTCTCGCTTCCTTTCAATTGTCTCAGGCCTTGCCTATGGAAGCTAAGGATAGATTCGAACTCCCCTCACCAAGATCGACGTTTTCCCCACTTGTTTTCTCTGAACTGCGGCAACTCAAGCCATTGGCGAACTCTATCACGTCGCTGTTGTGAACGCTGCCATCAACTTTGTCGTGCCCATCCGCATCACCGTTGCCACTATTCTGCGTTCCTGCTCTCTCAACCGGTAACTGCATTACGTTGTCACTGTTGCTGAGAACCGTTTCAGCCACCGCCCTCCTTCTATTACTTCGGAACAGTGCAAGGTAAGTGCTATAGATGAATTGGCTTTCACATTTAGATTGTGAACTCCCTATGATCTGAATTGGATAATCTAGATTGTCAAAGGTATTGAATTTGGGAAATAATCTTCTCTTAATTTCCAAGTTTTAAGCGTTGCATTTCTTTTATGCAAGGTTGTCTAGATCCTGAACTATGTTTGTTGTTATTTGGTGAATTTAATTGGATATAATTTGAGAGAACCTTTCGAAGCGTACCGCTGAACTGTGGTAGAGGGGAGCGAAGAAAGGAATTATGATACTATTACTGAGCTACATTAAAAGGTATGGGGGGAAAGATTGGGAATTCTATATGGGAGTTTTGGGATAGTGTTAAGATGGTTGGGGTTCCTTATAATCCCTATTGTGCTCTTAAGAATTTCTGTTGACTTCTTTGTATGAGCAAAGGGATATGTTGATGTTGTGATAAATATTGAAGTCGTGATCACTGTAGGAGCAGTGATTTAGATATCATAATCATTTTATTGTTGTTTAATGGAAAGGATTATGTGTTTAAACATTCTTAGTTGTCTCTATGTTTTGACCTTGTAATTGATGAATGTAATTGATTGTACATGGAACGGGTTGCCTCTGGTGTAAGGATGAATATGCATTGTTGTACTGAACCTACTGGAATGGGTAAACTGGGAACTAGATGAAACACACTAGAAGCATATGATCTGACTTTAGGTTGAATACGATAGCAAATGTGTCAGATTAAGGAGCTTACCTGATTAGACAATTTGTGAATTTAAGAAATGTTCACGTGTCGATCCTAATGGCTTAGAATTAAATTGTTAATCGATTAGATGTATGCTAAAGATTAAAATTGAAAAAGGTTATTAATCGGTTAGATGTGTGTCAAAGATCAGAATTGAATGAATGATAATTTTAATTGATTAGGTCAAGTAACTTAACTTAATTAGACACGTAACAAAGACTAAGGCATGGAGCGAATGACCTTTTAACCAGTTAGGATCAATTAGTTTGAAGTCTCAATTAGAACACAATTCATAATTGATTAGAATTGATAGGCTAACCAATTTGGTGATACATTTAAAAGTTATAACCAATTAGACATATACTATAATAGATTAAAATATGTTGCAGAACTAGAAGTCAGAAGGTGTTGATCTTAATTGATCAGCAATACTAAGTTAACCAAGTGGATGATGTTACAAGATTGATTAGAATTAATCTATTAGCCTAATAGGATAAGCCTAGTAAATGATTAGACCTTCGTGAATGATGTTTCGAGAGTGTCTATGCTACTTGTATGATGTACGTGATTGATATTACCAAGGCTTGCCTTGTTGACATGCTCCTAAGGTTGTTATTGATCATTGTTGATTTTGTTTAAGCCATTGGTCGTACTTGTATGACAACTTCTAGCACTGTTAGAAGTGTTGCAGAAATGGATGGATAAGAACTAGCTCCGACGAACCTGTGGGTGGGCATTTAGCTCATTTGGCAATGCCCAATTCAAAAGAGCCTAGGTGCTCAACTTGTCTTAACTTTCGAGGAGCCCAGCTCTGAAAGGGCTTGTTGGCGGGACCAGCTCTTAGAAAGACCTATTGGTGGGACCCAGCTCTGATGATCCTGTTGGTGGGGACTAGTCTGAAGAGAGCCTGTGGATGGACCCGGCCCTTAGGAAGCTTGTTGGTGGGTGACCTGACTGTTAGTGATGTTAAGTATGTGAAGACATCGATTGTTATCGCTGTATCTTGTTAAGTCCATGAGGACTTTGTTTGCTAGCATGTACTGTGAATGAGTCTGTAAGGACTTTGCTTGTTGATGTTACGATAAGAATGAAGTGTCACTATGTGTGTGCATGCATAGACGGACTATGACTATCTATATGTGTGTGCGCCTATCTTGATTTCTGTTTCCATTTCTTTCATATGGTTTGATCATGATTTCTCACCCATACATTTGTTTTTCTAGTACATGATAATATGCGTGAAGGGAAAGGCGAATCGTGGAAGATGCATCAGAAGCAAAGGAGTGATTCCTCTCTAGGACTAGGCATGGCAATGGATCGGGTCGGGGGCGGGTTTTGCCTCCCCCATCCTTGTCCCCATTTCCAACGGATTCGGGTTTTGTCTTCTCCATCCCCGACGGGACGGTTCCCCACGGGCCCCCGACTCTGCTCCAAATATGTAAAAAAATTGAAAAATTATATTTATGATAATTAATAAAATAAAATCATAATTATTATGCAATGATGAAATAAAATAAAAAACACCAAAATAAAAATTTCTATTGAAAAATATTAAATTAAAAATAAACAAAATATATGGAACAAAATGAATGGGTATACAAGCATAAAACAAAATAAAAATTAACAATTTATATTTAGTCAAGCGGGTTCGGGTCTGGGGCGGGTTGGATATTGACATCCCCAACCCTGTCCCACCCCCGGTCAAAGCGGGTTTTCCCCGTCAAAATCGGGTCTAGGTCGGGTGGGTACCCGCGGGTTTGGGTTCTGTTGCCATGCCTATCTAGGACTTTTATTATATTACAATTTTTATTCCAGACTTCGAGTCATTTTTTTTTACATATTGTGGGATTTGTACAGCTCTGGTAAATGTGACCTCGGACCATGGGTATTTTCATTTACTTGAGTTTATTTTTTTAAGGCAAAACCTACAGATGCTTTACTACTACTGTGGTATTTTTATAAAGCAATAGACCTTGAGTTTGAAAATGCGATGCTCTTAACCGAATACTTAAGAGTTTTTTTTTTTTTTTTTGAAATTCTTAAAACTATATTTCACTATGAACGAGTTCAACTTTATTTATATTTATTATTTATACTATGGGGTTAGGGGTGTCACAACAATTATGGTTGGATTCACTTCCCCCAAATTCTATTACCACCTGAGAGGACCAGAAAACCAAGTTTCTGAATAAGTACTTTCCTCCCACAAAATCTGCAAAGCTGAGAGGTGACATATCTGGGTTCGCTCAAAACGAAGGAGAATCAATGCATGCGGCACGGGAGTGATTCCAAGATTTAATTAGAAGCTGCCCTCATCATGGTTTCACCAAATGGCAGCTAGTTCAAATTTGATATAATGGGTTTACCATGCAAACTAGAGGTGTTGTTGATGCTGCTTGTGGAGGATCTTTCAGAAAGAAGACACCCACTGAGGCTTATGAGATAATGATTGAAATGGCTCAGAATAATGCTCAGTGGTCAGCAAATGAAAGACAAACCGGAAGGAAGAACTATCAAGCAGGAATTTATAAAGTAGAAGCAAGCATAGCCATTGAAGCAAAATGGAAGCAATGACCAAGAAGATAGAAACTCTAATGGCAGCGTAAACTCAGTCCAATGTAACTTCAACTAATAATGACTGGGGATGCATGGCAATTGAAGGCCAATTAGAAGAAGTTAATGTTGTAGGCTAAAAGGATTTTGATCCAAAGATAGGGATGCAAGAAGCTATGCTGAAGTTTATGCAAAGGCACAGACATCGGTGTATGGGAGTTTTGGCCGGTTTCATAGAGAAGACTGAAGAAAGACTTAAGGCTATTGAGACCAAGGCAACCAGAGCCTCCTGTAATTTCTGTGGAGTAACAAGTCATGATTCTAAGGACTGCACTGAGGAGGTGAATTTTATTGGAAATAAGCCACAAAATGACCCCTACTCAAACACTTATAATCCCGGATGGAGAAAATACCCCAATTTCTCATGGAGAGGCCAGCAGAGATCACAAGGCCAGAATCAGAATACTTAAAAGCCTCCACATTTACAAAATCGTGCTCAAAATGATAAAAATCCCGGTGTGAATGACGTAAACAACTTCATGGGTCAATTGGAGGAAAAGTTCAAGCATTTGGAAAAGTTAGTGAGCACTAACCCAGAAGATCAGAAAACGCTGAAAGACCTGATAGCAACCTTGATAAATGCAGTGACTCAGAGAAAAAGGAGCCTAAGTCAAGTGGAACTAAATCCAAATGAGAACTGCATTGCAATCTTTATGGCAAAGGAGGAACCAAGCATTACAATGAAGGACGTTCCGGAGGGAAGAAAAGAGGAGAAGGCCAAAACTGAGCCTCAGTAGGTAAGTAATTTTTCCCCCCAGTGCTCTAAATTTTTTATAAGGATAGGCAAGCAATGAAATTATTAGAAAAACATAGAAAATTGCATGTCAATATTCCCTTTACTGAAATTGTCTCTGAAGTACCTAAGTATGTTAAATTCTTAAAGGAAATAATTTTTAACAAAAATAAATTAGAAGAGATTGAGACAGTAAATTTAAATGAAGATTACTCTGCTATGTTAATGAATAAATTACCACCTAAGCTTAAAGATCCAGGAACTTTTGTTGTTTCTTGCTCAATTGGTAATAACTCTTTTAAGGTACTATGTGATTTGGGTTTAAGTGTGAATCTAATGCCTCTGTCTATTTTTAGAAAACTAAATTTGCAGGAACCACAACCTTCTAACATGTCCTTCCTTCTAACATGTCCTTGCAGTTAGCTGACAGAACTCTTGTTTACCCAAGAGAAATAATAGAAGATGTGCTAGTTAAGGTGGGAAAATTTATTTTTCCAGTTGACTTTGTAGTTTTGGATATGGAGGAAGATAGAGATGTCCCTATTATATTAGGAAGACCATTTTTGGCAACAGGAGATGCTACCATTAAAGTAAAAAAAGAAACCATGACTCTAAGAATTGAGGATGAAGAAGCAATTTTTAATATTTATAATGCTAACAAAACTTCTTCCTCTAGTGCTTCTTGTTGTTTCTTGCAGGATATGGAACCTAACACTATAACAGATCGTTAAAAAAAATGCCACCTTAAACAGCGCTACATAATAAAAGCATTGTTTAAAAATCATATTAGGCCTTTACCAGCGCTTCCTAGAGAAAGCGCTGATTAAAACTTAGAAATAGACAGCGCTTATTCTAGCAAACGCAGTCAAAGAGACATGCAGGGACATCGCCAGTGCTTCCCCTTGAAAGCGCTGTTTATTTTTGTGACATCCCAACACTTCCCTTAGAAAGTGTTGTCTACTATTGTTATCACCAGCGCTTCACCAAGGAAATGCTGGCTATCCACGTTTCTAAATTAAATTTTAATCTGCTTCATCTCGTTCTCTCACAAATAAATGTTACTACCTCTTCAAGGTCTCTCTTCGAACCCTCAGCTCTCTCCCCCTCATTGCAGCACCACCGCCGTCTCAACTCTCTCCCTCACCGTCTCTCCCTCATTGTCGCACACGAACGACACCACCAAGCACCACCACTCTCTGAAACACACTCTCTCATTCTCCCTTGCACGCGAACGGAACCACCACCGCCTAGTCCCTCTTCCTTGAGCTTCGTCCTCCTCTCCACCGTCGCCCCTCTTCCTCGTTCCTCCTCCTCTCCACCTTCGCCGTTCTGAAGCTCTAACTGTCAACGGTGCTAAAGCTCGAGCCATGTAGACCATTTGTCTGCCATTATCGCCGCCGTTCCACACCGCTACTGTCGTTCCACGCCGCTACCGCTGCCGCCTTCTTCTTCATCCAGGAATGAACCCTAATCTGTTTTTCTTTTCATTTTGATGATGATCTCATTTTTGTTTCACTACCCACCTCCTCTGTATCTCAGTTTTTTTTTTTCATTTTCTCATATATTTTTTCATTCAGAGATTGGAGGTTAAAGTTTCTGGGCTTACTTTTGTGTTGGAACGACAAACAAAGGAGTTAGAAGAACTTATAGAAGAGGTATTTTTTTAATTCTTTTGAAATTAGGCTTTATGGTTTTATTGTTTTTATTTTTGTTTAGCTGAAATTGTTGGGGTGAATGTGGTGGTTCAGTTTGAGGTGTGATAATTGTTCAGAAATGTAAGTAGAATGATGAACTTGTGATTGGTTTGTTGATTTTTTTTAGTGCTGATGAATTTGGGACGGAAAGGAACAAGATGATTGAGGTTTTATTTAAAAAGGGAATTGTTCTTTCTGATGTTACTGCACAGATTTTTTTACTATAGCTAACTTAATAGCTGCATAAATGGTTCAATTGCATATGATTCGAAATATAGAAGGAAATTCAACATTCGTGATTTTTCCTGTGACTTGTTGTTTTAAACTGTGATTGAAGTTTGTTTGGAGTTGGATTGACTTATAAACAGCTATTTGAGCTTATCTATTACTATAAGCACTTGTTAAAGTCTTTGAGAAAACTTATAGTAATAGTTTATAACATGTCCATAATCTGTTTTTAGCTTATTTCAATAATCTCTCCATGATAGCCTATGAAAATAGCTTACTACTTGTATAAAAAGAGTGTCTTATGGTTGATTGGATTGGATATATTTTGGAATGTCCATATTTTAGGGGAGACTCTACCAAAATTTTGTTAAAAATTTAAACTGTGAATTGAATATGAACTGTGAATTGTGGATTAACGGCATAGCATTAGCTATAGCCTGATGCATTAGATTATCAAGTTTTGACAATTTTTAGGGAGAATACAAATAAGTTTAATATGATGTTATATTACTGAAGGACTAACTTAGTTTTTTAAAGGTTGAAGTTAGAATGGATCGGAAGTGGATGTCTGCCAATCGTTTATCGAAGGAATGTAAGGATGGAGTGCAAGATTTTATTAGGTTTGTAGTTCAGCATGAAGAAGATCTAGACCTAAATAGAATCATCTGTCCTTGTTTGAGTTGTTGTTATGTAGGCCGAGTTAATGTTAAGGAATTGGAAGGACATTTAGTGAGCAATGAAATTGATTAGAGTTATACCTGTTGGAAAAAGTACGGTGAGACAAGAGGTGAATCTTCTAATAATATGGGGAATAGTGGAAGATATGCGTCAGATGACACCGGTACAAATACATATGATGGTGACCGTTTTGAAGAGATGGCAAATGCGGTTGAAGAAGATCTTTGTGATTGTCCTCAAATGTTTGAGAAGTTGATAAGTGATGTGGAGAAACCATTGTATAAGGGTTGTACAAAATTCACGAGATTATCGGCGATGTTAAAGCTGTATAACTTGAAATCGGGCAATGGATGGACTGATAAGAGCTTTACGGAATTACTCACCTTATTGAAGGATATGTTGTCGGCTGATAATGTGCTTCCAGTCGGACATACGAGGCCAAACAAATGTTACGCTCTATTGGCATAGGTTATGAGAGGATACACACTTGTCCTAATGATTGCATTTTATTTCAAAATGAATATGCATTGTTAAAGTCGTGTCCTAAATGTAATGCATCACGATATAAGAAGAAAGAATCGGCTGCAGAGAAGGTTATGTGGTATTTTTCCATAATTCCCAGATTCAGGCGCATGTACCGTAGTTCAGAAGATGCAAAACACTTGACATGGCATGAGGATGAAAGGATTAAGGATGGCATGCTGCGGCACCCGACAGACTCTCCTTAATGGAAAAAAATTGATATTGAGTATCCTGATTTTGGAAAAGAACCAAGAAACCTAAGACTTGCATTGTCTATTGATGGATTTAACTCGCATGGTGTTCAGAGTAGCTCTCATAGTACATGGCCTGTGATTTTGGTGATTTATAACCTATCTACATGGCTATGCATGAAGCGCAAATATATGATGTTGTCTATGTTAATTTCTGCCCCTAAACAACCAGGAAATGATGTAGACATATTACTGGATCCTTTAATTGAAGACTTGAAGCAAATGTGGGAGACGGGTGTATAGGTGTACAATGGGTATAGAGAAGAAAGTTTCACCTTGAGGACCATGATATTCGGCACAATTAATAATTTTTCGGCATACGGTAATTTGTCTGGACACAGTACCAAAGGCCAGTGTGCATGCCCTATACGTGAAGATGGTACAGATTGGATGCGGTTGGAACATGGTAAGAAGAATGTCTTCCTTGGGCATCGTAGGTTTTTGCCTCAAAAGCATCATTATCAGTCGTGGAGGAAAGCATTTAATGGGAATACTGAAGAACGTAGAGCTCCTTTGCCTTTGACGGGTGCACAACTGTTTGAAAAGGTAAAAGATTTAAGTATTGAACTTGGGAAGCCTTTTGCGGGAGAGCTTGTCACACGAGGGTGGAAGAAAAGGTCGATTTTCTTTGAGCTGTCATATTGGAATTCATTATACGTGAGACATTTCATTGATGTGATGCATGTTGAAAAAATGTCTTTGATAGTGTCATTGGTACCTTACTCAATGTGCCCGGGAAGACTAAAGATGACATCTATACAAGGCGAGGCTTGGTTAGTATGGGATTGAGACGGCAATTGGGACCGATAAAGAAAGGGAAACAACATACATATCTACCTCCAACCGCTCATACTTTGTCTAGAAAAGAGAAAACGGTTCTTTGTAAGTTTCTTCATGGAGTTAAAGTTCCAGAGGGGTACTCTTCAAACATTATAAACTTCGTATCAATGATTGCCATGTTCTCATGGAGAATTTGCTACCCATTGGTATATGATCCATTTTGCCCATCAAAGTGCGAAAGACTTTAACTAAACTTTGTTTCTTCTTCAAGGCAATCTGCAGCAGAGTGATTGACCCTAGAAAGTTGCCAGCATTGCAAACAGAAATTGTTTTGATTTTATGTGAGCTTGATATGTATTTCCCACCTTCATTCTTTAACATAATGATTCATCTGGCAATTCATCTGGTTAGGGAGATACAACTGTGTGGACCAGCTTACATGAGATGGATGTACCCGTTTGAGCGTTATATGAAGATATTAAAAGGGTATGTGAAAAATCGATCACGGCCAGAGGGTTGTATTGTTGAGCGGTACACAGTCCTATTGAATTCTGTTCCGACTACCTATCTAACGTTGGATATTCCATAGGGATGCCAAAGTCTCATCACACAGGAGCAAGCAAAGGGAAAGGGATTACTGGATGTAAAATATTGACTATATCAAGGCAACAGATGGAAAAAGCATACTTATATGTTTTACACAATGCCGATGAGGTTAAGTCTTATGTTGTAAAACACAACGAAGTGCTCAAGAGTATGCACCCAAATAAGAATCAAAATTGGTTAACAAGAGAACACAATTGGTGTTTTATAACGTGGCTAAGAGGTCACATTTCTAGAGAGTTTGCTGTAAATCCTACCTCAGTTTTAGAAAGACTCAGATGGTTAGCGAGGGGTCCAAGTATACATGTTATCTCTTACACCGGTTATTTGATGAATGGGTACACATTCTATACAATAAAACATGATGATCAGAGTAAAATACAAAATAGTGGGATCACTCTTGTTGCTTAAGCTATGCATATCTCAAGTGTCAAAGACAGAAATCCCATATATGCGAATATGTCATACTTCGGGGTCGTTGAACACATATAGGAGTTGGATTATGCGATGTTTTGGGTGTCTGTGTTCCAATGTAAGTGGGTTGACAATAATTAAGGTATAGAAACGAAGGATTTTGGGTTCATAAAGGTGAATTTTAATAAGTTGGGATATAAAGATGAGCCTTTTATTTTAGCATCGAAAGCTCGACAAGTGTTTTGTGTCACCGATCAATCTTATATGAGTTTGTCTATTGTTTTGTTGACTGACAAAAAAAATGGTTATGGGATTGAAGATCAAGCAAATGAAGTTGCTGATATTGAGGATGACTCTTTCTTTGTGATACAATCACTTTTTGGTGAGGAAGGTACATCAAGAGAGGATGATACATATATTAGACATGATCGTAAAGAGGGGATTTGGATCAGTCAGAAGAATAGAAAAAGGAAAAGAAGTTGACTTAACATGTATGTAGATTGTTTTTTTTAAGTTAAATTTGTCTAATTACTTGTTAAACATGTATGTAGATTATGTACTTGTTAAATTTCTCTAGTTAAATGACTACGAACTGTTGTCTTTTACTGGTGTGTCTAATTTTTTTTGCAGATAGCTAGATGGCTTCTCTCGGACATGAAAGTGATGCTCATGATAGTGATGCTGCGGCGGCCCAAACTATGAAGCGTCGTCCCCGTGGACCGACTGTCAAGAAGAATATCATCCGAGCTAGGAGTAGAGGATAGAGACCAGTGGTAAGTTACTTACTAATTAATATAATTAGTTGTTTTTTTTCTATTTATTATCTAATATTGTACACTTAATTTGTATAGGTTCAATGGAATGTTAAAGGTCAACCCATAGGCAGAAATGGCAGAGAGTTGAATAGTTTCATTGGATCTCAAGTGCGGCAGATGGTTCCAATTACTTTTAGTAATTGGAGGGAGAGTGATAATCCAGTCTTGGATAGATGCAAAGAGGAGCTTTGGTGCGAGATATAGGTATACACAATCAGTTGTATTTTTTAAATGAATATGTAAATATACTTACCCTATCATTTTGTACTTATTAATGTATTTGCAAAAATCATTTGATGTTGATGACACACATAAGGACATTATAATTAAGATTGCCGAAAAATCTCTTCGGAATTTATGAACATGGTTGTCCAAGAATTGGCTGAGAAATGAAAATGGCAATGTTAGATATGAGCCTCCACCTGATTATGAATCAGGTATAGGAGTGGATGTTTGGAGAGAATTTGTAGCAAAACACACTGGAGACCCTGAATTTCTGGTATACTTATATATGTCCCTACTTGTATACTTGTATATGTCTATACTTGTATACTTATATGTTTGTTCCTAAAGCAATATATATGTCTATATAGAGAATAAGTAACGTAAATCGACAGAGAGCATCAAATCCTCCTTACCCATACAGAGGAGGGGCTAAGGGGTATCCCGACATCGAGGAAGATATGGTATACAGAGTAACCCTAAATTATATATAACCCTAAACCCTAAACCTAATTAACACTGATTAATTTGAATTTCTTTGTTAATATGTATAGCTGAAGATGACTGGAGAAGATATATCATCAGCATCAATTGATCGCTATTTCTTGTGGATAGAAGGCCGCCGCAACAATGATGGTGAGATTGATCACCCCCCACTATGGAAGTTGCTGATAGAATTGTAAGTATGATAGATTAATTAACATTTTCATTTGCAATTTTCTTATGATAGTGATAATATTTAACAATCTTTGCTAATAACATTTGTGTGTCTCAGGAGGCCCTATCATAACAATCTGTGACACAGGGGGGTGTAATAGACATCCTTGCCCAAGCCATACCGATCAGAGAGTATCCTGGTCATGTAAGGGGCGTGGGATTTGGTGCTTCTCAAAAGGCTATTTTTTATGCACCAAAGTGCGCTAGAAAAGTTGAAAAGGATGGTGGCCCATCTCTATCGGGAGGTCCAGGAATTGAAAAGTAATATGCATCAGAGCAAGGGACCGTTAGAGATAGATCGACACCTTAGTGCCAGAGATAGCGCCAAAGATAGTTGCACTCTTAAGTCACAGAAGGTAATAAATCAAATTACTTCAAAGTCTTGTTTGGTAGATTAAGTATTTGTGAATTGCATATTAGGTACACTTGTATAGTGACTTGTACTGGCTAGTATATGGTATTTTTTTATTGTTACAAGTATTAGATAAATTTTGGAATGTCCATATTTTAGAGGAGACTCTGCCGAAATTTTGTTAGAAATTCAAATTGAAATATAAAAATATTATAATTTAATATTATTGTGGATCTTGATTACTTAAGGAACCGGTGGAGGAACACGAGCCTACTTTACCCATGGATAGATGCACTCTTAAGTCATCTGAGGTAATTGAGCATTAGAAATTGTTCTCGTTACTTGTATGTATTGCATCATTGATTTATCATGTCTAATATTTTGTTTATTAATTCATGGTTTAGGGCATCGTAGAGTGTTCCTTGTTTTTGCTTGGCTCGTCTCGACCGATTGGTAAGGGTATTTCTTACATCGATTTAAGTGTTTTGTTGCACAATCGTCCATTACCTCCTGGTCATGTAAAAGTCAGAGTTGACATTGCTTACGAGGCGGAAGCACCATTGCCAATTCCACTTGAGGACGTAGGTATCAACAACATGGGAGACGCAGTAAGTACCTTTGTGGCATGGCCACAACAACTCGTAAGAGTAAGTGACGTGTTATTTTTTAATAAACATGATTCATAATCATATATTTATTAAATTACGCGGTCACTAACTATGTATCTTACTGAAATTAATGCAAAATATTTAGGTACCCGTACAATCCAAACCCAAGGACAAGGTTAAGGGCAAGGGGAAGCAGTAAACAGTTGGGTCAGTTACATCCCCAACAAAGAATCAGGGCAAATCTCAACCTTCCTCTTCCACATCTCCTGTTACAGCCTTTTTTACTTTTCTTCAAGTCCATGCTAATGCTAATCTAGTTGATGGAGCAACACTGAATTTAAATATTCCTTCAGAAGTTTTGGGGCATATAGAAGATTTCCCCTTGTCTCTTAGTGCCAAGGAAGAACTGTCTGAAGTATACATGTTTTTTCATTGTTTCACCCAAATTAATATTTAAGTTATTATTAATTCATTAATTTGTATACGTTTAATTTAAGGTACTTGTATTATGAGATACTGATCCCAGAAGGATGGGCTTAGAGGTTTGTGTTCTTCTACCCACAGAGCACAGATTTGCCATTTGACCTTGTCGCGGTTAAAACATATATATTTAAACGCTTGGAATTAGAAAACTCTGAGTCTGAGACATTGTTTCTGTTACCGTATAACGTAGGGTGAGTCATTTAATTTAATCATATATATATGTATGTATGACTTACTTAACGCAATACTATGTTTTGTGAGTGATGACTTGCTAATTAGGATTTCCTTAATCAACTTTTTTGTAGGCAACATTAGGCATTGTTAGCAATCAATCTCAATGCAACACACGGTGTACTATTTAGATCCATTACAAAAGAATTTGAGTTGCCGTAAAAAATGAAGGATACGTACGAGCAATAAGAATTTAATATATAGTGTTAAATTGTGCTTATTTTGAGTTTTGTGTGCTATGAATTTTGAATTTTGATGATTCAAAATTAATGATTTTGTTTTTACACTCAGGGCGGTACAAATTCTTCGACGACTTGATGGAAGTTCCAGGTCTTGATAACTGGATAACTGTAAATCATGCACCGCAATTAACTGGATAACTGTAAAAGTATATATTTATCAAAATACTTATGCAGTTATTTAATTTTAAAAATTAAATCTATATTAATTTAATATTTTTAATTTTATAGTACCCCAAACAACTAAATAGCAATGATTGTGGGTACTATGTTATGAAGTATATTAAAGATATTATTGTTCACAACTAAATAGAAGTCCCAAAGGAGGCATGCAATTTGTTCTACATTTATTTCCTCTTACATTTCACCATTCTTCCACTTTAATTCTAATATGAGTTATTTTTTTATTTTGCTGTACTTTCCCGACTGTAGATATAAGCCATACTCTAATCTCAAATTTTTGAATTAAAGGAAGAGTGGTGCTCCTACGTGGCAAAAAAGTTTGTTTTACGTGTATGATCTTTGTGTTATTGCATATATATATATATATATATATATATATATATATATATAAATTAGTATGTGATATGATGTTGGCCCATATAAGGCTTTGTTTGATTGGTACTATTTTGTTATATACATATGTATGTTATTTTTGGATGTCAATATTTTAGGGGAGTGATTATGCCAAAATTTTGTTAGAAATTTCTTTCAAATTAATATTGAACATTTTAAATATAAATAAATTGATATCATAGTTGTTTTTATATTTATGTTCTGAGGTTCATTATTCATATACATTTTAAACCTTAAAATGTTCTCGGCTTGAATAATTCTCGGCCTCTAGCAATCGAAATGCGGGTAGCACTAAAACAACAACAACAACAAATGCCAAATAACTAGTGCTTCTTTGAAAAAGCGTTGTCTATTTGTTGATAATAGCCAGCGCTTCTTTGAAGAAGCACTGTCTATTATCAAAAATAGACAGCGCTTTTTCAAAGAAGCGCTGTCTATTATCAACTATAGACAACGCTTTTTCAAAGAAGCGCTGTCTATTATCAAAATGGCCAGCGCTTCCCTAATGCTGTCTTTTCGAAACACAATCAACAGCGGGTGATTAGGCAGCGCTTTTAAGTGCTAGCGAAAGCAAAAAATAAGCGATGTTTATGTCGTTTTATGTTGTAGTGTAAACAGGAAAAAGAAAAAGAAGAGCGACTTGGAAAAACAAGAGAGCAACTCTATTGAGCAGGATGAGAACATAACCCCCTCATTGATTATGGAAGACTTTGTTTGCCAAAATTTAAAGAACTGCCTAGGGAAGATCCTATTATTCATGTATTAAATTTTTATGACTTGGTTAAAACTAACAATTATGCAGGAACCACCGCAGGAGGGATAAGACTTAAGTTATTCCCCCTTTTTCTTGGAGGAGTGGCTAAACAATGGCTCTCGGTATACCCAAAATTTCACTTTTCAACATGGGAGGAATTAATGGAAGAATTTGTCAAAATTTCCAACCCACAGTTGAGGAAAAAGAGGATCATAACCAAGGATTTCAACAATTAAAGGATGACACTCCTGAAGAACTCACTAGTTTTGAATTAGACTCATCCATTATCTCAGAGGTGTCAATATTGTAATTTAAGGGAACAACAGGGCAAGATCCTATTAAACACATAAGACACTTCTGCTAAAAGATGAGGAAAGCAAACTATGAGAACGTGTCTCCAGATGAAGCAAAATTGAAGATTTTTCCATTCTCATTAAATGAGGAAGTCAAGATATGGTTATATCTCCTACCAACTGAAAAATAAGGACAAGGAATAACTTGGCAAAGAAATTTATTAGGACATTCTCCCCTATCATAAGAGAGCCAATTTACATCTGTGAAGATTGTGGGTACACAATGAACCCACCAAAAAAGTGCTTAGGCCCTGCTTGAATGGATCACTCTGAAGACGACAATTATATTGCACTCTTCCACAATGGTAGGAAAACAAAAGGTAATGTCAAAGAAGGGCCATTGCCCGCTGAGGACTAATTTTGAGTCCTCCGAACCGTCAGGCTCGGGACATTAAGCAAGCGCTTACCAGGAGGCAACCTGCGTCTACTAACACTTCTATTTTTATTATTTGTTTATTTTGTTTCATTATTGATTTTATCTTTATTTTTATTCTTATGAACTATTAAAAATACAAAAAAAAATCGAAATTTTCTAAAAAATAAAAAATTTTGTGGAAAACCAGTATGTACGGGCGTACCTTCCATTAGGCATGGCCGTACCACACGACTTCATCCTAAGAAATGCGGAGAACAGACAGGTACGACTGCACATATAACCAGGTGTGGCTGTACCCCGTGTCCAGAGGCAGAATATTTAAGGTAAACAGTGAGAAGTAAGGGCATACCATACCCTCGTACACCCAAATCCTTTCCACTCAAGCACCTTCTACTCTCAATTTCTTCGCATTTTTCATTCCAAGGCAATCCAGGTACTGATTCTAAACTTATTTCTTGGATTGATTGCATGTTTTACTGGTTGTTTTGAGTTTTTTGTTATTTTAGGTTTTTAATTTTGTTTAATTCTAACTTTAGCAACTTAGGAGTAGTTTCGGCTTGGTTTTGCATGCTTAAAGACCCTAGGAATGATTACAGGCTTAAAATCTAGGCTTAAAACTGAGAAAATCTGATCATATGGTAGATTTTTCACAAAACCATAGTGCAGTACGGCCGTACCTATTAAGAAAAGGTCATACTGAAGGTCGTACTGGCGGTCTTAGGGTTGAAGATTGACCATAGGTACGGGCGTACCTATGGCAATGTACGGCCGTACATGTTCCTTTAGTCAGGTTGTACTGACCTTTTAAACTAGGGCGTACATATTCATGCAGTACGGTCGTATCACACGAAGCACGGTCGTACCTAACACAGTTTCTACTTAAAAATTCTAATTTTTCCTATTTTTGACTTTTGCAGGAAAATGTCTAAGCACCAGAGAGTGATGGTTCCTCATCTGCAGCAACACGCGCGTCAAAAGTCGTGCCTAATTACATCCCACAGCAGCATAAGGAAAGATACAAACAGCTGCGGGATTTCCACACTCACACTCAGCGATACTTGGACTTTGATGCTTTCCAACGGGTTAGCCTGCAAGAGGAGGTGGAGGCATTACTGTAGAGGATTGGATGGCTCCAGGCAGCCTCCGTCAGACAGCCCACTCATGTGGAGGCTGTCTTGGATTTTCTAGCCACCTGTGGCTGTCATGGAGATCCAGCATCCAGACATGGTGGATGAGCCAGAGTAGGATCTGGTAGTTACTTTTTGGCTGTGTGGGACTCACCATGAGATGACCCTGGCCGAGTTTAACATCGGGCTAGGATTTGAGACGGTGGAGACAGTTCAGATGCAGGAGTATTTGGGAGCACGATCCCAGAGGGGTGGCAGGACTCAGAGAGTTGGAGAGCTCTCACTGGAGATGCACACTACATTCCCAGCCGTGCCAAGGCCAGCAAGATTAGAGACCCAGCTGTAAGGGTAGTGCACAGATGGATAGCTTGTTCTATTAAGGGAGAGCTTTGAGCGACGACACCGTCACCAGGCCGAACTTATTTCTTCTTGTTGGAACCTAAACGATTGAGAAGTTTAGACCCTCATTAATTTTGATGATAACAAAATATTCACAAGAGAACAATTTATGTTCTAACTATTCTTGAAGTGTGTAGATACTAATATTACATACATTTCTAAGCCACTTAAACAAGAAGAAAGAAGCTCTCAAGAGAAGGATACACTCCATGTGTCAGCATCTGGCTCATCCTAGTATACTGTCCTAGTGAGCGTTTGGAATTATCCTTTTGTGACACTAGTCTTATCCAATTGCTATGAGCGTCCGATCTTTCGTTCTGAGCGAGCGTCTGAACTTCATTTTATATCACGTGATGGTCACGTTGTTGCTCCTCTTCTCAGAAGCCTCTGGAACGGATTTCGAATTTGATCTTATGCGCCAAAATTGTTGTACGAGGTATCAAAGGTGACACCTTTAGCTAAAAGACAAAAATCGTACAAGCAATTGTGAAAAGCAAGGTAGTACGAAAACGGTAATATGTACTACTGAGATATTCTCTGGAAAGGAAGAAAGAGACAGCTTTTGAAATCACCTCACTCAATGGAAAGGAGCCATTTTTACTGTAACGGTAATATCCTTCATAACTCCTATATATACCTCAAGGTATCCATTGAAGATGCTGCGAAAAACTGTCGAAATTGCCGAAACTGTACAAGAGTATATTACTTCATTTACTGAGAACAAGCACTGTTGCTATACACTACAAAGAGTCAATACTCTGAAAGCACTGCTTCTGTGAGCAATCAAGTTTCGAGCCAAGTCTCTGGACTACAAGAACTGAACTCAGCATTCGACACTTTCTTTTAGAAAGCATTTCTATATTGAGCTTAATTTTTATCCTCTCTGTGAGAGTTATTCATACTTGTATTCAACTTATTTGTAAAAGTTGTTTTGGCCTAATTAAGGCTGTTCCCTCAAAGGCTCGACTGTACTGAGTCGTTTTGAGAAGTTGAGAGTATTGTCAAGGTTGTGACAGAAGAATATTCTTGAGAAAATTGTAATCAGATTGATTATAGTGGAAAATCCTTCAGGAACGAAGGGACTAGATGTAGCTACCAGTTTGGTAGTGAACTAGTATAAATCTCTGTGTCTCTTGCTTTACTGCTTTCTATTTATCTTTATCCTGCTGTGTTAAAAACAAGTTTTCTCAAACTGCTTTTCCAGCGTCCGGTTTATTTCCAGCATCCGTTTAACAAACTGTTTTGAAAAACCTGTGTTCTAAGTGTTTTTAACTTAAAGTTTGCGAAAAGTTTTGAACACAATTCAACCCCCCTTCTTGTGTTCACGTTCAGTTGGTACCAGAGCTCGGTCTCTTGGTTGAGCACTTAACAGTGTTAAGAGTAAAGATCCTACTATGAACATGTCTGCTGAAGGTGGTCATATGAACTGTCCTCCTCTATTCAATGGAGAAAAATTTGATTACTGGAAAGATAAGATGAAAGCATTCCTTGTGGCACAAAATCTTGATTTGTGGGATATAGTTGAAAGTGGATACATTTCTCCCGCTAATACCCTTGGTGTTGCAATACCTAGGAAAAACTGCACTGATGATCAGAAAAAGAGATATCAAACCAATCAGAAGGCTGGATTTATTCTCATCTGTGCTATGACAGAAAGAGAATATGATAAATGTGGTAAGTTTGATACTGCCAAAGAAATCTGGGATTCTCTTGTTTTGTCTTATGAGGGTTCTGCCCAAGTAAGAGAAACAAAGGCTAGCATGATGGTACGCCAGTATGAGCTATTCAAAATGGAAGATGGAGAAAACATTGAAACTATGTTTGGAAGGTTCCAAACACTTGTTCATGGGTTGCAGGCCCTTGGAAAAAGTTATACTACACCTGACCATGTGAGAAAGATCTTGAGAAGTTTGACTAAGCAGTGGAGACCCAAAGTCACTGCTATTCAAGAAGCAAAAGATCTAAATGTCCTTCAGCTTGAAGATCTTATGAGTTCTTTGAAAGCTCATGAACTTGAGCTAAATGAAGAAGAACCTACCAAGAAGAGTAAGTCTATTGCTTTAAGAGTTAATCAACATAAACCTAGTACTTCTAAAGCTTTTCAGGCTGAAGAAGAAGAATCGAATGATGAAGCTTGAAGGAGATTATGATGGAGCAGACGATGAGCTGGCTTTCATATCTAAGAAGATCCAGAGAATGGGGAAGAAGAGAAACTTGTAAGGAGGTTTGGAAGAAAGATACAAAGGACAAGAAGGAAAGCAAAGACAAGGACAAAGCCCAAGTCATTTGCTATGAATGTAAGAAGCCTGGACATTCCAAGTCCGAGTGTCCTAATCTTAAGGAAAAATCCACAAGAAGCTCCTTCAAGAAAAAGAAGAAAGGTCTCATGGCAACATGGGAAGACCTTGATTTATCCTCCTCTGAGGAAGATAAAGAAGAAGAAGCTCACATTGCCCTCATGGCAGACACTGATCTTGATTCAGAAGAAGAAGTTGAAGAGGTAATAATATATGACTCTTATTCTGAACTTCAACTTGCATTTGATGATCTGTTAAAGGATTCTGCCACTCTCTCTATTGAGTATAAGAATTTGAAAAAGAAATATTCAAAACTATCACAAGATTTTCATTCTTTACACAATGAAAACTCTGTACTCAATGAAGAGAACCGTGAAAACCGAAAATCACCTGGTGGATAACTAGCGTCTGGAAGCCATCAAGCAACCAGAAGCTGAGAGCTCTCAAGTTAAAAGCTCTGTAGTTATAGGCAATCCTAACTGCAAATCAAATGACTATGAACATGCATTTCAAAAGTTTCTTGCAGAGAGTGTAACTCGAAGCAAGCAAGCTTCTATGATTTGGGGTGTCGATGAAACGACAACTCATGGTCTTGGTTATATATCGGATGAACCTCTTTTGGAAAATGATTACGCATCCGATAAATCCAATAATCATAGTAAATGCTTGCGGTGTATCTCTTGCAATAAATCCGTCACTTGAAAAGTGCGTGTCTGTGTTTACAACTAAGAAGGACAAGTATCCTTCAAGAACTAACAAGAAAGGACCCAAAAAGATATGGGTACCTAAAGATAAAATAGTCTATGTTGCGGACATGCTTAGCAACAAAGTCAACACACCTATCTTGGTACTTAGACAAGGATGCTCGCGTCACATGACGGAGAAAAGCATATGTTCTAAGAACTAAGACCTAGAGAAGCTGGATTCGTTGGTTTCGGAGGAAACCAGAAAGGTAAAATAGTTGGAATCGGTCGCATAGGTAAAGGCTCTCTTCCTTCTATTGATAATGTTTTATATGTTGAAGGACTGAAACATAATCTACTGAGCATAAGTCAATTATGTGACAGTGGTTATAATGTTGTCTTCTGAGTAAAATGGATGTTCAGTAAAAAGCAAAAATGAAGGATCTATATTCTTTACAGCAAAGAGGAAACAAAACATTTATAAAGTTGATCTTTCTGAACTTGCAAAACAAGATGTCAAGTGTCTTATGTCTATTGAAGATTAGCAATGGATTTGGCACAAAAGATTGGGTCATGCCAATTTGAGGTTAATCTCAAAATTAAACAAGCACAATCTTGTTAGAGGCTTACCAAATCTTAAGTTCCAATCTGATGCCCTGTGTGAGGCTTGTCAAAGAGGAAAACAAGTTAAAACTTCCTTTCATTTAAAAAATGTTGTTTCAACCTCGAGACCACTTGAACTTTTACATCTTGATCTTTTTGGTCCCACAAGGACAGCCTCTTTAACTGGAAAGAAATATGGATTAGTCATTGTTGATGATTTTACTAGATGGACATGGGTTAAATTCCTTGCCCACAAGGATGAGTCTTTTAAGGTATTTACTGTTTTCTGCAAATCAGTTCAAAATGAAAAAGGCATCTGTATTTCTTCTATTAGAAGTGATCATGGGGGAGAATTTAAAAATGAAAGCTTTCAAAAATTTTGTGAAGAAAATGGCATCTCCCACAATTTCTCCTCTCCTAGAACACCTCAACAAAATGGTGTTGTAGAAAGGAAAATAGGTCCCTCCAGAAATGGCCAGGACCATGATCAATGAAGGCGATATTGCAAAACATTTTTGGGCAGAAGCAGTAAACACAGCTTGTTATATTCAAAATAGAATTTTTATAAGACCTATTTTGAATAAGACTCCTTACGAATTGTGGAAAGGTAGAAAACCAAACATTTCTTACTTTCATTCTTTTGGTTGTATTTGTTATATCTTGAATACTAAAGATCAGCTTGGTAAGTTTGATTCCAAGGCTGACAAAGGAATCTTTTTGGGATATTCTGAAAGATCTAAAGCTTTTAGAATATGCAACAAAGAAACTTTGACAGTTGAAGAGTCCATTCATGTCAAGTTTGATGATAAGAAGCCTGACACTGCTATATCAGAGCTAGATGAGTTATTTTCAGAATTAAACCTCGGTGACAAGTCAGACGGTGAACATGCATCTTCATCATCCGGTGGTAATAAGACGAAGAATTCTACTCAAGCGGAAGCTGAAGCAAGAAAAAGCTGGAACTACAAAACCAATCATCCAAAAGATCAAATCATAGGAGAACCTGGTGATAAAGTACGAACCATATCCTCTTTCAAGGAGCATGCTGATTTTGCACTTCTTTCTGAAATGGAACCTAAGACGATTGATCAAGCTTTGGAAGATGAAGGGTGGATTCTAGCAATGCAAGATGAGCTAAATTAGTTCCAAAGAAATGATGTATGGAAGCTAGTCACTCTACCAGAAGATAAGCAAGCTATTGGTACTAAATGGGTATTTAGAAATAAGCTTGATGAAGATGGTAAAGTTGTGAGAAATAAAGGAAGGTTAGTTGCTCAAGGTTACTCACAAGAAGAAGGTATTGATTTCACTGAAACTTTTGCACCTGTTGCAAGACTAGAAGCTATTCGCATTTTACTTTCATTTGCAGCACATCATGGGATAACATTATATCAAATGGATGTGAAAAGTGCTTTTCTAAATGGTTTTATAACTGACGAAGTTTATGTTAAACAACCTCCTGGTTTTGAAGATATTGAATTTCCAGAACATGTTTTTAAACTTAAAAAGGCTTTATATGGTCTTAAGCAAGCTCCCAGAGCATGGTATGATAGACTAAGTTCCTTTTTAATAAAAAATGGATTTACAAGAGGTTTAGTTGACACTACCCTTTTCAGAAAATCCTCAAACAAACATTTCATACTTGTTCAAATCTATGTTGATGATATCATTTTTGGAGCCACTAATGAAAGCCTTTGCAAAGAATTTTCTAAGCTTATGCAAGCTGAATTTGAGATGAGCATGATGGGTGAATTAAAGTTTTTCCTTGGAATACAAATCAAGCAATGCTGTGATGGTATCTATATACATCAAAGCAAATATATCAAAGAATTATTAAAGAAATTCAAGATGCTGGATTGTAAGCCTATGTGTACACCTATGCATCCTACCTGCACTCTTAGTAAAGATGAAATTGGTAAGAAAGTAGATCAGAAAATGTACAGAGGTATGATTGGATCTCTACTTTATCTTACGGCTTCAAGACCTGACATTATGTTCACTGCACTGTGTGCTATATTTCAATCCGATCCTAGAGAATCACACCTAAGTGCTGTTAAAAGAATATTCAGATATTTGCAAGGAACTACTAATCTTGGTTTGCTTTATAAGAAATCAAAAGATTACAAATTAGTAGGTTTCTGTGATGCTGACTTTGCTGGAGATCGAATTGAAAGAAAGAGCACAAGTGGAGGCTGCCAGCCTTGGAGCTAATCTTGTGTCTTGGTCAAGCAAAGGCAAAACACAATTGCACTCTCAACAGCAGGTTTAATACATCTCAAAAGAAGTTGCGCTCTCAACTTCGTGGATGAAGTATCAACTTGAAGACTACCTGATAAAAGAGAGTAACATTCCTATCTTCTCGTGATAATACATCCGCCATATGTCTTACTAAAAATCCTATATTGCATTCTAGAGCAAAGCACATTGAGATTAAGCATCATTTTATAAGAGACTATGTTCAAGGGTATTCTAGAAATAAAATTTGTAGACACGATCATCAAAGGTGACATATTTACAAAACCCTTGTCAAGATAGATTCAATTTTATAAGAAGAAATTTAAACTTTCATCTTATAGAAGAATGATTAATCTCAGCGTCTAAAAATAAACAAAATCTCAGCATCTGATATGACATAAGCATGTATGTGCATAAGCATCTTATTTGTCATATGCATCATAACTCATCATCTGATGAATCAGTTGCGTGCGTCCGAGCACACCCACACGTGTCACACGTGTTAAGGACTCAAGCGTCTCATCATATCTACTGAGTCATGATTATTTACGTTTTCAATAAAAACTTTTACTTTTATTTTGGCGTCTGCATTTAATGAAAAGGCGAATCTTTATTTTCTTTTCTTTTTGATTTAATTTTTTATGTGGAAATACGAAGCGATATTTTGAAAAAGAACTGTACTATTCTCTATTAACTTTCCCACTACTCCACATTTTTTTGCTCCACTCTGCGTTTTCTACAAAACCGTACTCGTTCTCTCTTTCTCTCTATCTCTCTCTGTGTGTGTTTTCGAACCCTAAAACCTCCATCACCTTCTCTTCAATTACTACAATGGCCGACAGAAAGGTTGGACAATACACTGCTGCCTTCGATGTCTTCTCTGAGGCAAAACTTCTGAATGAGAACCGGGTTGATTTCGAAAACTTCAAGCTATATGGTTTTGACTTTGAGGAAGGTCTTGAAAAACTGGGATGGAAGAACTACTTCATTTGGGAACTAGTGGACGTACTGAGCTACGCTATTAAGGAATTCTGGGGAACTGCATACTTACTTCCGGGGGAAATAATAGAAGGTCACATCAGAGGATTCAAACTACGCCTCACTATCAACTCTATTGCTCAGACAATCAAGTGCCCGTGTGAAGGAATCAGTTACCACTCAAACTGGGCTGATGCTTACAGAGGACTTGAAAGAGTCAATGAAGCTCTGTTTGAGAACTACCATGAACTGAAGAAGAAGAACATCTCTCCCACGGCTAAAGACTTGAAAAGCCATTACCGTGTACTGCACAAAATCATCGCCAAGAGCGTGATTCTGAAGGCTGGGTCAAGCGACATAGTGAACTACGAGCAAAAGTTCATTATGAGGAACTACATGGCTGGGAAGAAAATCAATCTGCCAAGGTTGATTATCAACAATCTGATAAATGCCCTTGTCTTCTCAAGGAAGAATGTTGATAAGAAGAATATCGTCAAGATAATCCCATATGGAGTTCTTCTCTCCATTATGATGATCAAAGACGGCATTGTAAGGAAGCTGACTGACTCCATCAACACAGAGGAAAAGGAAAAATACTTTGGTGTTGGTGCTATTGTGCGTCCAGAAGTTTTTGGAGTCAATAGTTTGGTCAGGATGCAGCTTATTACAGGCTCTATGATCAAGAAGGTGAAAATAGAGCAACAGGAAGGAGAAGCTGAAAAGAAAACCACCAGAAGCTCAATGACTAGTGTGAAAAGACCTGCTGAGTCCCCTTCAAGGGAGACCAGAAGGACAAAGCAGAAGGTGGCACCTACTGTTGAAGAACCAGAAGATGAGGATAGAATTCCCATCAGAAAGGTCTTAGAGAAACAATTTAGACCAGCAGCTGAAAAGGATGCTTCAGCGTCTGGTCAAGGGAAGCAAATCCCTCCTCCTCCTCCTACTGTTGCTGTCACCAGAGGGTCCAAAAGAAGGTTGGTCAAGCCATCAGAAGTTGACCCAAAGGTGCTTGATTTTACCGGGCGATGAATCAAGATCGTGTTTGATGCTCATGATGTTATTCCTGCACCACCTTTGTCTGCTTCACAACCACAAACACAAACCAGAAAACCAAAATGAGCCTCCAACAAACCTCAACTCTCTAAACCTACCCAATCATCATCCACTACACTCAACCTTAACCTACCACTAATTTCCTCAAATACTTCACTGACTACATATATCTCCAAACATCACTCTCATCCCTTTAACCTTTTATTCAAAATACCTCCCATTAATCCCTTCAAACCCCACACACCTAAAACCTACAAAATCACCAAAACCACTCCCACCTTACTCACCATTACCCTTAAACCTACAGACGCTAGTGGAAGGAACAATGTCTCATACAAACCACAGTTTATTAAGTATGAGATATATCATAGCATCTACAATCGTCCCCCCACATGGCATTTGAAGACCTTCACCTCTGGAGCTGCCAGATTGGAGATTGCCTCTCCAATAAGTGCAACCTTCAAGGATGGAGAAGACCACTTCCAGATGTCATTTAAAGGAAGATTGAGACCAGCATCTGGAAGCAGAGCAATTCCCTTCTCTGTTGATCTTCCTAGATCCCTACCACAATATGAACTGCTCATTTTGGAAGAATACGGAAGGTGGATTACAGATGAAGAAGCTGCCTTCATGGCACACTGTCTTGAGATGAAGAAGATTGAAGTAATCAGACAATACAGGGATCATTCTTCTGTATCAGTAAAGATTGTACCAGATAGACAAAGGTGGCTACCTTGGTCTATCCCTGGGAAAAGGAAAGAACCTGCTCCGGGCAAGCAGCCATTCAGCAAGATCGTGCTCAAGGAATATAAGAAGGCTCCTAAAAAGTACAACCCTAAAGAATTCTCTGAGCTTCCGATTGCCAAGATCTCTGAGGATCATGCCAGAAGGTTTTACCTGACTTCTCTGAAGGAAGATGAATGGAGAACTGGCTCCTCAAACTGCTGCAATGCCGAGAAGGCCACTATTCCAACAGTTGGCACAATCAGCAGAATTACTGACATCAATCTTAGAACAGTCTACTTCGATGATATGTTCAGATGCTCAGTAATCAGACCTTTTGACTGCATGAAGATATATGACCAATGGGCTGCTGTGACCAAGCACTTCGAAATTGGATTTACTTGGAGTCAATGGTCTGAGTCTTGGAAAGACAAAGCCATATTACCATGCCTCGACCCCCTAGTGCTAGAAGAAGATGACAGGGAAAATCTGCGAAGAATTTACCTGGCAGAAAATGAAGCATTCTCTTTCACTTGTGAAGCCTTGAGTGTCTTTATCAGAAGTATATGGGGAGAAGAAGCTAAAAATAGGTT
Source organism: Calophaca sinica (assembly GCA_037113605.1). Classification (NCBI taxonomy): domain Eukaryota; kingdom Viridiplantae; phylum Streptophyta; class Magnoliopsida; order Fabales; family Fabaceae; genus Calophaca; species Calophaca sinica. Next base: position 92,717,842 of record CM073732.1, on the reverse strand, counting down.
CGATGCTTTCACTGCTGATGTAGTTCTACACAGAGAAATCATCTTCATGAATCTGCTGTATCCAGAAGATGTGAAATATCAATGGGAAATTCAAACAGAATATTAGCTCAGAAAACTTGAAAATTTCATCAAATGGTTTATACCAAATGATGCATTCTTTCTAAGAGCTCAACGGAAGAAGGAATTGAGACTTAAGCTATCCAACTGGGTGCTAGCAGAGCATCAGAAGATGAAACCTGCACTGCACTGCATGTTGGACCTTCTACTTCTACTCCTGCAGTTGAGATGGTTACTATTCCCAAAGCTGATTTTGAAGAAATGAAGGCCACCAACATGAAAGTCACTCAGCTGGAGACTGCTCTGAAATTACTATATGAACGTCTCAACATCCCTCCACCACCTCTACCAAACCCTTAAACTTTGTTTTGCTTTAAAAAATTTTTTTGGTACTAAGTGATAATTCTTATTTTTGTTGATACACTTATACACTATTTTTGCTCTAATTATCTGCCTTATATTCAAATTTTTCTAAGTCTTATTTTGACTATGATGTGTTTTTACACTCTTTTTGTCTGATGACAAAAGGGGAAGTAAAAGAAAGGTATGATGAACACGTGAAAATCTGACGTATGATGAAGACGTCAAAATCTGACTAACCCACCGTCCGATTTTCACCGTCCGATGAATACGCTGGAACTGAAGTATCATGCATAGCATTTCATACATAGCATTTGTGTGGTTACTTATTAATGCGCTAATATTCATTGATCTAGTGCTCTTATAATGATAAATGAATTTGGTACTAATGCTCTTATAATGATCAATAAATTTGATACAATTTGATTAAATCAATCCTTTTAATCAGCATCCGATCTTACTCTGATACATCTACGTATTTTGTTTTGCGATCACTTAATTGAATTTGTTTATCAACTATCGCCTAAATACTAGAATTATCTTATATATCAAAATTGTTAAATTCAGGGGGAGACCCTTGATGTCATTTTGAAACTAAATTGTTCATCTACCTTAGATATTTGTCATCATCAAAAAGGGGGAGATTGTTGGAACCTAAACGATTGAGAAGTTTAGACCCTCATTAATTTTGATGATAACAAAATATTCACAAGAGAACAATTTATGTTCTAACTATTCTTGAAGTGTGCAGATACTAATATTACATACATTTCTAAGCCACTTAAACAAGAAGAAAGAAGCTCTCAAGAGAAGGATACACTCCATGTGTCAGCATCCGGCTCATCCTAGTATATTGTCCTAGTGAGCGTCTAGAATTATCCTTTTGTGACACTAGTCTTATCCAATTGCTATGAGCGTCCGATCTTTCGTTCTAAGCGAGCATCTGAACTTCATTTTATATCACGTGATGGTCAAGTTGTTGCTCCTCTTCTCAGAAACCTCTGGAACGGATTTCGAATTTGATCTTATGCGCCAAAATTGTTGTACGAGGTATCAAAGGTGACACCTTTAGCTAAAAGACAAAAATCGTACAAGCAATTGTGAAAAGCAAGGTAGTACGAAAACGGTAATATGTACTACTGAGATATTCTCTGGAAAGGAAGAAAGAGACAGCTTTTTGAAATCACCTCACTCAATGGAAAGGAGCCATTTTTACTGTAACGGTAATATCCTTCATAACTCCTATATATACCTCAAGGTATCCATTGAAGATGTCATAAAATCATTTAAATTGCCGAAACTGCATAAGAGTATATTACTTCATTTATCGAGAACAAGCATTGCTATATACACTACAAAGAGTCAATACTCAAAGCATCGCTTCGTGAGCAATCAAGTTTGAGCCAAGTCTCTGGACTACAAGAATCAACTCGGCGTCCGACACTTTCTTTTAGAAAGCATTTCTATATTGAGCTTAATTTTTATCCTCTCTGTGAGAGTTATTCATACTTGTATTCAACTTATTTGTAAAAGTTGTTTTGGCCTAATTAAGGCCGTTCCTCAAAGGCTCGATCAGATCGAGTCGTTTTGAGAAGTTGAGAGTATTGTCAAGGTTGTGACAGAAGAATACTCTTGAGGAAATTGTAATCAGATTGATTATAGTGGAAAATCCTTCAGGAACGAAGGGACTAGACGTAGCTACCAGTTTGGTAGTGAACTAGTATAAATCTCTGTGTCTCTTGCTTTACTGCTTTCTATTTATCTTTATCCTGCTGTGTTAAAAACAATTTTTCTCAAACTGCTTTTCCAGCGTCCAGTTTATTTCCAGCATCCGTTTAACAAATTGTTTTGAAAAACCTGTGTTCTAAGTGTTTTTAACTTAAAGTTTGCGAAAAGTTTTGAACACAATTCAACCCCCCTTCTTGTGTTCACGTTCACTTCTTTGGTCCAATTTCTACTTTGGGCCATGATCCAGGGGCACCGTCACGTGCACCCAACTGGGCGTTCATCTTCAGACCCAGAACACTGGATACATAGTCTTGAGTTCTTTCATTTCTCGACTGTCTGCTCACCTCGGAGTTCGACCTGGAGCAGGGGCCACAGTCATTGAGATGGAGCCCATTGGACTTTCTACTCTTTGCAACATTAGTGTTCTGCGGAGACTGGGGCATGGCGAGTATGAGGTCGTCAGACCGGAGGAGCAACAGGAGCAGCAGCAGGATCAGGCTGCAGATTTTGTGCCTTTGGCAGAGGAGCATCCACCGTCACCAGCACAGCCACAGCCAGTACCACAGGGCCACTCCTACCAGAACGTCATGATGCGTCCTGATGAGATGCAGTCTAGCTTTCAGGAGCATAGGACCCACGTGGACCAGCAGCTGGCAGCTATTTTGGAGCACCTTCAGTGTCTCCAGACTTACCCTCCTACCGAGTGATGCGGGACCATATTTTATTTTCTCTTTTAGTACTTAGGCTGTTGCTTTTGTATTTAAAAAGAGATGTATATATATTGGCATGCTCGCAGGATACACTTTATTTTTATTGCTTTTAATTTTATTTTGTTTTACTTTTATTTCACTACTAGAAAAATCAGTTTTAGCGAGGGAAGAAATCCCTCACTAAATGATTAAAAATCCGTCACAAATCTATTAGCGACGGAATTTTGTGACGGAGCTAAAATCGTAACTGATTTTGGCATCGCTAAAAAATTAGCGAGGGAAATATTAATCTGTCGCAATTAGCGGCGGATTTAATCCCTCACAAAATATATATTTTCCGTCACAAAAAAGTGGGGACGAAACAAAACAAAAAACTTATTTCCGTCGCAATTAGCGACGGAATTTAAAATCCGTCACTAATCATGAGGAATATTTTCCGTCACAATTAGCGGATTTTAAATTCGTCTCTATTTATGAGGGATAAATTTGTCGCTATTTGTGACGGAAAAAATCCTCACTATTTGTGACGGATTTTAAATTCGTCATTAATTCAGACGGAAAAATCCTCACTATTAGTGACGGATTTTAAATTCGCCTCTATTTGCGAGGATTATTTCCGCCGCTATTTGTGAGGGAAACGATTTTCCGTCGCTATTTGTGAAGGAATATTTGTGAGGAATATATTCCTAGCTAATTAGTGAGGGATTGTAAAAAAATAAACCTGGACAATTCCTTATTAGAGATGAATTACCATTTTACTCTCTTTTTTCTAACACAATTACTTTTTATTCTTTTTCTAATTAATTTATTTTTCAAATAAACTTGTAGACAATAAATGTATACGCATCTGGCAACGCAAACTATATTTAAGCAAATTCCAAGTAACATTAATGTGAGCCCAGCAATTTATTTTATTTTTATTTTTGGAACAAAATTACTATTTAATTCTTTTTCTAATTAATTTATTTTTCAAATAAACTTGTAGACAAACAACTCGTATACTGCACGACAACATCAAACTATATTTAAACAAGTTCCAAGTAACATTAATGTCAGCCCAGCAATTTGAGAGCACCTTACATATAGCTTTGGGTGATATGCACAATGTACTTGGATTATTTGCATTATAATAAATTACAAAAAGGGGTATAAATATCAGAATAAATAATATATTGCATATAAGGCATTGTATAAAAGCTAGAAAAAACAGACTACATATTCTATAAAACTTAAATCAGTATCTTTGGTAATTACTGGAAACAAAGATGACATGGGAACTAAGCCATGCCAAGATCAAGTTTAATTACCACTATCTAAGTCTTAAGATAAGTTTCATTGAGCGGACTCTTCTTTGCACCGCTTTTAGGGAAAAAAGACTCTTGCTATACCATTGTTCCAGCATAATAAATTTAATTGAGCAGTCTCTTGTGAAAGATAAGAGTTTAACAGCAATCATAGGTTCTTGAGCAATCTCTTCATTGTTCTGAACAATAACTTCCATCCTGGCCATGTTTGTTCCATCAATAACTTTTGATCATCACACAGAGAAGATTAACAACAGCTTGAATCATCAACTAACATGATCTAGAACAAATCATGCAAGTACCATTGATTGATATAAAATATATTTGGGACAAAAAAGGCAAGTCATTTACATATCCACTGATTGTGTCACTCTTCCCCATGGTAAAGCAATACCCTTTCTCTCCTAGAAACCATAGTATCCACATGAACTAACAGATAACAACCACTCTATTTGATAGCAATCATGGGTTATAACAACCACTCAAAAATTGATACAATCAACAAATACAACCATGAAATAGAAAACTCAAAACAGAAATAAAAATGACACATACATTCCATAATTTAGAGTAATTGGGAAAACTGCCGATGGTTGTGAAGGGGAAACCAAAAAAATTAAAAATCAAAAATCAAAAAAATAAAAATAAAAATGTGAAAAACAAAAATAGAGGTGCTAGGTTAGGATATTTCAACACATTCTCATATCAATATTATAGTGTTAGCCAACCGTCTTTCTCTATTTACTCTTTCCCTGACCGTAAACTTGTAATTTTTAACATCCAGCATTATGGTGAAATAAGAAATTCATGCTGTTTGATAATATATTGTAATAAAAAAGATAAAAAATGGAACAAAAGGAATAATACAACCCATCATACTATTAATAGTACTACATAAGTAACTGTAAATATTCATGGGCGTATTTATTGATTCGCTCCTTCTTGCTCCAAGAGGATGCCTCTTAAAGGTGTGAATACAGACAAATATTTTAAGACAAGAATAAAAGAATAAACACCATTGGTATATAACAAAAGCAAATATGCCAAAAGATTGAGACATATGCCAAATAATAGACTCTATCCTTCACCTAACAACTCAAACATTTGGGATAGTTGGTCCACAACATGGTAATAGAGCTTCTATGACCGAGTAGTCAAGAGCTTAATCCTTGCCGCCCCCCATTCTACTAACAAAAGTGTGAGTTTCAGAACAAAGTAGAGTGGGCCGCTGATTTGCCCACACCTCAAGCCCAAAAAGAATAAGCATCCAGTGTTAGTTTCCTAGAAAGGAAGCATGCAACAGCTTGTGTGAGAATACTAGTTCGGATAATTCAGTCGTAATGTTTCCTAGAAAGGAAGCATGTAACAGCTATAAGCTGCTTTATGCAAATTTGTCATTGATAGTTATTCTAGTCTCTCGCTTTATATAGATTGTGTACTTAGCTAGACTTATATAATTCCGCTTGTTCAATAATGTAAACAATGAATTCCTGTTTTCTCTCTTCTCTCTCTAGAAATCTAACACAGCTAGAGTATACTATGGCTATGAAAAGCTGTCAAAGTAATTCTCATTTTGGAAAATCTTATGGAAAAGAAAAGTCATGGAAATTTCAATGGTATACTACTCTAAATTATTATAATCATTATAATCATTAAAGTTGTATTTGGACAGAAGAATATGAAATTAAAAACAATTACCCAACTCAAAGAAAGACGCATCAAAGATTTGCATCGAAGTCATCACAGAGTGCTTCGTCATCGTGTTGATCATCTTCATTTGCAGGTGCAGGTGGAGGTGGTGGTGGTGGCGCAACCAACGGAGAAGGATGAGTCAATGAAAAACTTGCCATAAACTGACGCATTTGCTCTTGTGTTGCAGCAATCGTGTCCAACTTATCCTTAAGAGCCTTGTTTTCAGCTGTCAGGTTAAAAACGTGATTCTTCATCTCCTCATATTCAGATGGTGAGATGCCAATTGATGTGGAAGAAGTAGAAGGTTTGTATTTTGCAGCCTCAGGACCTAAACCATAAATTCTTCCCTTTTTGTCCACACCACCAACCACCTCTAAGAAGATGTTGTTGTCAGACTGGTGGCTAGACACATCATCTCCCAATGCCTCTTGGGAATCCCTTTCAAGAATCCGCTTTTCATATTCATTCTGAAAATAGAAGATTATGTAACAATAAAGAGAATTGTTACATAACTACAAAAGAGAATTGTTGCACAAAGAATCGTAATCGCCTAAAAACATTCATTTGTTTTGAACATCTAAATTTATCTTGCTTCTTTTGAACCATGTGTGATTTAAGGGAAAAAATCCAAATTTTGGCCACCTAATTTATCTTGTTTCTCTTCGTGAAGAATTATACATGAAGAGAAGAGTCATATACTCAAAAGATAAAAGATAAAGTCGATCAGATCAAATATGCCTTTGGCACAAGCATACGTTAATTTGTAAACAAGATATTATTCTCCTCACTTTTTCTCCCCAATAATATATGTTTTTATCTCTCTTCTCATACATTCAGCAATTAATTCATTTCATGTCGACTAAATAGCAAAACTTAATAAAAGAGGTTGCTTAAAAAATGAAAGGAAATAGCAAGGGATCAATCTCAGGTAAAATAAATGCCTCTAGAAGAACAATTCATACATCTGATATACCAATTCTTGCTTTTACTTCAAACATTTATCTTCTATGTCAATTAATCTTTCCAATAACTTCTAACCCATGCCTAAGAAGTTACTTACAGCAATAGTCTCTGACTTAGAGGAGACCCACTTTACTGTATCGCCTTTTATTTTGTGAGTCTTGCAAAATAGATCCCAACAACTTGGAGTCATATCTGAGGATTTTTTCTATAAAAAAATATAGATTAGTGTCAATTAAAATGTGTTATCAGAAAATACAAAACTATATATAACTCAATTGCTTACCATTCTCTTATAATGTTCAGTTGTTGGGATTGACCCTCCTGTATGTAGGGAACCATCAGATAAGCTTCTATTGTTAGTGTTAACTATTGCCTTTTCTTTCCAATCATCTGTGTTCCACTTTTGTTCCAATTGCTCACGCAATTCAGCAGGAATCCAACTCCCTGAATCAAGCTTACGGCGTACCCTATACATTGCGTTAGAGTACCCATCCGAGGCCTTATGATGATATGTCTTTTTAATTTGGGCCTTATGTTCCAGAGCCACTTAAACTTCCTCTACAACACAAAGCAATTTAACTAAAGTTAGAATAATATTATAAGAGTGCAATGTGATGAAAAGAAAATAAAAATATCAAGTTATGCAAATATTAATACTTCCAGTTCATACCAAACTCTTTCCACCATAGTTTTTAATGGTTTGTCTTTGCTCTTCACTTCTCCATATGTTTCCCAAGACCCTTCAAACTTAGTTTTAATTATCTTTGTAATTTCACGCCAGTAGGTTGGATGGAAGGGTCGAACCTATGCCAATAATATTAAACGAGTTGTAAGTGACAAGCATATAAGTTATTTTAGAGCTTAAAGAAAAAAGTTATAATTACTTATGTGTTCCCTGACTGGGCAAATCCACATCGTCCATCGCTGTCTATACTCCCAATTTGTGGAGATGAATCGACACGAGAAGTTGATGATACACGGGGTCATCACCAGATACAACATCACCGGGAATGCGTGCTAGGTATAGAAGGGTTGGTGAGGAATGCAAAGATCTCCGAGAAGGAAGGATGAGGGCTAGGTGTAGATTGGGGAGGTTGGGGAGCCACATGTGTGTCGAAGTGGAAGGATGTGTGGATTGCCCGGTAGAATGATGGGTGGGTTGCACAGTAAGGTTGTGGCAAAGTCGTTGCACCCCTACCTCTCGCTCTTCCCCGCCTCTCGATACCTCTACCAAGACCTCTTCCTCTGCCCTTGTATTATTATTGTCCGCCATCTATAAAAAAAGCAAATGTTATGGATAAAAAATATTCAAAAGTAACAACCAACTATTATAAATAAAAAACTCAAAAAGGCACATAAAAAAAAATCTACAAAGTCACATAAAATTAAACATTTTAATTTAATATACATTGGAGTAGCACACAAAATGCTCAAAAGTAATACATAAGAATAACACTTGTTGACTCAATAACTTAGTTTGCATCTGTCTCTTCATAAGCTTATTCATAATCATAATCATCTCCCTCTTCTTCACTATCTGATATAAGCTCTATATCTTCTTCTTCTTCTTCTTCTTCTTCCACTTCTTCTAAATCAAGGTTCAACATGGAGCTCGGTACTTCCTCTGCTACACCATCAGTGTCAACAAGACTTTGCAGAAAATCTTCATTTGAAACAATTATAGGTACTTGTTCTGCATCATCATCTTGGTATGCATCATTTGTTTCAAGTATATTATTTTCCAAAGTTTGAATTATATTGCGTGCCTTTGTTCTTATGACACTCAACCAACCTTGTTGCCCTTCAGGAAAGGATGTGAAATAGACTTGCTCTGCTTGTTGAGCTAATATGAAAGGATCATAATTTTGATATCTCCGTGATTTTTTTATTTCAACATTGCCATAATTATCTATCCTTGTCCCCTGAGGACTAGGATCAAACCACTCACATTTGAATAAAACCACCTTCTTGGTAGGGTGACCAGTGTACTCCAATTCAACAATATCAATCAATACCCCAAAGTAATCATTTTCCATTGTATCACCTTTCCCACCTCGAACACATATACCATGATTTGTCGTACTCATCCCTTCATTTTGAGATTTTGTCATAAACTTGTAGCCATTGATAACATAATTTGGCCACTTGGTAGCTTTCCTAATAGGACCCCATGCCAAACTCGTTAAAAGCACATCATCAATCGCATTTGTTGAGTCAAGCACCTACATTAGACAACAATTTTTAATTTCAACCTAACAAATTACAGTACTCTAATTTTTAAATTGATTAAAATCACATACATATGTTTTAAACCATGAGGTAAACTTTGCAGAAATTTCTTTGTCCAGGTCTGCTTCATTTGTTTCAGGATTTAGTTCTCGTAACAAATCTGAGTACATACTACACACACAAGATATCAGTTAAACATGACCCTACATAAGATAAATGTATAATGTCTATTGGAAGTACTTACTTCAAGTAAAGCACCACCTCAGAACAATTTAAAAGAATATATAACTGTGCAGCTTTCATTTCCCTATCATCCAAGGTAGAATTGGCACATTTTCCGATAGAACGGCCCGGATAATTAAAGATTGACAATGGAGGATTCACAGAAGAATCTTCTCCTCCGTCATCATTTCGTGGCACTCTTGTTCTCCTTGATAGAACATCAGGAGGATAATAATACGAAGCAAATGTAGACATCTCCTCCAGTAAATATGCTTTACAAATTGAGCCTTCCACAAAAGCCGGGTTTGTCACCTTTTGTTTTAAAGATCGTATAAACCTATTGAGTAAATCAAGATTAAGCTTAAAGGAAAAGAAAATAAATAAGGACACCTGAACAAGATATAAAGTAATATTATGAGGATCTAACCTTTCGAATGGATACATCCATCTGTATTGAACAGGTCCGCCAACTCTAGCTTCATATGCTAAATGAATTGGAAGATGTTCCATTGAATCAAAAAAACTTGGTGGAAATATTTGTTCCAATTTGCACATAATGACGGGGATGTTTTCCTCTAACATACGCAACTTATCTTCTCTCAACAATGATGAAGTAATTTCTCTGAAGAAATGACTAAATTCAGTAAGCGTGTTCAATATAGGTTTGGGCAAGGCTTTGAATGCCGTTGGAAGCAACAGTTGCATGAACACATGGCAATCATGACTCTTCATGCCACTCAACTTCGCTTCCCTCAAGTGAACACATCCGCTCAAATTGGAAACATAACCATCCTGAAGTTTGAGATTTTTAACCCATTCGCAAACAAAGCAAGTCTTTGTTGTTTAGTTAGTGTATAGTTTGCCTTCGGTTTACAAAGTTTCCACCTCGCTAGGTTGTAGTTCCAATCCACTCCGCTTACAAAGTGTATTTCCAAGTCCTTTCTAGATTTACAAGTATCCTTTGTCACCCTTTGGTGTCCATCATCAGAACAAAACATTGAGAAACACATTTCTTTCAATGTGCATCAGGTCAAGATTATGCGGGAGAAGATGAGTTTTCCAATATGGCAATTCCCAAAATATACTTCGCTTTGTCCAATGGTGCTCTACCCCATAGCCTGGTGTATTATCTTGCTCTGGGGATTCCTCCACGCTTTGTAAATGTTTTACCCTTTCCCAGACTTCTTGACCACTCAACCTTTGTGGAGGAGTAGAGATTTCAATCCTGCCTTTTGTAAATGCAATCTTATTCCTCCTATATGGGTGATTTTGTGGTAAGAATTTGCGGTGACAATCAAACCATGAGGTCTTTCGGCTATATGCGAGGCTAAATGCCTTGGAACGCTCCATACAAATTGGACAAGCTAGTTTACCCATTGTCATCCACCCACTTAACATCCCGTAGGCCGGAAAGTCATTGATGGTCCACATTAAAGCGGCCTTCATCAAAAAATTTTGCTTTAAGGACACATCATAAGTCATATATCCCTCCTCCCACAACTTTTTTAATTCATCGATTAAGGGGCGCAAATACACATCAATTTTCCTCTTAGGATTGGAAGGGCCAGGAATTAAAATAGTTAAGAACATAAACTCCCTTCTCATACACATCCATGGTGGCAAATTGTAAGGAGTGATAATCACGGGGCAGAAAGAATATTTCCTACCGCTTTATCAAATGGAGCAAAGCCATCAGAACACAGGCCTAATCTAACATTTCGAGGATCCTGAGAAAATGCAGGCCATGTTTCATCAAAGTGTTTCCAAGCTTCTGCATCTGATGGATGAGATAAAGAACCTGCCACCCTTTGATTTTCACGATGCCATCTCATTTCACGAGCCGTTTGTATTGAGGAATACAATCGGCGGAGTCTTGGAACAAGCGAGAAGTACCACATACTTTTTAGTGGCACTAATTTCACTTTACCCGCCTCGTACCACGTCTATCCCGCTCCTCTCCACAAAAATTACAGTTTTGGAGCATCTCATATTCCTTATAATACAACATACATCCTTTCGGGCAACAGTCAATCTTCACACTTCCTAAACCTAGTTCAGAAATTGATTTTTTTGCCTGGTAAAGATTTTTAGGCATCTTATTACCATCTGGCATTACATCTCCCAATAACTGCATCCATCCATTAAAGCAACCCTCGGATAAATTATATTCTGTTTTCAAACTTAATGCCGTTAAAGAAGCTGACAACACAGAATGTTTGTCACAACCATTCCATAAAGGAGATTGTGCAGCCTTCAACATTTCAAAGAATTGTTGTGCTTCTGGGTTAGGATCTTCTGTCATTGTGTCTTCTTCATAATCACCCTCTCGCTCAAGATAGTTGCCAATTGATGGTCCCGCGGCATCCATTACCAACTGCTCATAATTATCGAACATTTCCCTTTGGCCACTTCCACCATAATATGATTGATCAACAACTACTGGGGGAATCGGGGGACTAGGTTCACCATGATTTGTCCAACGATAATAATCACTCATGAATCCATTCTTACATAGATGCACCTTAACTGTGGCCGGTGTTTCATGACGCAAACACTTGCATTTCTTGCAAGGACATCTGATCTTACCTCTTCCAATGTTATCTGTATCTTGTTCCAATGCAAACTTAACAAATTCATGAATCCCAACTTGAAATTCAGCCGTGATATTCTTGTCACAATCCACTCTGTTGTCCATCCACTTTCTATTTTCAGGTACTTCCATTGCTAATGCATTGTTTACACAAGATAGCATTAATCATTGACAGTACATGAAGAAACAATCAAAAGAACTCGAATCATCATTGAGAATTACAATTTAAAAAATACATTTACCAAGTATCTTACAATAATATTAGCATATGCAATTGACATTTTACTCAACAAATAAATGGGCTATCAAGTAAATGTCATTATGTCACTCATGCATATCAAGTTATGTCACTAGCAAAAATATATATCATGCAACAGAAAGTTCATTTTCACAAGGCCAAACAAACAAGTCCATATAGTAATTCAAAAGTTCACATCCAATTCCAAAGTTTCAAACAAAACACAAAACATAATCATCGGCATCCAAGTTCGTCATAGCCATATTCAATAAGAAACCTTGAAATCATTTTTACATACAACAAAAAGTAGAACCTTTCAAACTTTTACTACTAAATAATCATCAACAAGATCATCTTCAACAACACAAGAATTGAAAGCAAAAGAACTAAAGTAATCACCTAAAAATCCTCCAAGAGCCTGCGGTTTTAGGAGGTCAACGAGAAAGAATGATTTTCATAATCACCAAAATAATCACCAAAATAAATATCGTTAGCAGCTCAACCTTCACGATAATAACAAGATCATCGTCGTCCAAAGCCATCTCAAATAACGTTCAGTAGATATTCTACAAATAAGAAAAATAATAAATAGGTAAGACATATGTAGTAATGCTTTGTACGTGATCTGCATTGTGAAACTGAAACTACTTGACTGACAATAAAAAACCAGAAATAGAAAGATGCTCAGAAAATTTCATCATTGGAGTGAGCTTCAACAAGGAGCACAACATGATCTAAAGAATTGAAAACACCTCTAATACCTACTTGTGAATGAAGGCATCAATTGCCATGAAGATAAAGTGCACATTACTTGATTCCTTTGCCCAAGTGTAAGCATGAGAACCAGGGCAAACCTCAAGAGTTTATACAGCCAAATTATATAATCAAAGACAACAATCCACTCAGTATTCTTTCCCTAATAATCTGAACAGGTCGGACTATGAACAAAACCACATAGCCACTCAATCATTTATTGTTCATCATTGGGCAACAAAACTTTAAATATAATTACAAAGGACAGTTTGCTCTAAGTTCTGGTTTTTATATTTTCATTAAACTAAGTACAATTCTTACAGCTAGCTACATTAATTTCATAAATTGCAGCTCATGAGTCATGACCAGAGTAGCCCTTACTTGAAGAGGATATTCATAAAGGTGAAAAATGCCATGGGAAAAATAATACATGAAAGAGTGCTTAATATAGTCAAAAGCCATCAATAGTGCATTAATAAGTAAGCTTTAGATGTTGCATTATGAAGCCATAAGACACTTGTTTTTCTTGCAATTGCAGATAGCAAGACTTATACATTCAGAACCAGAAATATGTATATATATGCATATATAGAAACTCAGAACCAGAACTACATTTATTAGACATTTCTAGCATTCAGTCTCTCTCACCGTAAAATGCATTCACTTACATTACGATAAAAAACACTTTATTGTCACGCCGAGGTGGTCTTCTATCACAATGTCTAAAATCTGATTTGTATGTCATCATCGCTTTGCATTCATGCATTCAAGATCTCGAGTCGTTGGATCAAAATCGCATAAATCCAATTTTAAGCTCGATAAAATGGAATGGCTTTAAAAGCAAACTCAATCTGAGTTGTTCCGATCTTGATATAACGATTCTCGAGTCACGACCGTTAATGCGTGGAACAGTAATCCAGATTCCTTTGCAAGTTACATTAGTATCCTAACTAATAATCACTAACATGGAATGAAAACTACATCAAATGCAAACCGAAATTTGGAGAATCTAGAGTCGGATAAGAAGAAAATACTAATAAATTAAACAATTCATAAGAACATTGTTCGCTTTAAGGTTATAAATTGTGCTCCTCACTTGTTTTGAACCTCACTCAACCATTCACATATCACCTCTTAATTTCATCCATGGCATCATCCCCTGGTCATAAGGGAAACCTCAGAATCGCCAATTTAATAAGCTTCAACACAAAACACAACATATACACACATCCATACATATTGGCATAAATTCAAAAAAATATGCGAACTCCATATTATATAAACATAACCTTACAGAGCTAAAGCCACCGAAAAAGTAGTAGTAACAATAGAAACTCAACCACATTGACATACACTAGAAATTTGGATGGGTAAGTAAAAAGCACACAATAATTGCATGCAAGCAGACAGATCGAGCAGTAACAAATCCTAAAGTAATGCAACCAATTCAAAGTTTCAAACCTTCAAAATCAGATCAACAGAACAGCCCTTAAACCAAATCTACTGGTCTTTCAAGGGAAATAACTCATCATGTAGGTTTAAATGGTGGATACAAGTCTGATAGAGTACAGATCCTAAAGAAAAAATAACATTTTTCTCACTTTTCCCCCCTTAAAAATCATAACTGTCTTTCCAATCCCCAACTCCAAAATGCTAAAAGCAAGTGTGTTCATACTTCATAATAGAGATTAAAATCAGAGAAAGATAGCAATAGCACAGTGATTTCAATTAAGAATAATAAGCAAAATCCAAATAGTATATGCCATTCATATATCAACAACTTTTTTTTTTTGAGAGTAAGGACACCTGCTTCCACAAAAAAGAGCCACATCCAATATACAAATTACAGTTAACATCACCAACTTTAAAATGAAACAACTTTGACACGGGTCAAAATAGGTTAATCAACAAGCTCAAAATCAATGAACAGCTCCTTTCCCTGGTCGCTTTCAAAGATAGGTACTCCCGGAGTTGTTTGAAGTCAGCATCTATGTCCATAGATGGAGAACGAGACTTGGGCACATCACTAGCTCTTGGAGTTTTAATAGGTGGTCAGAAGGAAAAAGGACAGGATCCTTTGGATTCTCAACTTGTAGAAATGGATCTCTAAGAAGCTCCTCTGCAGACAATCTTTGAGATAATCGAACCAGACATTTCTCAATAAACTCCTTAATTTGGGGGTCACTCACCTTATTAAGGGAAGCGAGTTTGATGCCCGAGGTAACTTTCTTATAGATTTGAAATGGGATTGTTCCATTCACTATAGGGATATTCAAGAGTAACCATCTCCAAAGATGCACATTCCAAAAGCATAGATGTCAACAAGTTCATTGTACTCCTCTTCATATAATTCGAGCCATAAATTCAGGTGTCCCAATAACACTTGAGCGGTTGGTCAGCCGCATGACCATTGCCAAACCGAGATCTCCTATCTTAACTTCTCCTTGGTTTCCATTCACAAAGATGTTGTCGCATTTCAAGTCTCTGTGAATTATAGGCGGGTTGAGACCGGGAAGAGAGGCTAAGCCTTGAAGAATCATGCAGCCCAACCTTTTATGGCTTTCATTTCAACATATTTATGCTTCTTACAGATCGCCTCAAGTTTCCGGATGTGAAGAGTTCAGTGATCATATTAACGCTTTCGCTTATCATCAATCCAGGAATTATAGAACTTAATGATATTTTCATGTTTCAAAGACTTCAATAGATGAACTTCAGAATACAATTTTGCAAGATCATCTACTGAATGCAAGAGGCCATCAATCCTGACTTGGTTCCAAGCAACTTCTATTCCATCAACTTCATCAAATGCCCGATAAACAGTCTTGAAGGCACCCCTGCCCAAGATTTCATTGTACCTTATGTACCGGCCGGTTGGATCTTTCTCAACAAAGTCCTCCTCAAAATCATGAGGCTCCCTTGTTCTGAAAACATTGTCTACAGGAGGCAATGCTAACACAAACACGAGAATTCATTACAGTTCTTTGAAAAGAGAATGGTACATGAGGATGTTATAGCAATCACTCAATAACAGGTTTGAATTCCCAAAATAAATAAATAAAACAATTTATTTGCAACGACGGGAGGAAAAGAAGAAAAAGATTCATTAGAACAAAAGAACGAAACTAAGATAAACCTGAAAGCAGACAGACCTGAGTGGAATTTGACCTGCATAAGTAGGACACATGTTAGTTTACAATCAGTGGCTGACCAAACAGATTTAATTTTTTCAAAATTGAAAAACCCACTAATCCCCTCTGAAGGAACCAATATTCAAGAATTAATAATGCATATGTATTGAGTTAATAAAATAATTTATAACAAATTATAACAGTTATAAAGAGTGAATCCAGAACGAGTAAAAATAAAATAATACAGACCGGTCAGATACCACTCAAAAAATGATAAAAATTCTAAATACTTAACTATTGTTTCAAAAGATGAGGGAATTTCCACTCCAGTAGGCAGTATTTGCTTCAGCACATGATCTGCAAACATAATTTATCAGATGATTGTAAATATTTGTAGGACAGAGGAAAGCAAAATGTGAGAAACAAATGAATCATTACAAAAAGAGTGCTTCTAACTGAACTGATATATCAATATTGCAATGAAACACCAACACAATGCGGAGACATCGGGGTCAATACAAGTCAGACTAGAAACAAGCAGTACATCTCTATTTGGGATATCAAGGTGGGACAAAGTATTGTGTGAATCAGGATCTTACATGAAAAATAAAAACTATGCTACAATAAGGCAATTTAGCATGCATTCATGGGTAAAATATATGATGATTTTGACACGGAAAAGATGCCACTACACAACACAAATTCATAAATTTTCAATGAATATTCCAACAGCCGGATAGTTTGCTAGTCAACATCAAGAAATCATGTTAAAAGGAAGTCTGCAGTATGCTTCAAAGAAAACAATGGACCCACCTACACTCCAGTATGAATAACCTAGTGTCAACGAATAGGGCAAAACTCCAATCTCAGACAAGTCCTTAAGCTCATCAAGCTTTTGCTTTGGAATATCGGATAAATCTGCCCCATATCCAAATCAAGCCACAAATAAAAATGTCCGTTGAAACCATAATTCATTATTTTTTAAAAAAATTCCAGAGATGCAAAAAAATCATACCTTGATTCTAGACTTTCTCGGAGAGTATAAGGTAACGGTTTTTGTCACACGTTGGGTCCTCAGTGATGGGTAATTAACACGGGGCTTGTCAAGCAAGTAACTGCACAATAAATACGAGATGTCAAAGAAAGGGAATATGAGATGTAAGGAAGTATTTAAAGCAAAGTGTACTGCCATAGATCTGAGAAAGGTAAACACTTTGAGGAATTGCAGAGGAAAATGACGCGAACGAAGGGAGAATCGGGAGGTGGTCGAAGGGAAGGGCTCACTGCTCTGCGATTTGCGAGAAACGATAGCAGGCAAATGGAGGATAAAGGCTGTGAGAGTGAGACAGAAGAGGGACCGATCTGAGATACGTTTTTGAGGGAAGGGGAGTTTGATTTTCTGTCAACAAATTTTTTTGACACGAACCTGCCTACTTTTTTACTGTGTTTGTGGTGTTTGGGAGCTCTGTCTGCTGCCTGCCTTGCTGGTTCTAGTTCGTGGTATTTGCTCGTTGAAGGTTGACGTACGGCAAGAGAAGGAAGTTAACGGCGACGAAGAACAGGGGAGGTTGCGGCGAATAGGGGAGGATGCGCGAGACGAGGCGCGTAGGTTTCGTGGACCGTGACCTGCGAGAGAGACGATTTTGTGGTATGTTAATCATAAAAAAAAGACATAAAAATAAAAATATTAGAGAAGGATTGATAAATCCGTCACTAATTGCGACGGAGTTACTCACTAAATATAAAAAAGACGTAACAATAAAAAAAATTAGAGAAGGATTGATAAATCCGTCACTAATTGTGACGGATTTAGTGACGGAAAAATTAGCGACGGATTTTTTCCATCACTAAATTCGTCACAAACGTGATCCAAATTAAATTTTTATGAAACCTTGTTTTTCGTCACTAAATCCTTCGCAATTAGCGACGGATAAATATCCCTCACTAAAATCCCTCTCTAAAATTGATTTTTCTAGTAGTGTTTCTTTTTATTTTATTTCTAAACTTTTGAGTTTTGTGATGCACAGTTCTTTCACCCGCTTATCAGCTTCATCGGTATTGCGAAAGGAAACAACATACCTTGCCCATATCCCCATTCATTTTGCTCGTGATATTTTTCAGAGGGGAGTCCTTTTCCACCTTCTTTTACTTTAGCGCTTATTTTATTTTCTTTTATCTTTTTGTGCTTGCTTTATCTTAATCGCAGTAGGGACACTGCTAGAAATAAGTGTGGGGAGGGAATATTATATTGTGCTTATTACTTGGCTATGCTTACAACTGCTTATAATTATAACAAACTTTAAATTTTTGCTGATTTAGGGGCTACAAATTTTTTTTCCTGACAACTTGTGATTGAATTAATTTTGTTGCTAGTTTTGGAATTTGCTGAAAATTAGCATTGAAGTTCTGTGAGTTTTAACTTTCTGTGTAAGCTACTAAATGTGATATTTGAGCCTGAAACAAGAGGTCACATCATACTTTTTGCCTCTTTTTCTTTGTTTGAGTGATATTTTTCTATAAATGTGCATTCTAGAGCTTGTGTTGAGACCATTACAAAGCGAATATGAGTTTATTTTCATGTGAATTTGGAAAGGGCAATTTTTAGGAATTTTTCAGGCCACTTCTATTTTGAATACATTGTACCACTAGTTGCCCACCTTTGTGCCTAAAAGTACTTTATTTAATTTCTTTGGTACCCTTCTTGTTACTATTGATTATACTATGTGAAGGCAACCTTAGAAAATATTCTTCAAGAGCAATTAGTGGCAAAGATCAAAAGATTAATGTTTTGAATCCCCTGTATGTGTTTACAAAAAGAAGGCTTAGTATTTAGTTCCGCTCCTCTTAAAAATGTTTATTTGTTGTATAAATACATGAAAGGAGGAAAAGAAAAGAAAAGAAAAAGCATTGAAAAGAAAAAATTATACAATAGTGCCTTCAGAAAATGGAAAAAAAAAAGTTATTGATCAAAAATTTGGGGATTCTTGCCTGCTCTTTAAAGTAAAAAAGAAAAAGTTTACTTGTTTTGGTTGATTTGCTTCTGACCCTTTGCATGACCTTTTTTTTTCATCATACCTAACATTATTACCTTGGCCCTATTACAACCAATGAAAGACCCTCATTCCTCTTTTGCTTGACAAATAGACTCAAATAGTAGAGTTTTGGTCGATGTGCAAACCTATGGTAATGTCACTTCATTTGAAAAATCTGAGCGTTAATAACTATGCCTATAAAGACTTTGAGATTGGTGAGAGTGTGACTTGTAAATCACAGTTTGTTGACTCATTTGAACTTACACCTCTAATTGGGCATTCTATTTATTGGCATGTTTTATGATATCACTTTGTTGTCATAACTTATGTTTTTGCCCCTATTCAATGAAAGTAGTTTCTCTTGTTATAATTACCCAAGTAATTTGCTTGAGGGCAAACAAAGCTCAAGTATGGGGATGTGTTAACACACCAATTTGTCTAATTTTATAGGGCATTTTTAGTACTTAAATATAACATTTTGCATTATTTAAAGCATAAAGGTACTCATTTGTGTCATATTTTGCAGAATTATCATAAAGACACCACTCAGAGCAAAAGATGTGAGAATGGACCGAAAACTGGCGAGTTTTGGAGAGTTTTAGCAATATTGGACGAGCGGTATGGCCTAACAGTACTTCAGTACGGCTGTACCTAAGTCAAAGATTCAGTAGGGGTGTACCCCCTTAGTTAGTACCACCTGGCACCGATGAAAAAGTCTAGTACGGTCGTGCCAAAAGCAGTGCGGCCGTGCACAGGTGATGTCAGGGAGTGCAATACGCACAAGTACGGGCCAACGTCGCAAGCAAAGTTCAGTACGGCCGTATATATATCCGGTACGGCTGTACCCCATCCCAAAATGTGTAGATTTGAAAGCCAGATGACCTAATCCGCATCCCAATCTATAAATAGGCACTCTAAGCCTATGCTGAAGACCTTTTTGACGAATTTGAGAATCACAAACCCCTTTTTGAGAGTTCTACATCAATTCCCTTGCTTTCTATTAATTTGTGTTTCCTTGGAGCTTGGTGCCAATCTCGATTCGCTACTGAAGCTTGTGAGGACGTGAAGCACGTGCTTAAGGACCGTCGTCATACCGAAAAGGGTCCCAGTTTAGATTTTTATTCTCTTTGTTATGGATTCATATGGTTTTATGATTATGTTTATGTTATTATCATTGATTATGAGTAGCTAAACCCATCACTAGGGGTGATGGGGGATCCTTTGCAATACTTTTGATACAACAAATTAATAAAAAGATGGCGCCACTTTAAGTAGCGGTTAGCTATTGAAGTGCTACTTAAAATTAGGTAGAATGCTTTTACTAGCGCTTTATTGAAGAAGTGCTATTGAAGGATATAAGAATAAGCAGCACTTCCCACACCAAGCGCTATTTATGGTTGTGTAACAAGAATAAATAGCGCTTCATGTAAGAAGCGCTACTTTAGGCAGTACCAATAACTGGAAGCGCTACTTATTCTTGATACCTAAAATTAATTTATTCAGCAAAATTCTCTCTTTTATTGTGAGACCTAAAAATTTAGCTCGCTGCTCGCCCTCTCACTCTCTCTCAACAGCTCTCGCTCTCCTCCTCCTCCTCCTCCTCCTCCGTCGCCCTTCTCCTACTCCGTCACGTTTCTCTCTCTCACTTTCTCAACAGTCCCGGTGCATCGGAGAGCTGTCGTTTAGATCAGAGGTGAAAGGTGTTTGTCTTTGATGGGACCGAATCGTTGTGGTTCTGGCGCACAAGATATTCGTCTACAATTTTGCCGATCTCAAGGTTCTACACCAAATTGAAACCATTGCAAACCCTAACGGTCTCTGCAAGGTTTCACATGTTTCGGGAACGATGGTGTTGGTGTGTCCTGTTTTGGGAATCATCTTAGGGTTGAGCATTATGCCTCCAAGAGAACCAAGTTCATTATGGCACACGATTCTAGAATCGCTTGTTTTTCTCTCACCCAAGATGGTCGTTTACTCGCCACCACTTCCTTTGCTTCTTCTGCCGGCGGTGGAAATGGCTGCACTAGAGTCGGTGATGTCGGAAGAGGTGGCGGTTCTGGCGGTGAGTCTGGAGATGCTAATATCAAATTGGTTGGAGACATGGTTCAAGAGCTTTCGCCACTTTCGCTTGATGTTTCGATGTGAACTAATCACTTGGGTTTTTTTGGTTCTTATTATTTTTCTTGATTTTTAATTATTCAGTTTGTTTGTGTGTGTCATAGGGAATGGTATGTGGGGGATGTGCTATGACTGTGAAAAGGATACTAGAAAAGTCAAGTGAGTTTTTGATGTTTGGATTTTATCTGATTATGATGCTTCCATTATCTTATTTCTGAGGTGATGGATGTAATGTTGAGGGAATTTTGCTAAGTTTATACGGTAGTTGGTTGAAATGGGACAAGCATGTAGTGTTTTTAATTTCTCTTGGGTGTTCTTGTAGATGATTAGTGATTAGCATTGATGTTTAAAAATCGTGAACATCGTTTAAAGCAATTAGTAGTTTAGTGACTGAAAATTCTTAAATTTGAATTTGCTTTTTGCATGCTTATTCCCTCAAAAAAGTTTGAAATCTAGTTTAAGAGAAAGTTTGGCAGTCTAATTTGGTTGAATATTCTTGATAACCCCCTTCTCTCTCCCCCTCCTGAAAGATTGGCAGTCTAATTTGGTTGAATATTCTTGATAACCCCCCCTCTCTCTCCCCCTCCTGAACAAAAAGATAAACAAAAGGGAAAAATTAGCTTCTATACATTCTTCAAATTGTCGCATATATAATTTTTTCACTTTTCTGTAATCTGAATCCTGGTTTTTTTACTCTTTATATGACTGCCACAAGTGTCATCTGCTAGTGTAAACTTAACAACAGAGACAACAATAGTTTGGCCTATATCTGAAGCAAAAGCTGCACCAAATTGGCAAAAAAAATTAGGGAAGACGCTTGTAGAGCATTTAACTAGCTGTGGTTTCAATTCTTGCCTTTGAGGTATATTTTAAGGTCATCTACATAGTGTCTTTTTTCTTTATGTTTTGGTGTTTTTTGGTTGAGAAAAATTTAGTGCATGGGAGGTTGTCGTGTTCTATGGTCAACACTTACCATAAGCTTCAGCAAGGGCTTGCCTTACTACTTACTGATGCTCTAGTACCTTGCCATATGTATAATCAGATAATCGTCATACAAATTGCATGCTTAGTTGGTTATTCTTCTTTGCAATCTTTTTTATTATATTATCTATTCACTGTTCACACCCATGCCCATCCCATCTTATCAAGACACAATATCTGGTGAAATTCTTGCATTTGTACTCTTTGGGTTAAATTGTATTGAAAGAAAGGTGCTTCAATATTTAATAGCAAAAAGCAAGTAATAGTTTAATTTTGTCATATTTGATATTTTCTATAAGGCCAATTATTGTTTTCTCTTGAAGAATGAAATGCCAAAACTCCAAATGTTTTGAGCTCAAATAATTTGTGTTGAAGTCATGTTCCCTGATTATTTATTAGAAGAGATGAAAAGATCGCTTGCTACGTCACTGATAGAGATGACAAGGCAATGCAGCTTTTGGAAACTGGTTTGAAGGTGAAGGAATATGAACTTCTGCAAAGAAACTTTAGCGATACTGGGTGTTTTGGCTTTGGTATTCAGGAGCATATTGATTTGGGAATCAAGTAAGCTGGAAAGCTCTTATATTTGTGGCTGAAATAAATTTGTTGTTTGTTGTTATTATACTTACTATGTGGAATGCCAAAATGTTATACACTTTATAAAGCTTTGCTTTATTATGTTCATTTATCTACTAATCATTCAATTCTACAGAAGGAAAGTGGCTAATACTATTGTGTATTAAAAGTTAGTAGTTGGACTTGTAGCTGATTCCCAATTATGTTCTATACTAATCATTCAATTCTACAGAAGAAGAAGAAGAAGAAAGAAGAAGAAGAAGGAGGAGGAGGAGGAGGAGGAGGAGAAAGAGAAGGAGAAGAAGCCTAGTGTGTAATTTTTAGGTATTCTTGTAGCATGACTTGTGTAGTTTAGTTATAGTGCATTTTAATGTTTTAAGGATGATAATTTAGTTATATTGTAATGTTAATTTTAGTTTTAGTAAATTTAGTGTTGATAATAATGTTAATACAAACTTTGGCTGAGAATTAATGTTAAATTTGGTTTTTGTGAGTTTTGATGTTGATACAAATTCGGGTGTTGATGAAATTTTGGTGTGCATTTAGTGGTATCACAATTATATGCACAGGTATCATGTGAAAATGACAAAAAAAAGGAAATAAATAGCGCTTCCTAGAGGAAGCGCTACTTATTCCCACGCAATAAGTAGTGCTTCCTTTAGGAAGGCTACTTATTCTCACGCAATAAGTAGCGCTTCTTTCTGGAAGCGCTACTTATTCCCAATTTTAAATAGAACTACAAAAACGCTATTTTTTGAAAACACATTCAGTAGCGACGGCATATGTAGCGCCTGTAAGCACTATTTAAGGCAAAAAAAATAAGCGCTATTTATTTCCCATTTTTGTTGTAGTGATATCTATCTAATTAAGTCTATGAGTTTCTATTTATTTGATTGATTGTTTTATCCCTAGCATGCTTAATCCTATAAGGCCTGATTAACCTTTCCTTAGTTGGCTTAATTGGTGATAACAGGACCACAGTTAGTTAACGGATCTCTAGGAATAAAAGAACTCGCTTTATACGCCAGATAAGGTTATTGTTTGTTTCTAATCGGTTATTAGATTAACAAATTCATCTGTTCTTAATACTCTCTTTGTTAACTACCTTCTTGGATCAAACGGAGTAGTTAATTAGGAAGAAGGCTATTAACTAGGTAGTTCTTAGTAATTTAGAGTGGGTGATTAGCTATCAATAAGGATATAGATTTCATAGTAATTAATAAGTGAATTCAAGAACAGGTGAGTTTGTTAATTTTTCCAAGAGCAAGTTTTTCTCGGGATCCATTCCCTCATGGAGACTAGCCTCTATTGCCTCTACATTGGGCTTCTCAGCTAGTAGGCTTCCGTTCACGTATCTTGGAGTTCCTATCTTCAAAGGAAAGCCGACCAAATCTCATCTTCAACCTATCGCTAACAAGGTTAAAGCTAAATTAGCTAGCTGGAAGGGTTCTTTGTTGTCAATTATGGGTCGCGTTTAACTGGTAAAATCTGTCATTTATGGCATGGTTCTCTATAGTTTCCACACCTATGCTTGGTCTATTTCATTGCTTGACACCTTAGACACTTGGATTCGGAATTTCATTTGGTCTGGGGACATTAATTCTCGTAAAATTGTCAATGTTGCTTGGCACAAAATCTGCACTCTGTTTGAAGATGGGGGTCTAGGTTTAAAGTCCTGCAGGAAAATCAATGAGGCTGCCTCTCTTAAGCAATGTTGGGATTTTTTCTCTGCTGAAACTGATTGGGCTAAATTCCTCCGAGCCAGATTTCTCAAAAATGGTGTGCCTTCCACCACATATATTAAGTCCTCTATTTGGCCAGGTTTGAAACCTCTCATTCCCTTGGTATTCGATAATGCTATTTGGAATTTGGGTGATGGTAAATTGATTGATTTTTGGCATGACCGCTGGCTTCCTGTTTCTGTCACTAAGTTGCTGCATATTCCCTCCTCCTTGCATCACCTTTCCCACTCAAAAGTGGGTGAGTTTATTTGCAACTTTAATTGGAACATTCCTCCTCTGCTTGCCCAGCGTTCACCTGATTTGGCTGCTGTTATCCTTCAAATTCATATCCCTTGCACTCCTCAGCAGGATCGGTTCCAATGGTCTAACTCGGTTTCAGGATCTCTTTCACTTAAAGAAGCTTACTTGTTTCTTAATCCTAGAGGTCAAATGGATAATTGGTGCAAGCTTTTATGGCAACCCTGCATTCCTCCTTCCAAGTCTTTCCTTACATGGCGGTAACTCAAGCATAAGCTTCCTACTGACGAAAACTTAGCTGCCAGATGCTGTGTAACTATGTCTATTTGCAGCCTCTGTGGTTCCTCTGCTGAGACCTGTCCTCATCTTTTTCTCGAGTGCCCTTTTGCAACGGACCTTTGGAATTGGGTGAGGTCGGTTATTACTTGTGATTTAGACTGCAGCTGCCTCTTCTCTCTGCTCTCGATTTGCAACAGGGATTGGAGCTCTCAAGTAAGGCATGTAATCTTGTCTATAGTGCTTAATGTGATTTTTTGGATTTGGAAGTACAGGAACAGTCTGCGATTTGAAGACAAGAGTATTTCAGTTCGGTCAGCGATCAATTCCATTATGGGTTCAGTTTCCTTAACGGGTCTTTTTTCTAAAGGCACTATGTCTTCTTCAATTCAGGAGTTCTCTATTCTGAAGGCCTTTGCTATTTCCGGTCATGCCAGCAGGGCTCCTTCTATTATAGAGGTTATCTGGTCTCCGCCTGCTTGTCAATGGATCAAGTGTAACTCTGATGGAGCCTCTAGAGGTAATCCAGGGTGGTCGGGTTGTGGTGGCATCTTTCGTGATTACAGGGCAGCTGTTCTTGGGTGTTTTGCGGCCAACCTTGGTGTCACATCCTCTCTGCATGTGGAGCTTATTGGGGCTATGTTGGCTATTGAGCAGGCTGTTTTGAGGGGTTGGAATTTCCTTTGGTTAGAATGTGATTCAGAATTGGTAGTGGCTGCCTTCTCCAATCCGGCCATTATTCCTTGGCGGCTCAAAAACAGATGGACTAATTGCCTAAAAGCAACGAAGGGGATGAACTTTGTAGTTTCTCATATCTTTAGGGAGGGGAACTCTTGTGCAGATAAGTTGGTCTCTCATGGCCTTCACATCCAGGGTTTTTTATGGTAGGACAATATCCCTTCTTTTATTAGCGAAGATTTTTTCCGCAACAGGTTAAACCTGCCGTTCTATAGATTTAGATGATTTCTTCCATGGGTCAGGTTCTTTCCCCCCCCCCCATGTTTTTTTGTTTTCTGTTCTGTTTCTGGTTTTTAATAAATTCTTGGTGTGCTGCAGATGATTGGTAGGCTCAAGGGTGCTAACCTAGTTGGGATCCTTGAAACCTACAGTGATGCTTCTGCATACCAATTTTTGCTTAAAAAAAGGTGAGTTTGTTAATTCAAGAATAGAGTATTGGTGAACCCGGTTCCCCTAGATCTTCCATTATATAGTTAATCCGGTCTCGCACTTAGTTTAATTGTTCGTTTTATTTACGTGACAACTTTTGCTATTCTCTAAATACAACTTTCGTTAGCCTAATAGGATAGATTATTTACTTCATTGGTACTCGCGCATTCCCTGTGGGTTCGACATTCGGGGTCTTAAAAATACTCCATTTTTATTATGAGTTACGATCAGATGCACTAGCCTGAGCCGCAACACATACGCACTAAACATGTACTTTTAATGTACGCAAACTGAGTTCACGTACACATACTTGAACTGAGTTTGCATACACACCAAACATGTATTTTTAGAGTACGCAAACAGAGTTCACGTACCCATGCTTGAAGTTTAAGTATGTATACGTGAACTCTGTTTACGTACATACTAAACATGTACTTTTAACGTACGCAAACTGAGTTCACGTATACACTAAACATTTGCTTTTAATGTATGCAAATTGAGTTCGCATACATATACAAGAACTCAGTTCAAGTATGTGTACGTCAACTCAGTTTGCGTACGTGTTAAACAGCCAAAATACACATAATGAACTGATTTCATGTATGATACCCAAATGAAGCAAAAAAAACGCAAGAATCATATTTCCTAAGTGAGGTGAGAAAAGAGAGAGAGAGAGAGAGAGAGAGAGAGAGAGAGAAAAAGGAAGATGTGTGTTTATGTTTGAAAATTAAATATGACATTAGGGGTATTTTTGGAATGAAAATAGTGAAAATGTGTCAAGGGGTGTAACTAGCCACAACGTTGATCGAATGGTAAAAATCCAGATATAGGCAGTAATTGATTGATATGTCTTAATTAATTAAATATAATGAATTAAAAAATAAAAAGTAAAATTAATTTATATTTTAGCCCGAAAAAATGAATGTGGTCGTGTCACATGACAAAACTTAATTTTATATAATATAGTAGATAGATAGATAATAGATATAGTAGATAGTAGATTTATCAAATCTTTTATATCAAAACGAAATTATAGTTCTCCACTTAAAAAAATCCTTATAAATTTATAGGTATTTATAGAGGAATTAACGAGAAAACTTGTGAAAAATCGAAGTGAAAAGAAAATTTCAACTTATACAATAAGTTATTATTTCAAAAATTAATATTTATCGTAAGATTTTTTTAATATTTCTTTGAGTTTAATATTTATATATTGTTTGTGTATAAATGTTTTACATAAACATCTAAACATATTTGCATATATCATTATATTATTATATTATCTCTTAAAATTTGTTTATACTGTACATGGTAAAATGACGAAATATAATTGAACGATTATGTTATTGTCATTTGTCACTACATAATTATTAAATTTCAAAGTTTTTATTGGTCATATTGTTTCTAAAAAAATTTATTCAAATGAATTAACTCTATAAATTAAAAACATGAACTGAAGTATTAAAAAAAAAAATACAACTCAAAGTCATAAACTAAAATGATAATAAAAACATTTCAATGTCAATATACGACAAACACGTATGAATGCAATCAGATTCCCCAAATAGCATATAATAACTTTGGTATGAATTTCTGTCCAAAGAAAAACTTTGGCATGAATTCCTTATCCAAAGTCAATAACTTCGTATGTAAATTAAGGAAGCAAAAAGAAAAATCGATTCACATGTATGACGTGAAAGTCACGCCGATTATTTTAAGAATATAAACGACCATAACCATATTCTCAGCAGTGAAAATTTAACTACCAAAATAAAAGTCATAAATGTTAACAAAAACAAGTCAACCATGTACAATATGTTAGAATTTCTCAAGAGTGTTTTTAATATGCACTACCACTTCACATTTTCATATGTTGTTCATATATACTCCATCTATTTCAAAATGACTGTCTTTTAGAAAAATGAAAAATTTTCATATTTACTGTCGTTTTATTTTTTCAATGTAACATTAATTTTTTTCTCCCAATTTTATCCTCAAATAAATATTATGTACAGTACATCACTCCCAACACATCATACTCCATTATGCATTTATAACAATTGTTAATACACCAATAGTTAACAAGGACAATTTAGTAAAATTGTTTCATTCACTAAGTTATTTATTGTTTATCTTAATCATTGTGAAAAAACCTTAAATGTTAATCATTTTGAAACAAATTTCATAAGAAACATTGACCCATTTTTAAATATATTAAATGCTAAATTTTATTTATACCCTTATTTATTATGAGAAAGAATATTAGGAGTAATTAAGTCAATAGAATTAGGAGTAATTAATATAGAGGCCTTTGTGGAATAAAATTTAAATTTATATGAATATTAAATGAAATCAACAGATTTCAATGCATTTT
The DNA here is from genome assembly GCA_037113605.1 of Calophaca sinica. Lineage (NCBI taxonomy): Eukaryota > Viridiplantae > Streptophyta > Magnoliopsida > Fabales > Fabaceae > Calophaca > Calophaca sinica. Next base: position 92,689,362 of record CM073732.1, on the reverse strand, counting down.
CTTGGTTTTGATGATTTTGGTCTTCTGTTTCTTATATTTGGGACCGGAGAGAGTTTTAAATAGTAGTACAAAGGAAAGAAGTATTTCAACGCAATATATCAAGGAGAAAAAGGAAGTAGGACAGGAGTCCCACCAAAACTAAACAGATACAATCATCACAACTATACAACTAGGTGACTACCTTCTAAAAATACAATCCAACGGATCAACACTCCATTCATAAAAGAGATAATGACCCTTACCTGCCTTTTCCTGAAACCATTTCTTTGACATAACCTTGATGTGGTCCACTGCCTGCGTCCATATATAGTGAATTATGAAATTTGTTAACTAATCTATAATGAATATATTGGTATTCAATGATAGATTATTTAACCAAAAATCAGTTACATATATTTACAGTAAGTCAGAAATAGCTTTGGGTAGCATTTATGTGTCGCCAAAGCGTAGCGGTATTGTCCGTTAAGTAGGTCGATGAAATAAAAAATGGCGAGACAAATGGTAGCAATTTTCTACCACCGACCAATTTCGTGTTAGGCAGAGATTAAGCTCAAAACCGCTACTACATGTGCATCGTAGAATAGCAGTTTGTTTGCCCAATTACTGACCGAGTTTTAAGGAATTGTATTGGTTCCTAATATAGAATTGCTACCAAAGTATTTTCTTACAAACACACATATTGTATGAAAATGTCCCATTTTTAAAAGAAACTTTTCATTCCACCCTTTGTTAATAGCTCTTCTTTAAATCTCATATGTTATACTTGATGAAATTTTAACAATATTTTTTCTTAGTCTCCAAGTACACGACTCAAACACGGTAATAAATACTAACAAATGGTCAAGTATATGCACCTAGAGAACAAAGAGAATGCTCCAAAACTAAAATTTGTTAAGTATAACATATAAGATTTAAGAGTCAACTATTAACCAAGTGAGTACAAAGTTTTTTCCCCCCAAATTGTCTCACTTGGACAATTCAAAATTCAATTCAATGAACCGTAATACCTTGGCAAGACACACAAACTCATTAATATTGAATCTCAAATAAGAAACTAATGTTCACTCAAATACAATTTAAATAATTAAAATTAAAATTATAACCACCTATATATAGACAAAACATAAAACTAAATTATCATTTTAACAATAACTAAAATGAAAAATACCCTTGCTATCAACAAAACATAATATAAGTAAAGAGTAAAAAATATTTGTCCCTACTTAATACCTTTCAGCTAAAATCAATAATACCTTAGATATCAACAGAAACCTAAATCCAAAATAAAAGAAAGCAGAAAAGATACATTTTAAGAAAGCAAAAAATATGGCAAAACAAAGCCACAAAATAAAACTCATTATTTTAAAACATACTTGGATCGAAGAAGAGTTTATGAAGAGGAAAACAAGAAGCTTGAGAGGAGAGAGGAAAAGTGAGAGAGAAATGGAAAAATGATGACAAAATTGCAAAAAATGCGAGAAGGACGACAACCTTGTTGGATCAAATCTGTTATTTGCAGTTTGGGCCTATTAGGCCTTGTATTCTTTGTAGTCTAGAATTGGGACTTAAGCCCACTTTACCTACTGTTAGTTTCAGCTGTTAATTTCTATTGTTAGTTACTGTCTTAGTTGTATCAAAGTGTATCAAACACGCCCCGCTGAATGAGAATGAGCTAATTCGATTCACTCCATTTCTAATCCCTAACAAACCTAGCATGCAAACAAAGAGAGATGAGGCAAGGCTTACAAGTTGGGGAAAATGAAGAAGTCATCTCTTTGGCAAAGTTATAGGGAGAACTTATGACATAGTACAAAGGGAAACTTCGAGGTGATTTTTATTTTTTGATAAATGTTATGCAAAATCGCAAGTGTACGATTTCGTCGTCAAGTAATAAAAGATCGAATCCACAGGGATTGAGATTGATTGTTTAACTTAACGAACCTTGTAATAATTTGAACTATTGAAACAATATGAGGTGTTTGAAATCTTTGTGACTTGTATCGAAAGACGAAAACAGTAAATAACAAGAACGCACTGTTTATATTTCAATAACTAAACACGACTAGGGATAGAATCATTTTGTTTCGACCTTTATGTTGTTGAATTCAAAATCCAATGCAAGCAACTATGATATAATTGAAGTTTAAATCCACAAGTTTAGATTAATGAAAATCCCTTTCCTATTAATCCCTTTGATTAAATTAACAAGCCCTAATTCCTTAGGTTCAAATTAATTGAATCAAGCATAAAGGTCAAAGATTCATACTAACTCATACTACAAGAATTATATTCCTATAACCCTATTAAGCATGTCCAATGATCTCAATGCAAGTCTAAAACCCCAGTTTTCCAATTGATGTTAAGACCCTAGTTCAATTCAATAGTGATCAATTATCAAATTGCATTAAGAGAAGAGATAAATGATCAAATAACATAGATTAACTTGCATTGAACTTCTCAATTCGATTACATAAAAGTATCTACAAAATTCATCTTACCCTAGTCTATGAGGCTTAGTTCCTCATGAAAGAAGAGAAACTAATCCATGGAGATGAGAGAATTGGAAGAGACTCAATTGATTCCTCAATTTCGCCTTAATCGTCAAATACGTTTGAGTTTCTTCTAATCTCCAAAAATTCTGAACCCCTAGCTCAGTATTTCCAAAGTCTATTTATAGCTAGGTTAAAAAGGAGTGAAAAATTAAGCCAAAACGGGTAAAAAAACGCAAAATTCCAAAGTCTAAGTGACCCGCAGCACGACCGTGGAGCCTGGCACGGCTTGGCCGTGCTGCACTGAGAACATGATGCGCAAAAATAAGAGTCGGGGCACGGCCGTGCCACCAGGCACGGCCTGGCTGTGGAATACACTGTTTGATGGAAACTTGTTCTTTGCGATCAGCAACCAAGGCACGGCCGTGGCATAGAACACGGCCAGGCCGTGTCACCTCAAATGTTGCCCCCTTCTAGGAATTTGCCTCCGAGTTTGGTCCCACTGTCCGTTTGAGTGATTTTTGCTCTGCTTTCCTAGGCCAATGACCTTCCTTTCTACACAACTGAACCAAAACCAAGTGCATTACTTATATCAAGAAAAATGCATGAAAAACATGGATTAAAACTACTAAATGACTAAGATGCGATGCAAAACTAATACTAAACTATATGCTATATTGAACGCATCAAATTACCCCAAGCTTAGAATTTTGCTTGTCCTCAAGCAATTGCTGTGGCCAAAGATGAAAAGGGAAAATAAGAGATGCAACAGATAAAGACCCCGAGATAAAAGCAAGATCAAGTAACAGGCTCAAGGCTAACAAAGACAATAGTGACAATCAAGATCAAGTCCAATTAGAAATTTAGGCTCTCAGAAATCATGTCTCTCACTGATAGGGGCACTCTCCTTACCACTCTCAAAGTGTATAACGATTAAGACAATGCGCTCAAATCCATCAATGAAAGTGTTCTACCATAGGCTTGACCATTAACCAAATCTCAGCAAATAATTAATGAAAACACACAAGAATCAAGAGGTCTTTCAACAGGTTGTAACGTGGCCATGGGATATGGAATGTAAGGTGGGATAAGACAAGAAAAGGGAAATTCAAGGGCTTTCAAAATGATCAATTAAAACAACCCTTTTAAAGCAGAATAAGTGGAGCAATCCATTTTTCCCTTTTTGCTTTCAAAACTTTCTTATTTTTGCTCCTCTTCTCTTGTTTTTCTTACTATATATATACCTCTTTTTTTTATACTCCCTCATTTGAAATTTTGCAATAATTATTGGGGAGGAACTAAACAACAGAAGAAATCCCGAGTTCAAGCATCAAAACAACAATATTAAACATCCATTTGCTCCCTTAAACATACTCTAAAAGGTACAATAAACATTTGATGGGTACCAAGAAAATTCATATCAATCAAGGCTCAAAAGGGACAACTAATAGAAGCTTTCATTCAAAAATCGGAGGCTTAAAAACATGCCTAAAATGCCTTAATCATATTCAAGTGTGTAATCAAAAAATTTCAAGTTTTAAAACGGTTTCAAGTCAAGTTCTAGAGAGCACAATCAAGAGAGACACACTCATACAAGGAGAAGGGGCATAAAAATGATGAAGTACAAGCCCCGAATGAAGCTCAAGTCTCACATTTAGAAGTTCAAATCAGTGAAAGACATCAAATCAGAGCGCCACGTGCTAATCATCAACTTATCACAAGATTATCCCTATGTATATTAAGAATACTACCTTCAAGCCCATCACAAGAGAAATTAATTGGGTTCCAAATCATTGCAATCTCAAATTCCAACAATATTGTGGCACACATAGCATGACAATTTGGGGGATAAAATGATGCGAACAACACAAGCTTAAGAACATGCAAGGACATGCAAAGGCTATATGAAATGCAAATACTTTATGCAAAATTAAAAACGCCTACCCCAAGCTTAAGAATTTACATTGTCCCCAATGTAAATAATTAAATTGAGATAGGGATGACAAAAAGAACTCACCGAGGGGGAGGAGGAGGAAACTGGCCAGGATATTGCTGAAGGTGCCAGTTATACATTGCGGAGACCATGTCCTGGATGTTGTGGACAGTGAGGTCTAATCCATCCAGCTGGACCCTTTGAGCAGCCATCTCTGCTTGTATTGCAGCATAAGAGCCAGGAGGTGGCTGATGAGGCGGAGCAAAGTTTGGAGGTGATGAACCTGCAGAGGGCGCCTCGGGTATATCTTCTTGAAGTGGCTCAGGCTGCGGGCCTCCAGGGAAATTCCAATTCTTTAGGTTTCTGATACTGGTCTGCTCTTGGTCGGGCAAAGGATGTGGTTCCGAGTTGTCAGGGAGCACCAAGCAATAGCATTGGCCTTCCTTGACTACCATTTTCATTGCAAGGCAGGCCTCGATAACTAAACGGTTGCTCCCACGAACCTGTTGAAGCCCGGATGTCCGATAACCAAGAGATTTAGCAATGGGGGTGATCAAACCACCGATGACAATTTTTTCAGCTGAAGCTTTCCCCACTTTGACCATGTGGGAAATAACGTGGGAACCTGCATCTAGTTGAAATTCAGGGTGTAACATATTCCATAAGAATAGGAGTTCAGTCTGACGGACAACTCCATCACTATCCCCACGTCCAAACAATGTGTTTAACAGCACTCAGTGAACATAATGAAAACAAGGGTTTTGCAACTTGGACGATTTTGACGAGGAAGAATCATAAGTGTCAGACTTTGTAAGTTGGCTCCAAAACCTTCTGGCAGAAAATTCGTTGGGGATCTTCGGTGACCACCATATGGAAATCCATAAATGGCATTGAATTCGCAAATAAAAAATTCATATCCTCTAGCAATCCTAGAGTTAACAGAGTAGGCTCATCCATGTAACGGGTGGGAACAATTATTTTTGCGGCAAGAGAATTATACCTTGCCTCTTGAATGACGTCCCGGAACTGAATTCCATATGGATTTTCGGACGCCTTCTTCTTGCCCTTTCCCCGCCCCTTTGACAGAACTGATTCTTTGGAGCCCGAGGCTTGACCCCGTTGCATTTTTGAGGCCATACTATCCTGCAATCAAAACACACAGGGTTAGGGAAAGAAGAAAATAGGGGTGATGCTGAGAAGAGGGAGGGTGCGGTGGTTGAAGGAGAAGGAGGGAGGTCACGGCTGGTGGTTGAAGAAGATGGTGGAGGGGCAGCGGTGTGGTGAGGAGAAGGAGGGAGGTCATGGTGGTTGAAGGAGAAGGAGGGAGGTGTTGGTGGTTGAAGGAGATGGTGGAGGGGCGGAGATGTGGTGAGGAGAATATGTGGATGGTGGTGGCAGGGGGGCAGCTGAGAAGAGGGAGAAGAAGTGTTTGAGGGAGAAGGAAAAAAATTGTGGTTTATTTGAATTTGGGTTTCGGTAACGTGTGGCAGGGCGTAGGGTAAGTATGGTGGTGCTAAAAACTGGCCACTGATTGAGGTAAGTGGAAATGGGTGGCTGTGATTAGTTGGGGTGAAGATTGGGTAAGGTATGGTGCATAGGATAATGAGTGGGGGACGGGCTGGTGGACTAAGGGCACGGGCATGCCAAAAGGCACGGCTTGCCCGTGGAATACTCTGTTTGTCCCCCCTTTTTTTTTTTTCACGCCACACGGCCGTGGCACAGAACACGGTCAGGCTGTGTTTCACTGCACTGCTATCTTTTTTTTTTCAAATATGCACTCTTCTTCAACTTGGGTTGCCTCCCAAGAAGCACTTCTTTAACGTCACTAGCTTGACGTGTGATGGTATGCTCAAGGCTCGTGCAAGACTAGAGCAACCTATGCCCTGTCAAGCTCTCCTCCCAAATAAGGCTTCAGTCGTTGACCATTTACCTTGAAAGATCTTTGAGATGAAGGCTCCTCCACCTCTGCTGCTCCATGTGGCATTACTTCTTTAACAACGAAAGGTCCCGACCACTTAGACTTGAGTTTGCCCGGGAATAACTTCAAACGAGAATTGAAGAGTAATACTTGCTGCCCTGGATAGAAGGTTCTTTGCACGATGTGCTTATCATGATAAGCTTTAACCTTCTGTTTGTAAATGGAGGCATTCTCATAGGCATGCAAACGCATCTCATCCAACTCATACAGCTGCAGAATTCTTTTCTCTCCTGCCAAGGTTGAATCAAAATTAAGGAACTTCAAGGCCCAAAACGCCTTATGCTCAAGCTCAACTGGCAAATGACATGCTTTGCCATAAACCAGCTGGTAGGGAGACAACCCCATTGGAGATTTATAAGCTGTCTTGTATGCCCACAAACCATCATCAGACTTCTGGGCCAAGTCTTTCCTTGATGCACTCACTGTTTTCTCAAGTATCTTCTTAATCTCCCGGTTTGACACTTCAGCTTGCCCGTTGCTTTGAGGGTGGTAAGGAGTAGCAACTTTGTGTTTCAAATCATACTTTTTCAGCACAGCCTCCAATTTGGAATTGCAAAAATGTGATCCACCATCACTAATTAGCACTCTAGGGACCCCAAACTGGGAAAATATGTTCTTCTTAATGAACTTCACAACAGTCTGAGAATCCCTTGCCTGAGTTGCCACTGCCTCTACCCATTTTGAAACATAATCAACAGCTACCAATATATATTGGTTAGAGAGTGAGGAGGGAAATGGCCCCATGAAATCAATGCCCTAACAATCAAAAAGCTCAACCTCCAAAATGGAGTTCAAGGGCATTTCATTCCGCTTGGAAATGCTTCCCGTCCTCTGGCACTTGTCACAACTCTTTGCATGATCATAGGCATCTTTAAAAATTGAAGGCCAATAAAATCAGGATTGAAGCACTTTTTGCGGTATGCTCACCATTGAAATGACCTCCATATGGTGAATTGTGACAATGCCATAAAATATTCTGCGCTTCATTATGTGTAACACACCTTCGAAGTAATCCATCTGGGCATTGCCTGAAAAGATAAGGATCATCCCAAATGAAATAGTTAGCATCTTTGAAAAACTTCTTCTTTTGTTGCCAAGTGAGTTCTTCTGGTATCACACCAGCAGCCTTAAAATTTGCCATATCTGCAAACTAAGGCCTCTCAGTCACAGCTAACAGTTTCTCATCTGGGAACTCCTCTAGAATGTCCAACTCTTTGGCTGTAATTTCAGTATTCTCCAGCCTCGACAAATGATCAGCCACTACATTTTCACTCCCCTTTTTGTCTTTGATCTCAAGGTTGAATTCTTGCAACAATAAAATCCACCGAATGAGTCTTGGCTTGGATTCAACCTTAGTCATAAGATACTTAATTGCCGTGTGATCAGTGAACACCATAATTTTGGAACCAATCAAATAGGAACGGAATTTTTCTAAAGCAAACACTGTAGCGAGCAAATCCTTCTATGTGGTTGCATAGTTGACTTGGTTTTCATTTAGTACCTTGCTAGCATAGTAAATGGCAAGAAAGAATTTGTCTCTTCGCTGCCCCAAAACAGCCCCCACTGCATAGTCACTAGCATCACACATTAACTCGAAGGGTGAATCCCAATCTGGTGCAACTATTATAGGAGCTGAAACAAGTTTCTCTTTTAGCAACTCAAAGGCCTTCAAGCGCTCTGGATCAAAATCAAATGAGACATCCTTGATAAGGAGATTGCAAAGCGGCTTAGCAACTTGGAGAAGTCTTTGATAAATCGTCTATAAAACCGGCATGCCCAAGGAAACTCCTCACTCCTTTCACATTCAACGGAGGAGGTAATTTCTCTATTACATCAATTTTTGCCTTGTCCACTTCTATACCTTTAGATGAGATTTTATGACCAAGCACAATTCCTTCTTTCACCATGAAATGACATTTTTCCCAATTCAACACTAAATTGGTCTCCATGCATCTTTTAAGAACACCCTCAAGGTTAGCCAAGCAAGCATCAAAGGAAGTGCCAAACACAGAAAAATCATCCATAAAAACCTCAATAGATTTTTCAATCATATCAGCGAAAATAGAAAGCATACATCTCTAAAAGGTTGCAGAGGCATTGCAAAGACTAAAAGGCATTCGTCTATAAGCAAAAACTCCAAATGGGCAAGTGAATGTAGTCTTCTCCTGGTCTTCTGGGTTGATAGAGATTTGATTATAACCGGAATAGCCATCAAGAAAATAATAGTAAGCTTGTCCAGCCAATCTCTCAAGCATTTGGTCCATAAATGGGAGGGGGAAGTGGTCCTTACGGGTGGCTTGGTTAAGTTTCTGGTAGTCAATGCACATCCTCCAACCTGTGACAGTTCTAGTGGGGATCAACTCATTTTTCTCATTTTTCACCACCGTCATTCCTCCTTTCTTTGGAACCACATGTACCGGACTCACCCATGCACTGTCAGAAATAGGATAGATCATTCCTGCCTCCAGAAGTTTCAATACCTCCTTTCTCATAACTTCTTTCATAGTCGGATTGAGCCTTCTTTGTGGTTGAACCACTGGCTTGAACTCTTGGTCTAACATTATCTTATGCAAGCAAAAAGCTGGACTGATGCCCTTTAAATCTGAGATAGTCCATCCAATTGCCTCTTTGTGTGCTCTAAGCACTCTCACAAGTTTCTCTTCCTCAAGCTTCAATAAGGAGCTACTTATGATCACCGGATTAAAAGCATCATCCCCAAGAAAAACATACTTCAAATGTGAGGGCAATTGCTTTAATTCCGGGCTAGCTTTCTTCTCTATCTCTCCACCCCGCAAGTCTTCTTTCTTTTTAACAATAGCAACTTCAACCTGTAGAGTTTCAAGTTGTGCAAGACATCTTTCAATCTCCTCCTCCATCTCTTGATCCACTTCCTTAAAGGAATTAACTATTACTTTGTCCAAGGGGTGTGAAGGTTGGTCTTGCTTAAAAAATTCTCCAACTGAATCATCAATCACATCAACTCTAGAGCACCTTTCAGTATCATCAGGATGCCGCATAGCTTCAAAAACATTAAAAGTTACCTTCTCATCTTGAAATCACAAAATTAATTTACCTTGTTGGACATCAATTAAGGCTCTCCCTGTAGCTAGGAAAGGTCTTCCAAGAAGAAGAGGAACCTCCTTGTCCTCCTCCATATCAAGAATCACAAAATCAGCTGGGAAAAGGAATTTGTCAACTCTAACAAGAACATCCTCCAATATCCCATATGGGTATTTGACTGATCGGTCCGCTAACTGAAGTGACATTCTAGTGGGCTTGACTTCACCTCCTCCCAACCTTTTCAACATAGATAGGGGCATCAAATTGATACTAGCTCCCAAGTCACACAGAGCTTTGCCAATGTGTAAATTCCCAATGGTGCAAGGAATTGTGAAGCTTCCAGGATCCTTCATCTTTGGAGGAAGCTTTCTTTGAATGATGGCACTGCACTCTTCTGTCAAAGCTACTGTCTCATCTTCTTTAAATCTTCTCTTCTTGGTCAGCAATTCCTTCATGAACTTGGCATATGTGGGCATTTGCTCTAGAGCTTCTGCGAAAGGAATGTTGATCTGTAGGCGCTTGAAGATATCCATGAATTTAGCAAACTGTTCATCTTTCTGGCTCTTTTTTCTCAGATGAGGATAAGGAAGCTTCATATATGGAGGAGTCACCTTGGGCTTCTCTTGTACCTGCAGCTTGTCAGTCACAACTATGTCTTCCTCACCTCTTTTTTCTTCTTTTTCAATATTTTCTCTACTCTCATTTTCAACTTCGTCTTTTTCTCTTTCTACTTCTTTTTCTACTTCCACTCTCTCTTTTTTAACTCCATCCACCTCACTTTTTCCGCTCTTTTTCTTTCTCTCTACTTCAGACAACAACTTTCCACTTCTCAAAGTAACAGCGCTACAATTTTCATTCTTGGGATTATCTACTGTGCTAGCAGAAAACTTACCCTTTGATTGCTCTGCTAGTTGCTTTGAGAGTTATCCAATTTGATTCTCCAGATTTTTTATAGAAGCTTCTTGGTTTTTGAAATGAGACTCATGATTCTGGAAGTTGGATTGAGTCATCTTCATGAACTGAGTAAGAGCTTCTTCTAAGTCACTAGGCTTCCCCTGCTGTTGAGGTTGAGGAGGTTTGCTGGATGATGGGTTATCTTGCTGCTTCCAAGAGAAGTTGGGATGATTCTTCCACCCTGGATTATAGGTGTTAGAATAAGGATTCCCTCCTTGCCTTTGAAAGTTACCCATGTAATTAGCTTGCTCATTTGAATCTCCCTTTGCATCACAACCTCCATTCTCATGAGGCCCTTGACAAAAATCACATCTCAAGGTCTGATTCAACTGGTTCACTTGAGCGGGAGTAGAGGCTCCCGTTTTCAATGCTTTCAGCTCCTTTGTGATAGCTTCCAATTGTTGAGAGACCAATTTATTTTGAGCCAAGAGTGCATCTTGCGTTTCTAGCTCAAGGACTCCTCTTCTACCCTGTGTTCCTCTATCATTTTGACACAACTGCTCATTGGAAGCCATTTGCTCCACTAAAGTTCTCGCTTCTGCAGCTGTCTTGTTGTTAATTGTACCTCCAGCTGAGGCATCCGACATCATTCTTGTGTTTGGCCTCAACCCATCACAAAACATTTGCATCTGATTAAATTCATTGTACCCATGGCCAGGACACCTCTTTAGAAGAAGCTTGAATCTCTCCCATGCCTCATACAAATTTTCACTCTGACTCTGCTGGAACCCATGAATTTCACCTCTTCTTTTGATGAACTTAGACGGTGGAAAGAATTTGGTCATAAATTTATCCTCCAAATCATCCCAAGTAGCAATGCTTCCTGTAGGCAAGGTGTACAACCAATCTCTTGCTCTATCTCGCAGGGTAAAAGGGAAAAGTCTTAGTTTCTTGTTCCCATCTGACACTCCATTCAGCATGAAGGTGTCACAGATTTCATAGAAAGTTAACAAGTGCTGATTTGGGTCTTCAATTTCCTCCCCAGCGAATTGGTTTTTCTTGAGAGTATTCAACAGCAAAGGTTTGATCTCAAAATTAGCATTTGCCTCCACCTGTTGGTAGGCCATGACAGCCCTTGGATGGTTGTTCCTTCTCCCAAAATCACCCAAAGTACGTGGTTGGTCCCCCATCACTTCTTGAGTTATGACTTGAGAAGTAGATACAGAGGAATGTTTTTGTCATTGTCTTACTTCCTTTGCCTTCTTCCTTAATGCCTTTGCGGACTTTTCGACTTCTGGGTCAAACAACAGCTCAACTGTTTGTTTACCTCGCATGCACAAAACTAAAAGAAAAGGTAAGTAGCAAAGCAACAATTAATTAAATTTTTTTTTCTTATAAACAGAAAATAAATAAAAAAAAAATAGTTCAAAAAGTACTCGGGTGCCTTGTTAAAAATAAATTTAACAATCCCCGGCAACGGCGCCAAAAAATTGTTATGCAAAATCGCAAGTGTAAGATTTCGTCGTCAAGTAATAAAAGATCGAATCCACAGGGATTGAGATTGATTGTTTAACTTAACGAACCTTGTAATAATTTGAACTATTGAAACAATATGAGGTGTTTGAAATCTTTGTGACTTGTATCGAAAGACGAAAACAGTAAATAACAAGAACGCACTATTTATATTTCAATAACTAAAAACGACTAGGGATAGAATCCTTTTGTTTCCACCTTTATGTTGTTGAATTCAAATCCAATGCAAGCAACTATGATATAATTGAAGTTTAAATCCACAAGTTTAGATTAATAAAAATCCCTTTCCTATTAATCCCTTTGATTAAATTAACAAGCCCTAATTCCTTAGGTTCAAATTAATTGAATCAAGCATAAAGGTCAAAGATTCATACAAACTCATACTACAAGAATTATATTCCTATAACCCTATTAAGCATGTCCAATGATCTCAAAGCAAGTCTAAAACCCCAGTTTTCCAATTGATGTTAAGACCCTAGTTCAATTCAATAGTGATCAATTATCAAATTGCATTAAGAGAAGAGATAAAGGATCAAATAACATAGATTAACTTGCATTGAACTTCTGAATTCGATTACATAAAAGTATCTACAAAATTCATCTTATCCTAGTCTAGGAGGCTTAGTTCCTCATGAAAGAAGAGAAACTAATCCATGGAGATGAGAGAATTGGAAGAGACTCCATTGATTCCTCAATTTCACCTTTGTGAATACATGCCTTGACAGGATGATTTTGATGACTGACAAAAGGGAGTTTTGCAAATAGTCAACCGTGCAAAAAGTGGAAAAGAATACCAAGACGCGTATCAAGAATGATTGTTTCTCAAGTCTTTGGGTTCTGGGTATTTATTTATCTTTATTAAGACAATTTGTAAGTAGTAATAAAAAGCTCTCAATTAAAATTAAATCACACACGCACAAAATATTTTGACATGCATATCTCGTGTCGGATGTCGAGCTGAGGAGCTCGGACGTCGAGCTGAGGATTAAGTCGCGTGTCGAGCTCTGAGGAAGTCGTATGTCGAATCGAGGAGGAAGTCGCGTGTCGAAATGAGGAAATCGGATGTCGAGTGAGGAGGAAGTCGGATGTCGGATGTCGAAATGAGGAGGAAGTCGCGTGTCGAGCTCTGAGGAAATCGGATGTCGAGTGAGGAGGAAGTCGGATGTTGAGCTCGAGGAAGTCGGGTGTCGAAGCTTATGAGGTCGCGTGCATCGAGGTCGCGCGGTCGAGCCGATGGGTCTTGCCGAGCTATGAGAGCCGAGCCGATGATGAGGTCGTGTGCCTAGGTCTTTGCCGAAGCTTTGTCGAGGTCGTCTGGTCGAGCCGCGGTGGCGAGGTCGCCCGTCGAGCCGTGGCGAGGTCGTCTGGCCGAGTCGTCTTCGAGGTCGCCCGCCTAGCCGCCTTCCCCGCAACGACAAATCCTTTTAATATTCAACGCAACGGACAAATTCCAACTGACGTATAGCGGGCAAATCCTCAACGGACAAATCTTCTTAAAGTGACGCTCCTCCATTGCCTATATAACACTCGTGAGCTTTGTTTTAAAACAACAACGCAGTTGCTTAATTTTTGTGCCAAAAACTCACAAATATTTTTCATCACTCACACTTATTTGAGCACAATTTTCTGAGAGTCTTTTTATTCTACAAAATTTGAGTTGTATTATTTGAGCTTCAATTTGTTATATCCGCACTATTGAGTGTATCTTTTTCGTCTCATTTTATTTGTGAAAATCATTTATTTTTGGGTAGGAATCCCAAGGTGTTCATAGAGAGGTGATATCTCTTGAACGTATTGCTCTGTTTAGAGTTGTAAAGGTTTCTAGTGAACCTGATTTAAAAGCTAGTGTTTTAGTGAAAATCCCATAGTGGTTTGCTTTGGGGGACAGGGCGTAGGCCACAGGGGTGTTTGGTGGCGAACTCAGTATAAATTGCTGCGTGCTCTTCTTTGCTCTCTGTCTCTTTATCATTCAAGCACTTTATTTATTTTTGTTCTTTATTTATTATTCGGTCATTTATTTTCTGTAATTTTTATATAAGCACCGCTATCACAATTCACCCCTCTTGTGTTTGAAGTCAATTGGTAACAATTGGCATCGAGCTAGAATCTTGTATAAAGGACTTAACCGTCTCAAGAGAATGACTTCAAACAATTACGAGGGAACTTCCATGAAACAGACCCCCATTTTTCAATGGTGAGGTATGGTTATTGGAAGGATAGAATGCAAATCTTTCTTGAGGGTGTTGATCTTGATATTTGGGATCTTTGTGGAAAATGGTCCATTTGTCCCCACTCAATCAATTAATGATGCAAAGTGGTAGACAAACCAAGATCACTTTGGACCGAAGATGATAAGAAAAAGGTCCAATACAATTTGAAAGCTAAGAACATCATCACTTACGCTTTAAGCTACGATGAGTTCTATAGGGTCTCAAATTGCAAGATCTGCTAAAGAAATGTGGGACACCCTTCTATTGACCCATGAAGGTACTACCGAGGCCAATTTATGTCTCATGGCAAAACACGAGGAGGATGAGGTAAATGCTCTTGAACTCGAATCTCCTTTAACTTATGATGAGTCGCTTATTGCTTGTGAAGAATTAAATAATGAAACGATTAAACTTGGAAAAATTGTTCTTTCTTCTAAGAAAACCATCTCTTCTCTTGAATCAAAAATTGAAATTTTAAACAAAGAGATAGTGATTCTTAAAGAAAAACAAGTTCTTTGTGATTGAAACTTCTCCTCCCATATCTTGTGAAAATAAAAAGGATGAAGTTTTAAAATGCAATGAGTGTAGTGTTTTGAAAAATAAGGTTAAGGATTTAAATAACACTCTTGCAAAATTTACGATGGGAAGAGATAACCTAAACATTATGTTAGGAAACCAAAAGGTACTTTTGGAAAAGTGGTTTAGGTTATCATCCAAAAATTCATGAAAAATCTTTTAAACTCTTCAATCACAACAAACCCTCAAGTAGTCCTTTCATTAAATGCTTTCACTGTGGTAGAAATGGTCACACCGCCTCTGTTGCAATATTAGAAAGAATAAAAATGTAGTTGGCAAAAATATGTGGATTCCAAAGGGCACCTTGCCCAAGACTAACTCATATGGACCCAAGATGGTTTGGGTACCAAAGGTTAAAATATGATTTGTTGTTGTAGGTGTGCTTGAAAGCCAAGGACTTAAATTGGTATCTTGAGAGCGGCTGTTGACAGCACATGACAGGAGACAAAAGCAAGTTCTCCTCATTGGTACCTAAGAATAGTGGTTATGTCCGGTATGGTGACAACAACAAAGGTAAAATTCTTGGGATTGGTACTATTGGTAAGAGTCCTAATCCCATTATAGAGAATGTCCTGTATGTGGAAGGTTTGAAACATAACTTGCTAAGTATTAGTCAACTTTCTGACAAAGGCAATAATGTTATATTTGATTCTTCAAAATGCATGGTCGTAAATTCTTTTAATAAAAGTACAGTTTTTGTTGGATCTAGAATTGGAAATATCTATATGGTTAATTTAGATGAACTACCTTCAAATGATGCATCTTTGTCTTTTTAGTAAAGAGAATGAATCTTGGCTATGGCATAGAAGAATGGCTCATATTCACATGGATCATCTTAATAAATTGGTTCGTAAAGACTTAGTAATTGGTTTGCCAAAGATTCGTTTGAAAAAGATAAACTTTGCGATGCATGTCAAAAGGAAAACAAGTAAAGGCTTCTTTCAAATCTAAAAATATTGTTTCAACAAATCGGCCTTTACAACTTTTACATATGGATTTATTTGGCCCTTCTAGAACCATGAGCTTTGGTGGCAATTACTATGCTCTTGTTATTGTGGGCTGACTATTCTCGCTATACATGGACTTTATTTATTTCTCACAAAAATGATGCTTTTAATGCTTTTCGAAAACTTGCAAAGGTTATACAAAATGAGAAGGGACTTAACATTGCTTCCATTCGAAGGGATCATGGTGGGGAATTTGAGAATGAAGCATTTGAAGCATTTTGCACAGAAAATGGCATTGATCACAACTTTTCTGCTCCAAGGACACCGCAACAAAATGGAGTGGTTGAAAGGAAAAATCGGTCTCTTGAAGAGCTAGCGAGGACGATGCTCAATGAGACTAACCTTCCTAAGTACTTTTGGGCAGACGCCGTGAGCACCGCTTGCTATGTGATGAATCGAGTTCTTATAAGGCCGATCCTTAAACAAACACCGTATGAACTCTACAAAGGAAGGAAGCCCAACATTTCCCACCTTCACGTTTTCGGATGCAAGTGTTTTGTCCTAAACAATGGTAAGAATAACCTTGGTAAATTTGATGCTAAAGCTGATGAAGGTTTATTTCTTGGATATTCCACTTCTAGTAAAGCTTTTCGAATTTTTAATAAAAGAACTTGGGTGTTGAAGAATCATTGCATGTTTCTTTTGATGAATCTAACCCCAAATCTTCAGTAGAAGAAAGTGTTGATGATCTTGCAGAAGTATTTGGAGATACCTATTTAGAGGAACAAGAGAGATCAAAAGTTCAAAAGGAGGATCAAGAGTCCTTACCTCAACCCTCTCAAGAACTCTCTCACTCAAATCTTCCAAAGGAATGGAGAGTCTCAAAGAACCATCCTCTTGACAACATAATAGGTGATATCTCAAAAGGGGTAACGACTCGAAACTCTCTTAATCATGCATGTCATCATATGGCCTTTGTCTCTCAAATTGAACCAAATGACGTCAATGAAGCCATCTTTGATGAGCATTGGACCTTTGCTATGCAAGAGGAATTAAATCAATTTGAGAGAAATGATGTTTGGGAACTTGTCCCTAGGCCTAAAGATCACCTAGTCATTGGGACCAAATGGGTCTTTCGCAACAAGCTTGATGAAAACGGTATCATTGTTAGAAATAAAGCTAGACTTGTTGCAAGGGCTAATCAACAAGAGGGCATAGATTTCGATGAAACCTATGCACCCGTGGCTAGATTAGAAGCTATTCGCATGCTTCTCGCATTTGCATGCATCATGGATTTTAAACTTTTTCAAATGGATGTTAAGAGTGCATTTCTAAATGGTTTTATTCAAGAAGAAGTATATGTTGATCAACCCCCCGGTTTTGAAAATTTTGAATTTCCAAATCATGTTTTCAAATTGAAAAAGGCTTTATATGGTTTAAAACAAGCTCCGAGAGCTTGGTACGAGGAGTTGAGGAAATATTTACTTGAAAAAGGTTTTGAAAGAGGAAAAGTTGATACCACTCTTTTCATTAAACACAAAAATCATGACATTTTACTTGTTCAAATTTATGTCGATGATATAATATTTGGTGCTACTAATGAATCCTTGTGTAAGGAATTTTCTGATATCATGCAAAGTGAATTTGAAATGTCAATGATGGGAGAGCTAAATTACTTCCTTGGTCTTCAAATCAAACAAACAAAAGAAGGAATTTTTATAAATCAATCCAAATATTGCAAGGAGTTGCTTAAAAGATTTGGAATGAGCAACGCCAAAGAAATCTCAACTCCCATGAGCACATCATGCTATCTTGACAAAGATGAAGGTGGTAAGTCGGTCGAAGTAAGTAAGTATAGAGGTATGATAGGATCTCTTCTCTATCTCACTGCTAGTCGTCCTGATATTATGTTTAGTGTTTGTATGTGTGCACGTTTTCAAGCAAATCCTAAGGAATCACATCTCTTAGCGGTAAAGCATCATGAGATATCTCACCGCACACAAACCATGGGTGTATGGTACCCCAAAGGTGCTGTCTGCACTCTTATTGGGTACTCGGATTCTGATTTTGCGGGTTGCAAATTGGACCGAAAAAGCACTAGTGGGACATGTCACTTACTTGGGAATGCCTTGGTTTCATGGCATAGTAAGAAACAAGCCCGGTGTGGCTTTGTCCCTTCTTGAAGCGGAATACGTTCTGCGCGGTTGTTGTGCACAAATTATTTGGATGAAACAACAGTTGAATGATTATGGGATTAATCAAAACTGCTCCAATTAAGTGCGACAATACTAGTGCCATAAACCTCACGAAAAACCCGGTTTATCACTCCGGACCAAACACATAGAAATTAGGCACCATTTTATTAGAGATCATGTTCAAAAAGGAGATTGTGTGATTGAGTTTGTGGAAACATCTAAACAACTTGCAGATATTTTTACTAAACCTTTGCCTAAAGAAAGCTTCTTTTTATAAGAACCGAGTTAGGAATTTTAGACCAATCATGCATTGAGTATCACTGTGATTGCATTTTCTTTTGAATAAATTCTAACTTGGCGTTTGAGTGTGCTAACGAGTTTATGCAGGTCTTTTCCCCTTCCATTTTCTTTAAGTACGGAATAATGAGTGGGTGACGCATTTGTCTTATGCAACTAGCTAATCATGTCCAACCAAATTTATCCGTCACACACCAAGCTTGGTATCACGTAACTATCAAAATATGCTTGTTTAATCCTGAATATATGCCTTGCTTTATTTGTCTTTCCCACTTTTTGATGTTGCCAAAAGGGGGAGGGTTACATGAATGGATGATTCAGGGGGAGTGATCTTTTAAGTAGTGCCTATTGGTGAGGGGAGGTTTTCTTAAAATTGTGCTTAAACTCGATATCTTTTATTGAAAAACCATGCTTATATCTCATTGCTATATCATGATTATATTTTACTAAATTCCTCCATGAGATGTTTGTCATCATCAAAAGGGGAGTCTGTGAATACATGCCTTGACAGGATGATTTTGATGGTCGACAAAGGGAGTTTTGCAAATAGTCAACCGTGCAAAAGTGGAAAAGAATACCAAGACGCCGTATCAAGAATGATTGTTTCTCAAGTCTTTGGGTTACGGGTATTTATTTATCTTTATTAAGACAATTTGTAAGTAGTAATAAAAAGCTCTCAATTAAAATTAAATCACACACGCACAAAATATTTTGACATGCATATCTCGTGTCGGATGTCGAGTGAGGAGCTCGGACGTCGAGTGAGGATTAAGTCGCGTGTCGAGCTGAGGAAGTCGTATGTCGAATCGAGGAGGAAGTCGCGTGTCGAGCCGAGGAAATCGGATGTCGAAATGAGGAGGAAGTCGGATGTCGGATGTCGGTGAGGAGGAAGTCGCGCGTGTCGAGCTCGAGGAAATCGGATGTCGGTGAGGAGGAAGTCGGATGTTGAGCTCGAGGAAGTCGGGTGTCGAAGCTTATGAGGTCGCGCATCGAGGTCGCTGCGGTCGAGTGATGGGGTCGGGTGCCGAGCTATGAGAGCCGAGCTGATGATGAGGTCGTGGTGCCTAGGTCTTTGCCGAAGCTTTGTCGAGGTCGTCTGGTCGAGCCGCGTGTGGCGAGGTCGTCTGTCGAGCCGTGTGGCGAGGTCGTCTGGCCGAGCCGTCTTGAGGTCGTCTGCTTAGCCGCCTTCCCGCAACGACAAATCCTTTTAATATTCAACGCAACGGACAAATTCCAACGGACGGTATAGCGGGCAAATCCTCAACGGACAAATCTTCTTAAAGTGACGCTCCTCCATTGCCTATATAACACCGTGAGCTTTGTTTTAAAACAACAACGCAGTTGCTTAATTTTTGTGCCAAAAACTCACAAATATTTTTCATCACTCACACTTATTTGAGCACAATTTTCTGAGAGTCTTTTTATTCTACAAAATTTGAGTTGTATTATTTGAGCTTCAATTTGTTATTTCTGCACTATTGAGTGTATCTTTTTCGGCTCATTTTATTTGTGAAAATCATTTATTTTTGGGTAGGAATCCCAAGGTGTTCATAGAGAGGTGATATCTCTTGAACGTATTGCTCTGGTTTAGAGTTGTAAAGGTTTCTAGCTGAACCTGATTTAAAAGCTAGTGTTTTAGTGAAAATCCCATAGTGGTTTGCTTTGGGGACAGGACGTAGGCCACAGGGGTGTTTGGTGGCCGACCCTGTATAAATTGCTGCGTGCTCTTCTTTGCTCTCTGTCTCTTTATCATTCAAGCACTTTATTTATTTTTGTTCTTTATTTATTATTCGGTCATTTATTTTCTGTAATTTTTTATATAAGCACCGCTATCACAATTCACCCCCCTCTTGTGTTTGAAGTCAATTGGTAACAACCTTAATCGTCAAATACATTTGAGTTTCTTCTAATCTCCAAAAATTCTGAACCCCTAGCTCAGTATTTCCAAAGTCTATTTATAGCTAGGTTAAAAAGGAGTGAAAAATTAAGCCAAAACGGGTAAAAAAAACGCAAAATTGCAAAGTCTAAGTGACATGACATGGTAGTGGAGCTGCACGGCTGGCCGTCTTCTTGATAACATGATGCGCAAAAATAAGAGTCGGGGTGGCACGGCCTGGCCGTGGAATACACTGTTTGATGGAAACTTGTTCTTTGCGATCAGCAACCAAGGCACGGCCGTGGCACAGAACACGGCCAGGTTGTGTCACCTTAAATGTTGCCCCCTTCTAGGAATTTGCCTCCGAGTTTGGTCCCACTGTCCGTTTGAGTGATTTTTGCTCCGTTTTCCTAGGCCAATTACCTTCCTTTCTGCACAACTGAACCAAAACCAAGTGCATTACTCATATCAAGCGAAATGCATGAAAAACATGGATTAAAACTACTAAATGACTAAGATGCGATGTAAAACTAATACTAAACTATATGCTATATTGAACGCATCAGTAAACAGTATTAATGATTCATCTAATGAACTACTACGATAGAAATTTTAAGAGTGTGGCTCCGAACTAGAACTACTAACTATTCAAGTACCAGTTATCACCAGAATCGCTACACATTGTTTAACATTATGTGGAGGTTAGGAAGGAGAACACTACAAAATTTGTTTTAGAAAATCTTATATGAACATATCCATGTTTGATTGTTCTAGCTTTTGAGCAATACGTTGAGTTAAATTTGAGCTAGTGTTATTACTTAATCCTTAACTAATGAGATATGGATTATAGCATATGACCAATCAATAATTATTTACTTACAAAATTATATGATTCAGATGGTAGTTCCTTAAAGTTTATGGTTCGTGGTAAAAATATTTTCTGCTCAAACCAAATAAGGCAACGTGGTATACTTGTACTCATTCAGGATGGCGACTTCTAGGGTAGGGAGAACTTCCCATGTTTCCCACCATGAGCAACCCCTTCTTTGCAATTCATAATCCGTTTTGGCGTCCAAGTATAGAAGGTGGCGAAACCACAAGATTTACAATCTTCATCTTCTTTGTTGGTGGGAATCGCAATCATCCCCTAGCCAACAAGAAAACCACACCGTCCACAGAGCTACCATGGTTCACCACAACCGGTTTTGAATCCCTTAACCCGATCACTATCCTCTTATGCATTGATGAAAAATATCCTGGATCTATTTACTCTTTATCTGCTCTCTATCTCTCTCAACAAGGCAAAGATAGAGAGAGAACATAATTTTTTTTTTGGTGAAAGAGAGAACATAATTTCTTCTCATGTATTTATGGATTCAAAGTTTACATAATTTCTTCACACAATTATAATTTTTCTCTCATTCCAGCTGTTAAGTTCAAACACAAGTAGGTGTAATTAATTACAGAAATGAAAATTGGACAACTAAAAGTTGTCCAACACCGTATTTTCATACCATTTTGGTTTTCTCTCTGCTGACATAATCACACGGAACTCACAAAATGGGCTAGTGGCTGTACTAGGGATGGCAACGGGGCGGGGCGGGGCGATATCGGGGAGTGCTCTCCCACTCCCCGCCTCGCCCCCCAGATTTCCCCCCGTCCCCGTCCCCGATCCCCGCCCTGGAGAGTTTTCCTCCCCCATCCCCATCCCCACAGATCCCCGTGGGTCCTCGTGAATTTAAAAAAAAAAACTGAAACTCAATAAAATTGAAAAAAAATATATAAAAGTGAACTTTCGTTTCTTTTCCCTGCATGAACTTTGACAAAAAAAAGGGGCGAACTGACATGAACTTTGATAGAAAAAAAGAACAACAACAACAACAATTTTAAAGGTACAAAGAAAGTAACAACAACAACAGAGGCGAACTGAAAAGAACAACAATTTTAAAGGTACACGAACAGCAAGAAAGAAAGCAAAAAGAGGCAACTTGAAGCAAGAACAAAAAATCTGACAGAGGAAGAAGCAAAAATCGAACCTAACGAATGTGGAGGCGCAGAAAGAAGCAGAATCGCGAGAACAAGGATCCTAGCAGCGAGAACGACGACAGGGAGGAGGAGAAGACAGCAACAGCGGTGGCGGATACAGTGAGGAGAAGACGCAGCACCCCCAGCACTCCCAGAATCGCGATGGGTTTCTTTTTTAGGGTTTATGAGGTTAGTGACTAGTGAGGGATTTTTTTTGGGTCAGCCGAATCACGGGAAAAAATATTTTAAGGATTTTCAAAGAAGAGGTAAAATGACCAAAAGGCCGACACGCTTCATAATATGATATATGTATGTATATATATTTCTAGGGTTAGTTAAGTAATATGCTCGGGACGGGACTGAGCTGGATATGATCCCCGTCCCCGAATTGATCATGGATTTTCTCCTCGTCCCGTCACTGGGCCCATTCAGAGCAGCCTCATGATCCCTACACACAGGTGGAAATTGCCATCTCTAGGCTGTACGATGTCGCTGTCGCTTTACGGTGTCCAAATTTTGTTGTCCATTTATCATTACTATCCCCGTCCCCCCGACCGATCATGATTTTCTCCTGTCCCGCCTCCCACGGGCCCATTCGCAGCAGCCTCCGCGATCCCTACACACAGGTGGAAATTGCCATCTCTAGGCTGTACGATGTCGCTGTCGCTTTACGGTGTCCAAATTTTGTTGTCCATTTATCATTACTCAATTAATTAATATTGGTGCAAGACCATCATGCTAAAATGAGAGCTAGCCTCCAAAGTTGGTTTAAAGTCAACGGACGGAGTTAGTCACCGAAATCATTGATGACTATTTCTTCACTCGTTATTAACTCTGTGATTCAACAGAAAGAGTTGTAGAGATCATGGACTAGACTCCTCTGAAGAAAAATTTTGGTACGGACAATTTTTAATTAGAACTCACATTTTCTTTTCTTTCCCTATTGTGAGTAAATCTAGAATTTCCATGCTGATCCTATCATCACGGATGTTCGCAGCTATTTCAACTTGCAACTACACAGTAAACATGTGAAATTTTTATTTAATCGGGTAGCTTAATTCATGCCCGTCACATCTTATCCCACTTTTGCATCCATGTATAAACATAACCCATTTTTGTTGTTTGTTGGCCTTTTTCATATAAGAAATTAAAGTGATTGAGCCAATTATTAAAGAACCATCAATTATTTTAATTAAAGGGAATCTTTTCAATTATATTCCTGTTGTTATTCGATACTACTAATCATTCAATTAAATAAAGGGCCTTTTCCCCTCTTTTTCTTTTTCTAAATATTCAGGGGCATTCCATTAAATAAGGAGCTCCTTTAACATATACAATAAATTGGAACCACGAAACTCTTTAACTTTCGATCACAGTGTGGTAGGATTTGTCCATGGCATATACTATAGAATAAAATCTGGGGTAGCACATTAATTTGCAGAGGTATTGATCGAGGGTGTGTGAAAGTTGTGCCCCTACAAGTAAAACATACAAACAATGCAAACACATTAATAGCTTTTATTGAGGCGTTGTGTGAATTTGGTGCTTAGCTGACTGGGCGTTTGCTCAGCCGATAAGACGATATATCAACTAACTCGCACTGCAAACAATGATCCCCTTTTTGATCAGGCGATTACACTGAGAAAGGGACTATGTTCCTCAGCTGCGGGTTCCTAGACTACTTCAGAAAGCGTCTAGTGTAGAAAGTTGAACTACCAAACTAAGGGCCTGTTTACTTTGTTTTCAAATTTTTATTTTCTGTTTTCAATAAGATACACATACTATGTCATGAAGATGACATCCAAAGTGGGATGATATATATAGGCAAGGAGTAGCATATTTAGAAATGGTAAAAATGCTACAAAGTTGTTTTCACCATTTCCAAATATGTTATTGCTTCTTAGACCACAAATCCTCATTTTGTGTATCATCTCCTTGGTAATGTGTGTTATAGTATGTGTATCTTATTGAAAACAAAGTAAACAGACCCTAAATTTGCATGAAAATAAAGATAAAGAAAAGCGATAAAGTAAAGATAATTGTAAAGACTTGCTTTGATTGAATGTGTATGTTGAATACAATCTGTACAATTGGTATTTATAGACATAGACTACCTAGGAAACCTATACTTACCCTATTTGTCACGTTCTTAACCCACTAACTCACATATTACATCATATAAGATCATGACTAACAACATAAATATAAATAACTACCCCGTCAGCTAAGTTATGGCCCAAAAGTGCTTAGTCAGCTAACGTATTGACTGTCATATCACCTGACCAAGTCCTCCACAATCCTATTTTTAAGGAAATAGGCCTTCCATCACGTTCTTGACTTGGCCAGCTCATATAATTTGTATATCTACTCAGTCGACTAAGTTATGAGTCAAACGGCTGACTGCACATCAGCTGACCATGTTCTCCATATCCCTACTTTTAAGGAAATAAGTCTCCATGCACGTTCTTGACTTGGCCAACTCATAGAATCCACATATCTTCTTAATCAGCTAAGATATGGGCAAAAAATCCACTATAACGGCTAATTTATCCACCACTTGACCATGTTCTTCATTTTCCAATTTTCAAGGAAGTGGGTGCACGTTTTTGAATTGTTTATCCCTTGATTCCAAATGGTTACCTTCTAATCTTCATGTTATCTCTCTGAAACCGCCTCTAATCTTCTTCTCAAAAATCTAGGAAAGTGGTTGATGCACTTTGACTTGGTCATTTCTTCCTTAATCAATATTCACACAAGCCCATAAGACCCATTTAACAGCCTCCAAGCCCATTTAGACTTAGCAGCCACGTGCAGCTAATTCTATGTCAGCTGATACTGTGCCAGCTGATTCTGCGTCAGCTGCTCAGCTGTTGCTCCTCTGCTGCCTATCTCAGCTGAGTATTTTTGTTTGGTTCCCCTTATCTCAGATGACTGACCTTAGATTCAGCCGATCTTGCCTTAGCCGAACTTGAGTTGGCCGATCATGATTCAGCTGATATGGTTGCAGCTGATTAAAACTCAGCTGTTAGGCAAATACTTACACTTTTATCTGAGTGGCTAATACATGATTTGGCCAACTATTTTTTGGTGTAAACAGCTTTATATATGTAGTCCTGAAAGTATCTACCCCACACCCTAGATTTGTTTTCGTCTCTAATTTTTGTCGATAATTTAATTTTTTTCTAGTAGCTCATGAAGTCAGCTTTGTTGTTTATGAAAGCAGCCAATATGTGTTTCCATGTCTAATTTTTGTCATAATTCAGCTTTTTCTAGTAGCGTATGAAATCAGCTTAGCTGTTTATTCTCAACCTGAAGATAAATACATATGGTGTCACTATGCCATTCAAATAATTAATTACAACCAATTATAGGCACCATTGTGCATTTTATGAATTATGAAATGTGCAGCGAGACAGTGAGACAGGATATAAACTGGAGGAACCACACAGGAAAAATAAAAAGGCCCTGTCTGTGCCCCATAGCTTGATGACAACTTACACTAAATGCTTATGTCCATCATGTATAGTGTTAACCGAGTTTTCGAGTACCATATGTAGGAGCTCAACTTTATTGCAACCACTCAAATTGACATTACACCACTCTTCATAGAATTCAGTTAGTTGGCATCTGAAAATGACAACCATTTGGTTTTGATATACATTCCAAGTGTTACATTTAACATATAGTGGTTATTAATTAATTAAATTATTTTTAAAGATGTGACGATAAACGGGTAATAGTATCGAGTTGTTAACATAGTGAATTGATAAGCAACGTTGGAATCTTGCATGTATGCAACAAAAAAGATAAATAGGAATCTTGCATGTGAATGATATATCGTTACAATTTGCTGAGTTGTGACACAATTTGGCTCCTTTTTAGTTCTGTATAAATTTTCATCGGTAATTAGTAAAGGAATTTTTTAAGGTGTAAGTCAATAACAAAATATCTAACTTTTATATATTCATTCAAATTTGCATATTCACTCGCTATAGGTAAAGTTTATTATGTATAATGACTTTGTACTATCCTTTCCATCACTTAAAATTACTATGTTTTTCATCAATGTGAATGCGGCCGGGGACAAGTTTTATAGGCTTAAACTCAGGTGCAAAAATTGATATATAGGATAACATAATACCTTGAGTCCGTTTCTTTTTTTAAAAACATTTTCAATTTTTATTTTCTACGTGGGTGGCTATTATTTAGTTATGTATTTTCATTTTCAATTGTCACATAAAGAAGTTGGAAGACTAATTAGGGAGAAAGAATTTTCGAAAACACTGAAAACAATTTTTCTGTATTTTCAGAATATCCGAAAAATATTGAATATGTTTTCAAAAATTTCCAAAAAGCATTTTCTATTAATGTTTATCATTTACAGGGGAAATGAAAATAGGAAACACGTGGTGTAAATGGACCCATAGCTACTTTGCAAAAATGGGTAACCTTAGCGAATAGATTAAACTCAGTGTTATTGCTTTTGTGAAATGGGTGCCAAAAGTTTTGTGCACTAGTGTGAAAACACTCTGGCATACTCCTTGAAAATTTTTATTTTCTAAATGTATGGTCAGTTTAAACTGTCCTTAATTGACACAGCCTCTAGGTTTAACATTGAGATACTTCCTTATAGAACTGAAGGTGGTAATTACTATAACAAAAAACAACACCAAATCCCGTGTTTCTTGTGGTGGTGGTGGTGATGGTGAATACTTTGGTAGGCATGAAGAGAATGGATAATACATGAGGCCTTTTGTTGGTATAAACCCTAGAGGTCAATAATTTATTCGTCTATACCTACTTACATTTGTAACTTTATCTTATTTAATAATCATATGAGGCGCGCATGTCATTTATTATATTGTTTCATTTAAACATGCAAAAGTCCTTAGAATAATAAGTTGAAGATTAGAAGTCCTAAAGCCCAAAATTTACTAGGATAGGCTCAATAACAGAGATCATAACCCAATAACAGATCTAGGATAGGCTTTGATACCATATTAGGATTTTAGGCCTAACTTATCTTTACAAAACCGGCTAGTAAGGTGAGGGTTGCCCCCCACTTATAACCACTAATCAGGCTATCTCATTCTTCCATGTGGGACTTCTAACACACCCCCCTCACGCCCAGGACTAGACAACTGGAGCGTGACCCGAGTGGCCCGATAACGAGTGGCCCAACAAATGGATCTATGATAGGCTCTGATACCATCTTGAATTTGGGCTTTAAGCCTAACTCAACCCCACAAAACCGGCTTGTAAGGTGAGGGGTGCCTCTTATTTATAAACTCTTTTGAGACCTTATCTCTAGTCTATGTGGGACTTGGGTTTTTCCTAATATAGGATATCATCAAGTACATAAGTTGATTGTTAGATCATAGTGACTTAATAAGTACATAAGAAGAAGAAAGATTCCTACTTGGTTTTTCTTCTTCTTGTACTTATGATTCCTATTTTGATTATGGCTTTCATTATTATTATCAATAGTTAAACTCTCTTCTAGAGTCTTAGGTGGATCTTGTACTCAGAGAAACCTATGTCATGTCTTAGTTTTATTTGATTTCAAATGTCGCTATTCTGATTAATATTATCCTACTGCTTTAATTACAAATTAGGATTGATCACTCTTTGCATGCTAATAATTAATTAATTGACAAACAGTCCTATTGCACTTTATTGGTAAACTTATAAGATAATTGGGATTAAGACTATTGTATGACCAACCTTAGATTTAATCTTCCAATCAATTCAAACTCTTTGTGCTTTATGCTTTCTCTTCATTTAATTTCATGACAGTGTTAAGATACTTTAATATACATGAATCCAAAAACAAATTTTTGCCTATGTTACATAGTTATGCTTATCTAAGTAATAATACCCTTGCACTCAAGAAGAACGGGATCACATGAGTAAGATTATGTATGCTTCTGTGATTGGGTTTATCATATATGCCAAGTTATGTACTCGACCATAAGTCTTGTATGCTTTAAGCACGACAAGAAGGTCCAAAAATGATCCTAGTGAAGCTCACTGGTCTGCGGTCAAGAATATCTTTAAGTACTTGAGAAGAACTAATGATTCTTTCTCAGTTTATAGAGGTGAGGAAGAGCTTATTGTAACAGGTTACACCTATGCTATCTTCCAAATTGGTAAAGATGACTCCATATCATAAACCGACTTTAGCTTTTTCGTGAATGGTGCAATTGTAAGCCGTAAGACCTTAAAGCAAAAGACAATCTCTGATTCTACTATAGAAGTTGAATATATTATTGTCTCCGAAGCAACAAAGGAGGCTATTTTGATCAAGAAGAACATCACTGAACTTGGTACAATTCCAAACATTTTGGCCCCAGATGATCTCATTTTGATAACAACGGAACAATTGTACAAGCTAAAGAACCTAGATCTTACCAATAATCCAAACATATACTTAGGTGCTTCCATCTCATTCAAGAGATTATTGATATAAGCAATGCTAAGATATGTAGAGTACTAATACTTGACAATGTTGTTGGCTTATTTATGAAACCACTTGCACAATAAATTAAAGAATGAAGGTTATACTAGATTTATAGGTATTAACATATGCTTGATTGACTCCAGTACTAGTGGGAGACTGTCGGTGTAAACCATAGGGACCAATATATTATTTGCCTGGACTTGCTTGCTTTTGTATCTTTCCTTTATCTAACAATCATGTGAAGCATTTCATTTATTATGTTGTTTCATTTGAACTTGATATAGTCTTTAGAATGGTAAGTTCAATACCATTGGACATCAAGTATATTGGATGGTGGAATACTATTGTTAAATATCTCTAGTCAAGTGATTTTGTTAATAAGGACGATAATAATGCATTGAGACTAATATGTGAATAGACTGATATCAAGTCTTCACATAAGTACATATATTAGAGTAATAATGTGTTGGACTTACCCATTGTGAGAACGCTACATAGAACATTACTTAAGTGTCACAAAAGACTCTCAAGGTGACCATGGCATTTGTAGTCCTTTGACCTGAAGTCACTGTAATGTATGTTCTAATTCCATCAAATTTCACTTGTAATAAGGTGACTATAAAGTTGGTAACTAGAGATGTGATAGTCATGCAAAGGAATGTGAGTGATCTATATGAGATTCGTTCTTCTTACATAACATGAGTGAGATATCTATGGACCCTTTAATAGAGTAAGCCAATAAAATACATGGTCATGCTTAAATGAGTCAATATGAGATATTGAACTCACTTATTATTTTGTGTCTGCTCAAGTATTGAGAAACGAATAACTGGACTATACATGGATGACATATTCTATACCTTGTGTTCCATTATGATGTCTGGATGAGGATACAAAACTACCCAAAAACATTGACCGCGGTAAAGTTTAGTCAAATCATTGACATTCCCATTACTTGGATAATAATGATGTATATTACTAGATACAACTCATTATTTGCAATTTTAAATAAGAGTTATTATTACTGCAAATGTTATGAGAACCTATAAGGGTCACACATAGGGAACAAGAGTAGGGTGAGGATGGTACTCTTAAGCAGGTACACCGTTCTTTATAGCCTTGTGGGTCAACCATTGTCCCCTGATCCAAAGATTCTCCACAACTTATGACTACAGACATACCCAAGCCTCTAATGCCTTGTCTCCTGTATACGCCAAGACCTGATACCTTGTTCCCTAAAGGAATATCTTGGATCCATGATGTCAATAGGAATGATCTCCGCACCACCCACATCAAGGACGAGACCCCTCCTTCCTAAGTATGAGCATTGTTCCTCTTACTAATACTTTCACTTAGCTAAAATTCTCACAAATTTGGGCATCAAAGTGCCTTTGTTAAAAACCCACCCCTACACTCTGTCGTGCTCAACCATGAGAAGGATATATCAATTACCAAAGCTCGGAGATCTCATCCTTTTAAGGATCTCAGGCAGTGCATATTTATGTTTTATCTTCAAATTAGTATTTGACTTTTGTATCTTTATTTCAATAAAATAGAAACAATGCAAAATTCCATATTTATTAAAGAAGTATTTCTACTCCAGCTTATCTTAGCTACCATAGGCTTTGTTGTAGGCTATAATATCTGTAAAAACCAACTAACTATTACAGTTAGTTAGCTGGAATCGGTTAGGGTTAGTTAAATTGCAATTGCAAGCTATAAATAGCTGCAAGTGGTTGTAATCATTTGAGAATTCTTTTTTTCAGAAAATCATAATGAAGACTTCTGTTATCTCCAAATTTATCTCTTTCTCTAAATTTTACATGGTATCATCGAGTCAAGTCAATCTCATGG
Organism: Calophaca sinica; assembly: GCA_037113605.1. Lineage (NCBI taxonomy): Eukaryota > Viridiplantae > Streptophyta > Magnoliopsida > Fabales > Fabaceae > Calophaca > Calophaca sinica. The sequence continues at coordinate 92,659,035 of CM073732.1, read as the reverse complement.
CTTCTGATTCGGTTAATACTACACCAGAGCATGGTGCTCTAGTCTATTTTTTTGTCGTGGATCTATCTGCTCCGACAAAGAACAATTCCTTTATAGCGATTTCTGAGAAGCTCGATTCAGAAAACTATCTGTTGTGCTGTCAACAGGTTGAACCTGTTATCAAGGTGCATCAGTTGTGTCATTATCTTGTTAATTCTACGATTCCACCTAAATTCGTCACCGTTGAAGATTCTACTGTAGAACGTGTCAATCCTGCGTCTACAAAGTGGGAGCAACAAGATCAGTTACTTCTTGCGTGGTTGCAATCCACTATTTCTCGTGATATGCTTACACAAGTCATAGGATCCAAATATTCGTGGCAACTTTAGGACAAAATTCATGCCTATTTTTAGCCACATACTCAAGCGAAATCACGTTATCTAAGGTCTGAACATCGTAATACACCACTTGAAAATCGTTTAATCTCTGAATTTCTGTTAAAAATAATGCAATTGACGAACCAATCTCGATTCGTGAGCATCTTGATGTAATTCTTGAAGGATTACCGCAAAATTATGAATCTACTGAAGTGAGTTGGTGTCACAGAAAAGGGGGGTTGAACTGTGACTTAATAAAATTTTACTACTGAAAAATAACTAACTTCCTCTCAAGAGTTCACTTGGAGTAGAGAAGGTTAATAAAACAGAATTGTATAAACTTCCTCTTGAGTAAGTAAATGACAGAATGAAAATCAATGAAGGCTTTGAACAAATAATGTGATGATTTGAAAGTGAGGTTCAGTTATTTGATTTAAGTAAATTTCTTTATGAGAAAGTTGAGATCGATTTTATCTTGATCAAGTAAGTGTAGATAAAATAAACTTTCTCTAATGCGCAGAACTGAAACTAAAAGAGATAAGAGATAGAAAGTGATACACAAGAGTTATAGTGGTTCACCCAACTTAGGCTACTTCCACTCCTCACGTCCAGTGAGTATTTTCAATATTTTCCCAAATAGTTACACAGTTTTTCAAGTCCCTCCAAGACCCAAAAGCGTTACAAGATAGTTTTCTTCTACAGCACTATCAACCATCTCACTTTAGAAACTTACATAAGTTTAGAAAGTTACTTGTTAAACCTTCTCCCCACCACTCACCTCCTTGGTAGTTTAGTAGAAGTGAAAAACAAGGTTACAGGTTATAATAGAATTGTTTGTAGGATTGAGAATAGCTTGGAATATAAGATGTTTACAAGGTATTAAGCAGGCTACAACACACTCAGTAAAATGTATCCCAGAGAATGTTAGTGTAGAAAAACTGAATGGGGATGAAAGAAAGTTCGTGACTGGTTTTGTTAAGATTTCAGTGTTTTCCAGTAAGCTCTCACACCGTGAAATGGTGTTGCTCAAGGCTATTTAAAGCTTTCCTTCGTTTATGACCATTGGAGAAGGCTACACTTAGCTTCTGATGCGTAGGTGTGCTCTTGTGTCAGGAAAGTCCACTGATGTGCAGTCCTACAGGCTTAACGTGTCAGTCTTCAATGGGTAGATCCAACTTTCTTCTTTGCGAACTTTCTCAAGATTGACTCAGAGTCAATCACATGCATACTCTACCTTGTACTGATCTTCAACAGTATTTTCACGTGATTGCAGAAAGTAAATGAACTTGATTCAGGGCTTTTAACTTTCCCTTCCTGAGTAAATGCTCTTTGTTTGATGAGAAAGAGTATCTTCAACTTTCTCTTCCTGAGAGAATATTCTTTATCAGATAAGAGAAACTATCTTCAACTTTCTCTTATGCTTTGTAATCTTCCTTAATTATGCTAGAGGTTATTTTCTTTGCCAACTAGATTTTTCCATATTAACTTGAACTTTCTTTTGCTTGATGTCTCACAAGCTTGTCTCACATAATTAAACTTAAGTAGAGACATTGGTAAACTATGATCAGAAAACATAAACGAAGATCTAAAGGTTTGATCATCAATCAAAACTCGAGATAAGGGATTTGCCTCAATAATCTCCCCATTTTTGGTGATGACAAGATTTTGAAAAAGTGTTAAGTTTTCTGATTTATAAACATACTCAATCAAATATCAGTGGGAAATTTTTATGCCCCCTTGAATTTATGCATACAAAACATTTTATGATATTTCAGTATGAGAAAGTATGACACAAGCAATTATCAGAACCTGATATGAATTTCATTCAACAAAGGAGAGCAAAAACTCAGATGAACATTACATTGTTACAGGAACTGATTAAAAAATGTACTAAAGCAAACTAAGTATGATGGCCAACAACAAAACGATCATAAGATCGCTTGGCCAAACGTTTCAAATCATTTACATTGCTTAGTACATACGGAAACTTAATACTAAATATAAACTAACTATTACTCCCCCTTTTGGCATTATCAAAAAGAAGGGGGAAAGAAGAGTGCGCAATAGCTACTTTGATGGAGAGGAGTCACCAGAGGAGGTTGACGGAGCGTGTTCAGGCACATCTGCAAACACTTGCGGTGGTGCAAAAGTAGGAAGAAGAACAGAATAAGTAACGCGTGGAAGCACATGTTGCATTAGTAAAGTTTGATAAACATCAAACCATGCAGCGTTGTAGTAAGCCTCTTGCTGGATAATGCGTTGGGATTCCAGGACTTGCTTGAGGAGGATCTTCGTCTTCTTCATTTGTTTCTCCAGCTTGCCAAAGCGACTAGCAGTAGAGAGTTCCTTTGCCTCTGGTACAGATGGTGGTAGTGGTGGAATTGAGGAAGATGGAATGTCAGTTGTGGATTTGATAGGAGATTGATCAAAACGCAACATCTCCAAGGTAGGATCAGGAGTGATGGAGATGGACTTTGTTGGCTTGATGGAAAATCAAACACCGGTGGAGATGAAAACAGGAAGTTGGCCACATTTTCAGTGTTGAATGTGTTACCTGTTTTTGCAGGGGATTGAAACTTGCCAGGTTGAAAACTGATGGGGAGCTCATTGTAAGACCACTTACCTCATGAGCAATTTGGAGAATAGCCATGTCAAGGGTGTTGTTCTTCTCAGAAGGAGATTGCTCTCCCTGAGGCTCAGCCACAGGAACTGCACTTTGAATCTCCTCTTGAGAGAGTTCCTGAACTCTCTCATGGGCCACTTCAGTGGGCTCAGGTAGGACTTGTGACAGTTGAGGTGGAACCACTGTAGGTGATGGAGAAGTAAGGGGTTGTTCAAGAGCCATAACCTTTTCCGGCCATGCAATTTTTAGCAGTTTCTTTCTTTTCCTTTCTTCCTTTTCTTCCTTATTGTGTTTTTGTTTGGCACTAGTGGGTTCTTTTGGTAAGGGAAGGTTCTTTTCGCTGAACTTCCTTTTCTGCAACTTGCTCCGTTGCAGGAACTGTTTCCTCAGCAACTTGTTCCTCTTCTGGAACAACTTCCTCAACTTTTTCTTTTTCATTTCCTTTAATCCTCAGAGGAAACTTGCGTGACGTTTCTTGAGATCCAGGTTCATCAGAGGGTTTTTCTTCCTCTAGTGAGATTTTTCTTGCAACCTTCTTCGCAACAGACTTCATTCTTTTCTTTTTAGGCACTTGTACATCAGGGGCCCTTTTCTCAGCAATAACTTCCTCCTACTTATCACAGCCTTCCTTTTCCTTAGCAAGAGCTTCTTCTTGCTCTGTGGGCAGTTTGATGTCCATTTGCCTTACGTTCTTCGAATAGAAGGTAGGCCTGTCGTACGAAGCTTCTTTGTTTTCAAGGGACTCCATGGTATGTGAAGATCTTTGTCGAGATCATTCTATAAGGTAAAGCAATTGTGGCCCTAGATGAAGCAGCCACTTGAAGCATATAGCAGAGAATAACATATGGAAGTGAGAAAGGGGTTTTGGAAATGAGATGGAATATGATGATCAAGTCCACAGTTGAGATCTTGTGTGAACTTCCTCCTCTAGCAGCCAAGTGATGGATGCTCATGCTATGGAATACCCGTGCTAAACCCAGAAGATTGGCGGTTGTGATTTCAGAGGAGGGGTCAATAAGAATCTGTCTTTTGACTGTATCCAGAGAGAGATTTGCTAGTTTCAGCCAATCATTATCATAAACTTTGTTGCCTTCATGAGGAATTCCTAAGGCTTCCCCAATACTCTCTAGAGAGAGTATTAATTTATGACCATGAACCACACTGGTTAGTTGGTTCATTTCCTTATTGCTCCTTAGGTTAGACTAGAAAACTTTAACCATTGAAGAATAGGTGGCTTTAGTGAGTTGAAGCAAATCGGTCCATTTCTATGCCTCAGTGAAGGGGAAGAAATTCCATCCTTGGTCTCTGAGTTCAAATAGGAGATAAATCCTTCCAGGAAGAACAATCTTCTTCTCCCACTTCTCTGGAACTTTTTCCAGAGACTTCTTTGTCTTCTTATCTTTCTTTGTAGATTTTTCTTCTTTCCCTTTTTTCTTTAACTTCCTTTTCTGGGACCGTAGTGGTTCCACGGGAATGGGGATGCTTTCCTCTTCATGGACTACTATGATAGCCTTTTCTGTTGAAGGATCAGTGTCCTTTATGGTTGGAGATATGGAGGAAAGAGATGATCTTCGAGATCGAGTAGAGGAAGTTCTAGGTTTCTATTATGGTTTGGAAACCACTGTTGAAGACTCAGGTTGGTCTGTAGGATAATCAGGGATAAGATGGGAGGTTTTTCTTTTGATGCTAAAGTATAAGTAGCACTTTTGCATCTCACCATTTTGGAAAACTTCAAAATGAAGGAGGGAACGAGTTGAGAGAGAGAGAGAGAAGGTTTAGAGGAAACGTAACAATGAGGGAGGGTTAAATGAGTTATTTAAATAAAGGGAAGGATGGTTATGGAAATAACCGTTGGAAACTAGCCGGTGGAGAGAGAGACAGTTAATTTGGTCTCTTGTCAACGACAATAAAGTCGTTGAGGCACGTTTTTCTAAGTAAAATAAAAAAAGAAATTAACAAATACAAAGACATTCAGTTTAACTGTCTCAACTAACAAGATTCAGCAATTTAAGAGAGTTGAGAGAAAGTATAGAAATAGTTTGTAAAAGAGAGTTTATAAGTTAAGAGATAGTTCCGTGAAACATTTCCTAATCAGGGTGACCTGAAAATATGTAACTTACTCTTAATAAATCTGAAACTTTCATCAACAAGAGGTTTGGTAAAAATATCAGCCAATTGTTTTTTTGTATCAAAAAAATCATCTCAATTTCCTTTTTTTGAACATGATCTCTATTAAAATGATGCTTGATATCAATATGTTTGGTTCGAGAATGTTGAATGGGATTTTTTGTAAGATTAATGGCACTAGTGTTATCACAATAAATTGAGATACAAGGGTACCTTATAGAGTAATCCTCAAGTTGATTTCTTATCCAAATGACTTGAGAGTAACATGATGATGCTGAGATATACTCAGCCTCGGTGGTAGAAAGGGCAATGGATCCTTGCTTTTTGCAAGACCAAGAAACTAGAGCATCTCCCAATAGTTGGCAGGATCCACTTGTACTCTTTCTTTTAACTTTATCACCAGCGAAATCAGCATCACAATATCCAACAAGGTCAAAATGAGTTTTCCTCTTGTACCAAAGTCCAAGATCAGTTGTGCCAACAAGGTATCTGAATATCCTCTTGACAGCCACCAAATGTGACTCCTTGGGGAAGTTTGACATCTGGCACATAGGTTTGGCTTCATTCTTTTTGTATTTCTTGAGAAAGTCTTTCACATAATTTTCTTGAAAAGTAAATATACGTTCCTCAAGTTGTCTGATTTGTAAGCCAAGAAAAAATCTTAATTCACCCATCATGCTCATTTCAAACTCACGTTTCATAAGTTTACTAAAATCCTTGCACAAACTTTCATCTGTTAATATTAGAGTGAGTGATTAGCTTTCAACTAGGAAATAGATCTCATATTAATTAATTAGTAAATTTAGGAGCTAAGTATTGGTGAACCTGGCTCCCCTAGGCCTTCCATAATTGTCTTAACTCGTTCTTGTGCATTATGTGATTTATTGTTTTGCTTTAGTTTTAATCCGTGCAATTCTTAATCGTAACCTTCGTTAGCCTAAATAACATAGAGTCTTTATTACTTTGGTACTTGCGCATTTCATATGGGTTCGACATTCGGAATCTTAAATATACTCCACTATTATTACGAGTTATGATCAGGTGCACTTGCCTGAGCCGCAACAGCAACCAATCTCCCAGCTTCAGCAATTTCCACAAGTTCCTATGATGCCTCAATTGTCCAATGGTACATCAAATTAGCAAAGACCTTAAGCATTTCATGCAAACACTGGTGCTACCTCATCAGTAAATTGGTATCCAAATTTGAGAGCCTCACATCATGTCACTTCTCAGTCTCAAAACAAACTTCACCATTTGAGGGTCCGGATCAGATAATCATTGGAAATGGTCAAGGTCAGTTAGTTTCTTCCAGTTGTACTTCAATTTTTCAGTCTCCAGTTAATCCTAAATTTAATTTAATCCTTACCAATTTTCTACATGTTCCCTCTATTACCAAAAAATTTCTGAGTGTTAGCCAATTTGCAAAAGACAATGTGTATTCCAATCCATTAGAACTTGTCTTTAGTGGTTTGTGGGGCCCTAAACCCTTTGTTTCTCATAGTGGCTTCAACTACTATATTACTTTTGTGGATGCCTACACTAGGTTCACTTGGGTTTATCTACTTAAAAAGAAGTCTGATGCTATTTCCATTTTCAACAATTCAAAACTCTAACTGAAACTTAGTTTTCTCAGAAAAGAAAGGCAGTTCAAACAGACTGGAGGGGTGAGTTTCGTCCCTTTACTCAGTTTCTGAGTCAATGTGGAGTCATTCATATATTAATTTTTCCTCATACTCACCATCAGAATGGTGTAGTGAAGAGAAAACATAGACAAATTATAGAACTTGGCCTTACTTTAATTGCTAAAGCTTTTCTGCCTCTCAAATTCTGGGATTTTACCTTCTTGACTAGTGTTTATCTTATTAACAGACTCCCCACCTCATCCCTAAACTTTGAAGTTCCATATACCAAACTCTTTAAAGTCCAACCTGACTATACCTTCTTAAGAACCTTTGGATGTGCTTGTTTTCCACTTCTTAGACCATACAATAAAAATAAACTTCAGTATAGGTCTCAAGCATGTTTATTCTAGGGATACTCTACTTCTCACAAGGACTACAAATGCCTCTTTTCTGATGGTAGACTACACATTTCCAAAGATGTTTTGTTTAATGAGAATAGATTCCTTTATATGGATCTCTTTTCAAAAACAATTCCTCCACAACCTTCATTTTAGCTTCTATTCCTCTTGTCACTCCTTTGCCTCAGATACAACCATCAGTGTCTCACTCTTTAGTCTCTACTCCTCATTCAGTATCTTTCTAGTTAGGCCCTGTTTTACCTAATTCAGATCCTAATTCTGCCTCTTCCAGTAGTTCTCCTACTTCCAATTCCACTTCACCTTCCTCTGTGCATACTACTCCAACTCTTATGCAGCAGCCTAATCAAGACTCCTTACCTTCCTCTTCCACTAGTTCATTTCCAGTGAGGCCTTGTAATGTTCATCCCATGCAAACTCGTGCTAAATCAGGCGTAGATTTCCCTAGACTTCGTCCTACCTTGCTTTTGGCACATGCAGAACCAAAACAACCAAGCAGGCCTGGGCTAGTCCCACATGGTTAACAGCTATAAAAGCTGAACATGATGTTCTTCTCAAAAATAACTCTTGGACTTTGGTTTCATTACCCACAAACAGAGTTCCAATAGGTTGCAAGTGGGTATTCCGAGTTAAAGAAAATCCTGATGGCTCTATTAATAAGTATAAGGCCAAGTTAGTTGCAAAAGGTTCTCATCAAAAGTTTGGTGATGACTATATTGGAACCTTCTCATCAGTTATTAAACCAATTACAATAAGGACAATTCTCACATTGGCTTTATCTAGAAGCTCGAAGCTTCAACCGTTAGATGTTAACGATGCCTTTCTAAATGGCATTCTTGAAGAATAGGTTTTTATGGTGAAACCTCTAGGATTTGAGGATCAAAATAAGTCCTTGGTTTGTAAGTTGAACAAAGAAATTTATGGCCTTAAACAAGCCCCAAGGGCTTGGTTTGATAGACTCAAAGGCACTTTACTACATTTGGTTTCACAGCCAGTAGGTGTGATCCATCATTGTTTGTTTACATCAAAGGATCTAATCTGGTTATATTATAGTCTATGTGGATGATATCATTGTAACACAAAACAACACTTCACTCATTCAACAACTTGTCTCGAGGCTCAATGCAGTCTGTTCCTTGAAAGAATTTGGTAGTCTTGAATATTTCTTGGGCATAGAAGTGAAATATCAAGATGATGGCTCTCTTTTTCTCACTCAGAGAAAGTATCTTAGGGATCTACTTGCAAAAACCAACATGACTGATGCTAAACCATTACATTCACCAATGATTGATGGTTACATATTGTCTAAAGAGGGTTCAACAACCTTTTCTGACCCTGCTCTGTAGATATCTGTGGTTGGTGCCCTACATTATGCCACTATTACTAGGCATGATATTTGTTTTTCTGTGAATAAGGTGTGTCAGTTCATGTCTTAGCATATGAAAGCCTACTGGTTAGCTACCAAACGGATTTTAAGATACTTAAAAGGTACTGTTACTTGGGGTCTGCACCTAAAACCCATCCCACCTTATCCAATGTCTCTTAAAGATTAATGTGGCTCAGATCCAAATGATAGAAGGTCAACTTTTGGGGCATGTGTGTATATTGGTGACAATTTGGTCTCTTGGTGGGCTAAGAAATAGCCAGTGGTGTCTAGATCAAACACTGAAGCTGATTATAGAAGCTTAGCTTTTGCTACATTTGAATTGCTTTGGATTCAGTCTCTTCTCACAGAATTAGGGATTTCCTATTCTTCTCCTATAGTCCTATGTGACAACATGAGTACAATTTCTCATGCTCACAACCCTGTGCTCCATGCTAGAACAAAGCATATGGAATTGGAACTCTTTTTTGTCAGAGAGAAAGTTTTACAAAAGCAGTTGCAAGTTTGTCATGTTCCAGGTCAAGCTCAGTGTGCTGACATTATGACCAAAGCTCTATCTCCCACTAAGTTTGAAGAGTTTAGGTCCAAGCTCACTGTTTGTGATTCTTTGTCTTCTTGAATCACCTCCAGTTAAGCTTGTGGGGGAGTATTAAAGGAGTATTTCTAGTCCAGCTTATCTTAGCCAACATAAGCCTTGTTGTAGGCTGTAATATCTATAAAACTAACTAATTGTCACTATTAGTTAGTTAGAATCGGTTAGGGTTATTTAAACTGCAACTGTAAGCTATAAATTGCTACGGGTACTTGTAATCATTTGAGAATTCTGTTTTCAAAAAATCATAATGAAAATTTTTGTTATCTCCAACTTTATCTCTTTTAATCTCTAAATTTTACAATATTGTCTGTCAATACAATATACACTATATTGACCTATGTCATTTATACAATATTATAAATGACAAAACTTAGGTATTGTTCCTTGTAAACAGTTTTAACTATTTTTTAATCACAATTCAACACATGCATTAATTATCCAATAGTAAAAATAGGATCATTTTGAATTTGAATTTAAACAAAAAAATTAATCCAAATGACATAATTTGTGAATAGCACAAACAACACATATTGAACAACACCTAAGTTTTTTCTATTATAAAGTGGACTTTTGTACTTTGTCGTTATTTCCTTTATTTTCAAAATACTATTTATTTTTATTTTAAATTTAACATAAATTTACCAAAACATAAATAATATCGTTATTTTAACATAAATAATTACTTCAGATATTCAACTTTTGATTATATTTCAATAAAAGAATCTTTACTTCAAAAAAAAAATAGAAGACTTTTTATTATTACCATAAAATTTCAATCTTAAATTAGAAATGAAGGATTAATAATGTTAGTACATGATACCAATTAAAACTTCTTTTTCAAAAAAAAAAAATTTAAAATGTCAACATACAATAGTATATATTAATCAAAGCTCCGTCAAAACAAATAATAATAAACGTTTAATTCTCAAAAAAAAAAATCCATCAAAATACATTCTCAAAAAAGAAATTAATATACGTTTCGAAGTCTCTAAGTTTAAAACACCTTTCTGTCACACAAAAAACAAAAGGTTTAAAAAACCTTACATATAATGCAAAATATCTTCTAAAAGATATTATTTAATCACTTATTTACGACTTTTTACAATATGTGATTTTTTAAGTCATTATTAATTAACCACAATGACGTGAATTGTGACTCATAATAATTTTTATTTGATTATTATCTTCGACTTACAAGTTTGCTCTCAGTCTAAAATATTTTTTATTTTCTTCCTTCACCGCATCACGTAACCTATGTTGAGATATATCCTTTGGTTATATCCTTTGGTTACAATCAAACGGGCGGTGGAAATAGGAAAAAATGATTTTATTTGGTAAAATTTTTAAGTGAGAAAAATTAATTTTCATAAATGAAAATTTTAATATTTTTGTGCATATAATTAATTTTAACCGTGTGAATCATAAAAAATTTCATATTTATATTTCAAAAGTTATTCTACTTTATCATTTAATTACTGATTTTTCTAAACTTATTTTTCAACAGTCATACCTTTGTATGTCAAGATTTTTTGGAAAAAAAAAACTAATTCTTCTAAACTTATTTTTAAAATATTATTTATAAACATAAATTTCAAAATTTATTCTTTTAGTATTATTTTTTTCACTTAAATATTTTTTTAGTCCCTACAGATTGACACATCGGCGATTTTGATCCATTTTATTTAAATTAAGTACTCGTACTTTCAAATCGATGAAATGTCGCTCATCCGTTAATACTCTAACTACTACCATAAAGAGCCGACGTGGATAACATTTTGTAATGACAAAAACCTAACATGATACTAATTTTTTAATATTATTTTTTGGTTTAATTTTTTTGAAGAGTGATTTAAATTTAATTTTAGTCCCTATAATGGGCGAATTTGGTCCATTTTATTTAAATTAAGTATTCATACTTTCAAATGATGGAACCTAAACGATTGATAAGTTTACACTCTCATTGATTTTGATGATAACAAAGTAATTCTCAAGAGAATAATTTATCTTCTAACATATCTTTGAGTGTACATGTATCAAAACTTCATATATATGTACGAAACACTCAAGGAAGGAGAAGAAATTTACAAAAGAATTGAATACAATCCACTAGTGTCAGCATCCGAACTCACTCCAACGTCTTGCTAACAGCGAGCGTCCAATAGTGTTACTCTTTGACACGTGGAATACTCAATTGCTGCGAGCGTCCGTCCTCTGTTCTGAGCGAGCGTCTGATCACTTTAATGAAGCACGTGATGATCACGTTTTTGCTCTTAGCCTCAGACTGTTCTGGAACGGAATTCGAATTTGATTTTATGCGCTCATTTTGATGTACGAGGAAGCAAAGGTGACACCTTTAGCATAAGACAAAAATTGTACAAGGCAATTGCAAATTACAGATAGTACGAAAATGGTAATGTGTACTATTATGATATTCTCTGGAAAAGAAGAAAAGGACTACAATTCAAATTACCTCACTCAATGGAAATGAGATATTTTTACAGCAACGATAATACTATTGAAGACTCCTATAAAGACCCCAAGGTATTCATTGAAGAGAAGTTGGAAAAACTGTGAAGAAACTACATTCTGAAAGCAAAATTACTCAGTGAGCAATCAAGTTTCGTGCCAAGTTTCTGGTCTACACAGAACTGAACTCAGCGTCTTATACTTTCTTTTAGAAAGCCATTCTGTTTTGAGCTTAATCTTTTCATCCTCTCTGTGAGAGATATTTTGATTGTATTCAAAAGTATAATCTCTTTTGTAAATTGTATTTAGCCTAGTTAAGACTTTGTTCCTCAAAGGCTCGACTGCACTGAGTCATTTTGAGAAGTTGAGAGTATTGTCAAGTTTGTGACAGAAGAATACTCTTGAGGAAAATTGTAATCAGTTGATTATAGTGTAAAATCCTTCAGGAACGAAGGGACTAGACGTAGCTACCAGTTGGTGGTGAACTAGTATAAATCTCTGTGTCTCATCCTTTACTGTTTACATTTATCTTTACCTTGCTCAGTAAAACAAGTTTTTATAAGCTGTTTAATTTCTGCATCCGGTTTAATTCTCAGCATCTGATATACAACAGTTTTGAAAAATATGTGTTGAAGTGTTTTTTACGTATAGTTTGCGAAATGTTTTAACACAATTCAACCCCCCTTCTTGTGTTCACGTTCAGTTGGTACCAGAGCTCGGCCTCTTGGTTGAGCACTTAACAGTGTTAAGAGAAAAGATCTTATACTGTGAACATGTCTACTGAAGGTGGTCATATGAACCGTCCTCCTCTATTCGATGGAGAAAAATTTGATTACTAGAAAGATAAGATAAAAGCTTTCTTTGAGACACAACAACTTGAGTTGTGGGATATAGTCCAAAGTGGTTACATTCCTCCCACTAATCCTCGTGGTGTTGCTATAGTCAAAGAAGATTGGAATGATGAGCAGAAAAAGAGATATCAAATCAATCAAAAGGCTAGATTCATTCTTATCTGTGCTATGGCAGAAAAAGAATGTGATAAATGTGGCAAATTTGATACTGCCAAAGAAATCTGGGACTCACTTGTTTTATCTTACGAAGGCTCTGCCCAAGTAAGAGAAACCAAAGCTAGCATGTTGGTTCGCCAATACGAGTTGTTCAAAATGGAAGATGGTGAAAGCATTGAAACCATGTTTGGAAGATTCCAAACACTTGTTCATGGGTTACAGGCCCTTGGAAAAAGTTACACTACACCTGAACATGTTAGAAAGATCTTAAGAAGCTTGACTAAGCAGTGGAGACCCAAGGTCACTGCTATTCAGGAAGCAAAAGATCTAAATGTCCTACGACTTGAAGATCTTATGAGTTCGCTGAAAGCTCATGAACTTGAGCTAAATGAAGAAAAACCTATCAAAAAGGGCAAGTCTATTGCTTTGAAAGTCGCTCAACATAAAGCTAGTTCTTCCAAAGCTCTTCGGGCTGAAGAAGAAGATGAATCAGAAGATGAAGCTTCAGAAGGAGATGTTGACACATCAGAAGATGAGCTCGCGTTTATATCCAGGAAGATACAAAGAATGTGGAAGAAGAGAAACTTCAGGAGGAAGTTTCAGAAGAAAGATGCTAAGGACAAGAAGGAAAGCAAGGACAAGGCTCAAGTCATTTGCTATGAATGTAAAAAGCCTGGACATTTCAAATCCGAATGTCCTAATCTTAAGGAGAAGCCCACAAGAAGTTCTTTCAAGAAAAAGAAGAAGAGCCTCATGGCTACATGGGAAGATCTAGATTTATCCTCATCTGAGGAAGATAATGAAGTAGAAGCAAATCTCGCTCTCATGGCAGACACTGACCTTGATTCAGAAGAAGAAGTTGAAGAGGTAATAGTATATGATTTCTACTCTGAACTTCAACTTGCATTCGATGATCTTCTTAAGGACTCTACCACTCTCTTTGTTGAGTATAAGAATTTGAAAAAGAAATTTTCAAAATTATCACAAGACTTTTAAGCTTTAAACAAAGAAAAATATGTACTCAATAAAGAGAACCAGAAGCTGAAAACTGAAAATCAGCATCTGATGGATAACCAGCGTCTAACCACTAACAAGCAACCAGAAGCTGAGAGCTCTCAAGCTGAAAGCTCTAAAGTTACAGGCAATCCTAAATGCAAATCAAATGATTATGAATATGCTTTTCAAAAGTTTCTTGCAGAGAGTGTAACTCGAAGCAAGCAAGCTTCAATGATTTGGGGCTTCAGTAAAACGACAACTCATGGTCTTGGTTATATATCAGATAAACCTCTTTTAGAAAATGATTCAGCATCTGATAAATCCAATCATCATAGTAAATGCTTGCATTGTACTTACTGCAATAAAATAGTCTATGTTGCAGACATACTTATCAACAAAGTCAACACATCTATCTTGGTACTTAGACAGTGGATGCTCGCGTCACATGACGGGAGAAAAGCATATGTTCCAAGAACTAAGGCCTAAAGAAGCTGGATTCGTTGGTTTCGGAGGAAACCAGAAAGGTAGAATAGTTGGAATTGGTCGCATTGGTAAAGGCTCTCTTCCCTCTATTGATAATGTACTATATGTTGAAGGACTTAAACATAACTTATTGAGCATAAGTCAATTATGTGACAATGGTTATGAAGTCATCTTTACAGAAACTGGATGTCTAGTAAAAAGCAAGAAAGACGGCTCTACTTTCTTTACTGCTAAGAGGAAACAAAATATTTACAAAATTGATCTCTCTGAACTTGCAAAACAAGATGTCAAGTGTCTCATGTCTGTTGACGAAGAACAATGGATTTGGCACAAGAGATTGGGTCATGCCAATTTGAGATTAATCTCAAAATTAAACAAGCACAGTCTTGTCAGAGGCTTACCAAATCTTAAGTATCAATCTGATGCTCTCTGTGAGGCATGTCAAAGAGGAAAACAAGTTAAAACTGCTTTTCATTCAAAAAATGTTGTTTCAGCCTCTAGACCACTTGAGCTTTTGCATCTTGATCTTTTTGGTCCAACAAGGACAGCCTCTTTAACTGGAAAGAAATATGGGTTAGTCATTGTTGATGATTTTACTAGATGGACATGGGTTAGATTCCTTGCTCACAAAGATGAGTCATACAAGGTATTTACTGTATTCTGCAAAACAGTTCAAAATGAAAAAGGAATTTGTATTTCTTCTATTAGAAGTGATCATGGGGGAGAATTTGAAAATGAAAGCTTTCAAAAATTTTGTGATGATAACGGCATCTCCCACAATTTCTCCTCTCCTAGAACACCTCAACAAAATGGTGTTGTAGAAAGGAAGAATAGGTCCCTCCAAGAAATGGCCAGGACCATGATCAATGAGGCTAACATTGCAAAACATTTTTGGGCAGAAGCAGTAAACACAGCTTGTTACATTCAAAATAGAATTTCTATTAGACCTATTTTGAAGAAGACTCCATATGAACTGTGGAAAGGAAGGAAACCAAACATATCATATTTTCATTCATTTGGTTGTGCGTCTTATATTTTAAATACTAAGGGTCAGCTTGGTAAGTTTGATTCAAAAGCTGACAAAGGAATCTTTTTGGGATATTCTAAAGATCTAAAGCTTTTAGAATATACAATAAAGAAACTATGACAAAGTGGAAAAATTCATTCATGTCAAATTTGATGACAAGAAGCCTGACACACACCATGTCGAGCTAGATGAATTATTTTCAGAATTAAATATAGGTAATACTACAAATAGTGAACCTACATCTTCATCGTCCGTGGTGACCAGACACAAGAATCTTCGTGGTGAATTCGAGAAAGAAATTTGGAATTACAAAGCCAATCATCCTAAAGATCAAATCATAGGAAAACCTGGAGATAGAGTAAGAACCAGATCCTCTTTTAAAGAGCATGCAGATATGGCACTACTCTCAGAAATGGAACCTAAAACGATTGATCAAGCATTGAAAGATGAAGGTTGGATTCTGGCCATGCAAGAAGAGTTGAATCAGTTCCAAAGAAACGATGTATGGAAGCTGGTTACTTTACCAGAAGATAAGCAAGCTATTGGTACGAAATGGGTATTTAGAAACAAGCTTGATGAAGATGGAAAGGTTGTGAGAAACAAGGCAAGATTGGTTGCTCAAGGTTACTCACAGGAAGAAAGTATTGATTTTACTGAAACATTTGCACCTGTTGCAAGGTTAGAAGCTATACGCATTTTGGTTTCATTTGCTGCACATCATGATATAATCCTTTATCAAATGGATGTGAAAAGTGCTTTCTTGAATGGTTTTATAACTGAGGAAGTCTTTGTAAAACAACCTCCTGGATTCGAAGACATTAAATTTCCAGAACATGTCTTCAAGCTTAAAAAGGCCCTGTATGGTCTTAAGCAAGCTCCCAGAGCTTGGTATGAAAGACTGAGTACATTTTTTATGAAAAATGGCTTTACCGGAGGTCTAGTAGACACTACTCTTTTTAGAAAAACATCAAACAAGCACTTTATAATTGTTCAAATATATGTTGATGACATTATTTTTAGAGCTACTAATGAAAGCCTTTGCAAAGAATTTTCTAAGCTAATGCAGGCTGAATTCGAGATGAGCATGATAGGTGAACTGAAGTTTTTCCTTGGAATTCAAATCAAACAATGCAATGATGGTATCTATATACATCAAAGCAAATATATCAAGGAATTGCTAAAGAAATTCAAAATGGTAGATTGCAAACCTATGTGTACTCCTATGCATCCCACATGCATTCTTGGTAAAGATGAAACTGTAAAAGGTAGATCGAGAAGATGTGGAGGTATGATTGGATCTCTACTTTATCTTACGACTTCAAGACCTGATATTATGTTCGTGCCTGTCTATGTGCTAGATTTCAATCGGATCCTAGAGAATCACATTTGAGTCTTTGTTAAAAGAATCTTTAGATATTTGCAAGGATCTACTAATCTTGGTTTGCTTTATAAGAAATCAAAAGATTACAAGTTAGTAGGTTTACGTGATCTTTGACTTTCTTTGGAGATCAAATTGAAAGAAAAAGCACAAGTGGAGGCTGCCAATTCCTTGGAGCAAATCTTGTATCTTGGTCAAGCAAAAGGCAAAGCACGATTGTACTCTCAACAGCAGAAGCTGAATATATTTCAGCAGCAAGTTGCAGCTCTCAACCCCAGAGGCTGGATACCTTGTCCATCAATGGCCGATACTATATCGCATGATCGTTGCTCACTGCCAATAACAGCAACAACAAGACACCTAATGATGCATGAGCATAAAACCAAACAAGTGTCTAACAACAACAATAACAACAACGTATCATCTCACTAACCATCTCATCAAGTGATCGCCTACAACATCATCAACAAGATACTACTCGTCAGTAAACTGATAAGCTTCCCCCAACCTTGGAACAAGTCCAAGTTATCATCCTACCTCACAACACTAAGTCTAAGTTAACTTAACTTAGTTTCCAATCATTGTTCTCAAGTGGTTAATCCCAAAAATTTCCATCTAAGTTTGATCATCACTTAGAGTATCCTATTAAACCTCGAATACCCTTGAAATACACGATAAGACACTGCCCTAGGCCGGAAGGAACCAAAACGCGTGAGAACACGACGCCATAAGGCTGCCCAGTGGGCGCCATCTCTGTCCGCCATTCTTTCGTCAAATTTTTAAAAGTGGTCCCCACGCATTCGGAAACGACCGGACGTATCGTACTACTCTACAATAATTATGGATCACTAACCAAAAGGGTTTGGGTCATTATCTAACCTATCTTGAATTTAAAAATTCGATTAATGAAACTTTGAGTTTTTCCTCCAACACTTAGTCATTTTTCTGCTCAACTTTTTGCATAATTTTCTCTAAGTTACTTAACTTCTCTTATTCTTACTCCTACACACTTAAACTACTATCACATGAAAACCATCATCATTCCTAGACCCTAAAGTCCATTGAATCCATAACTTAGTCACCTAGTCATTACGTTTACCTTAGGAAAATTATGCATAATCAAGTTTCACTACACATACTCTAATTTTCTGCACAATTACACTATCACACCTAGTGCACTCAAGTACAATCACTTATACCCTAAGGCACTATAACACCTAATTAAGATATCAAAACTCGGAATGTCATATAAGAGCAAGCAACATATTGTTCAATGCATTCATTTCAACCACATATCCATCACACACTTGAATCAATACAACCAAACCATCACATAGTGCACAACATGACAAGTCATCATAAAATTAAAACAAATGATACAACACAAGACATTTCAATTTAACATTGACACCATGATAATACAAACTCATGAATTTCCCATCACCATGGTGGCAGTACTCAATCATACACAACCGCGCTAAGTTTAGGGACCATGAGACATCCCTATTGCCTAATTATATCCATAAGTCCAATAACTATGTATCCATCTACCCCCTTACCTCTTAAAATTCATGTGCCCTAATGAAGGTATGAAGGCTCCAAGCTTTATCTTCCCTTTTGTGGTTTTCTTCTTCTAAAGCACAAGAACAAACGTATAGGAATGAGAAAACTATGATTTGGAACCCTAACGGTGATCAAGGAACATAACCATGGTTTAAAAACTTACCACAAACTATTCTCTTCAAAGGTGATGAAACAATTACGGTAGCAACACTCTCCAATTCGGATTCCTTAGTGAGACCCCAAAGCAAGAACTCTCCAAAGCAGAAAAATAAAGAAAAGAGATAAGAGAGCAGTTTTTCTAATTTGCTAACTTGGGAGAAGTTTTTAAGAATGTGTTTAAGGTTTAAACTGAGTGTTAGTGGGTGGTTTAAGTCCCCTAATTCGTAACTCCCTTGAATGGGTCAAAAGTGGGTCCCACATGGTCAGAAAATGTCCCTAAAATGCACAGCTAATGATGTGCAGTAGGCGCCTAGCGCAGGCAAATGGGCGCCCGACGCCCTGCCTCTGTCTCTCTAGGTGTCTTGTGCTATAGTTTTTGCCATAACTTGAGTTCCAAGTGTCTGATTGGAGCGTTCTTGGTGGAGTTGGAAAGATAAGAGAATTTCCTACAATTTCCTCTCCAATAGGCCTGACCAAAATTAGGCTCTAACATGGTTAAAAATGCAGTTGAAGTTTACTCCAATGTTTCTAATTGTTATACTTGCGCTGTATTGACTCCGAAAAGATTATCTTGAGTTCTAGAAATCGGATTTGAGTCAAACTAAAGCCAAATGAAAGATAAAGGATAGATCTAAAACTTTCTTGAAGGAGCTTAAATCCAATGAAGTTGTTAGATGGTTCAAAAATGAGGAATACGACGATCGAATTGTACTAGACATAGGAATAGAGGTACATCTAGATACTCAATCGACTGGAGAGGTGGTCGAACATGTGGAACCCATTCCAAACAACTCTAAACATAGGCTAATCCTCTACGACATGTCCTAATCTAAGAGGATGAAAATTTGGGCTGTTACAGCGAGTGTTAGGAGGAGGATATGAGATAGGAGGTCTACTTCCTTCTGGCATGACACTTGGATTGGCAACTCTCCTTTGCGAAGTAGGATCCCCAGGCTATTTTCATTAGCTACTGATCAGGATATAATGGTGGGTAGTGGCGGGAGGTGGGTGGACGAGACATGGGTTTGGGATTTTCCTTGGTGGAGGCGACTCTTCGTGTGGGAGGAGACCTTGTCGACAGAGCTAGCTGTCGTGCGGGAGTCTTCTTCTCCGACTATTGAGCCAGATCGGTGGGTCTAGACTAGAGACCAAAGTGGTATGTTTTCTATTTCCTCAGCTTACAAGGTCCTTTCCGGGGTCTTCTCCTCGTGTGGATCGTCTTACAGACACAGAGGTTGGAATACTAAGCAAGTTATGGAAGAGTTATGCTCCTTCAAAGGTAATTGCTTTCTCATGATAGTTGCTTTTGGATAGAGCCCTGACTTGGATAAACTTGTTTAGAAGGGGTGTTATTACAAACCTCGCTAGTACTATTTGTGTCTTGTGCGGTATCTAGGAGGAGTCGGCGTGGCATCTATTAGGTACATGTGTTTTCACATCCAGGGTTTAGTATGCTATTGTTCGTTGGATAGGTTGTGATTTTGTGTAGGCTCAGGATCTCTTCTCCTCCTTCATTTAATTTACCTACATTGGGGGCAGATTTAGATGTAGATGAGGTTTGGCGATGATTTGACACACAGTTTTGTGGGCAATCTTGGACCTACGAAATCGGTGTATTTTCTCTGGAAGAGTGCTGGATGTTGGTCACATCATTGATTGCATTCGAACCTTGTCCTGGAGGTGGCACTTGGCTAGGGGTAACGCTACTACGTGTCTGTATTATGAGTGGTTTGTAGATCCTCTAGGGTGTTTAGCGACGCCGTAGATTTGATGGTTTTTTATTTTGGTTGTTGTTTTTTTTGTCAGCTCTGGGGCCTTTAGTTCGCGAACTTTGTTTGACTTCTTTGAGTTGAGGTACCCCTTGTACCTCCTTTTCAATATATTTTGCCATTAAAAAGAAAATTTTACTGGATTGTCATGTCATCTAAGACACTTACCATACCACAGAATGTCATCTATGCTAAGACGTGAGTAATTGAACAAAATATTAATAGTTGAACTGAATTTTATTGATTTAAAAACTATGGAGACTTGATTCAAATAACTGAAATTGCTGGAAAAAAATTAACCATGAGCCAAGATACAAAGATAAAAAAATACAATTAAGTTTAATTTTTTACAAACTAATCTTATTAAAATTTTACAATAAGAGTTTAATAACTATACATTGAAAAAGTAAATAAGTTTTTATATAAACCTAAAATAATGATAAAATGGTGAAATATGATTGTATATTTGTATAAACTTTATGGCTTAAATATGATTTTAGTCCCTCAAAAATTCGAAAAGTTCGTTTTTAATCTAAAAAAAAAAATTTGAAGGTTTTTAGTCCCCCAAATGGCGCTTATGTGGTAACATTTTTAAGGGACTAAAAACAAACTTTTAAAATTTTTTTGGGACTAAAAACAAACTTTTAGAATTTTTGAGGACTAAAAACGAACTTTTAGAAGTTTATAGGGACTAAAATCATATTTAAGTAAAGAAAAAAACTAACGGCGTCAGAGTCAGGGACTAACAGAAAAATATTTTCAAATTTGGGGGACTAAAAACTTCAATTTTTTTTTTTGGAATAAAAACGAACTTTTCGAATTTTTGAGGGACTAAAATCATATTTAAGCCAAAATTTATTTACACCAGTAATGTATAGTTACAACACTCCTAAATAAGTTCGTGTCAGGATTCATTTTGAGAGAACCAAAAGTGATCTTAGAGACAAACATTTGATTTTGACATGTTTGGATGTTTTCAAGTAAAATTAATTTTATCTATAGAATTGATTCTAACTTGAAGCTAAGATTCAAAGGTTTTGTCTCGAAACTTGATTTTTACTCTCAAATCTATTGTTTAACTCACTTCTATGTGAATGCATCAAACATAAATAACTTTACATTTAACTCTTTTTTTCAAATAAAAATGACATTCAAAAGCATCACAATGACTACTGACATCCTAACTATGTTGGCACCTCAGAAGTCACCTATCATCTGTAGCAAACACATTATGGAGAGCTTTTTACATTTAACTCAATTTTAACTAAAATCAGTTTTATAAAATCAATTCATTCAAAATTTTTACGTAAAACCAAAGATATTGAGTGTGTGTTTGGTTCTATAGTGGTGTTGATTTTGAATCAGTTGATTTTTTAAAATTGATTTTAGTTAAAAGTTAATTGAATGTAAAATGATTTATATTTTGATATAAAAGTGTGTTGAGCAATAAATTTGAGAGTAAAAATCACATTTGGAGACAAAAGCTCAAAATCATAGCTTCAAGTTAGAATCAATTCTAGAGTCAAAATTAATTTTACTCGAATACGCCCAAACATATTACAATTAATTTTATATCTCTAGAATCACTTTTGACTCTTCTAAAAGTGAATCCAAATATGCGCGGAATAGAAATTGAGACAAAAGAAAATCAACCTCGAAGTAATTTAATCAAACTTGACATTAATTTAATAAACCTTGAATTAATATACCTATGTTAAATAGAAACAAACACAAATCCAATTATTTCCATTTCCACCCTTTATCTTTATCCAGAGCTACTACTAGTAGTAGCAACAGAGAGTGAAAAAAAAAAAAAAAAAAAAAAAACAAAGACAAGTGAGAAGGAAAAAAGGGAATGTAATCCCGTGACCCCAAGGACAACATAGTAATTTATGTTATGTCCATAGTAGCGGGAATGAACTAACGCACTTTCTCTCTCTACATCCACAGACACGCACACTTTCTCTCTCATACCACTGTGAGTAGTGGAACCTCAACTCAGTTAGAAGGTGACTGGATAACACCACCATGCATTTCCACAAACTTTTATTCCTCTCATCATCTGTATTCCCATAATGCCCCTCTCTCTTTTCCATTCCAATTCCAAGCGTCGGCAGTTTATTTTGTTCTCTTCTGAGGAACAAAACTACAAATAAGGAACACACCAAAGGGAAGAAAATATATTTACTGAAAAGGGCCCCCTCCTCTCTCAAAGTGTCAAGCCACATTTTTTTTTGTTTGTATTTTGTGAGTGTGTGTGTGTGTGTAAACAACAACAACAACAAAAAAAAAGGAGGTGCTTGTTATTGTTGTTTGTTGTTGATGCGGTTGGTGGGGTGCGTAGGATAAGCTACAAAGTTGGGTTAAGACTACAAAAGATTACGCTTTTATTAACAAACCATTACGGTTTTAAGGCCATTTAATTGAACACTATATAAAATACAAATCCTTCATAATTTTATGTGACCCTTTAGGTTCTATAGCATTTGTATCACTTTGTCTTCAATACCCACTTGAGAATTCTCATAAAGTTGCATGCTTTTGCATTGGGAGGTTATAATGGAGGCCAATTTAGGATGTGGGAAGAAATGGGTGGGGAAGGTTGTACTGTGCTTGTGCTTGTTGTTGGTTTTGTTGGTTCCTTTAACTTGTGCTGGCAGAGCCACCGTTGGCACTACCGCCGGTGGCGGCGGTGGTGGCAGTAGTGGTTCAATTCAGAAGCTTGAGGTTCAGAAACACTTGAAGAATTTAAACAGGCCACCTGTTAAGTCCATCAAGGTAGCGAGAATTTTGAATTTTTCCTTTCTCCCTGCAATGCCTTTTTCTTAGCCTTTTTTCTTTTATCTCTTTCTTTTTTTCCTCTGCCACTTTTTCATTGATTGCATAGCTGTTTTACTAATTGGGATTTGAAACAAACCAACCTTTTTGGGTCTGAAAGGAACTTTAATCTTGGTTGTCTCACTTGGGAGCTTCTTTTAGTCTCTTTCATAAGGGTAATGGAGAGTCTGCTATTGTTCTTGTTCTTGAAATTGGAACAGAATCTTAGTATGCTTTCTAGTGGTGAAGTAACCTTTTCTGAGTTTTGCTAAGAATTGTAATTATTTACTTTTTAGAATTTTGGGGCTATTCAGAAAACACAGTTCATTTTTGCAAGTGTCTAACTTTACATTTGGTTTTGTGAAAACAGAGTCCTGATGGAGATATTATTGACTGTGTGCATGTCTCACACCAGCCAGCTTTTGATCACCCTGACCTCAAAAATCACAAGATTCAGGTGAATTTCTTTACTTTCTTATTTAATCCTTTACAATTCAAAATTCTCAACCTAATTATCTTAGCTTAGCATGCATTTGTTTGTATCTTTCCCTTTTTTTTTTTTTTTTCTGGTTTGAGTTTCAAACATTCTGGGGTGGGTTTGTGATGCAGATGAGGCCAAATTTCCACCCAGAAAGGAAAACTTTTGGAGAGATCAAAATCTCTTCAAATTCCAAGCCTTTGACTCAGCTTTGGCACAAAAATGGTAGGTGCCCGGAAGGAACAATTCCAATCAGAAGGACCAAAAAGGATGACATATTAAGGGCAAGCTCTATCCAGAAATTTGGAAAGAAGAAGCAAAGAAGCTTCCCTCAGCCAAAATCTGCACAACCTCTACCTGACCTCATCACTCAGAGTGGCCATCAGGTACTCATAATGCAGCAGCAGCAAGTTCAAGTCACGAGTGCAACTTACTGAGAAAACACACTCATTTCTTACTTTATTTTATTTTATTTCTAGAGCCAGTTAAAAAAAAAAAAAAAAAAAAAAAAGCCTGTGTGCGCACTTTCTCATTAGGTCTTTTTTTATGCAAAAGAAAAATAAAAGTTAGTACAGGAGCAACAGATAAAAGTTATTTTTTATTTATTTATTTATCATTTGATATGATTTATGATAGGATATTACAATGTCATTTGATTCATGTATCCAACCTCACCTAATAGGGGAAATGTTTTGCTTGTTATATTTCTACTGATTTTATGTATTTTTTTTATTCCTTTGATTTTGTTTCGGAGCAATTAGCATGCTATAGCTTATGTGGAGGGAGATAAATACTATGGAGCAAAGGCAACCATAAACGTTTGGGACCCAAAAATTCAACAACCAAATGAATTCAGCCTGTCTCAAATGTGGATTCTGGCTGGTTCCTTTAATCAAGATCTCAACAGCATTGAAGCAGGTTGGCAGGTATTATTTAAATTTCTTTTTCTTGTCATCTTCTGTGTAGAAATTTTTTTCAAATTCAAATAATATCATTTGTGAAAGATATGATTTATCACTTTCCTTCTGATCTCCTTTTTCTGTCTTTTTCTGCTCTGGCAATTAGGTCAGTCCAGATTTGTATGGTGACAATAACACTAGACTCTTCACTTATTGGACTGTGAGTTCTCAATTCAATCACCCCATTTTGTTCTTCCAATTATTATTCTCTAGTTTCTCATTCATTTCCTGAAGTTGTTTAATTACTGTGACAGAGTGATGCATATCAAGCAACTGGTTGTTACAATCTCCTTTGCTCTGGCTTTATTCAAATTAACAGTAATATAGCCCTAGGAGCTAGCATCTACCCACTTTCTAACTATGGTTCTTCCCAATATGATATAAGCATCCTGGTCTGGAAGGTACATCTTTTTTTTTCCCCTCTCTTTTATAATATTGTCTTTTCTTAATGGACATTATTGAAAGAAAATATGCCCCACACTAAAATTATATTAATGTAAGTGTTTTGTACAGCCACACCATTTAATTTTAAATCAAGAGAATCTCTGACACATGTCTCATTATATATCAATGTTTATATCTGTGTCTGTATGTGTATGCGTATACATATACATATACATACTCATTTATGTGTGTGTATATGTATGTGTAATATGTATACACATATAAGTACATATACATAGACCAAGGTTTAAATTGCAGTTGCGGTAACGGTCGCGATACTTAATGTTGTGGAAAATCGCAGTCAAATGCGACCGAAATCGCGGTCACATAGACATAAAAATCATGATGCAGCCCAGATTGCAGTCGCGGATTTTTTTTTTTTTAAACATGCACACAAATAGATAGATAAACACACAGAGAGATATGCATGATAAAGATTAAAAGTTACTTAAAAGTCACATGACATTATGTTTTACATGAATTTAATATGTGGAACAATGCCATCTGATGTGGTCTATTTAAAAAAAAAAACCCTAATGTGTAGGACCCAAAAGAGGGAAACTGGTGGATGCAATTTGGGAATGATCATGTTCTGGGATACTGGCCAGCTCCTTTATTCTCATACCTAACTGACAGTGCCTCAATGATTGAGTGGGGAGGAGAAGTTGTGAACTCTGAATCTGATGGACAACACACCTCAACACAAATGGGAAGTGGACACTTCCCTGGAGAAGGTTTTGGCAAGGCTAGTTATTTCAAGAACATTCAAGTTGTTGATGGTGACAACAAGCTTAGGGCTCCCAAAGACCTTGCCACTTTCACTGAGCAAGAAAACTGTTACAGTGTCAAAACTGGCAGTGCTGGTAATTGGGGTAACTACTTCTATTATGGTGGTCCTGGTAGAAACCCTGATTGCCCTTGATCTTTTCATGTTAAAATTTAATGAGCAAAAGGGCAAAAAGAAACTAAGGTGTTCTTTTTATCTAGTGTAGCTAGTAACATGTGTTACCACTTAGATATATGGTGTATAATGAAGCTCAAAATTCTCTCTTTGGGGTCTCCAAAAATTGTTGGAGAAAAAGGGTGATGGGTTTTTCTTAGATTGACAAGAAAAATGTTTGTTCATTGGTTTTTCCCTGTTTATATAGATATATATTTGTTGTTTTTGTTTGCTCCTTTCTCTGGAGCTGTGAAAGCTGAGGTGTGAATGTGAACAGAATATTCTAGTATGGGGACAGTTGAGTCTGTATTTATTGTTATTTTGCTACGATGTTTGATTAGTGAAAAGCTGTCTTAATAAAAAGATTATGTTTTTGGTCTTGCTTGTGAGTTGTGTGACATTAGTGGGTGGCTTTTTAATTGAAGAAATTAAAGGTGGAAACTAAAAATGAGATGCATGCACTTGTGATTGAATAGGGCTAGACTGGCCTAATTGAGTCACTTCATACCTTTGTGCAAGATTTATGGCATTATAGTATGGTGGGGTCTAGGGGGATGTGGTGCACAACAATTGAGTCTAAGATGGACGTGAATAACCATGAGATTGGGCGGAAATAGTCAATGTGTTTCATCTAAATGGACGAATTTGACTAGTACCCGAGTTTGATTGCTAGTGATAGAACAATCTGTAGTTAGACTTTACTTACTTCTCAGTTGAACACAGACTAGTTCAGAGGTCTTCCCCAAGCGGAAAATTATCAATAATAAGTAGTATTTTAATAAATATTTATATTTTAATATATTTTGTTGATGATCTACTTATAGATCATGTCTATCATAGACACGAACTATTGTGCTCTGTGATGCCAATCCGTGCTTGACGCGTGTGAGAGTCAATGGTATGTTGGTGGCAACTGGCAAGCTAGCATTTTCTTACATAAAAGCCTCTTTTATGGTTGGTTACAAGCTAACCTCTCACTTAACCTTATTTATTCATTTTTTTATGGAAACCTTATTTATTCATTATGTGGCTTTAACATAACAAACGTGTGCCCGTACAAAAAAAAATAACAAAATATTTTTTATTCAAAAAAAAACATAACAAACTTATTAAGTAACGAATATAATAAGAAGTCTTAAATATATTTTTCGTACCTACAAATATAGATGTTTTTGTTTTTTGTCTCATGTAAGAATTCTTTTTTTGTTTTTCATCCCTATAATTTCCTTAATTTTGTTTTTGATCCCTGTAAACATTTTGTTTTTCGCCCTTGTAATATCTCTCTATGTGTGTTTGTGATATATATAAAGTATTTTGTGAGGTTTTAATTCATATTGACACAAATTAGTTTTGTATAATATATTTTAGTATTTTTTCTAAATAACAATAGGTATATTTAGATTTTTGAATATTAAAAAATACATACCCGTGAAATAATAGGTCACAAAAATTAGTCAAGAAACTTTTTTTAAAAAACAAGGAAAATTACGGAACAGAAGAGACATATTTTTTAGAGGGGCGATCGCCTAGGGCCCCAATTTTAGAGAGGCACCAATTTTTTTTTTTTACTTAGTAGTAGTATGTATATATTTAAAAAAAATTATTTAAAATTATATAAAAAATTTATTGTAAAAAATTAAACAAACAATATGATTAAATAAATTGTAGAATAAATTTAACTAATCACATTCACAATTTTGGAAAGTTGAACCCATGAACCGTCCAATTTTTTTTTTGGTATTGAGCACCGTCCAAATTTAATAGCTAACTGTTAGTATTTGAAAGTTTGAACAAATCGAGAGTCACACTTCTTATCAATCAATTCTCTTATAAAATGATCAGTCTGTTCGGTTGAAATCGCAAGTGTACGATCACGTCAAGTTATTGTTAAGATTTTCGGCAGTGTACCGAATCGCACAAGTAATAAAATGATAAGTAAAATCGTCTCCACAGGGATTGCGATTGATTATTTAATTCACCAAAGTTCGTAACAATTTTGAACGAGAACCAAATCTTGATGTTTGAATAACGAGAACAAAGTATTTGAAATTTAGTAAATAAAAAAACGACTATGGGTTGAATCCTCTTGTTTCCACTCTTATGCATTCAATCTACAACCAACGCAAGTTATTCCATACAAATTGAAGTTCGAATCAACTAAATTAGTTTAAGGATAATCCCTTGGCTCATAAACCCTTTACTCTAACTAAAACCCCTTATCCCTTAGGTGATTTATAGTTAGGTTAAGCATTAAGAATAGTGATCATAAGAACACATAATCACAAAGTTATATTCCTATACTCATCATGACTATGGCTAACAATCTCAGTTCAAGTCTTTCACCTAATTTCTCAATCATCATGAGAAACCCCAAATCGATTCAATAGCGGCCAAGTATCGAAAAACATTAAGCGCGGAGAATTGAAAGCTCAATTGAAATAAAACAAACTTGCTTTAATATAATAGAATTAACTACATAAGAGTTTCATCAAGATTCATCTAACCCTAGTCTAAAAAGCTTAGTTACTCATAGAGAAAGAAAAGCCAAACCAGAAATTCATGAGAGAATTAATGAAGAGATCGTTCCCAATCCTCTACCGTGCCTCCAAATAACAAAGTTCGAACCCTAGACAAGTCTCTAAAGTGTCTATTTATAGTCTAGGGTGAAAAGGAGTAAAAAAAACAAGTCCAAAACATGTAAAAACGTAAATTCTGCGTCCAGGGTGCTGTCGTAGCATGACCGTGGCGTGAGGCACGGCTAGGCCGTGCTTCAACACGGCCGTGCTTCCTGACATGGCTAGGCCGTGCTTCATGTTGTTTTGTATTTTTCACCTCTTTAACGTCCGAATTAGCTCAAGGTGTCTTCATGAAAGTTGAAGCTATGGATCTTAGCTTTCCAATGGCACCGGATTCATCTCATTTGGACAACTAAAACTCCAGATATGATTAAAACATTGAACAGGTGTCAGGCTAAGACAGCATTACATTATCAACTTGTAGTACAAATTACCCCAACTTATTCCAAGTGATTTTTATCCTTTTTCCTAGGACAAATACCTTCCTTTAAGCACAATTGAACCAAAACCAAGTGCATTATTCAAATCAAGCCAAATGCATAAATAACATGGATTAAAATGACTAAGATGCGATGTAAAACTAATACTAAACTATATGCTATTTCGAACGCATCAGTTATATTATAAAAGATTACTGTCTCTACTGGGAATAGTGAATGCTTACTGCTCTACTTAGATTAATTTGTTATTTAGACAAATGGTTTGAGGTGAACTTAAACAAGTATAAATACAAGTAGAAAATAACTTATCTAAAATATTTAAGAAAAAGATAAAAATAATAAAGTTATAAAAATACTAAGGCAATGAGTTCACTAATACCTATATTCATGCATTTATCCAATTCATAATACGAGTTAAAATTCTTCTTGATTATCAATCATCTATTCAAAAGCTATTAATACCCAATGATCATGCAATATTAACAGTATTCTTTCTAATTTATTACTCCGTTTGATCATGCAAAGTAATTAAATAGAAAGAGCATGAAGTGTCAATAGATTTATCAATTCAATGACTGATTGGAAATAAACACGCAATCATTGATCTGTCAGAGCATGCAGATTCAATTATCCCTAGAGTTTCGTTAACTAATTGAAGGTACGATCGCCACATAATTAATTAACTGTATAAAGAGTTACTAATTCTTATTAAAGTAATATTACCAGGAATAATTTAATCAAATGGACTTAAACACTCATATTATAAACTAATAATCACATATACAGTAAAAGATCCCTTATTATTATCTCAGTGACGGGATTAGTTACACAACATAATATAAGAAAACAACAAAATATGACCAGAAGATTATAGAGAAGAAGAGAATTGGGAGAGAATCAATCCCGAGGGCTCTCTAGACGTTTTGATCTAAGCTCCTTTTATAAGCATAGATTTTTCATTAAGCACGGTCATGCTTAGGTATGCACAGGTCGTGCTTCCTTGTTTTATCAGCGCCGCACCGCGTTCCACTGAAAGTTGTCACTGACATTTTAGTTAAGCACGGTCGTGCTTCATTATGGGGAGGTCGTCCTTCACTTTACAACCTGTTCTTAGCTGTACAAGCGAGTTTTTGCCGACTTTACATTTAAGCACGACCGTGCTTAGGTCATGGAGATGCCGTGCTTCACTGATGCAAGGAAAGACCATGCTTACAAGGCTGTGCTTAGTGCGCTGGGCCTATTTTAGGCCCAATTTCAAGCCCAAACTTGCATTTTTCAATCATATTGCTTATTTTTCCATTTTTGCACAAAGTAGAATAAAATAGAGTGAATTTTATATGATAATAATCAATAATTATTCCAAATCACACTCAAATATCCCAATAAAAATGATGCAATATTGGTGTTATCAATTCTCCCATACTTGAGCTCTGCTTGCCCTCAAGCAAAGAATTTGATTTATGAATCTAAAAAATTTTGATTAATAAAAGCTAACCAATTTTAAGGGGCAGAGCAAGTAAATTGAAAAGACAACTTCTTGAAGCATTTTGAGAGAGTAATATTCATTGATTGCATCATTTTGAAATTAAATCAACAAAGAATGAGTCACTCTCTTTCACACTCTCAAGTGTTTCAATGGGTAAAGGGAATTTCACACAATTTTTTTCATAAACAAAGTATTACCATAAACTTGACGATAGACCAAGACTCGACTAACGATTCATAGAAAATTTGAAATTAAGGGGTCTTTCATAATGTTGTAATGAGGCCAGGGGTAGAAATTCAAGATATGGAAATTCAAATATCCTATGGGCTATAATAATCAATCAAATTCGAGCAACTACTCTTTTGAATCAAAATGGTGCTTCAGATGTATAATCACTTTTAAACAGAGGACCAAATTTTTTTTTCACATTTTCCTTGTTATCACAGTTCCTCATTATAAAGATCTCTTTTTTTTTATAAGGAATAAGTCTCTGCCTTTATCACATTTCTAATGAATATATTTGTCACCAAAACCAAGCTGCTCCATTTTAATTAAAACAGTACCCGAATCTATCATTTTTTCATTCAAATAAGAGGGTATAGAATAAAAATTCTTTTTAAAGCTCAAAGTGGTCAACTAAGTGGCGAAATTTAATCACACAGTGTCGGAGGCTAGAAACAAATCCTAAGTGCCCCAATTATTTTCCAAAAATTCTATAAATTAGTTTCGCTTTGAATGGTTACATGTCAAGTTCTAGAACACAAAGCCAAATAAAAACAACTCTCATGAAGAATAAGGTTATAAAAAACTTGCAGCAGTGCGCAAACCCAAATCTGGCTCAAATCCTCACATTTAGAAGCTATTTCATGGAAAAAATTTCAATCAAAGGCTCATCTCTAATTTTCAGCTTTCAGAAATTTATATAATATCAAAAAGCATCAAAAGCTGTCAGAAAAAGTTCAATTTTTTCGCCCCAAAATTAGTAGTTTCAATTTCCTTTTCGAAATAGTAATAACCAAGTGTCAAGTGGTAAACTCCCCCTACACTTATTTCTAACATTATCCCCAATGCTAGCAATCTCAGCACCAGCACATAAAGAAAAAGATATAACAATAAAATCAAGTGTTAAAAGTAAAGAATGGAAAAGACTCCCCTGTAGAAAATTTCACGAGCATATTCTGGAGGGGTGCAGTAGGCAAATTTCTTCCCAAACTGACAGTTTGTCACAGATGAAGTAAGTGAAGAGTGAACTGTCGACAAAAACAAAAGGGTGAACATAAAATAAAATAAAATGAACTGAAATAATATAAACACAGGTTGCCTCATGCGAAGCGCTTTGTTTAACATCGTGAGCTTGACGGATTGCTTAGAAGTAGTCAACCAGGGGGTTCTCCAAGAGTGAATTTTGCATTTAGCGCATTCCCTCTTGGCCATTTCTTGACGATGTGGTTCAAGTTGCTTGACCTCTTTCTTTTCGGTGGTGGAGGATACTCATGGAAGGAAGCAATCTTTAATTTGCTATCCTCCACCTAATATGCTAGGATCCTGCATGTTAGTAATGTCTTTTAAAGGATCCTGCATTCTTAAGTCAACAAACTTATTAACAACCATCACCTTATTAATAAAATCACAAGAAATTAAAGGAGAATTATTAACAGCAACCACATCATCAATATAGTAACTAGAAATTGAAGGAGAGGGGTTAAAATTCAAAAATTGTGAAATATCCTCTTCCTTACCAGATTTAATAGTTACCTTTCCTTTGTGAATTTCAATGGCTGCCTCACCAATATTGACTACAAGAGTCTGTCCCAAAGTAATTGGGGTTTCCATCTCTTGCTCTTCATTAAGAACTGAGAGGTTTTTCTTGCTCTCCTCAAAATCACTCTCTTCTGTGAGAACTTCAATCTTTTCTAGGGATGGCTGTGAGTTATGCTTAGGCTCATCCTCAGTCTCAGACCAAGTGTCAGACCAAGTCTCAGACTCAGTCTCTTCAATTAACTTTTCATCATCCACAGAAATGATGATTTCATCTTTAGACTTTGGTTGATTAAGCATGGTCTCTCTTTTCCTTTGGATCATCAATTGCACCAAAATTGATGTTTGATGTTCTAAGGATTTTTGGCTTGCTACACAAGTGTTTACTGTCTTTGTAAGTCCCCAATCCTTTCATTCAATTGATTGAAGATGTTTTCCCTAGTGTCAAAGAATGGACAGTATTGACTTTCATGTCCTGCAAAATCACAACACTCACAAAGGAAAAGATAATCCATGATTTTTTAGGTAGATAAAAATAAAACAAGAATAAATTTAAAAAGTAAAAATTAAAATTAAAGGAAAGAAGAAATAATCTAGCCTTCCAACCAAGAGGCACTAAGTAATAATATATAAAAATCCAGCCTTCCAACCTGGAGGCACTAAGTAATAATATATAAAAATTTAGCTTTCCAACCAGGAGGCACTATAATAAGTAAAAGAAATTAATAATATAAGATAGAAAATCTAGCCTTCCATGTAGGAGGCAATAAAAGAAGATAAAATGAATAATTACAAAAAACATATAAATTAACAATTAATCATTTCGACCAATACCATTAACAATTCCCTGACAACGGCGCCAAAAACTTGTTCGGTTGAAATCGCAAGTGTACGATCACATCAAGTTATAGTATAAAAGATTATCATCTCCACAGAGAATAGTGAATGATTACTGCTCTACTTAGATTAATTTGTTATTTAGACAAATGGTTCGAGGTGAACTTAAACAACAAGTATAAATACAAGTAGAAAATAACTTATCTAAAATATTTAAGAAAGAGATAAAAATAATAAAGTTATAAAAATACTAAGGTAATGAGTTCATTAATACTTATATTCATGCATTTATCTAATTCATAATACGAGTTAAAATCCTTCTTGATTATTGATCATTTATTCAAAAACTATTAATACCCAAGGATCATGTAATATTAACAGTCTTCTTTCTAATTTATTACTCTGTTTGATCGTACAAAGTAATTAAATAGAAAGAGCATGAAGTGTCAATAGATTTATCAATTCAATGACTGACTGGAAATGAACACGCAATCCTTGATCCGACAGAGCATGCAGATTCAATTATCCCTAGAGTTCCGTTAACTAATTGAAGGTACGATCGCCACACAATTAATTAACTGTATAAAGAGTAACTAATTCTTATTAAAGTTGTATTACCAGGAATAATTTAATCAAAACGATTTAAACATTCATATTATAAACTAATAATCACAAATACAATAAAAGATCCCTCGTTACCTCAGTGACGGGATTAGCTACACAACATAATATAAGAAAACAACAAAATAAGACTAGAAGATTACAGAGAAGAAGAGAATTGGGAGAGAATCAATCCCGGGGGCTCCCTAAATGTTCTGATCGAAGCTCCTTTTATAGGCACAGATTTTTCATTAAGCACGACCGTGCTTAGGTATGCACAGGCCGTGGTTCCTTGTTTTATCAGCACCGCACCGCGTTTCACTGAAAGCTGTCACTGACTTTTTGGTTAAGCACGACCGTGCTTCATTATGGGGAGGTCGTGCTTCACTTTACAGCCTGTTCTTATCTGTATAAACGCGTTTCTGCCGACTTTACATTTAAGCATGGCAGTGCTGGGCCTATTTTAGGCCCAATTTCAAGCCCAAACTTGCATTTTTCAATCATATTGCTTATTTTTTCATTTCTGCACAAAGTAGAATAAAAGAGAGTAAATTTTATATGATAACAATCAATAATTATTCCAAATCACGCTCAAATATCTCATAAAAATGGTGCAATATTGGTGTTATCACGTTCGCATTTCTTATATCAAGTATCAACACAATTCTCTAATCTTTATGCTTTGATTTCTATTGAAAATGACTTTTTTAAAAATCTTGATTAAGAATGTTTTATCGATAATTTTGCAACAAAAAATATAAGAAAAAACTAAGGAACCGCCTTGGTTATTATGGCCACTCCTATATCAGTTTTGAAAAGCGTAGGCTTTTAACCTCAATCATTATGTCTGGGGGTAAATACAATTTCGGTTCATATGGCCTTTTAGTCTATGCTTTTCAAAATCAACACTCAACCCCATATGTTTGGTTAACATAAGTAAAATGACATAATAAACAACATAATAAATTGAATTGAAATACGTCATTCGTGTTTTATGAAAGTTCTTTTTTTTTCCCGAGCAATTATAAAAGTTCATTTAACATCAGTTGATTCTGTTACTGCTTTATATTATGTTATCATCATTATTAATAGGAGCAGAAAAGACTTTTCTTCCATTAGGTTTGAAAGCTTTTTAAAAAGATTGGATCTTTTTATCTTCTCTTAAAACATAATAATACTATAATTTGAAAGAGGAAAGACATTAAAGTTCTCTCAATTGTTTGGAGGATGATGATATGGTGTCTAGGTCAATAATTAAGTCCTGTCCTACAAAAATATTATTAATTTGTTAATCTTTTTCCTTAAGAAGGTGCGCGTTCCAGTGAGATTATATGTCAATTCTAAACTATAACGATTTAATTTTTTAGGGAAAAAAATAGCAATATATTAATGGTGTTTGAAAAGAATAATTGGAATTGGAACACCAAAATGCGTAATTAAATGGCTTTAAAAGGTTGCTACGAGTTAACATTCAGGAGTCTATTTCTCATTATGACTCCAATAGCATTTTCATAGTGAGTTAGAAAAAAGACCACAGAGCAAAACCCTTTTCATAATTTTTGAAATCTGATTTCCAGCGGTTAAATTTTACACGCATTTACACAGTCAGACAATCTGAATTGTTTAATCTTAATTAGACGGTACACGTTTTAAAATTGAATTTTGTATCTCATTTTTTCAACTCGAAATGTGCGTTGTTCAATTATGATCGGACAGTCCAGATCATCTGACTGCGTGAATGCGTAAAAATTTTGAGGAGTCCATTTCTCATTATGACTCCAACAGCATTTTCATACTATATGTTTGATTCCGCGTTGAAATTATGGTAGACACCCAACCACCATAGAAGCTACACTCTAAAGCTTCGTCTTGACGCGCAGTAGAGGCAAACAAACATAAACATAGTGAGTTAGTAAAAAGACCACAGAGTAAAATCCTTTTCATAGTTTTTAAAATCTGATTTCCAGGCAGTCAAACTTTAACACATTCACACAATCAGACGATCTAAACCATTTAAACTTAATCAAACGGTACACGATTCAAAATTGAATTTTGTATCTCATTTACTCGACTCGAAACGTGCGTTGTTCAAATAAGATCGGATGATCCTAATCATCCGACTGTGTGAATAAATGAAAAAATCAATAATTAAGTTCGCACGATCCAAATCGTCGGATTGTAGAATGCGTGAAAATTTTGACAGGAGGAATTCAAATCCATAGTTTTTGAAGTCAAATCACGTATTCATACCACATGTGAGTGACTCCATGTTGTGTGTTAGAGAGCTGTCCATCAATACTTGAATAATGTATGATTGGTTGTTGTCCTATGCTACAAGTTTTTCAAACATTTCCTAGTTTGGAACAGCTATTATATTCTAGGGCAAAATGCAGAGCAAGGGCACTAAGATTTAACCTGCCTAACACGTATATGATTCGTAGTCAACTACAGCTATTTTATATACCTTTTGGCAAAAAACCAAAATAGTGATTGGTATGACTAATCAACCAAAACTTGAACATGGTGCAACTCATGTTCTGCTGGAAGAGGGGTGTAGGGCTAACAGGATTTGAACGTCCTGTTAGAATTAAGGGAGAATCATATATTAGTAGTTTCCAATTAATTTTTTTATTCTTTGTTTAGTTACTCAAATATCAGATATTTACATAAAATATATTGTTTTTTTTAAATTTTAAGTTGTATTGTACCACATAATGATTGTGTGGTACAATATATAAATATTTTTAAAAATTTTTTGTTCTTCAAAATACTATTTATTTAACAATTTATTCATTTTTATAAAATTTCATTTTTTCGAGTAAGATTTCTGTTCACTATTTTTTATTAACCATTGAGTTGTGTGATTTCATTTTATTCATTGCTGAATTTTAGAGAGCACAGAAGTGCGTGAGGGGGAGGGGGAGATTGTTAGATTTTCTCGTAAACCCTCCTTTTTATTTGTTTTTAATCATTTCATTTAAATAATGTTATCATTAACAAGATAACTGTAATATAATTATAAATTTAAAACATAGGCAAATAACTTTATTATCCTTCATATGATAGCAAAAGAACAAACATTTGTGAAATTTAAAAGGTGCCATAAGTGGCTCAACAATCAAGGTAAAACAACTTTCAGACGCATAATAAAGAAATCCACATAAGTGGATTCCTGTTTATTACAAAATATATTATATTCCCATACATAGAAGCAGAAAAATGTTAACCATGCTCTGATAGTGCATCACTCTCCAATTCCTACTTCCAAGTCTCAAC
Organism: Calophaca sinica; assembly: GCA_037113605.1. Lineage (NCBI taxonomy): Eukaryota > Viridiplantae > Streptophyta > Magnoliopsida > Fabales > Fabaceae > Calophaca > Calophaca sinica. The sequence goes on along the minus strand of CM073732.1, from coordinate 92,622,453 downwards.
CAATCCTGCAAAAGATGCATCAACAAAACATAAATAAATAAAAAAACAAAGAAATCATTAATTTGATAGTTGGTTAAAATAAAAACCAAAGTTTTAAATCGCGGTCGCGGTAACGGTCACGTCGCGATTCTTGATGTCGCAGAGATTTACGGTCAAATACAGCCCTTAATCGTGGCCCCGTTGCCGTTGCAGAGACCACAATAACCTTATTGTCGTGGCCCAAATCGTGGCCGCGAACCTTGATTTAAAACCTTGATAAAAACCATATATAATTGGTAAAGAACAAAATATATATGAAACATTTATAATTGTTACTTGGAACAATCTGCATTTGGGGAGATACTAATGGGGACAGTTATTCCACAATTGCCTGGAAGAGACTGAGCCAATTGTGAGTTTATTTTGACACTCTTGGTAGAGGACTTGATGCAGTTGCAAGCAGCTTTTTTATCTTCTGAGGCTGATGCAGCAGAAGCAAGAGCTTTAGCTCCAGAGCAACATGCAGCTGGTGGTTGTCCACTTCCACTAACCAAATAGCTCACACAAGGTCTCAAGTCCTTAATCACATCACTGCATGAAATTGCAGCCTCTGAAGTTGAGGCAAAAAGGATTAGAAACATAAAAGCAACAAATGCAATTGAAGATTTCATTGTTACTTAAATTTAGGAGATGAAGTTGGTCTGGAGTGACATTTTGTTATTTTTCACCATTTATAGGAGTTTTGAAAGGAAGCTAAAATCTGCAAGTAAAGTTAGTTTTTGATTAATTGGGTGAATGTGGTGTACTGCAAGAAAGAGGCATTTTTCTTGGTTAGGTGGAAGTAGTGAAGAAGGGTTTATTCAGTTTCAACAAGTAAAACAAGCATGTGCAAGTTCATTGGAGCAAAATGTTATTTTTCTTTTAAATTTTCCATTCCTCTAAGAATTTGATCACTTAACCTGTCCAAAAGAAAACTATTAATTGTAATGGAAGTAAACTTTATTAATGGTGTCACTCTTGCAAAATTTTCTGCTATTAGTGACACCTGTTGTATTGAGGAACAAAAGCATGTGCAAGGTAACACTGGATTATGAGCTGGCTCTAAAATCAGTTCTAATGGGAAGCAGTAATAATAGGCCCCTCAATTGGATATCTCAACCATACGTTGTATAATATCCATATTATATTCATTGGCTTTAGAGGGTCTTGCTATCACAATATGTGAGGCGGCGTAATTATAGTGTCTGAATTTGTCAAATTTCAAAAATATTTTTTAGTGTGTCTTTTATTAATAATTTTAAAGAACGTACTTAAGGGTTAAACTAACTAATAAAAGACATATTCGATAACTAAACTGATTAAAAAAAAACACATTTAAAAATATTTTTATAATTTTAATACATTTAAAAAGTATAGTAACTGCGTCTCACACGTTTACGAACGAAAATGACAAACACCGATGTTAGCTATTGCATTTGATAGATACGTTTGCTCGGCTGTCCACCACTTCCGTAACTACTTTCATCATTTTGCCTTGATTGAAACCTGTGAATTTTTGTTTTTTTGGGGGAAAAAAACATCGGCTAGGACAAGACTATTTTTAAAGTAGACAAGGTATATAGATGCATCATTAAATTTCAGTGGATTAATTAAATAAAAGATGAATAGACAAACTTATTTTGAAAGAATTTAATTTTTTTCCCTCATTTTTTCTTATATATATATATTGTGACATACGTATCACTATGCACGATTTGATCTTTGATGTTCAAATAGTCTCGAGCATTATCATAAACAGCGACGTGGTTGACTTTTTCACGTTGTTATGAAAACTGGACCGGGCGACCGACTCGACCGGTTGAACTTAGAACCGGTCATATGTCCGGTCCATATAATTAAAACTGACAAAATGAGCCGGTCGACCCAAAAAAGCATGGGACTTGAGCAGCAAAAACAAGCCTGTTTTGCAACCCAGACCGAGAAAGCCTGAACCCATACCGAGCTAGCCCGGTTGGGCTTCGGGCGGGTCGTGAGCCCACATTTATTTTAATTAAAAAATAAAAAATACTAATTATTAATCAAGCAATGCTGACAAGAGTGTAACGTAACGTAAGTGAGAAAAAAAAAACCTTTCATTAATCAATTCTCATACGCGGCCAAAATTAAAAACAAAAAAATAATTAAAAGGATAAACCCATTCATTCATTAATTAAAAACAGAAAAAAAAGCTTATTATAAATTCTGAACCAATTAGTCTGATTTTTATTATTAACTAGTGTAGTTACCCGTGCTCACACGAGTTAGCTGTATGAGTTGTAAATATATTCAACATGCAAGAATAAATTTGAAGTTTTTTTTTTAAAAAAATTATTAGCAGATTTAAATTTTTTCAAAAACTATTATAGATAATTCATTACGAAGTAGAGAATATATGTATTCATACATGTACTCTAATTTTAAAATATAACAAATAAAATAGAAAATATCGATTCTATTTTTGTTTATATTTAGAGATGATTTTTCAACTATGAGTTTCAATAAAAAGAAAATATAAAGCACACAATTGACAATTGAATGATTTAATTAAATTATTATAAAATAAATTCAAAATAAGATACATGAAAAAGAGATAATTAATTATCTATGTTGGTCTTGTCAAAAAAATTATCTATGTTGGACAACAAATCAATTCTAGAATAAATTATGGTTTTTCTCGTGTATAATATTGAAACTTTAAAAAAGAAAAAATAAAAATACATATTAATTTAGCATTTATTATACTTTTGTCAAAAAAAAGTATTTATTATACTTAGACATAAACAATGATATGAATGTTGGAATGCTAGAAATATTCATATTTCAAAGGAATGCCAGAAACTTTTAAATTTTAATAATATGTAACAGATAAAATATACAAATTAAGAAAAATATAAAAATTAAATTTAATATTATATAGTTATGATTTTTAAATTAAATACTATGATGTACATAGTAAAATTAATCATTCATGAAAAGTTATAAAATTAAAAGTAACCAAATTTGTATGGCAAAATAATGATAAATAGTATTTATCATAAAAAGTAATGATGAATAATTACCAATAATTGATATAATTAATAAACAAAAACAGATATGTCATTTAAGGAAATATATTAATGATTTATACTGCAAAATTATTGTTTGACATGAGGTGATAATGATTATTATAATTAAAACAATAACTAAAAAAAATTTGAAATTGACTTAGGCAAAAAAATTAATGATTCTTATGTGACAACATGACTTAGATAATATTTTGATTGAACAGAAAAGATCTTGATATGATAATTAATTAATTGATATGCTTTAATTTATTACATTTTAATCTTAAATTTGATTTAATTCAAATTTGATTAAATGATAAATGTCCAGATATGAACATTAATTGATTGATATGTCTTAATTAACAAAATATCATGAATTAAAATAAAAAAAATATTTTGTATTTTGGCGAAAAAATAATGAATGTGGAGCTGCCACATGACATGAGCCTACGTGACAAAACTCAATTTTATATAATATAATAGATTGTTGGAACTGTCACCCCACTACAACAGATAGTTAAAAAAATGCGCCATCTTATATAACGTTACATAATAAAAGCGCTGCTTAAAAAATATGGAAGGCTTTAAACATCTCTTCCTAGAGAAAGCGCAGATTAAAACTTTTAAATAGACGGCGTTTATTTGAGAAAACGCTGTCAAAGAGGCACCTTGGACATAGACAGCGCTTTCCCGGGAAAGTGTTGTCTATGTGTGTTACATAACCAGCGCTTATTCATAAAAGCGCTGTTTATATTAGTGATATAAACAGTGCGTATTCAAGAAAACGTTGTCTATTTCGATTTTATAATACTCAAACATAACATCTAGCTTTCATTCCCTTGTTCTCTCGCGTGCAAAACACAGTACCATTGCTATTCCCTCTTCCTCGCCGTCTTCAACCACTGACCACCGCCGTCTCAGCTACCTCTCTTCGATTTCTGTACGTCGTGTCTTCATCTTCAACCACGGTACCACCGCCGTCGCAGCTCTCTCTCCTTCATTGTCCCTCTCTGAAACCTCGTACGACTCTCATTGTCCCTCGCACGCGAAGATGACCTTCGCCGCCTAGCCCCTCTTCCTTGTGCTTCGTCCTCCTTTCCACCGTCGCCCCTCGTCCTCGTTCCTCTTCCAGTTGTGAAGCTCTGAAACCACGTACACTAAAGCTCGACCAATCCTCTTCCTCGTTCCTCTGCTAGAGAGAACTTAAATCAGGGTATTTTCTGTTTTTTTTTTGTGTTGTTGTTTTTGGACTTGCATATTGTTAGGAAAAAGGGTTTTGTGCACTAAGCCATCTCCATGACAAAATCTGCTATTTTTGTTGTTATTTATTGCATATAGTCTTTTGTGTTTGAATTATCAATGATGCCTTACATTCGTAGTTTGTCCTAATCTTATTTATAGAATAATACTAGTTTGCATAAACCAAGCCAAACTTGTCCCAAATTTTTTATACAATTATCCCCTTTGTCCTAATCTTATTTATAGGTAGTTAGTAGGGTATTAAGGTTGTTGAAACCTCAATCATGCAGCAACCAAAATTAGAGTGAAGGTAAGGTACCAATAGTTCATGTTATGGTTCCCTAGGTTGGTTCAACTAGTAAAATTTCTATTAATTCACTTTCTTTTTTACAGTGATTGGATTGGATTGGATATATTCACTTTTCAACATGTTATGGATATATTCCTTGTTTATTTGTGGAATTTGATTGAATTGGATATATTTTGGATTGTCTATATTTTAGGGGAGACTCTACCAAAATTTTGTTAAAAGTTGAAACTTTGAAGTGTCTTATGGTTGATTGGATTATATTAGCTATTAACATGTATATAGATTGCGGATAGCTAGATGGCTTCTCCCGAACATGAAATTGATGCTCATGATCATAGTGATGCTGCGACGGCCCAAACTGTGAAGCGTCGTCCCCGAGGTAAGACTGTCAAGAAGAATCTCATCCGAAGTAGGAGTAGAGGACAGAGACCGGTGGTAAGTTACTTACTAATTAATTAATATAATTAGTTGTTTATTTCTATTTATTATCTAATGTTGTACACTTAATTTGTATAGGTTAAATGGAATCTTAAAGGTCAACCCGTAGGCAAAAGTGGCACAGAGTTGGTTAATTTCATTGGATGTCAAGTGCGGCAGACTTTTCCAATTACTTTTAGTAATTGGAAGGAGAAAAATAATTCAGTCTTGGATCGATTGAAAGAGGAGCTTTGGTTCGAGATACAGGTATGTACAATCAGTTGTATTTTTTAAATGACTACGTAAATATACTTACCCTACTATTTTGTACTTGTTAATATATTTGCAGAAAACATTTGATGTTAATGACACACATAAGGACATTATACTTAAGATTGGCGAAAGTTCTCTTCGAAATTTTCGAACATGGTTGTCCAATAATTGGCTGGGAGATGAAGATGGCAATGTTAGAAATGAGCCTCCACCTGATTATGAATCAGTCATAGGAGTGGATGCACGGAGAGAATTTGTAACAAAACACACCGAAGACCCTGAATTTTTGGTATACTTATATATGTCCCTACTTGTATACTTGTATATGTCTATACTTTTATACTTATATGTTTGTTCCTAAGCACATTTATATGTCTATATAGAGAACAAGTAACGCAAATCGGCAGAGAGCATCAAATCCTCCTTACCCATACAGAGGAGGGGCTAAAGGGTATCCCCACATTGAGGAAGATTTGGTATGCAGAGTAACTCTAAATTATATGTAACCCTAAACCCTAAACCTAATTAACACTGATTAATTTCAATTTCTTTGTTAATATGTATAGATGAAGGTGGCTGGAGAAGATGTAACAACATCATCACTTGATCGCCATTACTTGTGGATAAAAGCTCGCCGCAACAGGGATGGTGTGATTGTGGACCCCCACTATGGAAATTGTTGATAAAATTGTAAGTATGATAGATTAATTAACATTTTCATTTGCAATTTTCTTATGATAGTGATAATATTTAACAATCTTTGTTAATAATATTTGTGTGTCTCAGGATGAACTATCAGAACAGTCTGTGACACAGGGGGTGTAACAGACATCCTTATGTCGATCAGAGAGTATTCTGGTCGTGTAAGGAGCGTGGGATTTGGTGTTTCTCAAAAGAAAATTTTTGGTAAACCAAAGCGCGCTAGAAAAGATGAAAATGAAGAGTTGAAAAAGATGGTAGCCCATCTCTTTTGGGAGGTCCATGATTTGAAAAGTAAAATGACTTAGGATAAGGGACCAGTAGAGATGGATCAGTACCTTAGCGCCAGAGAACCGGTAGAGATGGATCAGCACCTTAGCGCCAGAGATAGTTGTACTCTTAGGTCTCACAAGGTAAATTAAATTACTTCAAAAACTTGTTTGGTAGATTAAGTATTTGTGAATTGCATTATTGTGGATCTTGATTAATTAAGGAACCGATGGAGGTAATGGAACCGGAACCGGTGGAGGAACACGAGCCTACTTTACCATGGATAGATGCCCTCTTAAGTCATCTGAGGTAATTGAGCATTATAAATTGTTCTCGTTACTTGTACGTATTGCATCATTGATTTATCATGCCTAATATTTTGTTTATTAATTCATGGTTTAGGGCATCGTAGAGTATTCCTTGTTGGTGCTTGGCTCATCTCGACCGGTTGGTAAGGGCATTTCTTACACCGGTTTAAGTGTTAAGTTGCACAATTGTCCATTACCTCCCGATTGTGTGAAAGTCAGAGTTGACGTTGCTTACAAGGCGGAAGCACCATTGCCAATTCCACTTGAGGACGTAGGTGTCAATAAGGTGGGAGAGGCAATAGGTACTTTTGTGGCATGGCCGCAACAACTTGTAAGAGTAAGTGACGTGTTATTTTTTAATAAATTAACATGATTCATAATCATATATTTATTAAATTACATGGTCACTAACTTTTTATCTTTACTGAAATTAATGCAAAATATTTAGGTACCCATACAATCCAAACCCAAGGACAATGTTAAGAGTAAGGGAAAGCAGCAAACAGTTGGGTCAATTACATCCTCAGCAAAGAATCAGGGAAACTCTCAATCTTCCCCTTCCACATCTCCTGCTACAACATTTTTTATGTTTCTTCAAGCCCATGCTAATGCTACTCTGGTTGATGGAGCAACCCTGATTGTAAATATTCCTCCAGAAGTTTTGGGGCATACAGAAGATTACCCCTTGTGTCTTGGTGCCAAGGATGAGCTGTCTGAAATTTTTACTTGTGGCGCTTGGATCAGTCAGGTTTCTATTATTGTATATATGAGGTACTACATTTAAATTTAAATTATACGTGTTTTTTCATTGTTTCACCTAAATTAATATTGAAGTTATTATTAATTCATTAATTTATATACGTTTAATTTAAGGTACTTGTATTATGAGATACTGATCCCAGAAGGACGGGCTCAGAGGTTAGTGTTCTTGTGCCCAGAGAGCACAGATTTGTCATTTGAGCAGAGACTTGTCATGGATAAAACATATATATCTAAACGCTTGGCACTAGGAAACCCTGAGTCTGAAACATTTTTCTGTCACCGTGTAACGTAGGGTGAGTCATTTAATTTAATCTCACACACACACACACACACACACACACACACACACACACACACACACACACACACACACACACATATATATATATATATATATATATATTAATTTTTGTGAAATTTGATGACTTGCTGTCGTACCCTAATTTTGTCCGGCCTCTTTCTTTTAATTTATTTTTTCTTATTAAAATTAGCAGTAGTAATATTAAATAAATAAATAAATAAATAAACAAATAAAAATAATATTTTTGGTCTCATAGAATGAATAAAGAAAATAAAAAAATAAGGCAAAAGATCATCTTCCATCCCTTTCCTTTTCAGAAAGCATATTTTGGAGAATCAATCAAATCTCCCTTTCTTAATCTCAAACCAAATCACACCAAAATCCCCCTTTTTTCGATAATATGTCTCAGATTTATGAAGATTCGGTTGAGAGGAAAACATGGACATCCAGAACCAAATCAGGGAGTGATTCTATTCTATTTTTCTTCATTTATTTCCTTTTATTCCCAGTTTATTTTGATCCTGATCTTTCTTTATTTCTGTAACAGATTCGAAGAATGCTATAAAAGCCTCTCAAAGACGAGAAAAAGAGGGGAGCGAACCGAGGAGAGTTTTTGGGATCTGAAAAGAGTCACCAAGAGAGCGTTCTGGATCTCAAAAAAAAAATGGAAGTTGATTTTTGAATATGAGGAGAGACAGAAGCGAGAGCAAGGCCGCTGCTGAGATCTTTGTGAGGCCACAAAAGAAAAACAAACACTCTTAGTTTTAGGTGGATTTAATTTTTTGTTACCCTGTAAATTTCTGGGTCTTGAGTTGTTCGCCCAGGTTTCATCTTCTTCTCTTATTTCTTTTTTTTTTTGAAGAAATATAATATAATAGATTAAGGCTAACAATCTGAATTGCTATTACAGATCAAAAAAGAAAAAGAGAGATCTGAAAATATAAACTTTTTTTTTCTTTTCTAGAGTTTCAGTTTCTTCTCTATGTAATTCCGATCTGGTTGCTGAGATAACTATAACCAGGTTTTTATCTTTCTTTTTTTTTCATTCGCTCCAAGTTGCTACCATTCCTATTTCTGTACGATTGTGTATGTAAAAGATTGAATCTTGAGATCTAATACATCATTATCTTCATTATCTTTGCTTCTTTCTGATTTTGTATTTTATTTTTAATTTTTTTTATTGTTGTTGTATGATAGGGTTAATTTTGTTTTTTTTTACATAGTTTTATTCAAAATCTATATATTTTTCTAAATTCTACGCCAATATTTTCTCTTCAGTAAAAGTGGTAAATAAAAAAAGGTTATTTCTTTTGATTCTTGTAAACTTGTGTTTTTTACCTATTATTGTTATTGTTATTAAATTTTGTGGCAAAAATGCTTCCTTTTATTTCTTAATGAATTATAGGAGAAAGAGTATTTAACATGAGTATTTAAATTAGTCACTATAATTACTATAACTAATAAAGAAAGTTCGATTTTTTTTCTTATAAAGGAGACATTTTTAAATCTGATTCAAATTAACAATTTTGGCATTAGATCGATTATTTAGCTTTAAGGTAAAATAAAGGTTAATCTTCCTCATTTATGATCTGTTTGTAGAAAGCTTAGACTCATGCTTTTTCTTTATGAAATAATTCTTGATAAGGCAAACATGTTTTTTAAAACAATTAAAGGTACCATTTTTATGGGCGTTTTAGGGGTGCTAATATCTTCCCTATGCGTAACCAACTCCCAAGCTCAAAATCTGGTTCAAAGACCTTCTTTTTTTTCATTAAATTCAAAAATATTCAAAAAATAGGTTTTCCAATGTTTCCTATAAAAATAAAATATTGGTGGCGGCTGCATTTAATTTTTAGGGTGGTTGTCACACTTGCTAATTAGGATTTCCTTAATCAACTTTTTTATAGGCAACATTGGGTATTGTTAGTAATCAATCTCAATGCAAACACGGTGTATTATTTAGATTCATTGCAAAAGAATTTGAGCAGCCGTAGAAAAATAAAGGATACGTACAACCAGTAAGAATCTAATATATAATAGTGTTAAATTGTGCTTATTTTGAGTTTTGTGTGCTATGAATTTTGAATTTTGATGATTCAAAATTAATGATGATGTTTGTTTTCTCACTCAGGGCTCTACAAATTCTTCGACGACTTGATGGAAGTTCCTGGCCGTCTCGAATTTCCAAATCACCCACCACATTTAACTGGATAACTCTAAAGGTATTTATCAAAATACTTATACATTTATTTAATTTTAAAAATTAAATCTATATTGATTTAATATTTTTAATTTTATAGTGCCCCAAACAACTAAACAACATCGATTGTGTGCTATATTGATTTAATATTTTTAATTTTATAGTGTCCCAAATGAGGTCTGCGATTTGTTCTACTTTAATACTCTTATATTTCACAATTCTTCCAATTTAATTCTAATATGAGTTATTTTTCATTTAGCATTACTTTCCCGACTATAATTACGAGTCATACTCTGATTCTCAAATTCATGAATGTTATACCCCAATTTTGTCCGCTTATATTTTCATTTTTTTTTTGTTTTGTCGTGGCGAAATGGGAGGTCGCGTCTGAAATGAGGTCGCGTCTTGGCTGTGGAGAGGTCGTATGACGAGGGGATATCAGATGTCGAAATGGGCCATTTTTAGCCCAATTGCAGTTCATTACAAGCGTTATTAAAAAAAAACCTAAAATTCAAAACTAAAAATCAAAGTCAGATTTCCACACTTCACCCTTCACAAAGTCATCTGCATATCTTCACCAAAGTCCTCTGCATATCTCCTCAGCCACTCTACAAACTATGTCTTACAGCTATATGTCCCCCATATGCCTCTTGCTTTTTCTTCATCTGCCAACCAAGTTTGACAAACAATGCAATTTAATCAAAAAAAGGAGGAGCACCGTTGTTAAAGTCACGGCTGATTGCAATTTTTTTTCAAACCATTGATATCATCTCAGACTTTGCACATGTTACCATCTCCTCAGCATCATTTTAGCACACACTTAGCATACAAGTTGCAGTCTCAAGTTGACAAACTGAACCTTTTTTTTTATAAATAGTAGAGCAAGAAGAGATAACAGGGGGGAGGACGGAAGAAAAATTGCACTTAATTTCAGAATTGGATATCTCATTCTTGGTACCAATTATACACAATAATTTGAGAGAAAATTGAGAGAAAAAAGAGAAGAACTAAAAAAAACGCAGAAGAAGCAAACAGAAGAAAGAAGAAGCAGAAGAAAAAAAGGTTTCTCTTCTTCCTCCTTCACCTTCCCCTTGTTCCTCCTTTCTCTCCCCACGATCTCCCCCCTCCAGCTCGCTTGGCGGCCATGGTCGAGAGCTGGCGCGGCTGCCAAGACTCCACCTCCAAGGAGGACGATCCTCCCTCAGATCCCAACCTCAGGGTTCCCTCCTCTTCTTCTCCTTCTCGACCACTCTCTCTCTCTCTCTCTCTCTCTTTCTCTCTTTCCCTCCTTCACTCTCGCCTCTTCTTCTTTTTCTTACAAAGAATACACAGATCTTTTCTTTCCTTTTGTTTTGTGTTGGTGTGTGTGTGTGTTTAGGTTTAATTCCCCCTTATTTCATGTTCTGCTCCTTTTTATTTTTATTTTTATTTTTTCTTTTCACACCTGTTCCTTTTTATTTATGCCCTCTCTAAAAAAAAAAAATAATTGGTACCAAGAATGAGGTATCCGTCGCACTCCTTTTGCTTTTCTTTATTTTATTTTTGCATCCTCGTTAATTGTTAGAAACTTCCAGATTTTTAGTTGTTATGTTTTTAAACTATTGATGAAACGTTGGGCTTGGCCCACTTTTTTTTTTTCTTCCCCCATCTGCTTATCTTGTTTTTGATGTAGTTATTACTTGTTATTTTTGTTGTCTTGACTAATTTTAAATAATAAATATTAGTAGTGGTAACACTAAATCTACTTTTGGTTTAGCCACTACGCGAATATTTTTTTTAAAATCTCCAAAACTTAAAAATCGATGACTACTCCAAATCTTCTTTTGGTTTGGTCATCATCAAATCTTGATAAAAAAAATCTAATAATAATTAGTAGTGACAACACTAAATCCACTTTCGGTTTAGTCATTACGCAAACTTTTTTCGATCTAGAAAACCCTAAAATCAATGACCACTCCAAATCCTCTTTTGGTTTGGTCATTACACAAATCTTAAATAAAAAAAATCTTAAAATATTAGTAGTGATTACGCCAAATCCACTTTTGGTTTGGTCACTACGCAAACCATAAAAATTAAAAAATTTATTAAAATCAACCAACACACAATCATTTTCTACCCAAGAACTACGTAGCCTTTGATTTCTCCATTGCACCCGGAGATACGTAGGAGCAGGAGCCCACTCTCGCAGCGCAAAAATAAACAACTTTTATTAAACCCCTTTTTTATTATTTTATCATTGTAAATTTTTGTCTATTCTTTTTTTTAATAAGAGGGAAATAAATATTTTTTTAGAAGTTAATATAAATTTTGCACAATTAATTAGAGGTAACCTTTTTCGAAAGGATGTTGTAGGGTGCTAATACCTTCCCTACGCATAATCGACTCCCGAACCCAAATTAATATGGTCTCAAGGACCATTTTCCTTAATAGGGTTTTTCCAATATTTTTCCCTAATAAATAAATCATTGGTGGCGGCTCCATTAAACTCGAATAAAATCCCTCCGGATTTTTCGGTCGCTACAGCTGGCGACTCCAATGGGGACTTTTTTTTTTTAGAGAGTCAAGCCTAAATAACTGATTGTGCTAAATAATTAACTTCAATTTTTTATTTATTTTTTTTAAATTCCCCTTATTTTTTTTTGTAAATAATTATTTATTATTTATTTGTTTGATGTAAATTTGTGAATATTTGTTGTGAATGTTATGCATATATTGAACCTTAGGTTAGAAGACCATATTTTGTATATTTCATTTGTTTTGCAGCTTGGGTAATTTTAGGTTGCCTCCATCACACACCTCACTTACACACCTTTTACACACACTTATGAGTGGGACCCTATACCGGGCCGAGTGCAGCTTAGGGAGTGAGAGGTTGTTAGTGATAGTCACTTCGAATCTACTTTCGATTTGGGTAGCATGAGAACCTCATCTAGAGTGCGATCAGTGGGTGCCCACACGTAGGATCTTCTTCCTATTGGTGGTCACATCCCGTAATGGTACTTGGCTCTAGAGACCTTTGGTGAGGAAGTTATTAGTACCACCTGTGAAAGTCCTCACATATCGGATTATTTATAGGCCCTTAGAAGTAGAAATCCTCTGATTTAGGGTAATTTTATTTAGGACACAACGAGGTGGTCTATTTTTCCAGTTGACCTTTCTTTCTTTAAAAAAAAATTCGAGCAGCATAGGCATTCCATCATTTACAATATTTCAAAAAATAGGCATATCACATTTTTTTTTGTCCATTTCATTAATAATTTCATTAGTCTGCACGCCCATGCATTCTTTAATAATCAACATGATACAGTTTGATATTAGTGAACTTTAGCATTTTGCATCCATCCTCATTTCATTTAATTTCTGGGTAGGCTCGCCAAGGAATCGTACGGAAGAGCTAGATTTGATCGGCAAAATAACATGAGATCAAGTAGTAAAGCAGTTTCAAAAAAAAAACTCATATGTGCCAAAACAATGAGGCTTACGGTTCCCTGGCACAAATAAATAGATCCATGCATCCACATCCATTCATTCATTTTTCTTTTCTTACATACTCATATCATTTTTTTAAATCGCCAGAAAATAATCAAACAAACTGATTCCTCGACACCCTTATCGAACTCGCTCTCAATCAAAGATCATGGATGACCAAGAGATGAAAGAGGACGTCAACCAGATGAAGGAACAGATGAGCAAAGTTTTGGAGCTTCTGCAGTCTCTAAACAAAGACAAGGCTGCAGATGGGGTATCTCCAGCAGTGAATGATGAAAGTCAAGCGACACCTTCGCACCCACCTGGCTTCGGTCCTATGCAGTTGCAATATGGTCTCAATACTCAAGGGATGATGGTACCTTTGCAATTTACCCGCAGGGTCCTACACAGTCACCAGTTAACAACCCTCAGAATCAAGTACCACAATTCCCACTTTACGGACTCCCGCCTGGTTACACGCCACCTATGGCCAATGATGACACTGCGAACCATAACCCTCAAGGCCCACAGGCACAACAGTTCCCACTATTTGGTCTCCCGCCTGCTACACACCGCCAAAGCTAACAATAACTCTGCGGAATCGATTCCCAAGCACTTGTTGTGCAAGATGTGGCTCAAGGATCCGGCTCCGGTACTGAAACCATACCAGTTCAAAGCTCAACTCCTGGCTTCATGACATACACCTATCTACCTGGTTATGCACCGTACCATCTCGGGAATACTCAAGGAGTCAGTACGCCCGTAGTACCCCCCGTGGTAAATCCCCGACCATTTGGTTACCCCTATTATATTCAAGGAAATCCATTGAATCTCCAAACTAACCGCATTGCCTGGTCTCCAGCTATAGGGGGACCCAATCTGAGCGTCCCAGTTGGGAATCAGTGGTCTGATACGAAGTTGTAAATCCTCGAAGATAGGCTAAGAGCTGTAGAAGGAGTAAGTTATCTCGATTCAAGTATCGCTTCAGATCTTTGTCTCGTACCGGATGTGGTTGTACCGCCAAAGTTCAAGGTGCCAGACTTTGACAAGTATAAAGGGACAACTTGCCCGAAAAGTCACTTGACCATGTACTGTAGGAAGATGGCGTCCTATGCACATGATGACAAACTTCTGATTCATTTCTTCCAGGATAGTTTAACAGGGGCAGCGTCGAGTTGGTATACACACCTTGAGCGATCTCACATTCGCTGTTGGAAAGATTTGGCGGATGCCTTCTTGAAGCAGTATAAGTATAACATTGATATGGCTCTTGATAGAATGCAGTTGCAAAACATGGCAAAAAGAGACAATGAGACCTTCAAGGAATATGCCCAACGATGGAGAGGATCGCGACCCAAGTGGAACCGCCTCGATTGAAAAAGAAATGGTGGCCATGTTCATGGATACTCTTCAATCACCCTTCTACGACAAAATGATCTAAGTGTATCATCAAACTTTTCAGATATGGTCATCGTAGGGAAAGAGTTGAAGGAGGAATGAGGAATGGAAAGATTGACCAAAGTTTTCTTTGAAACCAAGTAATATTAAGAGACTCCCTACAAACTTCTTGAAGAAGAAGGAAGGAAACTAATGTCTTGTGATGACGAGCCTGGGAGGACAAGCACAAGGAAAACCACCCCAAAACTTGACCAATTTCTCACATCATTTTCTATACCCCTACTACCCACCTCCATACATCGCCGCCTCTCATAATCCTAGCCCCCGGCCAAACCAACCAATGATGCCCTTTCGACCACCTTCCCCCATCCAAACACAAGCACAACTAGTTGCTCCCACCCAACCAAACCAAAACCAGAAACAACCAAATGACCAAGAAAAGAAAGCAGTCCAATTTGATCCTATTCCCATGACCTATACAGATTTGTTCCAGCACCTCATCAGCAATTCCTTGGTCTCTCCACGCTCAATGAAACCACTCCAACCTCCCTTCCCAAGAGGATATGACCCAAATGCCAAGTGTGAGTTTCATGCAGGGGCAATAGGTCACACAACTGAAAATTGCAAGGCTTTGAAGTACGTGGTTCAGGATCTGATCAATGCCAAATGGTTGAGTTTTAAGGAGGATGGTCCTAATGTGGGTAATAATCCCCTTCCAAGTCATGGGGGTTCAACAGTTAATGTCATTACTGAGGAGTTTGGGGATCAACCCCTAATAGTTAAATCGGAAGGCGGGGAACTAAATGGTGAGAATGTCCTTATCTGCAACATCACGCAAAGCTTCCAGAGCACAGGGATGTTGAAATCAAACAAGATAGCAACTGTCAAAGATGATCGCAGTGCAGAAAATGACAATGTCAACCTTGTCCACCCTTGCTCGCCGAATGAAGAACTTGGAAATTGGGAGATCGTTGAGTTTCCCGTGATTTTTGGTGCAAAATAATTTTTGTAATGCAAATCCTATTGCTCTGCCTAAGGCTTTAGGATAATTTGTTGTCAAAATGGCGCATATGTTTCATTTCAGTATCTTTATCAATAAAATGCATTTTGAATTTTCCAATCATTTCCCTTTTCCTTTTTTTCATCTTTTCCATTCCCTCCCATCTTTTTTCGTTTTTTCCATTTCGTCAGTTTTAACTAATGCAGATCAAAAAACTTTGTCTTTGGGAAATATGATGTCAGTGACTCATACTTTGACTACCCCATGAGGACAATTGGGAAACACCTTCTGAACTGATGAGATTGATGGTACGAGAAGCAAAAGTGATTTAATCCACGAGGAAGAACTTGAAATAATCAATTTGAGTACTGAAAGTGACAAAAAGGGAGTTAATAAAAAATAGAAAGAAAAAGGTAAAGCAAATTCGCAATTTGCCAAAAATTATTTTTTGTGAAAATTTGAGCAATAAGATTTTGAGATGAAGTTTGGCCATTTTTCTCTATCCCAAAAAATAAAAAATATATACATCCCTTGCTACCCCTTTTGAGCCTAAAAAAAAATTTTCTTTTAAATACCCTGAACAAGGATTACTCATCCAATGGAGACTAGCACAATAATCTATTCAATTTAAATGCATTAAAAAAAAAAAAAAAGCGCAAAACAAAACACGCTTGCAAGAATAAAAAAAATCAATAAAAATGCCAAAGCAAGAAAAGACAATTGTGCTAGCAACCATCAAAATGCATCTTTGCACTAAAAATCCTTGTTGAAAAGAAAATACCTCAAACACTTTTTGAGCCTCAAATATCCTTTCTTTTGTGGCCCTTCAACCCCCGCCACGTTACAACCATAATAAAGTCCATTCCGATCAAAATCAAATTGCTCATATTTTCTCAAAACTTGATTTTTGGAAGAGGAAATCCAAATAAACTCCTTGTTGCGCTTGCTTTACCAAAAATGTGGAATCTGATCCGCCGCCATGGTCTGCCAAATAAGATCATCATTGATAATGGAACTAAGTTAAATAACAAGATGATGAAGAAGTTGTGTGACGACTTCAAGATCCAACATCATAATTCCTCACCATACCGCCCAAAGATGAATGGGGCAGTTGAGGTTGCAAACAAGAACATCAAGAACATCAAGAAGATTGTCCAAAAGATGGTGGTAACATTTAGAGACTGGCACGAAATGCTCCCTTTCGCCTTGCACGGTTATCGGACTTCGGTTCGCACCTCAACAGGGGCAACCCCTTTCTCGCTGGTGTATGGAATGGAAGCAGTGCTTCCCATTGAAGTCGAGATCCCCTCGTTAAGGGTATTGATGGAGACAAAACTAGAAGAGGCAGAATGGGTTCAGGCTCATTTGGATCAATTGAATCTCATTGAAGAAAAGAGTGATGGCCTTATGTCATGGGCAACTATATCAGCACAGGATGAAGAGGGCTTACGAAAAGAAAGTTCGCCCTCGGGAATTCCAAGAAGGAGACCTTGTACTCAAGAAGATTTTGCTCATCCAAAAGGATTCTCGTGGAAAATGGACTCCAAATTATGAAGGTCCGTATGTTGTGAAAAAGCTTTTCTGGAGGAGCCTTAATCCTCACAAGGATGGACGGTGAAGATCTCCGCCTCGATGAAACTCGATGCGGCCAAAAAATATTATGCCTAAAAAAAAACATATAAAAACCAAGCAAAAGTGAGCTCGCTAGGTTGAAAACCTGAAAGGGCGACCTAGGCAAAAATTAGAGCGACCCGTTGGATTGAAAACTTGAAAGAGCAATCCAAGCAAAAGTTAGGTCTGAAATCGGACATTGAAGAAGGCCGACGCATCAAGGGCTCTTATCCAGAAGGCGATTCTATATATTTTCGTAGAGTAATGAGTAATCAAAGTTATGGATATGGGAAAGTGGCATTTGTTCCTACAAAGACACAAACTATAAAATATCTGTTTAGTTATTGTCTTTCTTTGTTTTTCTTCTTCTGCATTTTACTTGATGTATCTTCAAGTCCGTCTAACTTCAGTCCTTGTACCCATGACTCTTTTTTTGAATACCAAACACCTCCGTTCTCGTATTTCAAAATGTTGTTTTATGATAATAGACACTGAATTGTGAAGCATGTGATGATATGGGAAAGCATTACATTTATTATATACATCTTAAGAATCACGAGGACACGCCAAATCTCAACAAATAAGATTCAAAAGGGCAAAGGGATTACCTTTAAAAAGTAACTAGCGCAAAGATCGATAACTCGCGCTCCTCGGTCGAAGGCATAGCATGACTAAATCCGATGAATCTCAGTCCGTCCCATATCTTTAAGCACTAGAGATCATACGGGACGAGGAATCAGTAAAAATAATAATCGCATTGCATACATGCATCACATACCATATATCCGTACATCATCTTCATATCACCACCTTTTAACCGTTTTGTTACACCTGGTCCGTGCACCAAAATTTGATCCTTCATTCTCGTTTACAAACAATGCGCCTAGCATTGGTCCTTTATTTTGCTTTCTAAGCGACACACCAAGTATCGCTCACTCTTTATTGCTTTTCGATCACCGCGTCAGTACCCGACCTGGCGGTGACCCTACTTTATAGTTTTCTGATAAATGCGCCGAGCATCACCCCTTTTTATTGCTTTAAGATTACCTCGTCAGTACCCGACCTGGCGGTAGTCCCTCATTACTGCTTTTTGACCAACATATCAGTTCCGGACCTGATGTTGATCCTTCTTTATTGCTTTCCATCGACGCGTCAATACCCTACTTGGCGTCGAACCTTCCGATCACCATGTCAGTACCCGACCTGGCAGAGATCCTTCTTTATAGTTTTTTTGATAAACGCGCCAAGCGTTAATCCCTCATTATTGCTTTTCGATCACCGCGTCAGTACCCGACCTGGCGGAGATCCTTCTTTATAGTTTTTTTTGATAAACGCGCGGCGTTAATCCTCATTATTGCTTTCGATCACCGCGTCGATGCGACCTGGAGATCATTCTTTATAGTTTTTGATAAACGCGCATGGCGTTAATCCTCATTATTGCTTTCCGATCACCGTCGATTGCGACCTGGCGGAGATCCTTCTTTATTGCTTTCCATCGACGTCAATACCCTACTTGGCGTCGAACCTTCCGATCACCATGTCGATTCGACCCGGAGATCCTTATTTATAGTTTTTTGATAAACGCGCCAGCGTTAATCCTCATTATTGCTTTCCGATCACCGTCGAGACCCGACCTGGCGGAGATCCTTCTTTATAGTTTTACGATAAACGCGCGGCGTTAATCCCTCTTTATCACTTTTAGATTACCTCGTCGATGCGACCTGGCCGTATTCCTTCCTTATCACTTTCCGATTAAACGCATCAAGCGTTGATCCTCATTGTCATTCCTCACGTCAAGTTCAAGACAAAATTAGTGTATTTATCTTTAGCTCTATTTTATGACAAAAATATAACAACCATTGTTGTTTGCATTTTCTAATAAAATATAACTAAAAAGGGGCAGCTGTTATACCCCAATTTTGTCCACTTATATTTTCATTTTTTTGTTTTAGCTACACAAAGTGGGGAGGTCGCACATCGAGCCGAGGTCGCGTCTTGAGTCAGGAGAGGTCGTATGACGAGCCGGGATATCGTATCTTGCCGGGCCATTTTTAGCCCAATTGCAGTTCATTACAAGCGTTATTAACAAAAAAAACCTAAAATTCAAAACTAAAAATCAAAGTCAGATTTCCACACTTCACCCTTCACAAAGTCATCTGCATATCTTCACCAAAGTCCTCTGCATATCTCCTCAGCCACTCTACAAACTATGTCTTACAGCTATATGTCCCCCATATGCCTCTTGCTTTTTCTTCATCTGCCAACCAAGTTTGACAAACAATGCAATTTAATCAAAAAAAGGAGGAGCACCGTTGTTAAAGTCACGGCTGATTGCAATTTTTTTCAAACCATTGATATCATCTCAGACTTTGCACATGTTACCATCTCCTCAGCATCATTTTAGCACACACTTAGCATACAAGTTGCAGTCTCAAGTTGACAAACTGAACCTTTTTTTTTATAAATAGTAGAGCAAGAAGAGATAACAGAGGGGGGGACGGAAGAAAAATTGCACTTAATTTCAGAATTGGATATCTCATTCTTGGTACCAATTATACACAATAATTTGAGAGAAAATTGAGAGAAAAAAGAGAAGAACTAAAAAAAAACGCAGAAGAAGCAAACAGAAGAAAGAAGAAGCAGAAGAAAAAAAGGTTTCTCTTCTTCCTCCTTCACCTTCCCCTTGTTCCTCCTTTCTCTCCCCACGATCTCCCCCCTCCCGGCTCACAAGACGGCCATATGGTCAGATGCACGGCAAGGCCACAAGACTCCACCTCCAAGGAGGACGATCCTCCCTCAGATCCCAACCTCGGGGTTCCTCCTCTTCTTCTCCTTCTCGACCACTCTCTCTCTCTCTCTCTCTCTTTCCCTCCTTCACTCTCGCCTCTTCTTTTTCTTACACAAGAATACAGATCTTTTCTTTCCTTTTGTTTTGTGTTGGTGTGTGTGTGTGTTTAGGTTTAATTCCCCCCCCCTTATTTCATGTTCTGCTCCTTTTTATTTTTATTTTTATTTTTATTTTTTCTTTTCACACCCCTGTTCCTTTTTATTTATGCCCCCTCTCTAAAAAAAAATAATTGGTACCAAGAATGAGGTATCCGTCGCACTCCCTTTTGCTTTTCTTTATTTTATTTTTGCATCCCTGTTAATTGTTAGAAACTTCCTGATTTTTAGTTGTTATGTTTTTTTTAAACTATTGATGAAACGTTGGGCTTGGCCCACTTTTTTTTTTTCTTCCCCCATCTGCTTATCTTGTTTTTGATGTAGTTATTACTTGTTATTTTTGTTGTCTTGACTAATTTTAAATAATAAATATTAGTAGTGGTAACACTAAATCTACTTTTGGTTTAGCCACTACGCGAATATTTTTTTAAAATCTCCAAAACTTAAAAATCGATGACTACTCCAAATCTTCCTTTGGTTTGGTCATCATCAAATCTTGATTAAAAAAATCTAATAATAATTAGTAGTGACAACACTAAATCCACTTTCGGTTTAGTCATTACGCAAACTTTTTTCGATCTAGAAAACCCTAAAATCAATGACCACTCCAAATCCTCTTTTGGTTTCGTCATTACACAAATCTTAAATAAAAAAAATCTTAAAATATTAGTAGTGATTACGCCAAATCCACTTTTGGTTTGGTCACTACGCAAACCATAAAAATTAAAAAATTTATTAAAATCAACCAACACACAATCATTTTCTACCCAAGAACTACGTAGCCTTTGATTTCTCCACTGCACCCGGAGATACGTAGGAGCAGGAGCCCACTCCTGTCAAGCGCAAAAATAAACAACTTTTATTAAACCCCTTTTTTATTATTTCATCATTGTAAATTTTTGTCTATTCTTTTTTTTTTAATAAGAGGGAAATAAATATTTTTTTAGAAGTTAATATAAATTTTGCACAATTAATTAGAGGTAACCTTTTTCGAAAGGATGTTGTAGGGTGCTAATACCTTCCCTACGCATAATCGACTCCCGAACCCAAATTAATATGGTCTCAAGGACCATTTTCCTTAATAGGGTTTTTCCAATATTTTTCCCTAATAAATAAATCATTGGTGGCGGCTCCATTAAACTCGAATAAAATCCCTCCGGATTTTTCGGTCGCTACAATGAATTAAAGGAAGAGTGGTGCTCCTACTTGGCAAGAAAGTTTGTTTTAAATGTATGAAGGTAATAAATCAAATTACTTGAAAGTCTTTTTTTGTAGATTAAGTATTTTTGAATTGGTTACTTCAAAGACTTGTTTGGTAGCGAATTGCATACTAGGTAGACTTGTATAGTGACTTGTGCTGGCTGGTATATGAAAATTTTTGTTATTACAAGTATTAGATAAATTTTGGAATGTCCATATTTTAGGGAAAACTCTGCCAAAATTTTGTTAGAATTGGTTGATATTTTATGTGTGTGATGGTATTTTGTGTGT
Organism: Calophaca sinica; assembly: GCA_037113605.1. Lineage (NCBI taxonomy): Eukaryota > Viridiplantae > Streptophyta > Magnoliopsida > Fabales > Fabaceae > Calophaca > Calophaca sinica. The sequence continues at coordinate 92,600,701 of CM073732.1, read as the reverse complement.
GTATGTGTGTGTGTGATATTTGTTGGTATTTTCTGTATGTCTGTGTATGATGGTATTTTATATATGTGTGATTAGTTCCTTTCTTGTGAATTTGATGCAGCAATTGGATCAGCTAAAAAAAAAAGCAAAATAGACAACGCTTCTTTGAAAAAGTGTTGTCTATATTTGATTATAGCCAGTATTTTTTCAAAGAAGCGCTGTCTATTTCAAAAATTCTCAGCGCTCCTCAAACGCTGTCCTTTCGAATCACAATCACCAGCAGATGATTAGGCAGCAGTTTTAAGCACTGGCGAAGGCCAACTTTAAGCGCTGTTTATGTCGTTTTCTGTTGTAGTGCCCGTGTGTCTCTTTTTAAGATTGGGAAAAGTAGATACATGCATTTGAATTGAAATAATTTTTGTCCCAAATAGAACAATGGGTAAATATTTTTTTGGTAAAAAAAAAATAAGCGCTTTGTGTAATTCGGGCCGGCCTGAAAAGCCCGCAGGCCACATAGGGCCAGGCTTGGGCAGTTATTTTTCAGCCCATATTTTATTCGGGTATTTTAGCCTGGCCCAATAAAGCCCTATGTGGGCCGAGTAGCCCGTTTTCCCAGCTCTACATACAACACACAAAACCGCCAGAGCAAAGAACCAGCGACAATGGCTAGGAACCGGTCAAACCAGCACAAAAACGGTGTTATTTTCTATTTTTACGATTTTTTTTGTATTTTTTTTGAACTATAAAATTGCATTGTTTAGCAAAATAAAGGTCCAATAACAAGTAATAAATATTCATATTCATGAATTTTTCTTATTTAGCATTTTATTATTTCTTTTTTATTTTTCAAAATATATAACATGATCGATTTATGTTCATTTATAATTTATTTTATCATTTTTTTTAATATTTATATTGATATACTACTTAATAAATTTATAATATTAAAAATATTTTATTATTTATCCTCGGTTCGACCATGAAATATTATTAAAATGAAATAACATTGCTTAAATTCATAACATTGCCTTTTTTTTAAAATGAAATATTTACAATATAAAGTATTTGTTTCTGTGTACTAATGATCTTTGAATTCAAGTTCAGTATCTTTCGGGATGCATTACCGGAGATGGATAGAGGTAAGACCAATGTTTTAAAAATAAGATCGGAAATCAAATCGATAAGACCTTCGGGTCATGATTTAATTGGTTCATTCGGTTCAACCACAGTTAAACCAGATGACTAATAAGTAAATAAATAAATAAATAAATAAAGTTTAAATTTGGGGGGAAAAATAAATAAAAAAATAAAAAAATCATTTCAAACGGTTTAACCCGGTTCAATTAGTGGTTTAAAACGGTGCAACTGAAATTCAGTCCGGTTCAACCCAGTTCTGGGTGGTTTAACCAGATTGCAGTTTAAATGGGGTTGAATAGACCAGTTCGGTCTAGTTTTTAAAATATTTTGAAATAGCTCAAGGAGAGAATGTTCAAATTATGTTTTTGGCCGTTAGTTATTCACCTTTTTGGCTCTATTTATATGTAATGAAATTTGTACTCGGAAGAGGAAAGTACAAGTGAAACCCAGTTATTGTTAAGCTTTGTTACGGGAGACCACAATTGAAGCCTATAAAGTATAAAGTTTGGGTGAACGGAAAATGAAATATAGAATCAAATTACAACACTTTCCCAAAAACAAATGAAAAATTCTTTTCTACCTCTACTGGAACTGATTTAGCCTAATATATCACCCAAATGATAATACTATATAATAAGATGAGATTTTTTTTATATATAGAAATGCCTTTTGTAGTAGTTCCTCCCTTAACTACTACAGAAATATAAACTTTATATAGGGATTACGAACAGAATGACTACTTAAAAAGTCATAACTAAATACATCAAGGCTATAGTTAGCGATTTCGGGACAGAGCCACTATCCAAATTTTCATTATTGCAATGGTTTCTTAGTGGACTGCTATGCACTAATTAAGCTGTAAAGAGATTTCACCAAAAAAAAAGCTGTTAAGAGTCTTGGTGTCAGTTTCGTAAGTAGTGATTTCTATTGCCAAGTAGATCGACAAAATTTGATAGTAGTTAAGAACTGCTGACAAATCTCACATTGGTCAAAGGTTTCACTCTCGAACCACACTACCATTGTGGTACACAAAGTAGTGGTTTGTTTTTAGAACCGCTACTCTAAATAGCACAAGTAATTTCAATCCCCATGTTAAAACATTGATAATAAATCAAACAATGAAAAGAGAATGGGAAGAGGAGATTTTCAGGCAAGAATTTGTACTAATTTGTGCTTAAACTCAAGAGCAATGTCCTGTCCCATCACCAATGGGGATTGGGTCTAGCGGAAGGGGCTAGTCTCCCACAATGTGGCGAACCAAGGTTCGAATCCCTGTTGGGAGAGGTTCCCACATTTAATGTCCGACGCGCCTCGAACAGGATTGCATCCGTTGGAGGAGAACTGTGGGAAACCAAAAAAATGTCCAGTCCCATCCTTCATTATGGAAGGAATTTCTTTTAGGTTATCTTCTTGTGTGTATTCTCTTCTTCCTCTTCAAGCAATAGCAAGTATTCTAAATGTCTTCAGTTTTACAATAAATAAGTATTTATTCTTCAAGCTTTACACAACTTTACGAAGAAATAAAACTTTTCTACTAACTCATTATAGTTAGGATAAAGATATAGAAAGCACAAATGTTTTGAAAATACCCCTCTAGGAGAGAATAAAGAATATATGTGCTTGAAAAACTCAGAGCTTTGTTCTCCTGCTCTCCTCCTCCTCATCATCTTTAAAATCTTCTTCAAATCTAATATGAACTAATATTATTTTTTCGGAATTAGTTTGGTCAAAAAATAACTTTTTGGAATCAGTAATTTTTAAAATCTAATATGAACTGCTAGATTTTTAATATCTACACATTCATAAAATTTGTCAAAATACTTTAAGAATCTTAATTGCTCATTTAAGTAGAATCTTTGTTATAACCAAAATTTTAGGGCTAAAATGTATCAACTATCTTGGTTCGAACACTCATGCATCGCATGGTTACTCAAGGAATGCATGAAATTGGAGGTCATGATTACCTCTATAATAGACACATACTCCCCAACAATGTGAATGTTTCTATTCATTTTGCGACAGTGGGCGATACACCTATGTCAATACCGAAATAAATTTATATTATCACTAAAGTGAATAATAATTGTTGCTAAAAATAAATAATAGTGTAATAGAAGTCTTTATTCATCTGTAATGATACTGAATGGGCTACTGTTTAATTGATTATACAGACAGAATCGGCTCTCAGTGTATAAAGTTAGGATGAATAGCAACCTTTACAACTTGCAGAATATAGAAGTAGGAATAAGAAGAATAGAGTCTGAGTAAGATAAGTGAACTCGGGAAAGAGGAAAATCAGAATCTAGAGGGAAGATTTACATCACACCTTCCCTTATTCTCTCATCTCTCTCTTATACGCCTCATTATTCTCATAAAAATCCTTCCACCTGGAGTTAGTTACCGACACCCTCTTACCCTTTCTTAATCCCTTAATTCTTGGATCAATAAAAAAACTCTCTCCTAGCTGTCCATTGTGCGTGCCTATTCCAATGATTGGCACCCTTACATTACCCACCTCTTTAACATTGTCCTCAAGGTTGAAATTAGGATAAGTCAATTATATCTGAGCCTTGTCCTCCCAAATTGCAACAGAATTAGGCAAATTGATCCATTTAATCAAAACATGTGGCACAGGGACATTGCCTTTGAGAATAGTCATGTGTTGTAAGATTGCTTCTGGCTGCATAATTGGACAATATTCCGAAGTAGTCAATGGTAGAGGCATATAAGGATCAGCAGCAGACCCTTTAAATAATTTCAATTGGGAAACATGATAAACCGGATGAACTTTTGTCTCTGGAGGTAACTGTAATTTACAAGCCACTGCTTCTATTTTGGCAATGATTGGAAAGGGACCAAAGTACCTCATGCCGAGCTTTTGATGTTTTCTTAGAGCAATTGAGGATTGCACTGGGACATTATCACCCACAGTTAACTCCACATGCTTCCTTCTTTTGTTTGCTTGAATCTCATAATCTGTTGGGCTCTTAGCAAGTTGTTCTTCATTTGAAACAATATCTCATCTCTGCTGCTCAACTATGCTTGCAAGTAAGGGGATCTTCTGAACTAGCATAATACCTAGTCAAATTAGAAGGTTCTCTAACATATAAAGCTTTGAAAGGAGTCATGCCTGCACATATGTGGTAAGAAGTGTTATACCAATATTCATCCCAAGGTAAAGCTTTAAACCACTTCTTAGGATTGTGAAGAGTCAATCATCTTAAATACATTTTAAGGAACTTGTTTAAAGGCTCAGATTGACCATAGGATTGGGGACGGTAAGCAGAGCTCATGGCCAGTGTTGTCCCTTGAAGTTGGAATAAATGTTGCCAAAATTTGCAGGTAAAAATCTTATCTCGGTGAGAAATAATGGACTTAGGCATGCCTTGAAGCTTTACAATGTGAGTCATGAAAATCTCAGCTACACTCTTGCTGTCATAATCAGATTTAAGGGCAAAAAATGACCATAATTAGTCACTGTATCCACAACTGCCATAATAACAGTAAAACCAAAAGACAAGGGTAAACATGTGATAAAATCGAGAGCTATACCCTCCCACACTTGAGTAGGGATAGGAAAGGGATGTAAAAGACCAGCATGCAATGTATTTGGAGCCTTTGTCTATTGGCACACTGAACAATGTTGGATGAATTGCCTAATATCTTCCTTCATCTTTACCTAATAGAATTGAGAAACAATTCTGACCATAGTTCTAGCCGCTCTAGGATGCCCACCAATAGGAGATGCATGATATTCCAACAACACTTGTTGAATTAATGGACTATGTTAAGGTATAACAACCCATCCCTGCTAGTATACTGAGGCTTCGGGCATGCCTGAGCTACACATTGCTTGACAATCTCAGCTAAGTGAGCATTATTTTGAATTTCCCTCTTTAGGTCAGTCAAAAATTGATGTTGACGTTCAGACCAAGCCATTAAAAATACCCTAGAAAGGGCATCAGCACCACGGTTTAGAACAAGATTTTATAGCATGTTGAAGTACCTTATTCATCAAGCACTAAAAAGTGGCTGGTTCAGTTGTAAGACCAAAGGGCATGACAAGCCATTCACAGTGGCCTTGGTGTGTTATAAAGGCTGTTTTGTGTCTACCCTCAAGTTTCATGAGAATTTGATGGTAACTCGACCTTAAGTCTAATTTAGAAAAATATTTGGCACCATATAGCTCATCTAATAGTTCATCAACTGTTGGCATAGAAAAACTATCTTTGATAGTCAAAGCATTTAAAGTCCTATAGTCTATACAAAATCTCCAAGTGCCATCCTTAATTTTGACTAAAAGAATAGGTGAAGAAAAAGGACTAGTACTAGGTTGGATAATACCTTGCTCAAGCATTTCCTTTACCACACTACAACAAAAATCGCTTTAGGCAACGCCTAAAAACCGTGGCTGGAAGCAGAAAAACCGTGGCCGAAACCTTAGGCCACGGTTCAGCCACGGTTTTTCGTGCGTGGAGTAGGTGGCCGTTGCCAATTCGAATAGGCCACGGTTTTTTCACTTTAGCCCACGGGACATAAAAACCGTTGCCTGAATTATGGAAAAGGCCACGGTTTTTGTAAGCCGTTTTGAGGCCACGGTTTTCGTGTTCTGTTTAAGCCACGTTTCGATAACCGTGGCCTATACGTTTAAGCCACGGTTTTTGTGAGCCGTTTTGAGGCCACGGTTTTTGTGTTCTTTTTACGCCACGCTTCAATAACCGTGGCCTATATGTTTAAGCCACAGTTGTATTAGCCAATTTGCGACCACGGTTTTTGTGCTCTGTTTACACCACGCTTCAATAACCGTGGCCTATATGTTTAAGCCACTGTTTTATGATCCAATTTGCGACCACGGTTTTTGTGTTATATTAACGCAACGTCTAAATAACCACAGTTTTTAAGCAATACTTTTTTTCCAACTACGAGAGATTATTTAAACCATGATTTTTTATTAAGATTGTATAAAAAATCATAATTTTAAGCTTAAAAGTTATTTTTAGTTATATATATATATCACCATTATTTAACGGTAATAAAAAATATTAGACAATATTTTTCAATAATTTTTAGTTTATACATAATACTAACGAAGGATAAACAAATTAGCAAATGTAAGTTATATCATTTTATCATGTCAATTGTCATAACTCAAAAAAAAACATAGATTCTTAAATTGAATCCAAAATATAAACTACTAGGTGTCTTCTCTAATTAAAAAAAATCCAAAAAATAGTCTTTCATACTTGTAACATATTTAAATCCAAAATGTAGTCTTCCCTACTAATACCAACATCACTCTTCAAAATCTTCAAAATCACCTTCAAGATCATCTTCGTTTCCAACCTGAAATATGAAAACAGTACGAAAATTACATATCCATTACTTTTCATGAACATTATAAACATAATAAATAGTCTAGCTTTTATTCATCAATGCATGGATATCAATCTTGTCACAGTATTTAGTTGGTGCTATAGAGGTGGATAATATTCATATTCAATAGAACCAGTGCTCAATTCTACCCCTAAAAAAATAATGTAACTACAGTCCAATCTCCTTTTTTTTTTGCCTGACCCACTGCCATTAAAACAATAAAAACAGTGGATAAACATAAAAAGGAGCTGTACCTGTCCCTCAGTTGCCCAATTACATTCTTCAGCTGAAATAGTAGGGAGCAGACCAATTAGTTAGTATATGTCTATAAAATTAGCCTCCACATGTGATTTACAAATCACATGATATTAGCAATTAATTGGTGCAGTTGGCCGAGACATAATTTTGGCAGATAATCCGCACATCTTACAATTTCAAAACAACAGTAATATGTCATATTTGTACAATTTTTTTTAACCTTGCATCAAGGTAAAACAATGCTGTACCAAAAAAAGTAAAACAACTAATGAAAGAGTTTATTGCTAATTGAAGAGTTTGGTCCTTACTAATCCTGAGGTTGAACATAACCGCATAATTCTAGCAATACTATATTCTAATAAAAACTTGAGAACCAGGGTCCATTCCCAATTCACTTCCAATGCCAACAACAGTAGGCTTTCTTCTTATTGGTTTAGTGCTGACGTGAGATTTAAAAACTAATGGAGGTATAATTATTAAGAAAAATATAAGAGTATAAAAAGACAGTGAGAAATTCCTTAGTAAAATTGGTCACAGTTATAATTTCCTTTAGACCAGCAGTGGCCTATTTTCATCTATCTTGAAAGAGTGTGCTATATGTGCTCTTTAGGGAGAGATTTCCAAGTCAGCAAGTACCTGAGGATTCACCATGGCCATGTGTCGATCACAATTCTATCAAGAAGTGAATATGCCTCTGCATGCTGACACCCTTTATTCATGTTATTAAACTTACTGCAATCAATTCTCAAAACAACTTAATTAACAAAACTAATATTAATCTAAATGAGAATTTGTGTGATTTGACTTAAGAAGATAAGCTATCTCCAGTCACTATTCTCAGATTGTTTTTTATAAGGGACTACTTCTGCAAATAATAGTCATCATTCTGCTACCCTTTAATATGTTCTCACCCTCCTGCTGGTACTCAAACACATAAAAAGTGGCTTGCACTGCAAAGAAAGAAAATAAAAAAATAATTTACAATGAGTAAAATTATACTGAAAAGGTGTCAGATTTTTCATGATTATGCTGCCTTGCACTTCCAGGTTCAAACCCTAATCATATTTAAGCATTTTTTTTCATCAGGTAACAAGTCTTACAGCTTTTCCTTCCTTAGATCTTCAGCAGCAGTGGCAGCAATTTTCAACTCAGAATAGATGTCCCAGTGGTAATGAATATAGTTTCGTTTGGTAACATCTGGCATAGATGTCCACTTGTTCGAGTTATACAACTTGAAACAATCAATTGCAAAACAGGAGCATATCATAAAGAAAAGAATATATACTATATTTTGAGTCATAAGAGAAACATAAGAGAAACAAACACATGAACACACGTTCATAGTGAAACCATATAAATCTATATTTTGAGTTAAAAAGGAAAAAGAAATCCAAAAGCATGAGCACCTCCATGAAGTAGAAATAAAACATTATTCTAATAAAATACGAAATTTTTGCTTGCATTTGAATCTTCCAGATGAATGCCGTGGAAATCAATCATTTACTTTATTCTTACCAATTCAAAATAAGATAAGGAAAATTTTCATTTCAGGAAGCATAGAAAGACATAAAAGCAAATAATAAGTTTATCCCAACAATTTCAAACTAGTCACTTCAAATGTTAACAATATATCAGATGGGCAATACTGAGAATGGATACTGAAAAGAATACATAAGGACCGTCATGCAAGGATCACAGAGCTAGAAACTTGTGAACCAGTTCTCTTGGTAATTTATTCAAAATGAAAAAGCAGGTAAGAGAAATTACTTGACAAAATGACAAAGAAGACAATAAAGAATATTGATTGTGCATGTGAAGACGGCATCCCACGGTCCGATTTCAAGGTTGAAGGTTATTCCTGGTTCAGTATACGTTTGAGCAAAATAGAAAGCAAAGCATTCAAAATAGTGTGTTTCACAGGACCAATCACCTAATGGTTAGCTAGCCATTTAAATAATTACTAGAAACTACCAAGCAATTTTCTTCTTTAATCAAAAAGAAAATGGCACAAAAGTACAAAAAGACAATATGCTTTAGCCACTGCATAAACAAAAACATCTATGAATGAAGGCTCAACCAAGATGAAATAGATGTACTAACAAATAAAGGAAACCACTGATCAGTCACAAAGGACATCAACAACAGAAAGCCAAATAGAAAGTATTAGTTCTCAAATGTGATTTTTCAAGCCAAGCACTCAACATGAAACCAAATGAAGATAGCAGACCTTGGTGATTAAATATATCATAATTGGGAGTGTGTCATGTTTTAGGGTCAATTGGTTTCCCCTTCAGTGGATCAATATAACTACCAAATTGAAGTTCAATCATTTCAGTCAAGCACAAAACCAACCATATCAGAGATCACATCATAAATACACAAAAAAAGGAGGTGCATGCTTTAGCCACATGTATGTGAAAAATTAAAAAGAAAACAAGAAGTATGGAGAAAATACTTGCATATATTAAGCATTGAACCAGTAAGATAAAAGACATTTAAGATTGAGCGAGTAGGACTACATATTGCACAGTATCAACCAAGTGATCGATTTGATAGCTTATAATAAAAGAGCAAGGTAAGCATTTGCATATTGGAACCCAATACATACCGGTCCATCAAGGTACTGATATCCAGCAAGCTCAAGCTCCTTCAAGATGCCATATTCTCCAATGACAAAAACCTAAATCATGCTCATCTATCAGTCTTAGTCTTCATACATTGATTTGAGGAATAGTTAAGATTGTGAAAGATATTGCATTCAGTTCAAGCATATCACAAAAGAAATAAAATAATCTATAGTATTTCTCAAGAAGTATGCTTTACATAAACCATGCAAGTATTAAGTTCAGCATTGCAATTATTATAAGAGAGTTTACAAATAGATATGTTGCCTTAAAATTAGTTTCAATCATACATCATAGCAAAAGATGATATATGTACCTTTTTATCTTTTGCATATATTAAGCATTCAGAAGTATGGAGACAAAAAAAGCTTCCAAGAAAAATGGAGAAGGGGAGAGAGAGGAAGGGTGAAAGGGAGAGGGAGTGTACACTTACAGTCACGGCGGAGGCGTCTTCCGTCACCACGGTGGTGCCGGCGCCGAGCATCTTCTGAATCGGACGATAGGGTTTATTCCACGCTTTCAACAGTGTACGAGAAGGAACTATATACACAGAAACAAGAAATCAACAGAGAAATACACAGCCAAAATTGAAGGAAATAGAACAATGAAACAAAGAAATGCGGTAAGGAGAGAACGAAATACCTGGCGAATTGAAGGTGTTGATCTCCGCGAAATACACAGCCTCTCCGTTCAGAGGCCGATTACGTCTTGCGTCACGGTAAGATGGTGCCGCCCGCAGAGCTTCTGAATCGCGTAGATGAAACGCGTCTCACACGGAGGAGATCGATCGGGCCTCTCTTCTGAATCGCGCCTCTGAATCTTCTAGCACACAGAGCTTCTGAATCGGGCCTTTGAAGCTTACAATCGCGTAGATGAAACGCCTCTCACACCGTAGGCTTAGATTCACGGATTGTTGCGCAGAGGTTAGGGTTTGTTGCGCCTCTGGGTCAATCGCGCAGTGGGTTGAAGAGAGCGTGAAGAAAATTTGGGGAGACACATGCGCAGTGGGTTCTCGGGTTGAAGAGAGCTTTAGCCATTTCAGTGGGAAAACCTAAATGAAAAGAGAAGAAAGTGGGAAGAAAATAGTACCGGAGTGATTCTCGCGCGTAAAGAGGCCGCCAGTTTTAGGGGAAATTTTTCACATTTTTTAAGTGATTCCGCATAAAAGAGGAAAGGCAACCAGTCAATCTTTTGGGCCACGTTTACTCGCGTTGCGTATTAAATTTTTAAAGACCACGTTTATACAACTGTGGTTTTAAATATCCACGTTTTCGCAAACGTGGTCTATACAGTTTCAAAACGTTGCCTATTACCAAGTTAACACAAACGTGGCCTAATATCTTACTTATTGTCAACAGTTCTAGAAACGTGGCCTATTCAGTGTTTAGGCCACGTTTTTGTAGCCGTGGACATGGGGAGCGTGGCCTAAAGTAAAAAATGTTGTAGTGCCATGCTTTCAATTTGCGCATCTTTTGACTATGGGGATATTTATAAGGGCGCACCTTGACTGTTTGGGACTCATCAATGAGAGGAATAGCATGATTTTTCTCCCTGGGAGGTGGTAACTATAATACCCCGAATTTGAGAAGTTAATTATTCCATGTTTAGTTCCTTGTTTTCCTCTGTAATACACTAGTCATTTTCCTTTCCCTTTCTACACGCGTTTACATATTTGTGAATTAACCATATGTTATTATACAACATTTATTCCACCCAAATATTAAGAAGTGGTGCCAATAGCATACGGTGGGTGTATGGGCTTAGGAAATAGGCCCCTAAGATAGAACCCATAGAGAGGGGAATTAGGGACAAACCATACATTATGTAAATACATTGAGGATATTATAGGGAAGTCATAAGAAGTTTTCACACCACTACCTACCTTCCCTTAACTTCGACACTCATCTCACCTCACACTCACATGATTACATTTCTACTTCTAAGCTCAGCAACTTCTCTTCTTCCAAACGCACACCTTGCATGGTAAGAGTGAGAGTAAGGGAAAGAGATAAAGTTTGAGAAATAGGGGGAGAGCTATCTCACTTAAATATGATTTGGGAGTAATATAGGAAACATGTAACTTAGTGGTGGCATATTTATCTTCATATAATCTGGCAATGGACATAGCTTGAACTAGGGAAATAGTTGACTAGGATAATACCTCTCTTCTGAGATATGCTTGTAAACCACTGATGAAGCAGTCCATCACAACATTACGGCTTAACCCAGTAACAAGATGCCAAAGATGTGATTTCCATATAGTAATCGTTGAGAGATATTTGTTCTAAACCAATTTGAACAAAGTGGATCGGGGACGATCAAAAGCTGAGGGACCAAACTCCACCTCGATCGCACGAGTCAGGGCTTGCCAAGAGGGAAAAGCATTTGTGCGTTGAATCATCTGAAGCCTGGGGATTACAACTTGGTCCAAAGCACTGTGGCAATGATTAATCGCTCTTGATATGGAGTACCATATTAATCAAAAAATTGCTCAGCTTTGAAAATCCACTCGAGAGCATGAGTTCCATCAAACCGGGACAATACAAACCTGAAACATATGATGGGTGTTCGCAACACCATGGGACGAAGACGATGAGGTATCGACAATGTTGACACTGTGCGAGGCCACAATTTCAGCGAGCTAAGTCAGTTGGGTTTTTATGTTGGGGAGTCCGGGGAGCACCTGAGAACAACAACGGGCTAAGGACCAGGACCACTAAGAGACCCAGACACCACATCTCCACCCAAAACCTTAAGGCATTGGGTATATGGGTCACCTCTCTTATATATCCTTCACTTAGCCCAATCCTAGCCAATGTGGGACTAACCACTCACACTTGAATTCTAACAATCTCCCCCCAAGTGTGAGTCTCCCATCAGGCCGAACCATGGCTTTAATACCAATTGTTAGGGGTACCGAGGGGTCTTACATGTCTCCACATTGGTATGATATTGTCCACTTTGGGCTTTAAGCCCTCATGGTTTTGCTTTTGGATATTCCCCAAAAGGCCTCATACCAATGAGACATTTTCTTTCTTATAAACCATTGTTTTTCCTCTTGTTTAGTCTATGTGGGACTTTGGTTGCACCTCAACACTGAGCTGGTTGAGTTTCCATCGTGTTCATGCGAGTACTGTCAGCCATGGTGACAATGAAAGCACCAAATTGGAATGGTACTAAATGGAAGGCAGAATAAGGCTATTGTTTTATTGATTGTATAAACAGAATCAACTCCCATTGTACAAACTTAAGAGGAATAGAAACCTTTATACAACTTGCTGCATATAGAAGTATATAGGAAGAAGAAGAAGAAGAAGAATAGAGACCGAGTAAGGGAAGTGAACTTGGGAAAGAGGAGAATCAGCATTTAGAGGGAAGATTTACATTACACATTCCACACCTTCCTGTGTGCTCTCATCTCTCTCTTATACAGCTCATTCTCATACAAAATCCCTCCACCTAGAGTTAGTTACCCACACTCTATTACTCTTTCTCAATCCCTTAATTCTCGGATCAATAACATAATTCTCTCCTACATGAAAGCCTATTCAGCAAGCTAAGTCAGTTGAGTTTTTATGTGGGTTGACGTGAGCTTAGTGATAAGGAATAAACATCTGCTGTCCCAAAAAATGGTGTCTCTCTGTCTCCCACCAATCAAAGGCTTGGGATATGTATATGTGTTAATAAATTATAATTTTATTTTATAATATAGCAAATTGTTATTAATCAGGAACAGAAAATGTGACAGAAAAATGAGACGAGAGATTTTCATCCCAGTGATTTGAGCCATGTGGGTTGACATAATTTACGAGAGCTTGTTTAAAATTGCAAATAGCACTGCTTATGGAGTATAGTAATTTTTTTTGATTACATGGTGTTTCGATATTGTTTGAGTAAAATTTGATTAAAAAAAAAAAAGAAGATAATCTAGGATTCGGATTGTTAAACATTTCAACTATTAATGAAAAAAATAAAACAATATATATTTGTCAAAAAAAGTACATTCATTATTTACTATGTATTTGCATATAATATTAATGATTTATCGATATTACTTTTGCTATTCAACTTGAAATTTCATTTCAAAAGAGATAAGATCTAAAATAAAATATGCACATACTTTCAATTTACTTTTACCAAGCATATACTGCACATAATAAGCAGTGGCAGATCCACCATGACTAGGCTGGGGGCAATTGCCCCCAAAACATAATTATTTTTCAGTTAAATATGTTTAATAATTTTTATTTTGTTCCTTATAAAAAATTAGGTGTTGCTTTCGTAAGACACATTTTTCTAAATTAGTGAAGAAAATTATAAAAGATAAAAGAGAAAATAAATTAATACTAATTTCATCTCTTTATCCTTTTAATTTTTACCATTCTCAAACACTAAACTCATAAAGTGACAAAACATATTAGATTTCAAAAAAGAAATTTTTACCATTCTCAAACACTAAACTCATAAAGTGACAAAACATATTAGATTTCAAAAAAGAAACATCGTTCAAGATAGAGAAAAAGATTAAGAGACTCAAAGAGCAGAGACAATTTTTTGATAATTTTCCATCAAAGATCATTAGACTAAAATACAAAAAGTGATACCATGGATGAGCATATAAGAGATGAAAGGTCAAATGATTCTTTTTTATTTTTGGAAAAAAAATGTTTAAATGATTGTGTTGTTACATACATAGAGGTATACTATTTTTTTATAGTATTGACATTGAAAAAATCATATAACATTTTCAAAATATGAAAATGCGTAGAACACAATTGTAATTTATAGAATATTAAGTATTTTAGGTTTTTAATCATAAAGATTATGTATTTTTTAAAAACTTATAATATTTTTTTATATAAAAATATTATAACTATTTTTTGCCCCCACAAAAAAAAATTCTAGATCCGTCACTAACCAACATTAGGTTCCAAACACTTTATTTATAAATTACAGGAAATTTATCTGAACACAAGGAATCTGCACCGCAGTAAGCAGACTCCTACTTTATTAGAGGATTTTTATTTTTATTAAGGCTATTTATAATTGATAAACATTAAATATTAAGGCCATTCCATAACTAGCTGCATGAAGAGCAAACCTCAGCTCCGACTTTTAACGAACCCTGCAACCGTAAAGCAGAGAACAGAGTCACTAATGCTTGGACTATTTGGGATGTATTCAAATATTTTTTTATTTGAAGTCATATTTTTTTTTTTTTTTGAGGAAATTTGAAGTCATCTTATAAATTTGAAAAATGTATTTAATTTGTTACACATTGATTGCAAACATAAGAAGATCGAGGTGAAGGGTGAGATTGTGAAAAGTATTTAATGGATCATAGGAAACATATGAAGAGTGAGATACTGGTATTTATCAAAATCGTAAAATAGTATTGTCTCTGGTCCTATATATAAGAAAAAGTTCAAAAAAAAATGATGAATGTGATTAAGGATTTTTCAATTTAAGAAATCAATTTAAAATTTTGTTAAATTGAAGAACCAAATTGTGCTTGTCGAATAACTTTACCTAGAGCAGTCAAAGGATGGAGAGATTTCAAAGGGAAGATTAACTCCGCATTTGTGTGAGAGATTGTTGGCGTTCTCTGGCTTTGGCAGTACAGCCTGTGCTGTGGCCTTAACACAATCACAAGCGATCTTTCTATCCTCTACACTTGCAGCAGCTGACACTAGAGCTTTAACTCCTTCACAACAAGCAGCAGGTGGTGGTGTGTTATTTACAGCTGTCATAAGGTAGCCTAGGCATGGTGTAAGGTACGTAATCACACCCTTACAATCTAAGTGTGCGTTTGGTTCTCCGACGGCGAAAATTGATAATGGTGATGGTGAAGCAAGTAGGAGAAGAAGAAGCACTAGAGTAACTGTGGATGAAGCAGCCACACATGAAGGTTTCATGGTTATATACATATATAAGAGTAGTTATAGCTAGTATATAGTCTTGTTCTTTTTATTATGAAACTGAAGAGAAGAAGATATAAAGTCTTCTCTCCGTTTCTTTTATTTTCTATTGTATTTTATCTTTTTTATTCCTCTATTTTTTTTTGACAAGTTTTTTATTCCTCTATGATGTTAGACAAAGCTTGAATCTTCATAAATTGTATTCTTACCGTGATCCAAAAGGTCGATGCTTTTGGGTACAATAGGTAGCCATATTAAAAAAAAAAAAATAGAATTTGAAGCACCTATCATTCCAAATAGAATAATACCACATGCAGTCACATATATAATAATTAATATTAATTCAACCCCATTCATTTTTTTGATTTTGTTAAATAATATTTTTGACGTGAAATTAACAATATATTTATCTATTATATCTATTATAATATGTAAAAATTGAGACCCGAGCTTTCTGATTGTCATATGAGTTCCTTAAACTTCTATATTTTGACTACACAACGTTCATCATCGTTACTCTTTGGTTTGGTTGAGTGTTTGTTTAATTTTTATTTTTTTTCTAATAACTCTTATTTTTATAACTATTTGCATTCATTTGTCAAAAAAAAAAAAAAAACTACTTGCATTCATTGTCCTTTTAACTTTTTCTATATTACACAAACATATATTAATAATGTTAATATAAATAATCAATGTCGTTATATTGGTTCGTAAAAAATAATCAACTTCTACTAAAAAACGTCATGAACTTCTCTGAGAACGCTGAAGTTCATGATCATAGTCTTCTTCAGAGAAATCTAACATTTAATGCTTAAAAACAACCAATCAGATAATTATAATTAATAAAATAAAATTAAAAATAAATTAAGTGATATCAGGTGTTCAAAATTCTAAGCATTTATTAGAGAAAACTTTCTAATAATATGTCATTTTTTTTACTAAACTTTCAAAGCATTTAGATGATGGTCACTAAACTTATTTTTTATAAACTAGCAAATACCCATGCACATGGGTTAATTATCATTTTCATTGGAGTATTATTTATAGTTGTTTGTTTTTTTTTGATAATATTTATATTTATATTTGTTTATTTAATGTAAAATAATGTTTTGGTTCGTATAAAAAAGCATTAAATATAAAGATGATAATATAAATTATTATAATATGAAAATAAGTTTTGTTTTTAAAATTAATTAATATGTCTTAATGTCAATTACCTTAACAAGAAAATCCTCAATCTTTGTTACCAAAAAAAAAAAATCCTCAATCTTTTTAATACTGTAGCGATCCACGTCAGTACAAGAGTATTTCTAGAAAATTGAATCTCTAGGTGGTCAATGAGATTCTAAGCATCATTTAATGATTTATCTTATTTTATTTTATTAAATGTAATTATCTGATTGGTTGTTTCTAAGCATTAAATTTTAGGTTTCTACGTAGGTAAGAATTTCTCGTCTTCTTCATCAATCTCCATCACAACCTCCTGATGGCAGTGGAGGATGGTGGAAGAAAGGCTCAACATAAGATATTGTTTCGAGAGAAGCTTCTTGGAGCACAAGAACCTTTATCGAGAAAGGAATTTAATGCACCGACTTACTTAGCAAAAACCTTTTCAAGATTGTGTTCGAAAATGGCAATCGACTTAACTCTAGATGTTATCTTGACGAATGATACTTACAAGACCTGTACAGGAACCTCGGTAAAAGATGACATCATAGTGAAACTTTTAGGTAAAACCATTGGTTTTTATACCATGAGAGATAGACTGAAGTTAGTCTCGAAACCGGGTGGGGGATTGGAGATAGTTAACACTAGCCATGGCTTTTATATGGTAGAATTCGACCTAGCAGAAGATCGAGATAAGGTTATTGGGGGACATCCCTTAGTGGTCTTCGACAACAACTTGTCGTGCGTCGTTGAGCTCTTTGAAGTGAACTAGTGTCATAAGGAAGGGGGTTGAATTGTGACCATTTTAAAATATCCTTTAAATGTTACACAAAATTCTTTTCAAAAGAAAGTTAAAGAGTAAATAGTCATTTTAGTCCCTGAATGTGTGAGGCGCTGTTACTATAGTCCCTAAATGTATTAAACTTACAAAAACATCTCCAGATGTTTTTTTTGTTAGTCAGTTTGGTCCTCAAATGTGTCCTCCATTAGTCAGCTTGGTCCCTAAAATTACTAGCAGAAGACACACTCGAAGATGTTTTTGAAATTTTGACACATTTAGGAACTATAGTGACATCGCCTCACACATCTAAGGATCAAAATGACTATTTATTCAAAAGTTAAAGTTGAGAAGGTTAGTCACAAGTAGTTTTGGTTAACCTTCTCAGGAATTAGAGTAGGTTGAAAGCTGAGATCGAATGAAATTAGTTTCTATGGGAATTATTTGAAAACTTGTTTGGCTACTTTTTCAGTAATACTATCTTTGAGAATCTGATTAAAAATAAGAAAACTGGTTTTAATCACTTGAAAAAGTATATCATTGTTTTTCTTCAAATTTGAGAAGGTTAAGAGAAAACGAACCTTCTCAGAATTATGAAGAGATTGTTTTCACAATCCTTTAGTAGTGCTGTAAATATAAGAGAGAAGAGCAGAAATAAAACACAGTGGATTTACAGTGGTTCACCCTATGTAGGCTACATCCACTCCTCGCTTCCAGTGAGAGTTTCCACTATTTATTCCCATTAAGTTAAAACACCTTTTTAGTCCAATCACTAGTGCACGAAACGGAAAAGAATTAGGTGTTTTACACCGGTTTTAGGTTTAAACGGTGTAAAAAGTGACGCGGTGACAATTTTAAAATTATCGCGTAACTTTTTACGCCGGTTATATAAACAACCGGTGTAAAAGGCTAACATTTTACACCAGTTATATGTTTAACCGGTGTAAAATGAAACGCGGTGTCAATTTTGTAATTAACTCGTGATTTGTCTAATTCTTTTACATCGGTCTTTATAAATAACCGGTGTAAAAGGCTTTTTACACTGTCTCATTCAAATGGCGAACCCCTATATTCTTTGTCACTTTTTGCATCGGTTATGTATAGAACCGGTGTTAAAAGTCATTCCTTTTTATTAAAATAACTTTCTCCCTATCATATTCTGATACGCGTGAAGCATTTCTCTGAGATAACACTACTTCACTCTCCTTGTTCTCTTTTTCTCTCTCGCCGTTGCTCCTTGTTCTCCCTGCCGTTCGAGACCTATCTCTCGCCGCTGCACTGTCGTCGTTCATACCCTCACTCGTAGCCGTTCGAATACCTCTACTTCACGTGGTTCTTGCCACCGTGCTCCTTCTCGTGGTTCTCGCCGTCATTCTCCTTTGAAGCCCTGTCGCAGATCTGGTTTAGTTTCCTTTTCCTTGCTTATAGGTTTATTCTTTTACCTTATAGATTTGGCCTTTTTTAGTTTTAATCTATTTGATAATCTCTTTAGGTTTCACTGTATGCTCTATTGTTCACTCTGATCAAAGCTTAAAAAATAGAAGAAGAAGAAGTATCTCTCGTCTTCACTCTCTCATCTGCTCAACCAACCTTCTATTTACATAGGTGCGTCACTGCTTCATTTTTTTTTTGTTTAGCTATTTTGCTTTTCGCTGGTTTTTGCTCTGTTGATTTGCGTTTTGGTGAGCTTGTGTCATATGATTCTTTGTCTGGGTTTCGCTTGTACATGTCGAAAGATATCGATGGGGTTATTATGGATGCTGAGTTTGAGCATATTTTGTGGTATACAATATAACTGAGATATAGTTTGAACACTTGTACATGTAACAGTGTGTGTATTATCTCCTTTTTCTTTAATAGTTAAAAGTAAATAAAAGTAAAATGTATTATCTCTTTTTTGCTTAATAGTTGACTACTGTTGACAACAGACGATTCTTTAGATGAAAACTATAGTCGTGGCGGGCATCGTACTCGCATGGCTTCCAGGAGGTCACGTCCCCCTATTAGCAGGCCGATGACTACAAGGGGGTATCGAGCTATCTTTGTGAGGAATGGGGAATGTGATGCTCGTTTAGCGATCCTTATCGCGATCCTCATCGCGATTTGATGAACTAGTATGTTGATCCCCATGCCGACGCTGACCGTTGGGGTCCAGGGCTTCGTATGCACATGCTTCAGAGGAGATCACCCTCTACCAGAAGGCCCGTAGTTGCTAGGGAGGTTCATCAAGGGCTGGACGTTGTTCAGATCCCCAACGATAAGGATGAGATCGGAGAGTATAGTCCATCCACACCAGAGTATTCTCCCATCACACCCGAGTACACTCTATCGACTCCTTCAGAGGAATCTACAGCCCGATTTGTCCTAGTTACTCCTCTAGTACTAGCCAAAACTAGACTCAAGATGGACACTCGTCGTCACTGTTTTCATTTGTGTTAGTTCCCTCTACTGATTCTTCAACTTCAACGTTGCCGATTAGGAAACGAAACCTTCCGAAGGCTTCATGATTATTCTTCACATAATGCATATTTTCTAGGGTTGATGCATTAGTTGAAAAGATACAATGAAGAGCAAGCTGATGCATGTTGTCCACCAGGTGGTGGCAAAAACAATGAGTTCTTCTTTGGATTCTATAATGGTGTCAAGAAAATAACTCCCTGGTTTTCCTCCTTGGTGAAGAAATTTGTCCAAAGATGATGGGAAAACCAGGGAGTTATTTTCTTGACACCATTATAGAATCCAGAGAAGAACTCATTGTTTCCGCCATCATCTGGTGGACAAAATGCACCAGGTTGCTCTTCATTGTATGTTTTCAACTAACGCATCAACCCTAGATTTCTTGCATTATGTGAAGAAAAATCATGAAGCCTTTGGAAGGTTCCGTCTCCTAATCGGAAACGTTCAAGTTGAAGAATCAACAGAAGGACTGACGCAAACAACAACAGTGATGACGAGTGTCATCTTGAGTCTAGTTTTGGCATGTCCTAGAGAAGCAACTAGGACAAAATCGGGCAGTAGATTCCAAACGACATTGCTTTTTTATTTATGTAAATATAGATCTTTCCTACTTTTGTTATTTATGTAAATAATGTAGTAATATTGTAGATCTTTCCTTGTTTTGAAAAGTTTAATTAGTATAATGTAGATATGTCATTCCTTTTTTATAGATGTATAAAATTGACTGCTAAATTAGATTATTATTTGAATTTTGGGCAAATTTGGTGTCGATATTTTCTGCTGCCAATATTTGTCAAATTTCTTGCATTATTTATCATTTTAAAAAAAAGTCTCTGGGCAGGAATAAATAGTAAAAAAAAGGGAAAAAAGGTAATATTTTACGTCGGTTATCTAAATATCCGGCGTAAAAGGAGATATTTTACACCGATTATATGAATAACCAGTGTAAAACATCATTCAAAAAAAATAACAAATAAACAGAAATTGAAATTTTACATCGGATATATAACCAGTGTAAAACATTCGACATTTTATGCCAGTTAAATAACCGGGGTAAAAACCCCAACATATAACATTGGGAAAATCTAAACCGGCACCAAAACCGATGTAAAAAGTCAATTTTAACCGGTGTAAAATCCTTTTTCTGCACTAGTAAACCTTTGCTAAAAAGCTCTTGGTAGTTTTCTTTCACAACTCTACATACTGTTCTATTAGTGTCTTACACAGATCTACAAGATCCTAACACTCAAGAAACTAACACCCAGTTTAAGGAGGATTTACCCTATAGGTTCTCACCCACACTCACCCAGAGAATGATGCGCAATAGTCTTGAGTGTGGTTGAGAGGATGATGATTTGAGACTTTGATTTTCAATACAACAGTTCAATACAATCTCACAATGTTTCCAGTGGTGCATTCTGCTTATTATAGACCAGGGAAACAATTTTGGACAGTTGGAAAGGTCATAACACCCCGATTTTCAGAAATCTAAATGTTAAAATGCTTTTGGTGAAAATACTCCTCTTGCATGGTTTTCTCAAAAATGTGGGTCTATTATTTTTTTCCCTTTTTAAACATTTTTCAAAACAGCAATCAGAGTGTCACAACATTTTTCGAAATATGATGTACGACTAACAATACAATAAACATATATATATATATAAACATTCATACGAAGGCGAGCCGGATTTTTGAAAATACAAAATGCATAATACAACTCAAAAAGAAATATTAGAGACACTTATAGCTGGTCAGCCCTACAACGCTTACTGGTTCTCACCGTAAGTCTAATAACCCATAACTTCAAAGAAAGCAATTAGATAGAGTCCTCTTTCGCATCGCTTGCCGACCTCGAGCGTCTACATCTCTCCAGCTTGCACCGTCGTCTGGGGTGACATCCATGAGAATGCTCAAATATAGAAAGGGTCATCTTCCTAAAACAATCATATAATAACAACAACATGTTATACTAACAAACTATATAATTCAACACAGAGCATCATGGCATAAAAACACTCAAAACAATCACCACAATAAGGATGCACCACAAATCCCTATTGGTTAGTCTATATATCAATGGACATGATTCCAGAATATTGCAACACCACCCTCGCAAGGGTATTTCCCCGCAAGGATACTTGTCTAGTACCACACAGGAATTACTCTGAGACAAGGGAACTCCTTAATCTCCCCGCAGGGATACATGTCCAGTACCACACAAGAATTACGTGAGACATGCCGCCATTTCTCATTGAGTGTCGATACTTACTCATACCTAGGTTTGGGCTCACCACATGATAGCTCGACATTAGGTTCACATAAATTCCTAAGTCGACATCAATGTATGCATGGAAATACACCACCACAGTTAGTCGAGCCACTGGATCACTCACACAGGTTGTCCGGAATTATTCAACTCTTATTCTAGTTTCAATTAGTTTAGAGCCCCACGTTATCACATCATCTCCTCACTTATTCCTAAGAAGTTCACTTTCTTCTTAAAACACCTATTAGTTGAAAAATATCGATATTTTGGAAATTCCAATAATATTTTGAAAATAATTATTTATAATGATTCTAGCACTCACTTTATTCCTTTTAAGAAAGTGACCAATCCTTTACTAATTTAGGGTTTTTAGAAAAATCCACATTAAATGTCTCATTGATTTTAAATAAAAGTCCCCTTAGATTTTATTCCAAAACTTAATAACCTCAACGACGTAATTCATCACCCATTTGTTCTCGGTAATTTTCTTACTACCCACCATTTATTTAACTTACATCCACATAATACATTCAATAAATAGCAATATAGTGATGTGCAAAATCCGCAAGTGCACGAAGTTATCGTCAAGTAATAAAATATCGATCCCACAGGGACTGCTTTTATGCTAATTAAATTAATTCAAGAAATAGAATTTGTTGTTGTAGCAGAAATAAAATAAATAAAGGACAATGTAAAAAGACATCAAAAGGCATAGCCCCAAATCTTCGAATAAAGGAAACTACTCTACCATGGTTGTTACAATAGAATCCATGGAGATAGAATATCCAAACCAGAAATTCATGAAGAAGAGAGGAAGAGATTGAATCCTATCCTTCACCGTGCCTCCAAGAATCCAAGTTTAGACCCTTTGCAAGTGTTTAAAGTGCCTATTTATAGTCTAGGGCAAAAAAGGGTGAAAACCAAGTCAAAACGAGTAAAAACGCTAAAATCAAAACTGTTCGCAGTCCCGCGAAGACGACCGTGGTGCCCGACATGGCCAGGCCGCGTTTCTTCTCGCCAGACTGATCGCTAAACGCCAAAGACGCCATGCTTTCTAGCATGGCTAGGTCGTGCTGCACTGCCAAAACGCGCCTCTCAGTAGGAAATGGGGCACGGGCCGTGCTACACCACATGGGCAGGCCGTGCTTCTTCATTTCTTGCTCATTTTTTATGCTTTGGCCTCCAAATTAGTCCCAACGTCCGTCCAAGCGATTTTTCTGCTTTTTCCTATGACAAATACCTTCCTTTAAGCACAAAAGAGCCAAAAACAAGTGCATTATTCAAATCAAGGAAAATGCATAAATAACATGAATTAAAATGGCTAAAATGACTAAGATGCAATGCAAAACTAACACTAAACTACATTCTATTTTGAACACATCAAATTACCCCAAGCTTAGAATTTTACTTGTCCTCAAGCAATTGCTGTGGCCAAAGATGGAATGGGAAATAAGGGATGCAACAGATATGGAACCCGAGATACAAATAAGATCAATCAATAGGCTAAAGGCTAACAAAGGCAATAGAGACTATCAAAATCAAGTCCAATTAGAAACTCAGGCTCTCTGAAATCATGTCTCTCACTGATAGGGGCACTCTCCTTACCACTCTCCAAGTGTTTAAAGGTTAAGACAATTCGCTCACATCATCAATGAAAGTGCTCTACCATAGGCTTGACTATTAACCAAATCTCAGTAAATAATTAATGAAAACACGCAAGAATCAAAAGGTCATCAAAACGTTGTAGCGGGGCCATGAGATTTTACTTGTAAGGTGGGATAAAAACAAGAAAGAGAGAATTCAAGGGTTATCAACATGAACAATTAAAGCAACTCTTTTAAAGCAGAACAAGTGGAGCAATCCATTTTTCCCTTTTTTGCTTTCAAAACCTTTTTATTTTTGCTCATCTTCTATTGTTTTGATTTTCTATTTTTTTATTATTATTTTTTTATTTTTTATTTTATTCTCCCTATTTTGAAATTTTGCAATAATTATTGGAGAGGAACTAAACAACAGAAGAGATCCCAAGATCAAGCATCAACAATCAAACAAGATCAAGCATCCAATTGCTCCCTTAATCATACTCTAAAAGGTACTATAAACATCTGACAGAAGCGTGAGTACAAGAAAATTTATTTCAATTAAGGCACAAAAGGGGCAACTAAAGAAAGCTTTCATTCAAAAAGTAGGAGGCTTGAAACAAAAATGTCCAAAATGCCTTAATCATTTTCAAGTGTGTAGACAAAAAATTTCAAGTTTTGAAAAGGTTTCAAGTCAAGTTCTAGAGAGCACAATCAAGAGAACACACTCATACAAGGAGAAAGGGGCATAAAAACATGATGAAGTACAAGCCCTAATACAAGCCCAAATTTCACATTTAGAAGTTAAAATCAGTGAAAAACATCAAATCAGAGTGTCACATGCTAATCATCAACTTATCAAAAGATTATCTCTATGTACATTAAGAACACTATCTTTAAGCCTATCACAAGAGAAAATAATTGGGTTCCAAATCATAGCAATCTCCAAATTCCACAATGATTATATGGCACACATTAACAAAAATTTGGGGATAAAATAATGCTGAAAAAAAATCAAAATTAACACAAAATGCAAGGCTAAATGTAAAAATGAAAGTGAAACCCCCTACCCCAAGCTTAAAAGCTTACATTGTCTCCAGTGTAAGGAATTAAGTTGACGCAAGGATGAGAAGAAAGGAACTCACTGAAAACTTGGGTTGCCTCCCAAAAAGCACTTGTTTAAAGTCACTAGCTTGACCCTTGTAAGTGCTCATCTCGGTTCCAACTTGGGGGTGGCACTCCCCTTCACCTTCCAAATTTTAAGGAATCTTGGCCCCTTCACCTTCCCTTTCATATCATAAATTTTACTTTTAGCGTCAAGGGACCAAGGAAGTCTCGATGGAAGTAGCTTCCTACGAGCACGCTTCTCAGCTATGTACTTGGCCTTCTTCTTCTCTTTGTCAATCACCTTCGACTGTTGAGAAGTATCCTTATCCACTTGTGGCGGTGAAGGGTTCTCTTCGCAAGGTTCCTTGGGAAGAGCCTTGATAGGCTCCTTTTGCACATTTTTAGGCATGTATCAATCCTGCAACAAGAAATCTCAAAAGAAGGTTGTTCAACAGATTTAAACAGATCAAATTCAACCTTTTCATCCCCACAGTCAAACATAATTTACCATTCTTGACATCAATTATGGCATCAGCAGTGGCCAAGAATGGTCTACCAAGAATAATGGGGATTTGTTTATCTTCATCCATTTCAAAAACAACAAAATCAACAGGGATAAAGAATTTCCCCACCTTAATAGGAACATCCTCCAAGATGCCAGTGGGGTATTTGACGGACCGATCCGCCAAAGTCAGTGAGAGTCTTGTAGGCTTTAATTCGCCTAGGCCCAATTTTTCACAAATAGAGAGGGAGCATGAGACTCACACTAGCTCCTAAACCACAAAGAGCCTTTTTAAAATTAGTGTTGCCTATAGAAAAAGGGATAGTGAAACTACCCGAATCTTTTAGTTTAGGAGGCAACTTATTCTGAATTACAGCGGTACATTCCTCGGTCAAAGCCATAATCTCATCTTCCCCTAGCCTTCTTTTCTTAGATAAATTATCTTTCTAAAATTTGGGATAAGCAGGCATTTGTTGCAAAGCTTCAGTGAATGGGATATTAATATGCAGTTTATTTATAATTTCCAAAAATTTCCCATATTGCTTATCAAGTTTGGCTTTGACGAACCTTTGAGGGAAAGGGATCGGAGGTTGATAAGGCTTTGGGGAAACATATGTAGACACCGCTTTTTTTTCTTTTTCTTTCAAATTTGGTGTCTTAGCAGTTTCTACATCTATATCCCCTTCTACCTTATCATTCTCCTTCTTAGGCTTGGGGTCTTTTGTTGGCCTACCACTTCTGGTTGTTATGGCATTAACTTGCTCATTTGGGTTGATTTCGGGCTTACCAGGAAGTTTACATTGAGGAGCACTAGAGGAGCTAGCTAATTGGGCAATTTAGGTTTCTAACATCTTACTACGAATAGCCAAATTGTCTACCTTAGATGTTAATTCCTTAATAGCTCTAGTTCCAACCTGCCCATGTTGCCTAAACTCCTCATTTTGCTTCATTTGGGATTCCACAAAATTTTCCAAAAGAGATTCAAGTTTAGATTTTTGTACCTGAGGTTGACCTATAGAAGGTCTACCATTACCTTGTCCAGCTTGGTCTTGGTTGTTCTGGTAAGAAAAATTCGGGTGATTTCTCCAATCGGGATTGTACGTGGAGGAATAGGGATCATTTTGCTTCCCTTGACCAAAGCCGCTGATAGCATTCACTTGCCCGTCTAGTTGCTCAGTCCCAAATTGACAATTCCAGGTAGAATGTCCCAGCTTACCACAAAATTCACACATAACATTAGAGGCACTCACTGCAATGACACTGGTCTTACCCTTCTCAAGCTTATCAAAGTGTTGGTTCAAAGCATCAAATTTGGTCATTATCAAGTCAACCCCTTCAACTTCAAATTTCCCCCCATAATCTTTTTTGGGTTGTTGCTTCTTTCACTGCCCCATTGAGAATGGTTAGTGGCAATGATTTCTATTATTGCAGAGGCTTCGTTGAGTGACTTGTTCATGAAAGCTCCATCTGCAATGGAGTCCAAAGTCACCTTTGCAGGATATGTCAGGCCATTGTAGAAGGTGTGGACAAGCAACCACTTAGGGAGTCCATGATGGGGGTATGCCTCCAAATACGCCTTGTACCTTTCCCACCCTTCCGACAAGGATTCCCCCTCTTTTTGAGTGAAAGAGGTAATCTGAGCTCCGAGGTGGGCTGTCTTGGAAGGTGGAAAGAACTTGTGAAGAAAGGCTTGTTCCAGCTGAGCCCATGTAGTAATTGTATTTGTAGGTACCGACTTCAACCAAGCCTTGGCTTTGCCAGTTAGAGAAGACATGAACAACCTGAGACGAATAGCATCAATTTCAGCACCTTGGATTCTGATGGTGTCACAATTTTCCAGGAAGTTCTTAATGTGCTCAGTTGGGTCCTCAACAGGCAGACCACCAAATTGATTCTGTCTTATCATGGACAATAAGGCCGGTGGTATGGTGAACTGGGTAGCTTTAATTTTAGGCCTTGCAATCCCTGACTGCAATCCTCTAGCTATAGGTGCTGCAAATTCTTTAAGCGACCTGTTATCATCATTGGCCGCCATGGTTGCAGCTTGTTGCTCTGTCTCAGCTCTTCTTTGCCTTTGTTCTCTTCTTAGAATGCGAAGGGTCCTCTCAATTTTTGGGTCAGCCTCAACAATGTTTTCACTGCTTTGAGTTCTTCGCATTCAAGGAAAAAGTAACTGTAGACAGGAAGGCAAACAGATCAAAGCATCAAAATAAAAGAAAAAACAAAAATAAATAAAAAATAAAACAGAATTTTTTTTTATATATATATATATATATAATAACAGGGATTAATTTAAAAAGCAATAAGACGCAGTCCCCGGCAACGGCGCCAAAAACTTGATGTACAAAAGCTGCAAGTGCACGGAGTTGTTGTTAAGTAATAAAATATCGATCCCACAAAGACTACTTTTACGCTAATTAAATTAATTCAAGAAATAGAATTTGTTGTTGTAACATAAATAAAATAAATAAAGAACAATGTAATCAGTGATTTTAATAATATGGAAAAGCTTCTAAGATCTGGGGGTACCACAATGATGCTCTGAAATCCAAATTGACAACTCTCTTATTAACGAATGGATTCAATTGAAGACAAGCTATCCTAAATTAGTAAAAGTTGCCTCTCAGGATATAGAAACCGTGTTTAAGCGATACAACTCCAACTATCGTGGTAATTGAAATCGAATTAAACTCATTAAGAAATATGATAGGTTGTTTTATCCTCAAAGTACTAAAAACTACTCTCATGATTTTAGTCATAAGTCCCGTTCTTATAGTTCCGACAACTAGGTTCACCTCTCAGTTCATCCCTAGAAATCTAATGCATATGAACAAGTGCGCACCAAATTCATAAGAAATATTAACAACAATAAAAACGGAATCAAATTGCATTCAAAGTAATAAGAGAGTATTTCAAATAATCATTCAAGAGACATCAAAAGGCATAGCCCCAAATCCTAGAATAAAGGAAACTACTCTACCATGGCTGTTACAATAGAATCCATGGAGATAGAATATCCAAACCAGAAATTCATGAAGAAGAGAGAAAGAGATTGAATCCTATCCTTCACCGTGCCTCTAAGAATCCAAGTTCAGACCCTTTGCAAGTGTTTAAAGTGTCTATTTATAGTCTAGGGCAAAAAAGGGTGAAAAACCAAGTCAAAATGAGTAAAAACGCTAAAATCCGCGTTCAGCAGGTCCCGCAGCACGACCCATAGCGCCTGGCACGGCCAGGCCATGCTTCTTTCTGTTTTTCGCTCTGATCAAGTGTTTAAAGTGCTGCACCACATGGGTAGGCCATGCTTCTTCATTTCTTGCTCATTTTTTATGCTTTGGCCTTCGAATTAGTCCCAACGTCCGTCCAAGCGATTTTTCTCCTTTTTCCTAGGACAAATACCTTCCTTTAAGTACAAAAAAGCCAAAATCAAGTGCATTATTCAAATCAAGCAAAATGCATAAATAACATGAATTAAAATGGCTAAAATGACTAAGATGCAATGCAAAACTAACACTAAACTACATGCTATATCGAACACATCACATAGCAACAAAATTATTCAATCCATTTAAGCATAACCACTTAGGAAATCACAAATTAAATCACCATCTCAAATTTCAAGAATACCACATCATCAACTCAAGCATTCACACAACATAGCACACTTAAGACAATATATTGGAAGATACCTTGACCTTAGGCGTTTGCGCATAAGCTTGTCTGCTGGCATTGTCAACTAATAAATGACGGTCTTGCCCACAGTACTATCACTAGAACTTTAATCAACAAACACTAAGGTTTAGAAACAACTCTAGGATACTAACTCTACTATTAGGGTCACGGCCCCTAGGCCAAAACTATTAATCCTAATCCCTAGTTTGGCCACGGGTTCGGCTCTAAAACACGAGGAAAAATCCATTTTCTTCTCCTACTCAACACATCACACAAAAACATCTCTTAGAGTACTCAATCACATAGGCTAGTATGTAAAGACTTGAAACTCGTCAATCCTATTAATGGAAACTCACAACTTGATTCCTTTTTGGATAAGTCTTTGTTTCAAAATCTTCTAACATATAGTAGGCTCATTCATTAACGAATTCATAGCCTAAGACCTTAACCCACTAATTTAAGAAAATAAACCTCGAATCTCATATAAAGATGCTAACTTTCTTTCTAACTTCCAAAGATTATAAACTAAGTTTATATCTCATCATCAAGCACTAGAACGCAAGTAAAGAAATGAAGTTTGGCTTCCCACTAACATAGGCCTCACGGCCTAGTCCTTAAAAAGGAAGGGAAAAGCTCTTCATTTTTTTTCCTTTGGGTCTAGCTTTCTAATGGATCAAACACAAAGGATCACTAAGATTTCTCTTAGTTCACTTCCAAAATAACAAATTACTAAATATTCATTTAACAAGCCACAAGATCATCATGTCTTTAATGCTAAAGACCAAATCTATACAAGTTTGAAACCTTACTATCAAAAACCTTTAAATCTTAAAACTATAATAACTAAATCACCAAAACCACTTCTTTTCTTTCAAACACCTTGATCTAAACTTATACTTCTTAAAACCTTTGAATCAAAATATTTTTAAGAAGAAAAATTTGTTAAAAACATCGCCACTACACACACACACACACATCCATAGTTTTTTGGAAGGGAAAATCAAAACCAAATTTCTTTTACATCATCCAAACCTTTTAAGAATTATAAAGTAAATGGAAAGGTTTTGATGAAGAAAACATAGAACTTTCTTCAAGACTCACCCTTCCCTAGGAATACAAGGATTCCACCAAGATTAGGTTCTCATTGTCTTAGAAGCATCAAAATATATTTTGAATAAAAGATCAAAACTAGATCTACCATTAAATAAAAAATAACCACTTCTTTTCCAAAATACTTGAATCCAAAACTTTTTCCAACCTTCCTCCTTCTCCTCTAACAACAACAACAACAACAATAAACACAAGAATCCAAGTAGAAAATTTTGAAATCCCTTTCCTTCTCCCCTTAAGTGCTCATGTTTTTTAGCGGCATAGTACTCTTTGTAGTTTTTTGGATTAGAAGGACAAATCATTGCTACGTGAAAGTATGAACTTTGATGTGAGAGGATAATAATATGTATCCGATTGTGGCCGAGATTTTGTCACTGGTTGATGTTGACGTTAGGCTAGATTGCCATGCATCATCGGAGATGATAGGTGGGTGGTGAGCAAACGATTATGGAAATAAGTTAGAGACGACCACAATGAGTTTTGCTCAGCCTAGCCGGTAGTTGCCAGGAAGGGGTCTTACGTAAAGGCGGGATACTGCTAGGGCGTCATATAGATACACTGGATCAACCTGACTAGACTAGAATTATGTCTTAGGATGTTGACGACACTCCCATCCAACTCACATGGAGAAGTAGTCGGTACCATATGCATAGACACAATAGTCGTTAGGCATGCGTTTCGTCAATGACGATATGGTGCCATGATTATGCATTTGCCTTGGATGTTGTTAGTTTATCTTGGTAGAGATTTACGATTGTGTATGTGTATTATATTTGTTTCCTCCTCTGCCATGATGTTTCTATGTGATATGATTCCTCACTCTTCTTTTCCCTTGTGGCTATTCGTGAGCCATTGCATTTGTCTAGGTGAAGAGTTCGCTGAAGAAGATGTTCGTGTTGATGTGGACGCAAAGGAATAGTTCGCGTGTAGTTGATGATAGTTTTAGTGATGTAATAAAGGGTAAAACTCTGAATAATGTGACATCGGGTCTATGGGTTTTATCCTTACGTTTTGCTATTGATTATAAAAACTTATTCCGCATTGGTTATTTGTCATTTGACGTTATGAAGTGATATTCATTATTCCGTTTTATGAAAGATTTTAATAAATTAGCATTTTTATACGATGTATTCTACAAAATAATTGTTATTTTACCAAACGGGGTAGCGGGTGCCACAGTCAACCCCTCAGTCACGCTTTCAACCACATATGTTCTCCATAAGTCACCTACAATTGAATCCTCAAGTGTCTGTTGCAAATGCCGCGATGAAGCTCCAAAAGTGTGACTAAACCCTGTGTCATTTTGCCTATCAAAAAAAAACCCTATGTCATTTTGGCCTTTACATTTGCCGCTAAGAACTGAAGGAGCTACTTTAATTTTTGCTTCCTGATTTTCTTTGTTTCCCGTATGGATCTAGTCTTTTTTTGTCGAAGTCTAAATCTCACCTTATGTTTTCTGTTTTTCTCCTAATGGTGTATTGGGCTCAAAAGCCCACTTTTTTTGTATTCTTTTATATGTATTTGTGTGTTTAATATTGGACTCATGTTAATTGATCATACTTAAAATATATCTACTTGCGACCTGATAGACTCGGTGCGAACCAACATGTTTTGATTGGGTTAGTTTGGTTTGGGTTTGACAAAAAGAATACAAGAACTTGACCCAAACCAAACCGAACATTTTAGATTGGTTCGAGTAACAGGTTTAGTCAAACTAAATACGAACTGACTCGTTATTACGCTTACTATTTCACAAATAATTGATAATATGTTTATTTTATTAAGCTTTATTTGTACGAGGGGTTATGAGTGTCACCATAGCCATCACGACAGTACACAAAATTACATTCCATAAAGAAAGAAAAACTATATATGCATAAAGGAGAAAATAAATGATTCCTCAATTGGCCATCAAGGTAGTGTCTCTTGGTCCCTGTTTGTATGTCTTCTCATTGCATCGAATCACTATAATATAGTCCTCAACGATGCCCTAGTGGTCGATGACCATCTCCTGATGATTGATGAAATTCACTGGAAATGAAATGGAAAGAAAATGAGTACAACAACAATGTTATATCTGAAATTCGAAAATATTTGAAAATCAAAAATTTTGAAAATCGAAAGTCACCGATTGAAATTACTGAGATGAGTCGCGGACTAGGTCGCTCTCTTTAAGACGTTTCGCGGCACTGCTCTAAGGTGCAAGCAGACTATCAACCACGACGTCCCTAGGATAAAACAGCTCAGACGAAAAATCGAATTCCGTTGCACTGCGGAAATTCGTTCACAGATGATACACCTTCAGTATGGTATTAAACCACTCGTAAATACGGTTTCGAAAAACCGCTCGTTGTTTGCACACGTTGGAAGAAGAAAACAAACGGGAGGGAGAAGAGAGGACTCGGTAAGTGCGTCGAGTAAGGTGCAGTTTGAAACTGAAGCGGAGTTTCAAATTTATAGGCGAAAACTGGATTGTTGAACACGAAATTAAAATCCGATCCGGATCGTTGATCGTGGAGATAGATTTAAAGATCGTGGTTTGACTCAATCCGCACGTTGAGGGATTTTCGGATAAGATGGAGTAGTGACTCTGACTAAGTCGCACAGCACAGTTTAAATTTAAAATTTTAATTTTTTCCGTGTACTAAAAAATAAATACACCACAAGGCCCAAGCCCAAGCCCGGCCCGACCCGACCCGACCGGCCGGTCGGACGGACGACGGCGGCGGCGCGCGCGTGTGTGGTGGTCACTTTGTGTGCGTCCTTTCCCGTTCATAAAACTGGGTACCCCTTGGGGCACACCCCAAGATGGTGAGGTCCACATATATAATCACTCATAAAGTGTCTATTCTCTCCTATGTGGGACTTCCCATTTTTTTCAATTCATTACTCCAAGTTCCAACAATCCCCCACTTGAATTTAAAAAATGTTTCAGAAATAGCGTCAAACGCCTCATTAAGATTGTGCATAAGCCGAGGTGTCTTCCGACTTGAACCTTTGCATAGTGATTAGGATTTAGATTTAACAAGAGTGACTCGTAGTCTTGAACTCTATCTCTAACATCAAAATCACACACACTCTTATCAATAGGTGTATTCTTCAAATGCCCGTGCGTTAATGGCCCTGCACGTCTATCCCAAAGATAGTGAACGCTCTAGGAATTTCGCCTAAGATTCCATAGGAAGCGGCCCACTTCCACATTCACATAGGTGAGTCTATCAGAAGTACTCTTGTAGCTAGGTACTTCACTCCACATAGAGCATAGATCTCATTAAGAGTTTCTATTACCTCATCCTTTAATCGCTTCAGGAATCATGCCTCTTGACTTATAATAGCATGTTCATCTCTTATCACATCACAACTTGTTATTACCCTTTGAACCTAATTCTTGGGATCTCCAGTCTTTTAGGTTGGGTTACCATCATGAGTGACTCATGGTTCCAAAGGCAGTAGTCCCATCCTTTTAGATGTATTTTGGACTCTGACTTTGACTCATGGTAAGTGCGTTGAGGGATTTTCGGATCAGATGGAGTAGTGACTCTGACTAAGTCACACAGCACAGTTTAACTTTAAAATTTTAATTTAAATACACCCCAAGGCCCAAGCCCATGCCCAAGCCCGGCCCGACCGGCCGGTCGGACGAACGGCGGCGGCGGCGCGCGCGCGTGTGTGGTGGTCACTTTGTGTGCGTCCTTTCCCGTTCATAAAACTGGGTACCCCTTGGGGCACACCCCAAGATGGTGAGGTCCACATATATAAACACTCATAAAGTGTCTATTCTCTCCTATGTGGGACTTCCCATTTTTTTCAATTCATTACTCCAAGTTCCAACAATCCCCCATAATAATGGAGGAATCAAACAGATCAGAATAAAAAATATGAGGAAATATGAAGAAAGCAATCCCAAGGCGGTGATCCCTTGCAGGCGGCAGCAGCATGGTCGTCCTCCCCTGCCCACCATAGGGTCGCTAGTCGGCTCTCTTCTTCTCCCTCTCCCTTTCTCTCTCTCCCTCTCTTCCCCTCGCGGTCATCCCATCCCCTTCCAGATTCTCCGTGTTGCCTCAATCGCAGAAGGTTTCCCTTTTCGGCCACCCCCTCCCTATTTCTCTCATTCTTTTTCTCGTCCTTTCTCTCTTTCATCTTCCCCTCAAATCTCATCCTCCCGTTCTCTATTTCATCCCACTTCTTCTTCTTCCTCTTCTTCTTCTTCATTTCGTGCTTCTTCTTCTTCTTCTTCTTCTTCTTCTTCTTCTTCTTCTTCTTCTTCTTCTTCTTCTCTCTCGCCCTTTCTCCCTTTCTTTTTATTCTCCACATTTCAGTCTCTCACCCTTCTATGTGTGTGTTGGGAGCCAATTCCCTGTAGACAAGTGTTTCTATCTCTTTCTACTTCAATTTTTTTTTTGACAAATCAGATTAACGGTAAAGAGTGCAAGACGAATAAATCCCATGGTGGGGGTTCGTGTGAATGCAGGGACTCCAGGAAGGGTTAAATGTAGTGAATCCAAGTCCATGTGTGTTGTGCCACGTCCCCAAATGTGTGTGCATCAATTTTATTGAGTGTGGTTAGTTTTATTTAGGATTTTATGTTTATTATTTATTTAATTTTATTTTATATTATTAGTTTTGTTTTATTTATTGGGTTTATTGGGTTTTTTATGTTATCGGTCTTTGCCCATTATTATTGGTAGTCAGCCCATTATTCTCCTGCATTAAAGATTTACATATAAAGTAGAATTTTTTAATAAAAATAAATCAAATTTTTTAATCCATCTTGGCCGCAATTCCAATGAGGACAATAACAAAAAGGCTAAATTATAAAATTGGCCCTCTAAGTTTATTTTAGGTTTCAATTTGGCCCTCTACGTTTTATTTATTTCGTTTTGGTCCTCTACGTTTTATTTTAGTTTTCAATTTGGTCATTTCCGTCACTAAAAGCCAATTGTCCGTAGCTAAAAATTGGCTTTTAGCTACGGACAATTGGCTTTTAGTGATGGAAAGGACCAACCTGTTGTAACTTTTAAAACGTAAGGGACCAAAACGAAACAAATAAAACATAGAGGACCAAATTAAAACCTAAAATAAACATAGAGAACCAATTTTGTAATTTAGCCTAACAAAAAACACAAAGGGAGCTACCTAACTGTTAGAATCCAAGTGTGAGTGGTTAGTCCCATATTGGCTAGGATTAGGCTAAGTGAAGGATATATAAGAGAGGTGACCCATATACCCAATGCTTTAAGGTTTTGGGTGGAGATGTGGTGTCTGGATCTCTTAATGGTCCTGGTCTTTAGCCCATTGTTGCTCTTAAGTGGTCCCCAGTCTCCCCAACAATTGGTATCAGAGCCATGGTTCGACCTGATAGGGGTGTGAGAGTGGATCCTGCCGTCTCTTTCAAATGTCGGAGACTCACATTTTGGGGAGAGATTGTTAGAATTCAAGTGTAAGTGGTTAGTCCCATATTGATTAGGATTGGATTAAGTGAAGAATATATAAGATAGATTACTCATATACCCAATGCCTTAAGGTTTTGGGTAGAGATGTGGTGTACGGGTTTCTTAGTGGTCATGGTCATTATCCCATTATTGCTCTCAGGTGCTCCCCAGACTCCCCAACAATTGGTATCAAAGTCGTGGTTCGGCCTGATAGGGGAGCGAGAGTGGATCCGGCCGGTTCTCTTAAATGTGGGAGACTCACACTTGGGGAGAGATTGTTAGAATTCAAGTGTGAGTGGTTAGTCCCACATTAGCTAGGATTTGGCTAAATGATTGATATATAAGAGAGGTGACCCATATACCCAATGCCTTAAGGTTTTGGGTAGAGATGTGGTGTCTGGATCTTTTAGTGGTCCTAGTCTTTAGCCCATTGTTTTTCTCAGGTGTTCCCCGAACTCCTCAACAATTGGTATCAGAGCCATGGTTCAGCCTGACGGGGGAGTGAGAGTGCATCCTGCCGTCTCTCTCAAATGTGGGAGACTCACACTTTGGGAAGAGATTATTAGAATTCAAGAGTTAGTGGTTAGTCCCACATTGGCTAGGATTGGACTAAGTGAGGGATATATAAGAGAGGTGACACATATACCCAATACCTTAAGGTTTTGGGTGGAGATGTGGTGTCCGGGTCTCTTAGTGGTCTTGGTCCTTAGCCCATTGTTGCTCTCAGGTGCTCTATTAACACACCAAATTGTCTACTTTTATAGGGCATTTTTAGTACTTAATTATATCATTTTGTGCTATTTAAAGTATAAAAGTACTTACTTATGTCCTATTTTGTAGAAATATCATAAAGACATTGCTTGGAGCAAAAGATATAATTTTGGGAAGATTCTGGCAAAGATTTGAGCATACTTTGGCGTTTCTGGATGAGTGGTATGGTCTGACAGTCAGTCAGTACGTATGCAAGAGAAGCAGTAGGGGCGCACCTCATGGTCAATACGGCATTGCGCCGAAGAAAAAGTCCAATACGATCGTACCAAAGATAATACGGTCGTACATAATTGCTGTCAGGTGGTGCTAAGTGCACAAGTACAGGCCAACGTCGTAATTCAAGTCCGGTACGACCATGTTTAAACACAGTACGGCCGTACCCAAGCCCAGAACGCACTGATTTGAAACCAGTTGACCTAATCTGCACCAGAGCCTATAAATAGGCATTCTCACTCCTTTTTGAGAACTAACTCACTCTATGGGAGGAACTCACTCTTTCTGAGTGAGGGTCATTTGCTTTAGACTTTGCCTCTTGTCTCTTGTCTTTTCTTTTCTTTTAGGATTGCAGGTTCGGATTTATGTTATTATATATTATGTTGAGAAACAGTATAAGTAGCTAACTCCATCACTAGGGGTGATGAGGGATCTATTACGATGTTCTTGACATTTATTTAATTGTTATTATGAATTTCTTATTATTCTTATAAATGTGTTCTTCCTAGTATGCTTAATCCCATAGGATCTTATCAATCCTTAATAAATTAGTTAATTGGAGGTAATAGGATCACAATTAGTTAACATAACTCTAGGATCAACAGAATTCGCTTTTTATGCCCGATCAAAGTAATTGCTTATTTCCAATCAGTTATTAGATTAACAAGTCCACCTGTTCTTAATGCTCTCTCCTTTAATTACCTTCCTGGACCAAAATAGAGTAGTTGTTTAGGAAGAAGAAGACTATTAACTGGGTAGTTATTAGAAATTTAGAGGGAGTGATGGGCTTTCAATAAGGAAATATAGTTCGTAATAACATGGTAATTGATTCATGATCTAGTATTAGTGAACCCAAGTCTCCTAGGCTTTTCCTATTTGATCTCTATTCTGCTCTTGTGACATTGTTTTGCTTTCTTTATTTATAGTTTAACTGCTTCACTCTCAAAACCATCACTTTCGTTCGTCTAAAATAATAAAGAATCTCTATTAATTTAGTACTCGCGCATTCTCTGTGGGTTCGACATTCGAAGTCTTAAAAATAATCCACTTTATTATGAGTTACGATCAGGTGCACTTGCCTGAGCCGCAACATGCTCCCCGGACTCTCCAACACTAACTACTTCCAATTAACTGTCATGATTAACTAATTAATTGTGCTAAAATAAATACAACAAGTGGGTTATGAATAATCAATAATGATAGGAAAATAATTAGGTGTTAGACCAATAGGTGCTGATGGATTAAATGTTTCATTTAAATTCAAATTCAAAATGATCCTATTTTTACTATTAGATAATTAATCTATGTATTTTGAATTTTGACTAGTGTATTGTCCCGTATAATGGACGGACGAGATTCAAGAGTTACCGAGCCATGTAAAAAAATTAAATAGTTAAAAATATTTTCAAAACATGATAGAACAAAGAACAAAGATAAGTTTATAATATAATAACAAATAATAATGTGATCTCTCTGTAAAAAAAGAATGGAGCAACAAATATAAAAAATGGGAGAGCAGTCAGACATATCATTTAAGAGGAATTTGAAAATTGAAAATTGATACTAAATGCAGAATATGTAAGTCATTTAAAAAAATATATTTATGATTTGTATTATAAATATTAATTGATAATTGATATGGTGTAATAATAATTGTCATAAAATGTAACAAAAAAAATAATTGTCATAAAAGAATAATTAAAAAATAAAATATAAAAAAAGAAATGAATTTAGGCGGGAAACTGAATGACTATGAGGTTGACACGTGAAATTATTGTTATCACACCAAATTGTCTACTTTTTATAAGGCATTTTTAGTACTTAATTATATCATTTTGCACTATTTAAAGTATAAAAGTACTTTGTCAAAAAAAAGTATAAAAGTATCACTTATGTCGTATTTTGCAGAAAATTCATAAAGACACCATTCAGAGTAAAAGATGCGAAAATAGACTGAAAACTCCCAGACTGTGCAGATTTGAAGTCAAATGACCTAATCCACATCCCAACCTATAAATAGGGCTTCTTAGCCTAAGCTTACGACCTTTGATGAAATTCTGAATCTCAGCCTCCTTTTTTAGAGTTTTTCACAACTCCCTTGCTATTCTATTGATCCCTGTTTCCTTGGAGTTGGGTACCAATCTCGTTTTGCTACCAGAGCTCGTGAGGACGCGAAGAACGTGCTTAAGGACCATTGTCATACCGAAAGGGTTTCCCGGTTTAGATTTATACTCTTTAATATGGATTTTTATGGTTTTATGTTTGAGTTTATGTTAATATCACTAGACATGAGTAGCTAAACCTATCACTAGGGGTGATGGGGGATCCTTTACAATGCATTTGATATTTATCTAATTAGTTCTATGAGTTTCTATTATTTTGATTGATTGTTTTATCCCTAGCATGCTTAATTCTATAAGGCCTGATCAACCTTTAATTAGCTGACTTAATTGGCGGCGTCATACCACAGTTAGTTAATGGATCTCTAGGAATAAAAGAACTCGCTTTGCATGCCAGGACATGGTTATTACTTGTTTCTAATTAGTTATTAGATTAACAAACTCACATATTCTTAATGTTCTATCCTTTAATTGCCTTGCACGACCAAACGGGGTAGTTATTTAGGAAGAAGACTATCAACTGGGTAGTTATTAGTAACTTTAGAGTGAGTGATTAGCTTTCAATCGGAAAATAGATCTCATAATAATAAATTAGTAATTTCAAGAGCTAAGTATTGGTGAACCTGGTTCCCCTAATCCTTCCATAGTAATCTTAATAATTACTATTTTATTTAAGTGACAATTCTTGCTATTCTCTAATTACAACCTTCGTTAGCCTAGATAATATAGATTCTTTACTTCATTGGTACTCGCGCATTTCTTGTGGGCAAGGTTGTTAAAATCGAGGTAGTAAATCCTAGTCAACTCGTACATCAAATCAAAATTGGGTGGAATCGATGCAATTTGCGATTGGGTGGAATCGGTGCGATTAGCTCCAGCTAACAATGCTACACAACCGGAGAATCCCAACCGTGCATTCTCTGAATTCCGGAAAAATAGTTCTCCTTCTTTCAAGGGTGGTCCAGATCTGGCTGAGGCACAGTAGTGGCTGCAAGAAATGGAGAAAATCTTCACCGTTGTCACCTGCACTGAAGAGCAAAAATCTTTACCTCACACTACCTGAAGGAAGAGGCGGAGGTATGGTGGAGAGGAGCTAGGGGTCACATGGAGGATCTTCAGACTCCTATGGATTGGACCAATTTCAAGAGAGTGTTTTTGTCCAAGTACTTCCCAAGGAGCGTTAGAAGGCAGAAAGAGTAAGAGTTTGCTCATTTGACTCAGGGGAACATGTCAGTAGGGGAATATGTAGCCAAATTTGAAGAGTTGGCCAAGTATTCCACATACCTTCAACATACCCAAGATGATGAGTGGAAGGCTCATCAGTTCGAGCAAGGTTTGAAACCAGAAATAAGAAATGTTGTGTGTCAATTGGAGGAAGATGATTATGCAAAGCTTGTGGGAAAGTGTAGAATCACCGAAAAAGCGCAGAATGCTCTGGAGATGGATCGTCGTGATAGAATCCAAAAGAAAAAGGATGACAAGAATGCCCAACACATGAAGCCAAGAGGGAACTTGAACAAAGGGAAACAAGTCCAAATTCATCGGCCTAAGTCCTTTCATACATTCTTAAAATGTGGAAAGATACATCAAGGATAGTGCATAAAGGGGAAGAATGTTTGTTATATTTGTCATTAGCCGGGACATATGTCAAAGGAATGTCCCCAGTACACCAAAGGGAAGGGACCTAAACCCAACAATCCTACCCAAGGGAGAGTCTTTACTCTGGATGTCAAGAAAGCTAAAGGTGCTAAAAATCTGATGAAAGTACTTGTTTCCTTCAAGATGAGTCATTAGTTATTAGGTATGATTCGGGTGCAACCCATTCTTTCATTTCTTGTAAATGTGTTCAAAGGTTAGGGTTGTACCTCACTTCTTCACAAATTTCATTGCATGTGCATACACATGCAGAAGGTAGTATTTCTACTTCCTTGATGTGCGAGAATTGTCCACTCCTAATTCAAGGGAGGATGTTTCTAGTGAGCCTTGTATGTCTACCCCTTAAGGGGATGGACATAATTCTAGGTATGGATTAGTTTTCTGCCAATCAAGTTGTCCTAAATTGTTATTGTAAGACAATAGAGTTTCCAAAAGTGCAACTATCCATTGAAGAGTCAAATCCTGATGTTTTGACTAGTGCTCCTCAGTTAAATCATTGTCTAGTAGAGGGTCATGCGGGATACATCATGTTACTTTCCTCAAGCTCAGAGGTTAGCCTAGACTTGGATACTATTCCTGTAGTGAATGAGTTTTTAGATGTGTTTCCTGATGAGGTAACTGCCTTACCTATAGAAAGAGAAATGGAGTTCTCAATAGACTTAGTTCCAGGAGCCGGACCAATCTCTATAGCTCCATATAGAATGTCACCGTTGGCGTTGAGAGAGCTTAAGACCCAGTTGAAGGATTTAATTGCCAAGCAATTTGTTAGACCTAGTGTATCACCTTGAGGCGCACCTGTTCTCTTAGTGAAAAAGAGGGATGGTAGCATGAGATTGTGTGTTGATTACAGGA
Organism: Calophaca sinica; assembly: GCA_037113605.1. Taxonomy (NCBI): domain Eukaryota; kingdom Viridiplantae; phylum Streptophyta; class Magnoliopsida; order Fabales; family Fabaceae; genus Calophaca; species Calophaca sinica. Next base: position 92,559,732 of record CM073732.1, on the reverse strand, counting down.
AAATCAATAAGGTCACAGTTAAGAATAAGTACCTGCTATCCAGGATAGATGATTTGTTGGATCAACTTAGAGGGTCTTCGGTTTTCTTTAAGATTGATCTGAGATCTGGTTACCAACAGATAAGGGTTAAGGCTAGAGATGTTCCTAAGACTGCATTTAGGACTAGGTACGGACACTATGAGTACTTGGTTATGCCTTTGGTTTGACCAATGCTCCGGCCGTATTTATGGACTATATGAATAGAATTTTTAGGTCATTTCTCAGTAAGTTTGTAGTAGTATTCATAGATGACATCCTAGTCTATTTTAAGGATCTTCAAGAACATGAGGTACATCTTAGGATCGTTCTAGGTACTCTTAGAGAAAATAGTCTGTTTGCTAAGCCTAAGAAATGTGAGTTTTAGCTTAGTGAAGTTAGATTTTTAGGGCATGTAATTTCACAAGCAGGAGTGTCGGTCGATCCCAGTAAAGTGGCAACAGTCCTAAATTGGAAACGACGAACTGCTATCACTGAAGTCAAGAATTTTCTAGGGCTAGCCAGTTATTACCGTAGATTCATACAGGGATTTTCTCAACTAGTGCTTCCCCTAACAAGGTTAACCCGAAAGGGGGAACCATTTGTGTGGAACAAGAGCTGTGAGAGTAGTTTTCTAGAGCTTCAGATCCGTTTGACTTCCACACCAGTTCTTGTGATCCCTGACCTAGCCCTAGGATTTGAAGTCTATAGTGATGCCTCTAAGAAAGGGATAGGTTGTGTTCTTATGCAGAACCGACAAGTTGTGGCCTATGCCTTCAGGCAGTTAAGGCCTCATGAAGAGAATTATCATACCCATGATTTAGAGCTTGCGGCCATCATTTTTGCTCTAAAGATTTGGAGGCACTATTTATATAGTGCCCAGTTTGAAGTGTTTAGTGATCATAAGAATTTGAAATATCTCTTTGATCAAAGAGAACTTAACATGAGACAGAGGAAATGGGTTGAGTTCCTAAAAGACTATGATTTTGATGTAAAGTATCATCCTGGCAAAGCAAATGTAGTCGCTGATGCCTTGAGTAGGTAGTCTCTTCATGTTTCTTCAATGATGATTAAGGAAATGGAGCTGTTGAAATCTTTTAGGGACCTAAACTTGGGAATGTTTTCCACGGGGCACAGTCTCTTGTTATGTTACTTAGAGATTTCTTGTGATTTTAAGGGCCAGATTAGGTAGCCCAGAGTTTAGATGAGGAGTTGCAATCTAGCAGACACCGCCCCGGTTTTTCTGAAGCTGATGGTGGCACTATTATGTTCCATCAGAGAATCTATGTTCCTAGAGTCCTAGAGATGAGTTCATTAAGAATCAGATATTAGGAGAGGCCCACAAAAGCGGGTTCTCAGTGCATCGTGGATCCACCAAGATGTATCAGGATCTTAGGCAGAGATACTGGTGGTCGGGTATAAGAAATGATGTAGTAGAGTTTGTAGCTCAATGTTTGGTTTGCTAGAAAACCAAAATAGAACACGAAAAGCCCTCTGGTCCCCTACAGCCTTTAGAAATTTCGGAATGGAAGTGGGAAGGAATAGCGATGGACTTTGTGGGAGGTTTACCTTGCACTCAGTCAGGATATGACTCTATTTGGGTCATAGTAGACAGATTGACCAAATCTGCCTATTTTCTTCCTATCAAGTTCACATACAAGACCGCTAGGTTAGCTAGGATCTATATCAACGAAATTGTTAGGCTCCACGGAGTGCCAACTAGCATTGTCTCTGATAGAGATCCTAAGTTTACCTCCCGGTTTTGGAAAGCTCTTCATCAAGCTTTAGGAACTAAATTGATTCTGAGTACTGCTTATCATCCCCAGACGGATGGTCAGTCAGAGCGGACCATACAAAACTTAGAGGATATGCTTAGAGCCTGTGTTCTAGAGGATGATGGTAGTTGGGATAAGTATTTGTCACTAATAGAATTTTCTTACAACAACATCTACCATTCTAGCATAGGTATGGCACCGTACGAGGCTCTCTACGGTCGCAAGTACAGAACTCCTCTGTGTTGGTTCGAAGTTGGAGAAAGGAGGTTATTAGGCCCTGACCTTGTTCAAGAAACCACAGATAAGATTTCCATGATCAGGGATAAAATAAAGACTGCCCAAAGCAGGCAAAAAAGTTACACAGACTGTAGGCTAAAACCCCTTGAATTTGCGAAGGGTGAACATGTATTCCTAAAAGTCACTCCTACTATAGGTGTTAGTAAAGCTCTTAAAGCCAAGAAGTTAACTCCTCGGTACGTAGGTCCTTTTCAAATTCTCAGTCGAATTGATTCTATGGCTTACCAAGTAGCTCTACCTCCATCCTTGTCAAATCTCCATAATGTTTTCCACGTGTCTCAGCTTAAGAAGTACATTCCGGATCCATTTCAATCCTTGGATCATGAGTCTATATAACTCAAATCAGATTTGACATACTAGCCTGAACCGGCCCAAGTAGTGGATCGTGCTTTCAAGACACTTAAGAATAAGACCATTCCCTTGGTTATGATTATTTGGGGAGGCTCCACTCCGGAAGAAGCCACTTGGGAACTGGAAGAGGAAATACGAGAGCAATACTCTTACCTATTTCAATAGGTACACATTTCGGTCTACATTTTTAGGACAATTTTTTTTTAAAAGGTGGGTAGTAATGTAACGCCCCAAATTCCTCAACTTTAGCTTGAAATTATGTGCATGAGATTTGTGTAATTGATTGTTAATTTCAATTTGATTTCAAGTTGATGAACATAATTACATGATGAGGATGTTGTGTCTTTGTTGATCTTAAGTTGTTAGATGAGCTGAAATTAGCTTTAAGATGATTGTAAGGATTGATTATGATTTGATTTAAGAATGTTTAGGGAGAAAGTCTCAAGATTGGATGTTAAAATTCATTTTTTCTGATTTTAGTGCAGTGGGAATCGATTCAAGATAGCCTGAATCGATTCACAATGGCAATCAGGAAAAACCAAGTCTCTGGGAGTCGAATTGGAAGTGCCGTGGATCGATTCACAGCTTCGATTCACTAAAGGCGCTCCTGCATTTTCGCGTGAATGAATCGATTCACACTTTTACGAACTGAAAAATGCACAAAACACTGCAACAATGAGCAAAACGTAGAAAAAGGGGAAAAGGGGAGAGAAAAGAGAGAGAAGGAGAGAAGACAAAGGGGGAAAACACTAGGGTTCATGATTTGAGAAGGATTAGAGAGATTCTTGTTGGATTTCTTCAATCTCTTGCTTGAATGAGAGTTTAAGAGTTGAAATCTTAGTGTTGGTGAAGATTTTGGTGGAACCCTAGAAAGAGAAGAAGAAGAACATGAAGAAGAAGAAGAAGAAGAAGAAGAAGAAGAAGAAATAGGAGAAGAAGATTAGGCTTCACCACTTCTAGCTCGGATCCTTGGTGTTGTTTGTGAGTTCTTTCTTCTCTTAGGTGACGGGCACCCATAAGTCCTACTTTAGGAATTTATTTCCCCTAAGTTATGTATAAACAATTAGTTCAAGTTAGGGTTTTGAATACCCCTTTGACATAGAGTTTGTTGTTATTATTTTTGTAATGATTTAGTGGGATGGTAAAGGGTTGGCTGTTGTCCCCAACCCCCTATACTTGTATGCTTGATGTGTTACCCATTATCGGTTCCACGGAACTTCAATGGGATGAGTTTTGGTTCATAAGGATCTAAAGCCCCAGAAGTATGGTAAGTTTCATATGAACTGATATTGTCTTAGTCATATGAATTAGATAAAGATACATGTTTTGAAAACGTAGTCTCCAAATACGTGTGAAGTTCAATTCCTTGATTTCATTGTGTACATCATTGGGATTAGTACAGAAAGTTATATGATGTTATGTGTAGTAGCATGCATTTAAGTTAAGAGAGTTGTGAGTAAATCACATAAAATACACTAAGATTCTTCATAAGAGGAGAGAACAGTATGGTTAGTCTCATGGGATGCCACTTGAACGGTTAATGACGTCTAACCACCATATCGTTAGTTATGTTGATTGGGGTCTATGGACTAAAGCATATGACAAAACCCAATAACATAGAATAATAGTAAGTTATGCTAAGCACAAATAAAGGAAGAACAACATGTTCTTAGTAGGTAAGTTAAATTGCATTAGTATGTCTGGCTGTTTTCTTGGAAATCGTCATAAAATAGAAAAGAGAAATGGTGAGGAGTCGAGAGGAGGATTCACTGAGATTTTTATCTCACCCAGTTCCTTTTGTTATTTCAGATGTGCAAGTTGTGAAGGAAGATTGAAGAGGCTTGAAGCCTAAATCCCTTTTATGTTTATTTTGTATTTTGGATTATGTAATATTTTATTGAATTTCGTGCAAAAAGGACTAGCATTTTGTATTAAATCTTTAGAAAGTTATGTAAATTTGCAGTATGGAATATTTTTCCCACTTAAGGGATTAGGAACCTTGTGGTTATTTGAACTTAATGTAGTATTTAAGTTTAATTTTGCTTGGTAATCTCTGTATCAAATGCTAATTATCTTACTTTTAATTAAGTTGAATGTATGGTGTTACACGGCGCGAACGACAACCTCTCTCTGGCGATGGTGAACAGCGACTTCTTCTCCGATAAAAATAGAGGAACTCGGTTCCTTACTTCCTTCAGTTTGAGGTTCGATTCATTTTTGTTTTTTTCCCCTTTCTCTCTAAGTACATCTCTTTTTCTTTACTTCCTTTACTCCCTTCAGTTTGAGGTTTGGCTCCTTGCTCCCTATTAAAGGTGCTATAATTTTCTAGAAAAATCTACAAAAGCCTGGAGTAAATTATAAATATCTACCATAATCAAATGTCTCTAGAATAATCAAATGTAAAAATAAGCCGAGAAAAGCCTAGAAACATCTATTGCTAGAACCATCTTCAAGCACCTATAAATAGGCAAGTTTGGGTGCATTTGTAATCAACCAATTTGAGAGCAATACAAACTACATTCTAGCTCCAAATTGTAAAGCCTCCCATCTTCTATTAAAGCTTCCAATACTATTTGACTATATTCCACAACTAACCTCTACTACTTACTACTTCAAATACTAACAACTTATGTTCCTCTTCACCATTTTTACTTGGGCTATCTCAACCCTTTTATTATTGTTATCATGGATTGTGCATTTATCTCCTTCAAAGTGAAGGGCATAGCCTTTCTCCATCATTTGGCCAATGCTCAAGAGGTTTTCTTTAATATTGGGAACTAGTAAGACATCTTTGATGAATCTCGTACCTTTCTTTATCTCCACCATGACAGTGCCTTTTCCTTTTGACTCCACGACTGTACCGTTTCCTTGCCGATCCTTTACTTTGACAGAGTCATCAATATCCTTGAAGATGCTCCCATCTTTGGCCATGTAATTGTTGCAACTGCTATCCAAGTACCAATTTCCACCCATTTCGTCACTAGAATCTTGGGTAGCATAGAACAGATGTTGCTCACGTTCATGTTGATTTTGCTCACACTCATGCTCTTCAATGATGACTTTTCTAGAATGACTTGGGTCTACTTCATCAAGGAAAAATCAGAAGTCTTTGGAATATTCAAGAAGTTTAAGACCCTTGTTGAGAAGCAAAGCGGGAAACATATAAAGAGGCTTAGAAGTGATCAGGGCAAATAATACAATTCATGCGAGTTTGATAAATTTTGTGAGGATGAAGGCATCGAGTGGCAACTCACAGTCGCATATTCTCCACAACAGAATCAAGTGTCTGAAAGAAGAAATCGTACAGTCATGGAGATGGCCAGATCGATGCTGAAGGAAAAGGATTACCAAACACTTTTTGTGCTGAAGCAGTTTATACTGTTGTCTACATACTCAACAGATGTCCAACTAAGGCAGTCCAAGACAAGACTCCTATTGAAGCCTGGAGTGGGCAAAAGCCTTCTGCTAAACATCTCAGATTCTTTGGACTGCTATATTCATGTTCCAGATGAAAAGAGACATAAGCTAGAAAATAGACAGTACGGGGGGATCTTCTTAGGGTATAGTATGCAATCAAAAGGCTATCGAGTTTACAACTTACAAACAAAGAAGCTCATTATCAGTTGAGATGTTGAAGTTGACGAAGGTGCTTCTTGGAACTAGGATAAAGAAAAAATTGAGAGAAGCGACATTTCCCTACTAGTACAACAACCTCAAGAAGAAGTCGATGAAGTAACTGAAGGTTCAGGTACACCCCCTTCATCTCCACAACAACGACAAGATTCTTCACTAGAATCTACTCCGATAAAAGAAAAATCGTTGGTGGATATATATATCAAACTTGCAATTTGGCTATACTTGAGCCTGAAAGCTGTGAAGTAGCTTCGAGGTAAGAAGTATAGGTCAAGGCAATAGAGGAAGAAACAAAAATGATTGAGAAAAATAATATGTGCGAGCTAGTAGACTACCCAAAAGATAAAGATATCATACGAGTTAAATGGGTTTATAAGGCAAAGCTTAACCCTGATGGCTCCATACAAAAACATAAGGCTAGGCTAGTAGCGAAGGACTACTCACAGCAACTTGGAGTCGACTACAATGAGACATTTGCTCCAATTGCTCGGCTAGATACAATAAGAGCTTTAATAGCTTTTGTAGCTCAAATCGGCTGGAATTATTTCCAGTTAGATGTCAAGTTAGCCTTCCTAAATGGGGTACTACAAGAAGAGATTTATGTGGAGCAAACACAAGGATTTGTCAGGAAAGGCAATGAAGGCAAAGTGCTAAGACTAAGAAAAGCTTTATATAGCTTGAAGCAAGCTCCTCGAGCATGGTATAGCAGAATTGATCGGTACTTCACCGATTAAGGATTCAAGAGGAGCGAGAGTGAGCCAACACTATACGTCAAGACCTAAGGTCAACACGATACTCTCATTGTCTCCCTATATGTAGATGATGTTATCTACATGAGAAACAATATGAAGATGATAACTAAGTTCAAAGAAGACATGATGAAGACATTCGAGATGACCGACCTTGGCTTGATGAATTATTTCCTCGACATAGAGGTAAAACAACAAAAAGAAGGGATATTTATATGTCAGAAGAAATACACTGAAGCATTATTGAAGAAATTTAGGATGAACGATTGTAAGCCAGTCGCTACTCCACTAGTGACAAATGTGAAGCTGCAAAAGGAAGATGGAGTACCAAAAGCTGATGCATCACGATACAGAAGTTTGATCGGGAGCCTATTATATCTTACTGCTACACAACCAGACATCATTTACGCTACAAGTCTTCTATCAAGGTTCATGCAAAAATCAAGTTAGGTTCATCATGGAGCAGCTAAAAGAGTTCTAAGATACCTACAAGGAACAAAGGAGTTCAGTATATGGTACAGAACCATGACCAACTCAAGATTGCTCGGCCACACGGACAGTGATTGAGCAGGTTCAGTAGATGACATGAAGAGCGCATCAGGCTATGCCTTCTGTAACATCCGTATTTTTGCGATGCGTTATTTAACATTATTTTAGTGTAAATTGTTGTATTTATGTTATAATAAGCAGTTTCTTGTTGGCTAAGTAAGTGATTGAATTAAATCAAGATAAAATTAAATTTAAGAATTAATATTATATATTAATTCATGGTTCAAAAATCGTCAAAAAATTCTAACGAAGTTTTGCCGTGTTTTGATTCACCGGATAGTTTTTATCCGCAATAAAATTTTAAACAAATCCCGATTTCGATAAAAATCGAATCGTGACTTGTTGTGATTATGATTGAGTGTTTTAAATTGTTTTTATTATTTATGATAAATTATTATCACGCGGTGAATTAATTTATAAGTAAATTAATTTTTACAATTTAATCGGCGAAAGAATTAATCGGTAACGCGATTACCCGACGCCGCTTTTTTTAGTACACTTAAGACTCTAGGGTTAGGGGGTAATCATGGGAAGAGAGGGATTAGATGTTTATACTTGTGATTATATTAGAATTTAGTATTTTAAGGTCTAGGTGTCACATTTTTTATGACTAATTATTTTATACTTATCCTAATTACTTTTTAACCAAGTGTTTTACCTTAATTAAAATTTTTTTAGTCCCTCCCCTCTTTTTAAGGAGCAGGCAGCGACCCGCCGCCCCACATTTCACCTTCATTTTATTTCTTTTCCTTGTTCTTGAGAGAGAAGCTTAAGTTCTCATCCATGGCTTCCATCATCTTCATCTTCTTTGGCTTGCTTTCATCTCCATTCTTCAACCTTACTTGCTTCTAGCTTCTTCTTCTTCTTCTTCTTGGTTTCTTCTTCTTAACCTTGTAAGTAAGCATAAAAACCAACTCTTGCTTCCCCATTTTTGAGCCCATAACCGTGGGGCCTTATATAGATATAGGACATGATTTTCTTGCTTCTTTCTTTGTTTAATGCTTTATGTATGACTTGATTATGATCATGAGAAAGATGAACACAATTTCCCCCAATTTTTACAAACCCTAGGTCGAATGGCCCAAGGAAAAGGGGTATGGGATTTCTCATGTGAATCACTAAATTGATTTGTGGTTCTTACTTCTTAATGATTGTTATTGTTGCTTTTGTTGTCAATTTTCACTTTGGATCAAAGGAATTGTGAATTTTGTGAAACCCTTGAGTGCTTGAAAGCCAAGATAGGGTAATGGTGTTGAGTATTGGATTTGGTTTGGAAAAATTAAGTGTTTTGGGAAAGAGATTAAGTGTTGAATGATGTGGTTGATTGAATTGAAAATTTTACAATTTGTTCCCTATTTTTGGGGGTGTAGGCCAAGTGCTATAAGGGCTTGAGGAAGGGAAAATTTTTGCTCTTAGCTTAAATTAGTTGTATTGGATTGTATTTCAAGTATGGAAAGTTTTGGAAATAGTTTGATTAAATTGGAAGTTCTTTGGATTGTTAAAGGCAATAAAACACTTAAGGCAAATTAGGATTTTGAAATCCTAAAGCCAAGTGGAGCCTTAATTTACGGATTTTGATGAAGAGTATTTGATCTCAGTGTTGTTTCATGTCTCAAGTTTTAAAACAAGTGAGTTTTAGTATTTAAAATCTTGTTTTTTTTTTTCAACTTTGTGTATTATTTCAAGTAAGTCTTTAAAAATTTTTAATTTCAAGTTGCTTATTGTTTCAAGTATGTATACCTTATTATAAAGATTTTTGGGGATTGAAAACCTAGGAGTTAGAATTGACTCTATGCCTAGAGAATTATTTTTGGGTGGACTAGAATTGTACTAAGCTTTGATGTGTTGTTTAGGATCCTTGAGGAGTTGTTCGTGCTGAGTAGGTTGTGACGTGTTTGACACGTGAGCTATCTACTTTTAGTAAGGGCTACTTCTAGATATAACTAGAGTTTAGATATTGAAATGCTGAGATGTGGTTTATGTTTCATATTCTTATGTTTGCTGAATATTGAATTGTGGATGCAAGTTGATTAGATTTGTCGAATTATTGTGATACTGAATTGTTAGACTGTTTAATTGATTTTGTGGTATATGTTGGATATATGCTTAATTTATGCGGGAATATATGTCGTTGGTGGTGCTGGATAATTAAATATTTATTTGATGTTGGATAATTAAATATTTATTTGATTATGCCTTATTGAAATGTCATATGCATGATACATTCATTGGAGTTGGTGGAATGCATTGTCATGCATTGTGGTATAACTTCGACCTGAATATCCTGGGGTGATGGATTGCCTCATGGCCAAAGGAATTCAGGGGCGTCGTTAGTCGAACCATCGCATGGGGCAGTGCCTGTTCTGGTACGTACAGAATGACTGACCATAGCATATGGAATTCTGGAATCATAAACAGTGGCATGTAGTCGCATTTGCAGGCATTGTGCATATTTAATGAATTTCATGTTATGTTGTACTATGTTATACTTGTATATTTAAGAAGTTGACCCTTGCTCGTGGTTCCTTCATTTGATGATGGTAACCCAGAGGATGGCGAATGCGATAGAGATCTCAGCGATGACGACATCGCCGGAGGTGGTCTTTGACTTCCCAGATATGGAGATTCCCTCGGTTATGGAGTTCGACCCCACTTCAGGCCGAGTTGTATATACAAGGGATGTGGTTAAGACTTTTTGTGTAAATGGACTGGCAGTTCGGCAGAAGATCTCTCGGCATACCGTGAGCTTTCTTGTCATGGTGGATCAGACTGTCGATAGTTGGCGTCACACTCAACAGGACCAAGTACCACCGACTACTTCTTCTACTTCGGCTGATGTGTCCTTTGAGATACCTAGGGAGACTACTTTTCGTTACGCACCCATTCCTAGTGTTGCTAAGGTTAGGCGGACCGCTTGTAAGAGTGTGGGCATGAGGAGTTGGGCCTTGGGAGCCTCTACTTCGCGAGCAGCAGTAAACACACCTTGTCCAGTAGCGGATTCGGAGCCAGAGCCGGAGGCTGTGCCGACTCCTCCCGTATGTATCTGGACACCCGCCCCGCTTGTGGATCCTTCTTCTGTTTGTCGGGAGTGTGACGAGGTTGGATGCAGTGGCGCGGGATGGATAGATGAGGTGCTAGTGCAGGAGGTGAGGCTGGATGGAGTACGAGGAGGACTTGGGTAGTGATGTGTAGTTTGGTTAGTTGGTGACGTCTGTTTTGATTGTATGTAGTTTTAGTTGGTGACCAGTCCGTTGACTTGTTAGTCTGTTATAGTAGTGGTTGGGTAGATCTAAAGGTTTACTTTTGGAGCAGCCTCTGCGTGGGTAACTACTGGGAGTACCCTAGAAGTATGATCACTTTTGTTAGGGTCTTCATACTTTAGGTGTGTTCCTCATGTGAATATTTATTTACCTTTGTATTTTGTACAAGCTGGTTATGTATATCTTTTGGAAATGTATACATGTTTATATTTCAGTGGCATCAGTCTTGTGTATGGTAGAACTCCATCATGTTTCTAAAACGTTGTTGATACTCTGATTGTGATCTGCGAAAGACATTTGTTTATAAAAAAAATTTGCCGCATTTTCCAAAGGATGAAAGAGTATCTTTTTGAAAAGATCGTTGCATTTAGAGTTAAGTTCTAGTTAGTAGCGCTTCAGAAATGAGGTGTTACACTTTCTCACTAGGATCATGAGTATTCTCATGGGCCTCGAAGAAGCAAGCAACAGTTGCACAATCAACAGCAGAGGCAGAGTACATCGTAGCAGCTAAAGCTACAAGTCAAGCTATATGGCTTTAGAGAATACTTAGAGACATGGGTGAACAACAAGATGAGTCAACCATAATCTACTGCGACAACAAATCAACAATAGCAATGGCGAAGTATCCAGTTCATCATAACCGAACAAAGCACATAGCTATTAAGTATCACTTCATCAGAGAAGCGGAGGAAACTAAACAAATCCAACTCGAGTATTGCATGCTTGGAGATCAAGTTGCAGACATATTTACGAAGGCATTGCCGAGAGTAAAGTTTGAGGAACTAAGGACAAACACCGAAAATCGCATCAAGGAGGAGTGTTAAAGTTGCTGCAATTTTCTAGACAATTCTACAAAAGCCTAGAGTAAATTGTAAATATCTACCATAATCAAATGTCTCTTGAATAATCAAATATAAAAATAAGTCAAGAAAATTCTAGAAACATCTATTGCTAGAACCATCTTCAAGCACCTATAAATAGGCAAGTTTTGGCGCATTTGTAATCAACCAATTTGAGAGCAATACAAACTATATTCTAGCTCCAAATTGTAAAGCCTCCCATCTTCTATTAAAGCTTCCAATACTATTCGACTATATTCCACAACTAACCTCTACTACTTACTACTTCAAATACTAACACTCCATTTTCTTAAAAAAAAAAAAATTCATCTCTGTTTTTTTAAAATTTCTGTTCCTTTCTCTAAAATGTGTTCCTGTTCGGCTGTTCCTATTTCTGTGTTTTTGGTTCTCTCAAGATTTCTAAGCTGTTTCATCTCTGTTGCTGTGTTCCTCTTTGGCTCTCTCCAAATTTCTAAATTGTTTCATTTATGCTCTATTTATATTTGTTGCTGTGTGTTCCCTTGGTTGTTGTGTTCCTCACTTATATTTTAAATACAGCTCGCACATAATGGTTGAGAATATTGGTGGGTTTGGTCAAATCCAAGAAGTAACACCGCTTGCATCAAAAGAAGATGAATGATTTGGTTTATGTGATGGCCAACATGAAGTTAAGAAGGAACCACTTACATTTGATGAGATTTCTTCTGATGATGAATTTCTACTAAAGAGGGACATGTTACTGTTGAGGGACATGTTGATGAAGAGAATGTAAAGCAACCTATCAATGTTGAAGTTGAAGTCATTAGTTCAACTTCAAGCAACCCATCACACCTTTAGATAATATTTTTTGATCACTTGGTCTTTGATTCTAATGTTGAGGAACCTTTATCATCTGGAGAAGAGTTTGATGGAGATGGAGATGGTGATGGTGACGACGACGACGACGACGATGATGATGATGATGATGATGATGATGATGGAAATGATGTTATTGGAGTATTGGATATTGGAGGATTCATTTAGCTTGTTTTTAAAAAAAAAATTAACTTTAGGAACTTATGCTTCTATGAATTTATGTATGATTTGATCATTTATGCCTTTTGATATGACACTTTACTATAGTGATTTACTAAAATGTGGAATTATTGGTGTCTTTATGGTATTATATAAGTATATATGTAATGTATTTATTTTTTTAATGCTTTATTTTAATATTAGGTAGGCTCTTATGAGTCTACCAGTCGAGTTTACAAGTCAAGTTCACGTAGGCTCCACGAGTTTATCTAAACTCTCGAGTTTGACAACCTTGCATGTGGGTTCAACATTCGGAGTCTTAAAAATGTTTTACTTTTATTATGAGCTACGATTGGGTGCACTTGCCTTAGCCGCAACAATTATCTACGTAAAGAAAATCTCACTTTATATATAATAAATAGATTGGATCCAAGGAACTGCAAGTAAGTTTTGTTCGTAATTATATTGTCTAATGATATGTGTGCGCATTGCGAGTGACCTGAGCCGGGGAAGGGAAAAGGTGATAGAATAAAATATTCATAGGATCATAAAAAAACATACAATGCATGGACTAAATTGACATACTCAAAAAACGTGATCTATGATTTTCACCTTTAGGATCATTTTAAGAATTTCCTTAATTTTAAGACCAAATTATCCGACATATGTTAACAATAAATTGATAATTCACATAAATCGATAATTCACTAGTTCATAATATTACTTGGACCAATCAAAGGTTGGAGAAATTTTGAAGCAAAGATTGACTCTGCATATCTGTTGGAGACCATTGGTGTTTTCTGGCTTTGCCTGCTGTAAGGCCAGTGTTGTGGCCTTATAGCAGCTACCAGCCATCCTTTTATCCTCAGCACTTGCTGCAACTGACATTAGAGCTTTAGCTCCTTCACAACATGAAGCAGATTGTGTGCAACTTACACCTATGAAGTAGTTAGGCATGGTGTAAGGTATGTTAACAAGCCTTTACAGTCTAACTTGGCCTCAGATAATGGTGATGGTTATGCAAGTAGGAGGAAAGGAAGCACTAGAGTAGTTGTGGTTGAAGAAGCTACACATGAAGGTTTCATGGTTATATACTTGTATAAAAAGAGTAGCTATAGCAAGTAGCTAGTTTTTAGCATGTTGTTTGGTTATGCCTCGAGTTATTATATATAGTGGGTCTGTTTAGTATGATGTCTTTGAAGGAAGAGAATGGAAACAAAAATGGTTAATAATTAAATTTAATTTTTTTTATACCCACCATAATTAGTCTTTTGAACTGTGCGAGTTTCCAAGTATTCCCACAGTAAAATCTTTTATCCCGCATAAGACTATAATCACGAGTCGGCAAATTGGAGCGATATATTTTGCACCCTATCACCAGGTTCACATGCCAGCTTAGATCCTACTGGTGCCAGCTCATAGTGCCAGCTCAGGTCCTACTAGTGCCAGCTCATAGTCAAAGGCGGTTATAGCTTTCAGTTAGTTAGTTTCATTATAGTTTCAGTTAGTTAGCATTCTGTTTGTAATAATAGCTCTATATATAGAGAGCTCACACATTGTAATCATTTGAGAAAGCTAATTCAATTCATTCTCCACTGATTCTCTCTTTCAATGGAATCTTCATTTTAATCTTATGGTATCAAAGCAGGTTAGTTCCTGCTTTGGTTTTCTGGAATTCTTCTTCGCTCAATCTAGTTTCTGATTCGTTCGATTCAGAAATCCTTTTCCTAGCGATTCTCTATTTCTCGAGATCGATTCGAAATCGTAGTCATGCCTAGAAACACTAATTCTTCTTCCAATGCGAATCATAATCACAACACAATGAACGATGATCCTACACAAAATCCTTCAAGTCCATATTTCATACATTCGAAATAAAATCCATCAGATGTTCTTGTTACACCAGTTTTCAATGGAAAGAATTATCACTCGTGGTCCAGGTTGATGAAACGAGCCCTAATCTTGAAGAACGAATTTTGATTTGTTGATGTAAGCACACCTGCACCAGATCCATTTGATCCTATTTTTGAAGCTTGGCAAAGATGTTATGGTTTGGTACTTTCATGGCTCCTGAGTTCGATTGTGCCTCCTATAGCACAAAGTCTTGTTTACAAGGAATCTGCCGCTGTGGTATGGCAGAATCTTAAGAATCATTTTTCACATGCGAATTTGGTAAGAGTTGCTGAATTAAGGCATGAGTTACATACTTTCAAACAAAATTCACTATCTGTTTCAGATTATTACACTGAATTGATGACAATTTATGAGGAACTTGATAATTTTAGACCTATAAAAGATTGTAGTTGTACTGTTAAATGTCGATGTGATGCAATTCGAAATGTACTGTTGTATAAAGATCAGGTTGAGGTAATGGGATTCTTAACTGGCTTGAATGATGGCTATGTAGCAGTAAAATCACAGATACTTCTCATGGATCCATTACCTTCTATGGATAGAGTTTTTTCAATGATTTTGCAACATGAAAGGCAGAATAAACTTGAACCAGTGGCTAATGATGATAGTCAGATCATGTTTAATGTTGTTGCTGATGGTAAAAGGTTAGGAAATCATTCTGAAACAAACTATTATGCTAGGAAAGAAAGAGGAAATCCAAGAGTTTGCACTTTCTGTGGAAGAACTGGACATACTGTGGAAACATGCTATAAAAAGCATGGATTTCCACCTCACTTTAAATTCAATAAGAACTTTGGCACAGTAGCTAATTGTGATCCAGGTGGTCATGATGCAGAGAACACAATTGCAGAAAGTCGTTCCAATAATTCTCCAACAATCACTCATGAGGAATACAAGGAATTGGTCTCATTGCTCAAGGCCAACAATGTTAAAGCAGGAACTCAGAATGTTGCTTTAGTAAACTAGATGTGCACAATGCCTAGTGCATCGGATGCATGTATGAATGATAGTACTTGCTGTGCAGTCAATATAATTGACAAGAAGTGGATATTAGATTCTGGAGCCTCAGAGCATATTTGCTGTGATAATGTTCAGTTTGCTAGTACTAGGAGAGTTAATCCTATTTCAATAAAGTTGCCTAATGGAAATGAGGCCAAGGCTGAGTTTAGAGGTGTTATGAAGCTGTCTGAAAATATCATCTTGAATGATGTATTATATGTTCCCTTGTTCTCACTGAATTTAATTTCAGTTGATAAAATGTGCAAGATGTTAAGATGTTCTGTAATTTTCTTTGGTAGAATATGTGCAATTCAGGATACATCCAAGAGGATGATTGGTTCGGGTAGAGCCTATGGAGGATTATACTATCTGGATCAAGATCAAGCTGCACAAGTAGATGAGAAAACATCAACCTGTGTGATAAACTAGATAAACAGTGCTAATTCCATTCCTAAAAGTGCACTTTGGCACTTCAGATTAGGACATGCTTCAATTTCTAGATTGAATAAGCTGTGTAAACAGATTCCTTATGTGGATTTACATAAGTTTGAAGTTTGTGATGTCTGTCATTTTGCCAAACAAAAGAAAATTCCTTTCAAAATCAGTACTAGTAGAGCACATGCTGTGTTTGAGCAGTTGAACATGGACTTATGGGGTCCTTTTTCTATTACTTCAATAAATGGTTTTAAACATTTACTGACTGTGGTAGATGATCATAGCAGATTTACTTAGGTAATTATGCTCAAAAGCAAATCTGAAGCTCAGAACTATATTCAAGGTTTTGTTTCTTTAGTAGAAAATCAGTTTAACACTTTAGTTAAGAGAATCCGAAGTGATAATGGCCCAGAATTTACTTTAAATACATTTTACGCTTCCAAAGGAATTTTGCATGAATATAGTTGTGTGGAGACCCCTAGCAAAATGCTAGAGTTGAAAGAAGACATCAAGAAATTCTTAATGTGGCAAGAGCCTTGCTATTTCAAGTAAATCTCCCTAAGCAATTTTGGAGTTTTGTTGTTCTTCATACTACATATTTGATTAATAGAGTTCCATCAAAGGTTTTGGATGACATCACCCCTTATGAAGCTCTTCATGATGTTATACCTGATTTAAGTGGATTAAAGGTGTTTGGCTCCCTATGTTTTGCTCAACTTTACAAGCTCATAGATCAAAGTTTGATGTTAGAGCAAGAAAGGGTGTCTTTCTTGGCTACAAGCCAAGTATAAATGTTATGTTCTCTATGATATTGTCACACATGAGTTGCTGATTTCTAGACATGTCACCTTTCATGAATTGATTTTTCCCTATAAATCTCAGTCCAATACTTCTATTTGGCAGTACATTCCTTCCACGACTGTCGATTCCTCGATTCCTTCCAACACTGCCAATCCTTCTTCTATTCCTCCCATTCCTCCTCTTCAATCAACCACATCTTCACCCACTCCTTCATCTTTATCTGGTGCCACTAATTCTAACATTTCATCCACACATGCCACTGATTCTTTTGCTAACAAATCATTATCTGGTGCCAGCTCAGCACCTAATACTGAAACTACTTCTCTTAGACAGTCCTCTAAACCCCATAAACAACCCACATACTTACAGGATTATCACTGTAATTCTATACTGACATCTACACCTTATCCAATCCATCACTATATTTCTTATGACCATCTTTCTTCAAATCATAAAACCTATGCCTTGTCTTTGAGCACCCTCACTGAACCAACTTCCTTCAAGGAAGCTAGTAAACACCAACATTGGCAAGATGCAATGCAGGCTGAGATTCGTGCCTTAGAAGCCAATATCACTTAGGACATAGTTAATTTACCTGATGGAATTATTCTTATAGGCAACAAGTGGGTCTATAAGATCAAACACAATGCTGATGGCACAATAGAGAGATTCAAGGCTCGATTGGTTTATAAGGGATATACACAAACCGAGGGGCTTAATTTTTTTGATACCTATTCCCCGGTTGCCAAACTTACAACAGTGAGGCTTCTTTTGGCCCTTGCTTCCATTCACAATTGGCATATTCATCAACTTGATGTGAATAATGCCTTTCTTCATGGGGATTTACAAGAGGACATTTACAAGGTGATTCCTCCTGGAATTGAATGCTCTTCCTCCAACAAAGTGTGTAAACTAGTGAAGTCACTTTATGGCTTAAAGCAAGCGAGCTGCAAATGGTATGAAAAACTCTCTTTTATGCTCCTCCATTGTGGTTATACTGCTGCACCTTCAGATCACAGCTTGTTTGGCAAGAAAACTGCCACAAATTTCACTGTACTGTTAGTTTATGTTGATGATATAGTTATGGTTGGCACTTCTCTTACTAAATTCACTTTTATTAAGTCTGCCCTGCATTCTAAATTTGGAATCAAAGATCTTGGCATTCTTAAATACTTCCTTGGGCTTGAGATTGCCCATTCCAGCAAAGGTATCACTCTGTGCCAGCGAAAATATTGTTTGGAGCTTTTGCAGGACACTGGTACATTAGCTTCTAAACCTGTCTCCATATTGATTGAACCAGGTTCACATTTGTATCAAAATGACAGCCCATTGTATTGTGACATTCCCGGTTATCGTCGCTTAATTGGACATCTTCTTTACCTCACCATCACACATCCTAATATCTGCTTTGCCACGCAGCTGTTGAGTCGATTTCTAGCTCAACCAACTGAACTCCATTACAAAGCAACACAACGTGTTCTGCGATATTTGAAAACCAATCCTGGCAAAGGCATTAGTTTTCTTAGATCATCATCTCTACAGCTTAAGGGTTTTAGTGATGCTGATTGGGAAGGATCTCTGGACACTCGACGTTCCATTAGCGGTTATTGTTTTTTTCTTGGTGATTCATTAATATGTTGGCGATCCAAGAAACAAGACACTGTTGCCCGTTCTTCTTCAGAGGCAGAATATCGCGCCTTAGGTGTGGCTTCATGTGAGTTTGCAATGGTTTTCATATATTCTTGATGATTTACACATTAATGGTTTGAAGCAAGATGTGCTTTATTGTGATAACAGAAGTGCACTGTATATTGCTGCTAATCCCGTGTTCCATGAGCGTACTAAGCACTTGGAAGTGGATTGCCATGTTGTTCGAGAAAGATGTCTTAGTGGACTCATGCGGTTGTTGTCATTAGCTACTACTGATCAAATAGCTGACATGTTCACCAAAGGTCTTCTTGCTAAGGTTTTTCATCATTTTGTCTCCAAGCTGAGTATGATTGACATTTTCCAGTCCTCAGCTTGCGGGGGGGTATCACCAGGTTCACATGCCTGCTTAGATCCTACCGGTGCCAGCTCATAGTGCCAGCTCAGATCCTACTAGTGCCAGCTCATAGTCAAAGGCAGTTATAGCTTTCAGTTGGTTAGTTTCATTATAGTTTCAGTTAGTTAGCATTCTGTTTGTAATAATAGCGCTATATATAGAGAGAGCACACACATTATAATCATTTGAGAAGGCTAATTCAATTCATTCTCCACTGATTATCTCTTTCAATTGAATCTTCATTTTACTCTTATCTTCATTTTACTCTTACACCCAGTTGATCGCTTCCCCAAAGTGGCTTCTGGGGGATTTGGTCAACTCTTGAAATTGTACTTCACTTACCAACTCAACCACTCATTTTTGGGTTGATTAAATTTAATATTATTTCCTTATTTGATTCTAATAATTTGAAAATATCGAAAGGTAAAAGATCTTTTGATGGATATAAAGATCTATGGATTTCAAAATTTCTTATTCATATTTATTTTTTGGGAGGATTAAGCTGTGTTTTTTTCTGTTACAGATCAAGCTGTTTTTATCCATCACAATATATTAACATCTATTTTTATTTTTTTTATCACGAAACTAACCAATTAATGAAGACAAAGAACTCTCCCTATTCCTTTTTTATTTTCTATTGTCTTTTATCTTTTTCGTTCCTCTATGGTATTTAATTACTAAAGAAAGCCTGAGTCTTGATGAATTGTATTCTTACTGTGATCAAAAGGTCTTTTTTTTTTTGACAGGATGATTCAAAAGGTCGTTGCTTTTGCGTACAATAGTTAGTCATAGTAATAAAATGGAATTGAAGAGGATGTTTCAAAAGATTTGGTGGTTGCATACAAAGCATGGCCACCGGTAAGTCCAAGCTGTTCAGCGGCTCCGACGTGGTGGTGAGAAAGACTTCAGGGGCACTTAAGTCTTTTGGCTTTGAGAATTCTATTGAAACCCTAATGGGCCTGGCCCAGTATGTTTTAAGTGCTATCAGGGTCTGTGTGGAAGGGTCAGGCTTCGGTTTTGCTTGTTAGGCCTCTGGTTTCTTTGTTGGTGTTGGGCTTTTGGGCCTATTAGTTTGTTTGACGTTCTAGGCTTTGTCCTTTGTGGTCAGGAGCATCTCTTTGCTTAAGGTTGTATCTTTGAATTGCTATAATCCTGTCTGTGTGGAAGGGTCAGGCTTAGGTTTTGCTTGTTGGGCCTCTGGTTTCTTTGTTGGTGTTGGGCTTTTGGGCCCATTACTTTGTTTGATGTTCTAGGCTCTATCCTTTGTGGTCAGGAGCATCTCTTTGCTTAAGGTTGTATCTTTGAATTGCTGTAATCCTGTATTGTGCCCCATTAGAGAGTTGTTTGCATACACTTAGTGTAATGCTTTGGGGCTTTGCTCATCTGAATGAAATGTTACACTTTTGACTTCAAAAAAAAGCACCCATTATTCCTAAATCCAAATAGAATAAAACCATCTGCATTTGAGCGCGTGCACACATACACACACATATATATATATATGTATAATAATTAATATTAATTCAACGTCATTCATTTTTATAATTTATTAAATTAATATTTTTCAACGTTCAATTTTAACAGTTATTTGCCACAGAATCCCGAAATCATAGTCTAGTGGTAAAACATACGTAAGAGCTATGTGGATATTGGAAGCAGGGTTTGAACCCGTACCGCTTTACTTTCCCCCTCTCCCTTTACTATATCTACTAGAAAAAAAAATGTATATTTGCTAATTGCCACAAAAAAAAAAACTGCAACAGAATAACCAATAGCCATGAACTAAATAACTATGTTGTATGAAATATAGACTGAAAATTTCAAATGGGATGAACTAAATAACTATGTTATATGAAATATAGACCAAAAATGTAATTACCATATGCTAGTTTCCGAATTTGATAGTGTCATCCTATCAGCCATTTGCTGCCATAGTGAAGGATCATGAAGTCACCACTACTACATTTCGCACTTTTAGCAACAGTTAGTTTGTAACATTTATTATAATGTTACTAATAGATAGAGTGAACGCCCTTTGGTAACATTTAGGAACAAAATGTTGCATATTCGTCATTTTTATACATTTTCTTAGTACTATTTATATTTTTGAAAACACAAGCTTTTGTTTCTCCTGACTTAAATCTTTTTTCACATTTTACACGTTTTCCCTGTTCCTTTCTCTCTTTCTCATTGTTCTGCTCATCTGAAAATGGATTTCTCTCACTCTCTCTCTTTTAGCTATAAATCTCTACGCTTCTTCAAGATTTTCCGAAAATCACACTTTTAATAGGTGATTTTCCATTTCTTTGATTTCTGCTTCCTCTTACCTACAATAACATTTGATTTCGCCTGTAATTTTCGCTTTTCCTTTCCTTTCCTTTCCTTCATTGTGATACTGTTTAGATTGTGAATTTGGGATCCAATCTAGGGATTTGGACGTAACGATGGCATGAACAACCTCATATGATGTGGCTATTGCAGTGATCTCTTTGCCCTCGTTGAACGCTTCTTCTCCAAGCTCCTCAAGAAATAGGTTCTACTTTATTATTGAACTTCTTGGGGACCAGGATTGCTGATTTACAAAAGGCAAGTGTAAAGTTTATTCCGGTTGCTAATTATTGAGAGAGGAATGTAAAAATGTGGGGTCACTGATGGTTTTCAAAGATGAACTAGACATACTATGCACTTTTTACCAAATACTAATTTTCCAGCATTTTTGGTCATCAAATCGTCACAAATGTAGTTATTTTACAATTCTTGTTCAACTTTCATTGACATAATTTTGAACATGTTGTTTCGTTATGCCTCGGGTTATTATATATTAGGTCTAAGGGACGGAGGCAGAGTTAAATAATACCAAGAGCTAAGCACAAAAATTCAACAAAAAAAAAATTATGATTCACCAAAATAACCATGTAAATTTCTTATTAAAAATTATAAAGTAAACCCTTAATTTAGTACTTGAAGTTACACTCTCTCCTACTTTATCCCTAAAGTATACAAAAATAATAAGTAGTCCCTAAATTTTGTGAAATCTGTCTCATTAATCCCTAAAATTTTATAAGAAGTCCCTAAAATTTTGAAAAATTTATCTCATTAGTCCTTGTAAATAACTACTTATGAAACTTTAGGGACTAATTTGGCAGATTTCACAAACTTTAGGGCCTATTTATTATTTTCATATACTTTGGGGACTAAGTAAGAGAGGGAATGTAAGCTGAGGGACTAAATTTTACTCAAAATTATAATTAAAAAATTATTTTTCAACCAGCTTTCTGAGTTCCCCATCTTTATTGTAGAAATAAATTCTAAATTGCAAATAGTAGAAAGAGATTACAAAGACTACTAATCATCATTAAGCAAATAAAAAAGTCATCAGGGGCCAAGGCACCTGATGCCTTGAATGTCCCTTCGTCTTTGGTAGGTCTGTTCAGTATGATGTTTTTTAAGGGAGGAAGGAAAGAAAAATGGTTTTTCATTAAATTTAATATTTTTTTTTTGTTGTGGGTATTTAAACCTGCAACCAATGAACAAAAACCGCAAGCACACAAATAGAATAGTACCAAGAACTAAACAAATTGAGTAACAAAGTAAAGAGATGAGTTAAGAAGAAGAAGATTGAACACCAAAAATTACGTGGTTCGATCTTAAGGACCTACATCCACGGGGAGGGAGCAAAACAATCAACTATGAAGAAATGCAAGATCAAAGGCAATAGCACGACTTTCACTCTATTTTTCACACACCCTTTGATCTCCCAATCCCTCTGATATTCTTTTCTAAGTGCAGAGTGTTACAATTGAAAATCCTCACATGTCTAGGTGCCATGGCACCTATATATAGCATCTGAAATACAGGCTTAAACCAAGTAACTAACATAACAAAAAAATAATCAACTGACAGTTATGGCCAGTAATCATCATAACTGATTTTAACTGAATTTAAAACACTTGAAACAACTTGTAACAAATTTTTGAGACACCTCAGTCAACATTTTTGACACCCACCATAATTAGTCTTTTGAATTGAGCGAGCTTTCCGGTATTCCCATAGCAAAGTCCGCATGAGACTAATCGCAGGTCGGCAAATCGAAGCGATATGTTTTACACCCATTTGGTCGCCTCCCCAAAGTGGCTTCTTGGGGATTTTGTCAACTCCTGAGGTTGTACTTCGCTTACCAGCTTAACTACTCACTTTGAGTTAATAAAATTTAATATTATTTCCTTGTTTAGTTCTAATAGTTTAATAATATGGAAAGGTAGAAGATCTTTTGATGGATATAAAGATCCATGGATTTCAAAATTTCTTATTCATACTTTACTTTTTTGGAAGATCAAGCTGTTTTTATCCATCACAATATTGTATTAACATCTATTTTTATTCTTTTATTTTATCATGAAACTAACCAATTAATGAAGAGAAAGATCTGTCTCTATTCCTTTTATTTTCTATTGTATTTTATCTTTTTCGTTCCTCTATGGTACTAATTACTAAAGAAAGCCTGAGGTGAGAACACTTTTATCTTTTTCGTTCCTCTATCTTACACAGGAAACGTTTATAGGTTTGCTCTTACTTAGACGTCTAGGGTTTGCATGGTTCTCTCATGGTTGATGTCACGCCAATAGTTCCTTGGAGCTTCCTTGCTTCAGAGTTCCCTTCTCTATCTTCATTTTCTTCACCTTCTCCTCCTCTTCCTCCTCAAAAGACGACTTGTGCTCAAGCCTTGAATTAATGCTTGTGATATCCCCTTGAGTCATATATATAGAGGTGCCATGCTTGAAGGGAGATGCTCTAGCGGTTCAAATCCTATAAGATGAATGCAACGCTTGTCTTGAAGGATACAAAAACAACCTTCGTGGATGTCTGCTATTATCGAAAGGTGATTCACTAGTCAAATATGGTGACTTACGAACCAAGTTATCTAAACTATGGAAACCAATAGCGAAGTGGAGGATGGTTCCAATCGGGAAAGGTTTCTTTGAGTTATCTTTTTACTTGCACAAGATTTGGTCTATTGGATCGTGGAACTTAGAACCTGGTGTGCTGCGTTTATTTTCGTGGACACCAGATTTCAACCCTTCAATGGTGCGACAAACTAATACGCAATGTTAGACTCGTATTCTAGGTCTTCCTCAAGAATATTGGAGGCCTAAGAATCTTAGAAAATGAAAACTGAAAATATTTTTAGAAAGTAAACAGTCCTTGGATGTTCAATAGGTATGGTTTGTGATGTTCAACAATTATAACATGCTACGGGATTTAATTTTTCGTTTAAATTCAAATTCAAAATGATCATATTTTTACTATTAGATACTTAATCTATGTGTTGAATTGTGATCGGATAACATAAAAAATTGCACACAATGAACGAAGTAACTTTTGTCCATAATGATATTGTCTACTAATGTGTGTGCGCATTGGGAGTGACCTGAGCTGGTGAAGGGAAAAGGTGAAATAGAGTAAGATATTCACATATCATAAAAAACATATGTGGTATGGACTAAATTGACCAACTGAAAAAAAAAACTTGATCTATGATTTTCACTTTCAGGATCATTTAAAGAATTTCCTTAATTTTAGGACCAAATTATCCAACATCTTTTAACAATAAATTGATAATTCACATAAATCCATAATTCACTAGTTGAAATACTCACTCCATCCCATTATAAGTGTCACATTAGGATCCACACATATGAAGGAGAAGCTAAAAATGAATAAAAAAGTGTAATAATTTTATAATATTATCCTTATTAACAATATTAACAATTGTTATAAATGCATAGTGAAGTATAATGTCTTGACAGTGATGTACTCATTGTTAATTTGAGGGTAAAATTGAAAAAAGTAATTAATATTACATCGAAAGCCTAACATGACACTTATTTTCGAACTAATTTTTTTTTTTTTACACATGTGACACTTATAATGGGATAGAGAGAGTAGTATTACTTCGAGCAATCAAAGGTTGAGAAATTTTGAAGCAAAGATTGACCCTACATTTGTGTTGGCCACTGTTGGCATTCTCTGCCTTTGCCTGTAGAGCCTGTGATGTGGCCTTAACGCAGCTACATGCCATTCTTTTATCCTTTGCACTTGTTGCAATTGACACTAGAGCTTTAGCTCCTTCACAACATGATGCAGGTGGTGTGTCACTTACAACGGTGAGGTAGGTTAGGCATGGTGTAAGGCAGATGAAAAGACCATTACTGCAAAGTCCTTTAGGCCCCACATGAGACTAATCATGAGTCGGCGAATTGAAGTGAGGTGTTTTGCACCTGGTCAGTCGCCTCCCCAAAATAGCTTCTTGATGATTCGATCTTGGGATATCCTCCTGATGTTGTGCTTCGCTTACCAACTCAACCAACCACAATCACATTTGGGTTGATTAAATTTAATATTATTTCCTTGTCTGGGTCTAATAGTTTGATAATATATGGAAAGGTAAACACCTTTTGATGGATATAAATGTCCATGGATTTCACGATTTCTCATTCATACTTTATTTTTTTGGGTGATCAAGCTGTCTTTATCCATCAAAATATTGTATTAAAATCTATTTTTTTTCTTTTTATCATGAAACCAGGGTCGGCCCAAGGGATTGCAAGTGAAGCAATGTCTCAAATTTTTTAGGCCCCAAATTTATTTTTTAATTTAACTAATAGCATTAATTATATTATTATTTATTTTTAAGGCACTATAGTATTATTTTCACTTACTTCTTTTGCTACTAATTAATTCAGGAAAAAAAATGAATCAATCATGTCAATATATTTAATATTTAGTTTTGTATTTTTTAATATTGTAAAAATTAATTAGGCCTAAAAAAGCCTCTAACTTTTTAGTTGTTAGTTTTAAAAAGGTCTCAATTCAAATTTTGTTTTAAGCCTACACACATCGTGGGGCCGCCCTGCATGAAACTAACCAAAAGAAGAGAAATATTTCCTCTATTTTTATTTTTCTACTATTGTATTTTATCTTTTTCATTCCTCTATGGTGCTAAAGAAAGTCTGAGTCATCATGAATTCTATTCTTACCGTGATCCAAAAGGTTGTTGCTTTTGCATACAATAGTTAGTCATATTAATAAAATGGAATTTGAAGCAACGATTATTCCACAATCCAAATAGAATAAAACCACCTGCAGTTTCATATATAATAATTAATATTAATTCAACGGTGGTATCTAGGATGAACTTTCTCACCATGTGGTTTACTGATGAACCACTTATAATATACCGTTGGATTTAATCAATGACTCAGATGACTTAAAAACAAATGAGTAACACCTACGTCTTCCTCTACCCAATCTCTTTCGATAAATGCTGGAATCTGTTATTATAACTACAAAAAAAATTGACTAGTTAAAAATTAAAGGTATTTTATGGATTAAAAAAAAAAACTAAGGGTGTTTTGTTACAGATTAAAAAAAAGTGATTTTGATCAAAAATAATTTAAAGATTATTTTTTTTAGAAATTTTTAAGAAAAATAAAAGATAAATTGTGTTTGTTTACAACTACAAAAATCATTTTTAAAAAAAATATTTTATCTTGTTTGGATACAACCACGTAGAAGTAGTTTTATCCTAGCAAGACAAAAATTATTTTTTAAAAAAGTGAATTTTATGGTTGTAAACAAACACAATTTAGGACTTGTTTATTACGGATTAAGAAAGAAGTGATTTTGATATTCAAAAGTTTAGAGATTATGTTTTAGAGATTTTTATGAAAACCAGAATCTATTTTGTGTTTGTTTACTATCATAAAAATCATTTTTAAAAAAAAATTAGGGCCGCTTGTTATGGACTAAGAAAAAAGTGATTTTGACATTCAAGAATTTAGAGATTTTTTAAGAAAAACATAATCTATTTTGCGTTTGTTTACCTTCGTAAAAATCACTTTTTAAAAAAAACTGATTCTTACCCATAAAAAGCTAATGAGAATAGCTTTTCATTTTACCCATAAAAATAATTATTTTTAAAAATAATTTATTTGAAAAGCTGTAACAAACACAATTAATAGCACAAAAAATGATTTTTAACATTAAAAAAGTGATTTTTTTCATAATAAAAAATTGTAACAAACGAGGTTCTTACCCATAAAAAGCTAATAAGAATACCTTTCATTTTACCCATAAAAATGATTTCCTTGAAAAGCTGAAACAAACACAATTAATAACAATAAAAATGAATTTTAACTTACAAAAAGTGATTTTTTTTATCAAAAACTGTAACAAAGGGGTCTTAGCTTTTGTTTTTCTTAAAAATATCCCAAAAAATAATCTCTAAATTATTTTAGATCAAAATCACTTTTTTTAATCTATAACAAACGGGTCTTTAGTTACCCATAAAAATGATTTTTTTTTAAAAATGATTTATTTGAAAAGCTGTAACAAACACAATTAATAGCACAAAAAATGATTTTTAACATTAAAAAAGTGATTTTTTTCATAATAAAAAATTGTAACAAACGAGTAAAAAGCTAACCAGAATAGCTTTCATTTTACTCATAAAAATGATTTCCTTGAAAAGCTAAAACAAACACAATTAATAACAATAAAAATGAATTTTAACTTACAAAAAGTGATTTTTTTCATTAAAAACTGTAACAAAGGGCTCTTAGCTTTTGCTTTTCTTAAAAATATCCCAAAAAATAATCTCTAAATTATTTTAGATCAAAATCACTTTTTTAATCTGTAACAAACGGGTCTTTAGTTTTTTGTAATCCATAAAAAAACTTTGTTTTTTTAAGAGGTGAGGTGAGAGGAACATATGTTATTTATATCTGATAATATTTTTTAGCTTAACTTATTTTTTAGCAATTATGAAGACAGATTCCAGCATTTATTGAAAGAGATTGGGTGGGGGAAGATATAGGTGTTACTCATTTTTTTCCAAGCCATCTAAACCATTGATAAATCCAACGATATATTATAAGTGGTTCACCGGTGAACCACATAGTGAGAAAGTTCACCTTAGAAGCCACCTTAATTCAACGTCATTCATTTGTATAATTTTATTAAAATATTTATTAACGTTAAGTTTTAACAGTCTATTTGCCTATTATAAGTATATATAATATATAAAATTTGAGACAACCACTCTATAGGTTGTCATCTCAACTTCTTGTACATTCATATTTCTAACTACACAAGCAACGTTTATAGTTTGCTCTTACGTAGACGTCTAGGGTTTGCATGTTTCTCTCATAGTTGACGTCATGCCAATAGTTCCTTAGAGCTTCCTTGCTTTGGGGTTCTCTTCTCAGTCTTCATCTTTTTCAACTCCTCCTCCTCCTCCTCAAAAGAAGACTTTTGCTCAAGACTTGAATAATGCTTGCGATATCCCCTTGAGTCAATTGTCGGTGCCATGCTTGAAAGGAGATGCTCTCGCGGTTCAATCCCAGGAGATGAACACAAAGCTGGCCTTGAAGGATTGAAAAAAAATCTCCATGGACATCTGTTGTTATCGAAAAGAGATTACCAGTTAAATATGGTAACTTACGAACCAAGTTATCTAAACTATGGAAACCAATAGGGCAGTGGAGGATGGTTCCAATTGGGAAAGGTTTCTTTGAGTTCTCTTTTTCATCAGTTAAAGACTTGCGCTGTATGTGGTCTGTTGGATCGTGGAACTTAGGACCTGGTGTGTTGCGTTTGTTTTCATGGACACTAGATTGCAACCCTTTAAGCTTAAGAATATCGGAGGCCTAAGATCATATTTGCTATTGGATAGGGCTATTGGAGTTCCTATTTCAGTTGTTGTCTTTTATGGATGCATACACGGGATACAACCGAATACCGATGTAACCAGACGATCAAGATAAAACTGCTTTCATGACCAAAAACAACAATTACTGCTACAAAGTAATGTCATTTAGGCTCAAAAATGCTGGCACAACCTACCAACACATGATGAACGAGGTGTTTAACGGACAAATCGGTAAGATGTTAGAAGTATACATGGACGACATGATAGTCAAACGGGCAAAGAATTTGACCATGTAGCCGATTTTGTCGAGGTATTCAAGCAGGTATGATACCACAATATGCGCCTAAATCTGAGAAGTGCACGTTCGGAGTCAGAGCCAAGAAAATCCTTGTTTTTCTACTTGACGGAAAAGGGAATCGAAGCAAATCCAGACAAGTGTAGAGCCATCACCGATAAGAAAACCTCGACCTCAATCAAGGAGATTCAACAACTCACAGGGAGGATGGCCGCTTTCACCCGATTCATCTCTAGATCGACACAATGAGCCTTACCCTTCTTCAAGCTACTGGAGAAAGGGTCTGAATTTTGGTGGACCTCCAAGTGCGAGGAAGCATTCATCAAACTCAAAGATCTAACCCAGGTGAATCCCTCTATGTTTATCTATCAACTTCAGAACGAACAGTTAGTTCTGCACTCATTACAGAGAAAATAGAAGGTCAAAAATTGGTATATTTCACCAGCAAAGCACTACAAGGTCCAGAACTATGATAGCAGAAAGTGGAAAAGATTGTCTTAGCTCTAGTAAAACAACTCAAAAGTTGAGGCAATATTTCCTTAGTCACCCTATAGTGGTGAGAATAATCAACCGATCAAACAGATTCTTCACATGCACGACTTGGCAGGGAGGATGATTTTGTGGTCTGTAGAATTATCAGAGTTCGGCTTAAGATACGAACCACGACAAGGTCTAAAAGCATAGTCTCTCACTGATTTCATTGTCGAAATGATGTCAGGGACCCCTAAACCGACCTCTCAATGGACGATCTACCTTGATGTTTCATCAAATACAAAGGGAAGTGGGACAGGCATCATGTTGGAAAATGAGCAAGGAGTGGTGTTGGAATATTCGCTCATGTTCTCTTTTCCGACATCCAATAACTAAGTAGGAAATGAAGCTTGTGTTGCAGATTTACTCATGGCCCTGGAGCTTGGGACAATGGAAGTGTGATTGTTCAAAGTGACTCCCAGTTGGTGGTGTCCCAAGTTCGAGGCGGATACCAAGCAAAAGAACCACTACGACAGAAGTACCTTGTAAAGTTCAAAGAACTGATGGAGCGATTCCATAAAGCAGATATCACCAATGTCCCTCGAGAGCAGAACATTTGTGTCGATGTCCTCTTAAAATTGTGAGCATGCACGCAACTGAGAATAACAGGTTAATGGCTCAAGAAACCATATCCAATCCTACTGTTATGATGATCACTAATGCAGGAACTTCATGGATCCCTCCGATTTTGAAATATCTTGTTAATGGAGAGCTCTCTTCTGAACCAAAGGAAGCAGCCAAGGCCTGGAGAAGAGCAACGTCCTATTCCGTAGTTGGTGGAAAATTTTACATTACAGGCTATTATGTTCCCTTGCTCAAATGCTTAGACACTCTGGAGACCAATTACGTGCTCGCAAAGTCCATGAAAAAATTTGTGGGAAGCACCTCGAAGGGATAGCCCTCTCCAAAAAAACTCTTAAGAGCAAATTGTTACTGGTCAACGATGGAAATTGATGCAAAACTATACATGAAAAAATGTGAAAAATGACATCCATGTCGCCCCTCCTTCAGAATTGGCGAGCCTCTCATCGCTATGGTCGTTCGCGGGGTAAGGGATCGACATCTTGGGGCCTTTTCCCTAAGCTCCAAAACAAGTAAAATTCCTCATAGTTGCAGTTGACTATTTTACAAAGTTAATCAAGGCAGAACCCTTCACAAAAATCATGGCCGAGAATTTATCCAAATTCGTCTATAGGAATATCTGATCTTATTTGGCATTCCTGAAGTCGTGGTTACTGATAATGGAATGCAATTCATTGATTGTCACTTCAAGCAGACCCTCTTCGATCTTGGGGTCAAGCAACATTTTACATAGGCAAAGCATCGCCAAACTAATGTTCAAGCCGAAGCAGCAGACAAAGTGATTCTAAGAGGCTTGAAGTTGGGGTTAGATGCGGCCAAGGAGAACTAGGCAGAAGAGTTACACTATGTTCTATGGACATATCGTACGACTCCACATTTGACCACAGGAGAGTTGCCTTTCAGGCTCACATATAGGTTTGAAGCGGTGATTCCTGTCGAGGTCGGAGAGACTAGTTAGAGAAAGGTTAACATAGAGCCTGAAGTCAACTAACAAGCTCTCCAAGAAGAACTGGATATGTTGAAAGAAAGGCAAGACATCACTGCCATTTGTGAAGCTGCCATTAAACAGAGAACGGCCACAAGTATAACCAACGAGTAGTTCTAAGAAAATTTCAGGTAGACGACCTCGTCCTCTGAAAAGCCGACGTCAGAGGGAAGAATGCAAGCCAAGGTAAACTTGCTACAAATTGGGAAGGACTATATCAGATCACTTCTAAGACCAGTACTGGAGCCTACACCTAGAAACCTTGTTCAGATCATCAATTCCGAGCATCTGGAATGTAGCCAAATTGAAGATGTATTATAGTTAAATGTCACATTCCAAGTGCTGCACCCAATCTGTAAGGTTTTTCATATGAATATATAAACAAGTTTTTTTACAAAATATCTTGTAGTTGTATAAACTTGTTAATGGCATGTCTAAACAAATGCAATATCACGAATCAGTGATTTCAGTATCCCCAACTTGCCTAACCATCAAGCCATTGAGAGTCATGCCATGACTACAACCACACTAGGTCATGATATGCACTCTGACCGCTAGGGTAGAGGAGAAACTCCTTAGTCGGGTTATTTCTTTGAGTATATGACGACATCAGAAAGTGATCTTGTAGGAGTTACAAGCGTTGTTCAGGAGATTACATCAAAAGCCCGTAAGAAGCAGTACACAAAAAAATAAAGCTAAAGCTACTAGTGACCGAGCTTCATACTTCCAGGAAACTCCTTCCTTGACATTTGCCACCTCCAATTCTACCTTCTTCCCAACATGGCCAGATGACAAAAAAGAAGGGAGAACAGCAGTAGGATCGACATAAAGAACGGCACCGCTATCTGTATCCACAATATTGGTCCAACAAACCATTCAATTAATGAACATATTTTTGGTCTCGAACTTGAGACCATGATTCAACAAATAGATCTGTTTGATGGCGTTGTTAAAGGAGTTCGGAACAACACTGACACAACGGAGATACTCGACACTCTTCTTTTTTGCATGTTCTTTTTCCTCGTTAGCCTTGATTAAGGTAGCTATTCTTGAGACCAGATTAGCCTTCGCCAAGGTCAGTTTTTCACTCAGCTCGCTTTCTTTTTTTAGAAGATTTTTCTTCTCTTCAATAAGATCCTTCAAGGCTTTCAAAACCTCAACATATTTTTCCTACAAGTTGAACAATTCTTTCGCCATAGTGGTGGCCTTTACGGACATCTCAATTAGCTCTGTGTGAAGGTTCTGAGCATTCTGCAACTTAGCCCGCAGGTAGATAAACCCCAATATTATCTATTTTTATGAGATGTTTTGAGTATTAAATCATGTCATTTTATGTTATTTAAAATATAAAGGTACTCATTTATGTCCCATTTTGTAGAATTATCACAAAGACAACACTTGGAGTGAAAAAGGTGCAAACGGAGCTAAAATTAGTAAGATTTGAGTATATTTGGTGATTTGGACATTCAGTATGGCCTAACATACAGTCAGTACGGTCGTACCTAACCACGCACAACACTAAGAGCGTACTCATGGTCGATCTGATGCGGCATCGAAAAAAAGTCCCGTCTGTTGTACCAAAGGCAATCTGCATGTACCCAATCTTTGTCAGGCTACACATAGTGCGAAATGCAGACCCCTTTGTCACAACTAAAGTGCAGTACGACCGTGTATAAAGCCAGTACGACCGTATCTAGTACCAGATCGCCCAGATTTAAAGCTAGTTTGACCTAATGCACTGCAGAGCCTATAAATAGGCAGTCTTAGCCCCCTTTTAAGAACTTTTGTATACTTTTGGACTGAGGAACCTCTAGAGCTCTTCCCAATCCTATTTTGCCATCGGAGTTCGGGAGGATCGTGAAGAATATGCTAAAGAATCGTCGTCATACCGAAATGGTATCCCGATTTAGACTAATTCTATCTATTATGGGTTTTTATTATGATTCATGTGATTATATGTTATTTTCACTTACTGTAACACCCTACCTAATTTAATTAATTAGCTTCATTAATTTAGACCCTGTTATGTTTAAATTAAATGATGAGTTAATTAAATTGGGTTTTTTTATTAAGAGAAGGGGTGTGAATAGAAATGGCATCATGAGAGATTTAAGTAAGAGAAAGGGTATTTAGGTATTTTACCTATACTAAAATAGGGACATAATGGTCCAAAGTGGGACACACACTTTTTCCTTTTCTCTTTCCTCTCTCTCACGCCCAGCTCACTTCCTCTCTCCCTTTTATTTTCGTTCAGCTGAAGAAATAAAAGAAAAGAAGGAAAAGAAGAAAGAAAGGAGACAAGGAACCTAGGGTTCGTGTGGTTGGGAAAGAAAAAAGAGAGGAAGTGTGAGGTTTCTTCATCACTTGCTTGGAGATGGGGAGTCTTAACTAAGATCCTTGGCATTTGAAGGAGGATTGAAGTGCCCTAATTGGAAGAAAGAAGAGCGACGAATTGGAGGAGGAAGCTTGAAGTTTCAACCTCTTGACCTCTATAAATATATGTCTTGACAGGAATTGTTTTGATGATTGATAAAAGGATCTACAAGTTGATAGAAAATGTTTTGATGATTGACAAAAGGATCTACAAGTGTGCAAAAAGCGGAAAAAAAATTACCAAGAATTGAAGACTTTCAGTTTTGAATTTTTGGGTATATTTTTAAGAATTATTTGTGAGTAAAAGTAGAAACTCTCAATTAATATAATTCACACACACTTATTTGAAAATCAACTTTTTGGATTTTATCTAAATTATTATTATTTTTTATTGTGTGAAAAGCTCATAATTATTTCCATATTTTTTTTCACAAAAATATATTTAAACAGCAAGCATACTCCAGCATTTCTTTCCTCCAACGTTATCTATTATTTTTTTTGGTACAAGTACAATCCTCCAACGTTATCTATTAATAATTGTTTAAAAAAAAAACTTTTGAGCATGTCATCTTTTTTCGTTGGTGCAGGAGCGGTCACTGGCATTCCAATATGCTTAACTTTTTCTTTGACTCAAATAGTATTAGAATAACGTGATTCATGCTACCAACGGGTTGGATCTAACGGAAATGATCAGTCTCTCACAATGTGACAAATTAAGGTTTAAATTCCTGTTAAAAGAGGTTATTCCTATATTTAATGTCCGACGCTCCTCAAACAGAATTGCCTCCCTTAAAAAAGACACGTGAGAAACCAAAAAAAGGTGATTCATGCTAAATGAAAGCGATACTTTCAATGTTGGTCAATAATAATAAAAGGAGCGTGCATCTTATTATTAACGAAAGGAGCGTACGTACTGTGCCAACATTGTTTTCTCAGACACTCTATATATACCATGCACATTCTATGACAATATATATATATATATATATATATATATATATATATATATATATATATATATATATATATAACGCCTCAGAAAAGAAACATAACACACTCAAGCAATATTCTATCATTCACACTCACTTGCTTATTTTTATTGAGAGCATTTTTACTCTACATAGTTTTTTTTTTATTGCAAAAGAGAAAACCACCAAGGCTACAGCACAACCTGAGGAGAACGGACTCCCCTCAAGTCTTTATCTAACAGCAAACTAACACTAGGAATAGCAACATCAAATAAAACAACAGAAAAATCCGAATTATGTCCTAAATTAGCAACAGTATCCGCACATAAATTTGCCTCACGAAACACATGCTGCACTGTGACACTCCAACCAGGGAGATGTATAAGATTTAAAGCCTCATCAAGGAGAGGTTTCAAGGAAGAATTGGAAGCAAATCTTTGATGAATCATGTTGACAATGCACTTGGAATCTGTCTCAAGAATGACCTGCTTCAAGATCATGTCTCTAGCAATCCTCAAACCCAAAATAACTCCCCAAAACTCTGCATGTAAGGCATTACTTGGATTTATTTTGCACATGAACCCTCTAATAAGCTCTCCTTTAGAGTTTCTGATAATTCCTCCACAAGAGGTGTTGCAACTCTTAAAGGAGCCATCGGTGTTGAGCTTAACAAAGCCATCAGGGGGAGCTCTCCACTGAGCATTCATATTGGCACTATGAATAGCATGAGAGGCCAGAGGCACCTCAATTTCTTTTTGAATCTGGTGAGTGTATCAATTTATTTGTGCTTCAATTTATTTATATCTACCCTTTTGAGTGTATCTCTTCTAGACAATTTTTTTCTGATTATTATTGGATAGGAATCTCAAGTGGTTCATAAAGAGGTGATATCTCTTAAACTTGTTACTCTGGTTTAGATTTGTAAAATTTTCTAGCTGAACCTGATTTAAAAGCTAGTGTCTTAGTGAAAATGTCTTAGTGCTTTGCTTTGGGGACAGGACGTAGGCCACATGGGTGTTTGGTAGTCGAACCTGTATAATTTGTTGTGTGCTCTTTTACTCCTTATCTCTCTATTTTTCGGTCATTTAAATTTATGCACTTTATTTTATTATTATTTATATTTTACTATTTACTTTATTTCTAACTTTTCTGCGATTTATTCTTGGCTTAATTATATTTTTGGTCCCCCTATTTTTTCAAATTCATGATTTTAGTCCCCCTATTTTATTTTTATGGATTTGGTCCCGATATTTTTTATTTTTCACGAATTTGATCCCTACACTTTTTCAATTGCAGTTTTGGTCCTCCAAAATTGTGAATCTCTTGCACTTTTGGTCCACAACTTTTCCAAAATTCATGATTTTTAGGAACCAAAAGTGAAAGAAATCCATAATTTTGAGGGACCAAAAGTGCAATTAAAAAAGTGTGGGATCAAATTCGTGAAAAATAAAAATATGGGGACCAAATTCCTAAAAAACAAAATAGGGGGACAAAAATCGTGGATTTGTAAAAATAGGGGAAACAAAAATGTAATTAAGCCTTTATTCTTCAAGTCATTTATCTTTGTCGCATTAAAATTTCAGCAACTCATATTTAGCGCTTATTTTCCAAAAGTTTTTAAAAGCACAGTTCACACACAATTCACCCCCTTTTGTGTTTGGAGTCACTTAGCAACAACCTCAAGCTTTTGGAGTAATGTGAGTTCTTCTCCCTTAGGTTATGGGCACCCATAAGACTCACATTAAGGTTTTATTTCCCTTTCATTTTGTGTGATTTCTATGGCTTCTTTGTGGTTCTTGGGAGTTATAGGTTGGGAATGGTTTCTAAATGTGTTTATTCACTTTTAATGAGTTTTGGGAGCATTTGATTTCAATACATGTTTTGTATCTTATGTTAAATGAGTTTGTTTCTTCATAAACGCCCTTGAATTGGTTTTCTTGGTGATCTGGGATAAAAGACATTTGGGAGGGATTGGGTTGAAAATCTGAGTTTTCTGTTGAAACCCTGTTAAATTCGCTCAGTGAGCTGAAATTCGCTCAAGCGAGCTGAAATTTGCTGAACGAATTTCAGCAGGATTTGCCAGCATTCGCTGCTGACCAAGATTCGCTCAAGCAAGCCTTCCTGCGCTCAGTGAGCGATTCGCTTAAGCGAATCTGCCTGCGCTAAGGGAATTTCAGGCAGCTTTTGTCCAATTCCCTGAAATTTTATCCTCTTTAATTCAACCTAGTGCAATGCTATAATTACATTAAAGTTATCTGAATGTTTACGGTATAATGTTTGTCGGTCCTGTGAACGATAAGACCCGGCGGCAGACATGTCGGTCCGGTGATCGATAAGACCCAGCGACGTAGATTCCTAAGGAACTTAATTGACACTTTGCGGGAATACATCTATAATAGTTAGATCATAGTAGATTAGAATAGTATGGTGTTTGTCGGTCTGGTGAATGATAAGAGCCAGTGGCAGGTGCGTCGGTCTAGTGAACGATAAGACCCGGCAGCGTGGATCCGGTTCAATTAGCATTGGACCCTAAGAGGATACATCCGGGTTATAGTCAGGAATAGAGTAGAGTTAGTTTCTAAATTGTTTATAATTTTATATCCTTATGATTGTGGTTAGTGTTGGTGAGGGGTCCGTGAAGGACTCACTGAGATTTTTATCTCACCCTTTCCTTGTTGTTTTCAAATAAGTAGGTACCAGGAGAGGATTAGGCGATGCTAAAGGCCTATTTCCTTTAGATTATGATCATTTTGGAGATGTAGTTTAACCTACTATCTTTTGAGGCTTGGAGCAATTAAACTTGTAAATTGTATTCCAAGTTTTGTATTTATTGGAAGTTGTAATTCTAATGTTAGACTTATGACTATGACTAAAGTTTGGACTTGTATTTATTAGACAAGTTTTAAATTTTTAGTAATTCATGTACTTTAATGTAAATTGTCGTGCTTTCAAATTACTTTGAAGTATGGGCATTACACTTACCATAAGTAGCTAAATCCATTACTAGAGGTGATGGGGGATCTTTTACTATGTTTTTTATATTTATTTTGTTAAATCTATGAGTTTCCTATTATCCTATTGGTTGTATTGTTCTTAGCATGCTTAATCCGATAAAGGTTGATCACTCTTTAATAAGTTAATTAATTAGAGGCGAGCGTACCACAATTAGCTAACGGAACCCTAGGAATAATTAGACTCCCTAATTACGCTGGATCAAGGATAATTGCTTGTTTCTAATCAGTTATTAATTTAACAATTCCATTGTTGCTTAATGCTCTTTCTTCTATTTGTCTTGAATGATCATTGGGGGTATTAATTAGGAAGAAGACTATTAATACTACATGATCATTGGGTATTAATAATAATAGAGTGGGAGATTAGCTTTCAACTAAGAAATATAGCTCAGTAATTAACTAGTAAATTCAAGGACTACGTATTAGTGATCCCGGTTCCCCTAGACTTCCCATAATTGGCTTTATCTCGTTCTTGCGAATTACTTTGATTCTATTTTGCTTTGATTTAATCATTTTATAACCATAACCTTCGTTAGTCTGAATAGCATAGGATCTTTATTACGATAATACTCACACATTCCCAGTGGGTTCGACATTCGGAATCTTAAATATACTCTACTTTATTACGAGTTACGATCAGGTGTACTTGCCTGAGCCTCTATACAGGTCTTGTTCAATATTTTACAAGGCAAGAATCTGAGCTCGAAGTTTGTCAGCTTTGGAAACCTCACCCTGAGCCTTATCTTATAGAGCTCACAACTGAGTGACTTCGACTTCCAAGGCCTTATTGCAGGCGAAAGCCCAGTGAGAAAGTGCAATGCTACGCAGCAACCATGTTGAGTTGTCAGGCAGGCGAACTCTTTGGCTCCCTCTGAGGACCCTGATAAGTGTTCCTCATCGGAAGGAGCCACAAAGCGGTGCAACTTCTCAGGTGATATGGTCCTTCTGTTAGACTAAATCAACAGCTCTGAAGTCATAATTTCCTCGACCATCTTATTTTCTCTGCCTCAGAAGACTTGGAGTGACGACTTTCTGCTTGATTATTACCCTTCTTCTGCTTCTCAATATTCTCATGGTTTTTCTTTTGATTTTTGGGGTCTGATGTTCCCCTGTCGAAGGTCCAACAGTCTTTTGAGCCTTAAGCACCTGACACTAGGAACCTGACTCACCAAGAGAGACCCTTGTGTGGCTCCTTGATCACATCGGCCCCTGAAGTGGCAAAGGTGTTGGGCATGACCAATGTTGGAGTACCAGAGTTCACCAGATCAATAGTCTATGTCGAGTTTCTTCCAGAGCCACCTTCAGGGATCGTCGTACTTTTCCTGGCCGCCTCTTTATCCTTCAAGAACTTCGACAATAGTGCCAACCTCACCATCGATTCTGTAACAACAATGGGAAGGTTAGAAGCACCAATAAAGGTCAAAAAAATAAAGGAGATTTAGATATGTTACCTAGGCATTTATTGACTTCAGTAAAGGTGGAACACTTCATCAATACCCTACAATTGATGAATCTATTCACCAATTTCAACACACCATTCTTATCTTTCACTTCCGTCATATCAATTGCTTGAAAGGTCATTTCGACCTTCTTGCGGCGGAAGTCCCTGTCTGCCCAACAGAGCGAAATTTTTTCCCTATGAGAGGTCTCATTTTCTTCCACACAAAGGTTGTTTATGCTGAGTTCGGTTAAAGGTTTCACGACGAAATACTTAAACTTGAATCCTTTTAAAGTCTTAGAGAACAACTCAAAGACCTGTCCGTTTGGTTTAATGGAGACTCACCCTTGCCAATCTCCCCAGATCTCTGGCGTCCACAAAGGAGAAAATAACGCAACCAAGGTTTCAAGCCTAGATATTTGCTTAAAATTTGGTAGATTTTGATGAAGGCCCACACATTAAGGTGCAGTTGAGAAAGGGCCAAGTCTAAATAGTGCAAGACTTCAATTTCAAAATCAAAAAAAGGAAACCTAAGTCCCACTTCGGTAAACAAGATTTCGTACATTGGAAGGATTAGTCGATCCGATTTCCCTTCAATGCAGATCCTTTCGTTGATGTTCGGGGCCAAGAGACCCTAATTAACACGAGTGCAAGGACCGTCCCTAACGTCAGTCGATTCTCTCTACACTCCAACAACTTAGCTAAAAACTGAGGAGACATTCAACGCATCCTCACTAACCTAAGTGAATTCGTTGGCATTAGGAGGTATTTAATGCTTGTCGCCGATCTTCAAATTCCTCTTTTTACCCATCTCTAACCTATCCAAATTAGTGGTCGCAACATAAGCCTTGGCCTTATCTATCTCAACAAGCCAGCGATCCACCTCCTATCGCTCAAAAGGTCAACCAAAAATCTCTTTAAAGCCCTTGTACGAGACCTAATTTGTGAGGATCTGGGGAAGATATCACACCATTTCTCTCTATGTTTAAAGATTGGTTTAAGAGGGGGGAGGGGTAACAGAGGAAATATCCTATGAAAAATGTTCTTCTTCATCAGAGGACACCCACTCGTATGAAGTAAAGTGATCCTCAGAGAATAATGAATCCCCGGGCATAAAGGGTTTTCAGAAGAAGAGGATAGAGTATAACAATCTCTCGGTACAAGCATTTTGGGGCTCATTCTAACAAAGCAGTAACAAAAAGAAAGAAAGAAAGAAAGAAAGAAAGAAAGAAAGAAAGAAAGAAAGAAAGAAAGAAAGAAAGAGGAAAGGCGAAGAGGATGTACCTAGAAAAATGCAGAAATACAATGGTACATAACTTGCCGAAACCCCAAATGCGAAAGTAACATAGAGGGAGAAAACCCTCATAGCAAAGAATTCCACCGGAGGATGACGATGAAACAAGAGAAACGCGCAACAGATAGCAAAAGCCACCGTAAACAAGGGATAAAGTAAGGAAGAGTTCTCAAAGAAGAGAAACGATGGAAGAAAGGGGATTTGTAGCAAATGAGAAGGTAATGGCTAAAACTTAACTTCCCCAACATGAATTAATGATGAAGCATGATCCCTAAGATTTCACTTGTCGCAATGATTGACACGTGACTCAATAGTCGCCGTAATCATCACACTATTTCAAATTTCAAAATAGTTGTCTTTTCAGCAGAAGGTGTAGTTTCCAAAGAATCAAAATTCAAATCACTCGCTTCAATGTGCACCTCAACGATCAGTATACCATTGAAGTTATCCACTCCGAACACAGACATCGGATCACGACAAAGGAAGTGAACACTCGAAGGAGATCCGTGACCACGATATAAGGTCGGACAATGCAGTCTTTTACAAGCCACTGCCTTGCTTCATGTAAGCCACCGACTTGGGGAGCAATTATTCCAGACTGGGCCTGAGAAAAAGGCTCATTATAGAGTCTACTTCGAAGTACGCTCCATAGATGCTCCTTTTAATCGTAGATGTACATCAACTGATGTCACGAGGAGCGCAACTGGTAAAGGATCCTTATCATAGTCGTCCTCCTAAGTTAATCAACCCACAAACCCAGCCAAGATTAGCGCTGTTATGCACGTAAGGTCGGTTATGAAGCAACGAACTTGCCCGCCTCATCAAATCAATGATCTTCTATATAAGGCATTCTATTGAGTGCCCTGGGTACGCTTTCTTTTCCCTGCTCACTCCATCTTTTTATCACATATTGATTTAGGCATCAGAGTCCTTGTAGGTACACCCCCTATCATCGTTGCCGTTATGCTGTTGCGTCATCATTCACTGTAGCCACCATCTCCTTCGAACTTAATCTCTATTCGAGGCTCACTTCGATTCAAGTGTGGAATGTAAACAGTGAGTGTCTGCATTGAGTATGTCCTGTGCGCATAAAATCATGCTCCAAGCTGAAACTATAACTATAAACTCCTTGGTAGTGCATGGTATCAATTGTTCTCAAAACTGCCTTTGTTTTCTGCTTCTCCCTGACAAAACTCAGACAAAAGATTTATGTCCTAATTCCACTACTTGCTATCTTTTGTACTTAATAAGACAACCGACTTAACAAGAATTAGAATGGCCATGATCCTTAACTCAATTAGCATCAATGTAAGTAAGCCCCTTTAGAGACTATTTTACCCTTCAGTCAAATCTCAACCTTGTCCTTCGCCTACTGAAGTCTACCATCATCACACCAATTCATGGACCTCATTTGTAGAAACAGAGTAGAAGAGGACACTAGTAAAAATGAAAAAGAAAAAGAACAGCAACAGGAACATTGTAAAGTACTTGCAGAAGTATTAAGCATTATGTCTTCATGGGATTGCGGGAATCGCTTAACAGCTAAATACTTATGAGCGCTCCTTTAGATCATAAACACCAGCTAAACCTTTGTTTTTTGTCATAAGGTTTCACTTTTGTAGATTCTTAACTGATGATTGTCAGTTTGTCATCTGAAAGTTGTCCCATTGAGAGGCAATGAGAGGAAAGCATGAAAACGGAGAAAGGAATATATTAGGTCCAGATTACTTCCTTCCCTTGTTTTCTATTTTCATTTCCACTCATTTTCACTTAAACTAAGAAACATTAGAGAAAACAAATTTAGTATTTTCAGAAAATTTTAGAAATGCTAAAAAATTATTTCATTGTTTTCAAAAACGCATTCTCCCTATCTAGTCTTCTATCTTCTCTTTATCACAATTGTTCACTACAAGAGTATTTCATCTTCTTGTTAGCAATATAAAATGAATACAGATTTTAGAAAATGAAAACCAAAGGGTCTATTTACTTTAGTCATTTTCTGTTTTCATTTTCACTAAAACTAGAAAAGAGTAGAGAAAATATGTTTGTTTGTGTTTTTGAAAACATATTTAAGAAAAACATTTTAAAAAATACATCCAAATCTGAAAACAAAATAAACGTTTCTATTTTCAAAAACTGGGAATGTAAAAGTTGAAAACGCGGTAGCAGCATTGTAATATTAAGAAAAAAGGGTTTATGTTTTTTTTTCACGTGTTTTTTGATTGATTGTCGCTCGTTCTTACTTGTTGAGCCACGTCGGCAATTCCTATTTGACCCTTTTCATGATGTAATCTCTCTTCGCTCAATCCCAAAACCATGACTCAGCCCTCAAATTTTATA
Organism: Calophaca sinica; assembly: GCA_037113605.1. Classification (NCBI taxonomy): domain Eukaryota; kingdom Viridiplantae; phylum Streptophyta; class Magnoliopsida; order Fabales; family Fabaceae; genus Calophaca; species Calophaca sinica. The sequence continues at coordinate 92,517,528 of CM073732.1, read as the reverse complement.
TTATTATTATTATTATTATGGTTATAATTACAAATAACTAAAAAGACAAGATTGTATGCTTGGCTTATGTAACAGTAACGATAGTTTTTTGACGTGAGTGATCCAAGTTAGTATCTTATATTATGTTTATATAGTAGTTTTTTTTTAGGAAAATATTTATAGTAGTTAACATTGAGCAATATTTATATGTATAGAAAATTAATACAGTTTGTATTCAAAAATTAATACAGTGCTTCTAAAAAATAGCTAATACAGTAAATTTAATATTATTAAGGATATATTATTAAAATTTTGTTTATATTATGCATTAACTTTTTAATACAATGTTTTTTTTTAGGGAATTTAATACAATGTTATTATTAAAAAATAATTTTAACATTATATATATATATATATATATATATATATATATATATTATGAATTGATAATCAAAATTGATTAAACCAAACAAATTTTCAAAATTTTCATTTCTTGAAAATGAAAATAAGAAGTTAAAACAAACATATTTCCTAATTTTTGAAAATCTGGAAATGAAAATAGTTTTCAAAAAATGAAAATAGGAAAGAAAAACAGGAAATGTTTTCACAAACCAAACAGGCTCAAAAATATTTTTGGAAAGTACTAAACAGCCCTTAATGTCAGAGGAAACAACTTTTAACTTCTATTTTAAAAACTTGTTTATTGTTTTGTCCCTCCTGTTTTAGTTGCTTAAAAAGTTTCTAAAGGATTATACTAAATTTTCAATTCCTTGCCTTGTTTTTTGTTACTAATCAAACAAGCAGGTAGAAGGCAACTATTTTCAATTCCACCCTTTTCACCCCATCCCCCACCTTTTTCTGATCTCACGCTTCTGCAAGAGCCATCTGGTGCCATCTGGTGAAATTTGAATCATACCACAACTTACAACATCAATGGAAGTAAAGAAATGTTCAAGTCCATGTAAAAGAATTATATTCTTTTTTCTTTCAATATAATGTTCAAATCCATGTAACAATAATATCCTTTGGCAACTACAATCTCTCATAACAAAACAATAGGTTTTCAGAAGGCTGATACACCAGTTGGACACTAGACTCAATTCAAAGTAAGATGAAATAAGGTTTGCTTGAACAGCTCTATTTTTTACTTCTGGGTTTGGTAACAAAAGAAGAATACAACTATATTGGATGTACTGTGTTGCACATACCGGGGTTCCTAACACACCAAAGTGGTTGAATGGGTTCAGCCCCTATACCTCTGCTTACCATTCTGCTTCTCCATTCATTCAATCTATCTGTTGCCTCTGCATATCTCTTCACACCCTTTTCGTCCCGGTTGCCTGACCACAACGACTCGGCCATTGCAGAAGTTCGTGGCCAAATTCGCGAATCCAAAACAGTCTGATCAGCTTGTTCCGACCACAATGCCACCTCCCCACCCAAAACCAATTTCTCTTCTTCATCAGTCAGTCCATATGTTATATCATAATTGTATATGGTTTGCCACGTTTTAAAAGGTCCACACCAAGATCCACCATTGTTTGTGTCACTCCCGGTTTGGTTGTCATAGACGCTGTTATTCCCAACAAAATCACCATGCCCACAATCCAGATAATAGAAGTCAGATGATGACACAATGGCGCGGTATCCAGAAGAAACAATCCGTTTAGTGTTATCATGTCCGTTGTTCCATGTCTGCAAAATAACATGTTCCTTAGGGAGAATTGTTGATGGCACATGGACAATATCATCTAATAAAACATCTTCCCAATAGACAACGGTGCGGTTGAGGGATAAAATGTAAGGGAGAGTGTTGTTGATAAATGTCTCAAGAACTTGGCTGAGAGTTCCACCGTTTGATAGAAATTTCTGAATTGTTGGATCAGTTTTCCAGCAACCTGGTACGACCTCATCAGCACCAGAGTGGTAAAAGGGTTCTGGGAACATTGTGGTAACATCACGGATGACATTCTTTAGGACTTGGTAGGTCTTCGGGTTTAACGGGTTCAAATGACCGGTTCCTGGTTCCGCTGCAAGCCGATCAGGCCAGTCACTTTCAGCTGGCCACCAGAACATGTTGGCACAGGTTACAATGTCAGGGTAGGCTAAGGCCCAACATCCTGTATGACCTGTAAATATGAAGTTCTTATCTGTCAGTGATCATCATAATTCTAAGAACCACTGTCTTATAAATGCTAAATTATGTGAAAGAGTAAATAAAAGGTATGTTTTTTCAATCAGAATAATATAGTAACACTGCAAAAACAATATTTTAAAGGTGGACATCATACAAAAAGCCTAATTTATTTTTAAATTGGTATTATGATTACAATATTTAGTTTTATGTTTCTTTGTGCCTGAAGTTCTAACTTCAAAGAAATTGAAATTCTCATGATAGGCTGCAGTCCAAGGTCCTTTATGCCTTGCGAATATAGAAATAGTTTTAATCACCAATGACCATTATTCCTTGAACTATCACTTTGTAATGTTTGATTTATGTTAATTAAACCAAAACAATAGAAGACGACTTGAAGTGTGTTTTACTTTGGTATAGAAGGAAAAGAAAATAAAAGAAGTGGGATCCCCATTCAGCAATGAAATTTGTACATTGGTTCCCTTCATGCAGCACAAAAGTAAGATACCAATCTTCTTTTGTTTCAGATATCTAATATCATGCATAATAGCTCAGATTCATTAGTATTCAAAGTTGTATTGTTGATCAGATGTACAGCTTACTGAATTTAACAGCCTTTTTTTCCCAAAGGGACTCGGTGCCACATGATGTTTGAAGTAATTTCAACAATTTTTCGGGATCAAAGTCCAGTAACGTTTTGAAGTAATAGGTTTATTACTATGTCTCTCAACTATCAATTGGTTGGCATTCCCACAAGTACAAACATAAACAGATTCCAACTTTTCAAAAAGGAAAATCTCAAAAAACACACACAGGCAACATAAAGGAGGAAAGAAAAAAAGAATAGTGTGATTCTTGCCTTTGATGAGAAACACGAATCGCTGTGTGTTATTCTGTGTGTCTAATCAATATAACACTTTCAAAATTAATCAAGTAGATCAGAATCTGATGCAAATTAGTACACAGCAATTACCATTAGCTAATCCAATACTGTCATTCATACGCATGTAGGAGTAGTTCAATTGCTTGATGTGACAAATAGGCAGACAAAAATAGGCATAGTAATCAAACGTACGGCAATTAATTAATTAGTTAATTGTTTCGGCACTGTTCTCTAATCTGAAAATTTCAAATTAAACTATAGTGCCGCAATGCAGGAGACAATCACAAACAACAAAATTCCAAATAAAAAAGCAGAAGAAAAGAGGGTCCTCCTCGTGTTTATTAAAAATGTAAAATATTTATATATCATCTGATGCACTTCTTTCAATACGAATCTTTCATCACTTCCTGAACGTGATTTACCCGATAAAGAGAATGTTCTATGCATTCCTGTCGTCTATTCCTTTTCCTTATTCTGTTTTTTACCAATCAAGATAATATAAGTAAAAAATTTGCCCTTTTTTACAACTATTATTCTCTTTTTAATTAAATCTTGTTTTTCACATCACTTCTTTTTATACCAATTTTTTTCGCTTTTTTATTTAAAGAAAAATATTATCTACACATTTTTACCGTATTGCTGAATATATTCTACTTCCTGGGATTTAATTATCCTATGATATGCCCGTCAATCCTTTGATATGAGCATTAAAATAAGAGCTTAAAGGTTATGTAACGTAGGTATAAATTATATTTATAATTTTATACTGATATCCAATATTTTTCCATGAAAATCATTTTTGTAACCGCATTTAAAAAATAATTACCTATCAAATAACGAGCTCTTATTAGATGTCAGTATAAAATTAATTTATATCGTAAATACCTCTCTTTCTTTTAATGAGGCAAGATAAATATTTTTATTTTTATTAATTAAAATATTTAGGAGATACCGGAAAGGAAAATGTCGTGTTTCAGTGGGTGTTAGTCGACAAGTGACTATCATTCCCCTACCTAAATGGTTACTTTGTGTTCGTGTGTGCGCATGTCAAAAGAGATTTTAAATTAATCTGTAAAATTGATTTCTTTAAAATTGAATTTGAATTGCATTTGAAATGAAGTGATTTATATTTAGATGTTTTTATTTCAAAATTAAGATCGATATAAAACCAGTTTTTTAAAAACCGAACCGACCAATGAACCGAACATGTTGGTTTGACACGTTGAACCGTAGGATGATCAAACCACTATTAAACAAGATTGACCTGGGTTGAACCATGGTTCACCAGACCTTAAACTAGTCGAATGGTCGGAACCACTTTTTTTGTGTTGCATTTTTTCCCTATTTATTATATTTATTTATTAGTTATCTGGCTCAACTCCATAAACCAATTGAACTTTTATCACTTAATATAATTTTTTTTAACTTAAATACAAAAGTTATTTTTATCACTCTAATTGAACTTTTAAGTTTGGAGAAAAGAACAATTTTATTTAATTACCTATGAAATAATGGTTTCTATACCAAACACACCTTTAAAAGAAAAAGAAAGAGGAGTGTTATCGATACTCTTTTTTCCTGATTCACTTTCTTATTGGTTGAAATTCAAAAGAGTGCCAACAAATCACGTGGATCCCATATAAATTTAGTGAGACCTATGTGAATTTCAACCGATAAAAAAGAGTGTATTGAAAAGAGAGTATTAGAGAGTGTTCGTAACATTTTTTACGGAAAAAAGCTTTACCCAAACCAGTCGAGAATTGAAGAATAAGCAAATTCGTGGAAGAAAGTAAAGAAGAAATTGGACTAACCAGGGGAATCAATCTCAGGCAACACGCGAACCCCACGATCAAGCCCAAACTCCACAACCCTTTTCACATCCTCCGGCGTGTAAACCATGTTAGGATCATAAGCCCCCTTCTCAGCCAACGCTGGCTCCGAAGGCACCACCAACGGGAACGAGTGAGAATCCGTTATGTGCCAATGAAACACATTCACCTTATTCATACTCATCGCCTCCACCGTCCTCAACACGTCCCTCACCGGATAGTAATTCCTCGACGTATCAAGCATCACACCCCGATGTCCGTACAAAGGCGCGTCCCACACGCGCACCCCAACCGCCACGCGCGTCGGGTACCCCCACGCCAGCTGTGACAACGTCTCCATCCCCCTCATCGCCCCCCACGCCGTTACGGCTGTTAGGGTTGCCGACGGAGCGGACACGGTTAGCGTGTAGGACTCGTCGACGCCGTGCATGAGGGCGGCGTCGGGGTCGGTGACGGTGATTGTTAGGGACTGTAGCGGTGGTAGGGAGAGGGAGAGGTTGGCCGGCGGGTGAACCAGGGGACGGTGGTGCTCTGTTTCGATGAGGTTTGAGTAGCGGGCGATGGCGGCGGAGAGGTGTTTGTTGTGGTGTGGGGTGGCGGTGGTGATTGTGAATGCTGGGGAGAGGAGTGTGGCTTGGTGTGGTGGGGTCCACGTGAGGTTTCTTGGTTTGGGCCACACGTTGATGGTGGAGGTTGATTCAGCATTAACTGTTAAGCATGGACACAACAGCAATAGCAACAGTAGTAGTAGTAGTGGTAACATGATGATGATGGTGTTGCTGTTGGTGGCAACAGTGTTTTGGAGTTGGGAATATTTGGGGATGTAATCGAGTGGCGTGAGTTATATACGGGATGATTTGCATGGTGGGGATGATGATGATGTGTTTAGTTAATTTTGAGGCTAGATGGACTTTTGGTTTAAGAGTCAAGAGCCTGTAAGGAAAAGTTCTTTGTTTTTCAGCTGCTTGTTTGCTTGTTGGGAAGACTATGTGCATTTGAAGTTTCCTTTGGTTTATTCACATTTTTTCATAGGAAAAATTATACCCGCCTTTAATTTACAAAAAATAAAAAATGGTTTAAATATATTTTTGGTATTATAATATAACCGATTTTTGTTTTTGTTCCTAAAACTTTTTTTGTTGCAAAATAGTCCTTATAAAAAAATTATTATTTTATTTTGATCTTCGTTATTTTGGTTTAGTCCTTATACTTTTTTTTTTTGTCTTCATCTTTGTAATATACTATTTTTCATTTTAGTCCCCATAATATACTATCATATAGGGATAACTAAACATAAATAAAAACTATGAATGTTAAAAAAAATAGTATATTATAGAGACTAAAACAAAACTATCATGACCAAAATGAAACCCAAATATTTTACGTGGACAATTTCGAAGGAAAAAAAGAAGAAGGACCAAAATAAAAAAGTTGGTACATTAAAGGGAACAAAAACATATCTATGCCATAAAGAATTTAAGAAAATTATTTACTATATGTAAAATTAATTTGATGAAAATTGGGTTGGTTTAATTCAAATCAATTCATGAGTTGACATATTATATATACATTAATATCATATTTCAAAAAATATACAAAAATTATATTTTTAATTGTGCGGCCGAGCCACCACGAAGATGCTTGGACTTGGAGTCCACCACCTCAATGTACAATTAGATGCAGCATCAGTGTATGAAATAGGCGAGACCTCATCACCATGATTATTTAATTGTTGATGAACTGCAATCGTCTGGATCTGCCTCTCGGTGGTGTTGAGAACTGGGATCTGAGAGTTCGTTAGTATGTGCGATAGGGTTAGCTAGGGGTGGATAGGTTTAGCCGACCCATCCGCACCCGATGAAACCGGAGTGAGAAGCAGGTGAGCGGGTGGGTTCAGGCGGGTCACATTTTAGCGGGTGTTTTGTTTCAGTTAAATACGGTTGTTACTGGGTGGGTTCGGTTTTGCCATAAAAAACTGACGAAATCCGGACCCAACCGATGTAAAAGTTGCAAATCTTCAAAAGCTACCATGACAATGGGTAAGTCAAACATCACACTCTCTGCGACACTGCGTCTGCAGGCTGCATGGCTATGCCTATGGCTTTGGCAGTACATGGAAAACAGCAAAGCTTTGTTGAAAAATATTTTTTGGAAAATGCCAAAGCTTTATTGCCCCACTGCTTTATATTTTGAAAGTTGAGCTACTAATGCTATCTATTAAATAATTTTACTGAAAAAACCAAAAGCCACCAAACTTTACTAATTTTTTTGGGTGGAGAAAACGTTACTAATTTTTAAAACACTAGAATCTGTCAACGAAAAAAAAAATTAAAACACTAGAAAGAGAGAGAACTAGAGACCTCGTTTCACTTCTCCTCTATCGTTGTAACCTTATTCTGCGCAGCTCTTTCCCCTTCCATTCCATGTTCTTGCCTATCTCAGTCCATCGTTCCCCTTCTATCTCCAACCCGTCGCGATGGAGAAGTCTTAGTGTCTGGCAAGCTTCATGTGCTCACCACTCACAAGCAACCCGTCTGAGATTGTGCACATCACTTGTCGTTATAGTGCTTCCTTGTCAGAGCTGAATCGCGGTCCACCTCCTTCCGTGAACAAGCCCAAATTGGTGCCACTATCTTCGTCCTCGCCCGAAACAGCCTGCAACACACGCTCATCAGTCATTTTTTTTATTTGGTGCTCAATTTTTTTCCACATATTCTCATTTTTTTCCTCAAATTTTGCGTGTGTTTCGAAACCGCTCCTACCCACCCGTTCACCTGCCAAACCGTCGTACCCGCCGCCAGCCCAAACCGATGACTTAAACGGACGGAGGTGGGTGAGCTATTATCATCCATGGTTTTGGTCGGATTGGGATTTTTGAGCCTGAATCTGACCGAAATCGTCCGGTGTCCACCCTTAGGGTTAGCCTGTGTGTGTACTGTTGGCTCTGAGTTCTTGTCAAATAGTGAGTGCTTCTTTGCAGTTAGATAGATTCATTTGACTAGCGATTTTACTCTGGTGCTCCTATGGTTTTGATGGTCCATGTAATCTTAAGGAGTTGTAGGCTAGAGTTGTTGTGCGGTGTTGTCCGCCTTTGTAAGCCCATTGGGCCTGTTACCGTTTGAATGATAGATCAGTTTTATTCCTGACCAAAAAAAAAATGCAGCATTGGTGCCTATTTTTTTTCAAGGAGCAAGACTACACATCCTTTGCTGTGTGTATTCAGCACTATTATCGGAGTTTCCTAGTTGGGCGAACTCAAAGTACTGCACAGTGTCTATCTGATAGAGAAGGGGAGGCCACTGGATTATTACACGCTCTTCACTAGTTACATGAACTTGGTTTAGATAATATGTGGTTGACCACTTGTATCACAATAAAAATGACATTTATGAACTAGGTGCTATTCTAGGAGGTTGTAGAACTTTATTAACTTCTTTTTCGAACCTTAACCCGAGGTTCATTCGGAAGCAAGCAAATAAAGTGGCTCATATATAGTTCAATTAGAGCAACCACGTTCATGGCTAGTCCCAACATTTTTTTATCATATTTCACATTGTATGGAACTTTGATTTATAATTTTTTTTTGATAAGCAAAATTTATTAATAGGGAGTACAAGGGGTACTCCAACCCATGCAAACAATCATCTTATAAGGCTTTGATACATCCCAAAGGATTACAACACCATTCAGATCGAAACCAAACTTGTATTTCTACCCTTCCTCCTAATAAACCATCCCCATGACAATGTTTTGATGTAATCAATAATATGACTATAACTAGCTACTCCTCCTTGGAAAATTATCTCGTTTCGTAGTGTCCAAAGAGCTCATGTGACAGCACACCAAACAATATGATTCACCTTCTTACATCTCTTTTCTCTAATTAATACATCATGCTGTAGGAAGTGTTCAACTCCATTATTATGGAAAACACCAACATGCCCCAACCATGCATACACCCCCAGCCACACATTATAAGAAAATGAACAATTAAAGACCAAATGATTTATATCTTCAATGTGTACAAAGCAAAAAACACACGAAATACCATGGGCCAAAGTGACTATACCTCTATGGAGTAAGGCTTCTTTAGTTGGAAGGCGATTTTGCGAAAGCCTCCAACCAAAAATAGCTATCTTTGACGGAATCGCATTCCTCCACAGTCCTTGCAACGCCTTCATCAGATTTGAGTTTTCATTTACATCCCCTTGCAAATTGAGAACAATGCATACCCCAATTTTACAATATATCTATGCAAATTGTCATGAACCTAGTGCCATACATCATCTGCCTCACGGTTCAGCTTTATTGGCTCTAGTAATTCCTCCAACGATGACTTTAACTCCTCCTCCCATACAAATAAATCTCGTCTCCATTTCCACTCCCAACCCCAACAAAGAAATGATGTGACTCCCTTGCTTCAAAAAAGAATTCTATTATGAATTTTTTTAAAACAGCCGTATAAAAAATAGTTAAATATTATTTTGTGTTTTAATTTTTAAGAAATAAAAAATTTATTATTTAGGACACTTACAAACATGTACTTTCTGAAAGATGCAATTGTTTAGCTCTCGCCGGCATGCAAGGTAACGCCGGTTTTGTGTTCTGTTTGGCCTTTTCAACTCGTGTCTTTGTTAACCGGTCAATAGGATAGGCACAATTTTGACGACAAAATATAAACGTCCAATTTATGGCTCAGTTCAGCACACTACGGCCATCTAACGATGGTGTAATTTTATCTTGTTGTAAGTTAAAAAAATACAATAATGCTAAAGGTCTCGAACAGATTTCGTGAGAAACAACATGAATGACGTGTGAGTCTAATTTGTAAGCAATATATCGTTGGTGTGCTCTATTTTATTTCTTTTTTTTTTATCTTCTATAATTTTTTTAGAGTAAATACTAAAATTGATCTCTAACAAAAATTACAGAAACCAATTTAGTCTCTGAGAAATGAAAAATACTAATTTGGTATTTAAAAATCCCAAATATAAGTCAAATTAGTCTTTTTTAGCATAATTTTTAGAAATATTTTAGTCGCTATTAGGGATTAATTTGACCCATATTTATATTCTTAAGGATCAATGTTTCTTAGGGACTAAACTAATTTCCGTAATTTTTGTTGGGACCAATTTTGGTATTTACTTTTAAAAAAAAATAAGAGTACCCAATTTGGTCCCAAAAAAATGACGGATACCAATTTAGTTCCTAAGAAATGAAAAATACCACTTTGATATTTAAGAATCTCAAATGTGGGTCAAATTAGTCATTGATATTGTCTAAAATGTCCCTAAAAATTATCCTAAAAAGACCCACATTTGAGATTCTTAAGGATCAAATTGATATTTTTTATTTTTTAAGGACTAAATTGGTCTCCATGATTTTTGTCGGGATCAATTTGAGTATTTTGAAAGATCAGTGATACTAGATATTTTTATTTATGTTATATCTTTTTTAAAAAAAATCCTTAAAGCTTCCCAAAAACAAATCCTTACTGCGAGTATTCCCGTAATATTTCAGATTCGTGACATTCACGAGGCACTTCGCTCGTGTTATATGACATAGTTGTCAAAACCGACTGACCGACTGTTGGATCGAAATGAACCTGCGTTCGGTCCGATCGAACTCAATTAACCGCCAGAAGAAAACCGGTATAATCGAAAATCAAGGCCCAAATGTTTTAAGCGGTTCAAGGAAAAACATAGCTTTAATTTATTTTATTTTTACTAAAAAAAGCCAAATGCACTAGGAAGAAGAAGAAGAAAAATAAGCCTGCAGTCTATCTCTAGCTTCTACCAGGAAAATCTAAAAAAAATCATGAACTTCAAAACAACAAATGCACTAGGAAGAAGAAGAAGAAAAATATGAGAAGAAGAAGAATATGAGATGGAGACGTTGCACACACAAGCAGAACTCTGGAAACAGTGGAGAAACAAAAATGGTCTGGTCTAAGGTGAGAAAGAGGCAATGCATTTCAAACTTTGCAGAAAGAAAAATGATAACCTTGTTTACAGCATGCAAGTCTTATGTGAATACTGAGACTTCTACCTTTTCCCGTAACCGAAGTTTTTATTAATTCCAATTCAGAAGTTTAAACAATTTTTAACATCACCCTTTTTTGGTCATTCATTATAGATTTACACATTGTTGGTTATGTTTACCCTGTACGTTTTAAGTCCATGGGCCCACTTAAACCACAAAGTACACATCTACACTTATTCATGTTTTCACCTTATCCTTTTTTTTATTGAAATTATTAAAATCAGTGGGATAAATAAATCACTTATAACTATTTACTAAATATAATTACTGGATCTGAATTATATATATAATAAATTTTGTTTGAAATATTATAATACATATTACTCAATATATTATATTAAAATTTATAAAAACTATTATTTAATTATAACGGTTCAACCCCGGTTCAACCTCAGTCCGATTTTTGAACCTTGAACCCGTGCCTATACCAATTCAGTATCCGATCCGGTTTTGATAACCTTGATATGACACTACTCAAAAAAATATTTGTTTGATTAAGTTTTTTTTCTCAGTAATATAAACTTTCACAGATTTAGCATTTAAAAAAAGTCTTGTCATCTTTCTTTTTACGATCCTTTTTTAATTTGACATAAATAAACTTATTCCACTTCATTTAAAATATCGTGCTCGATACACTTAGGAGCTAAATAGAAAAGACAGGGATTAGCATAATTTATGGATAACTTTACTAGAGCATGAACAATCATATTTGATTGTTGTCTCCTAATAATCTTGACTTGAAAGTTTGCGTATAACTAGGTTCTAACGTACACCCACTAATTGCAACCCAAACTCTACATTCTCTTTGTCATCCTTTAAATATTGGAAAAATTACTGATTTGCATTAATTTGGTTTAATTCATGTAATAATATAATATTGGTCTATGTTGAAATTAGTTTCAATATAATTTATATTTCAGGAATTAAAATCAATATGATCCACATTTTATAAAGACTAATTCTAACCTAAACCAATATTGAAAAGATTTATAAAACCAAAACAACGAGAACAAAAAAAAAAAAAATTTAGAGGACTATAACCAGATAAGGTGTACATTACATAGACCAAAAAGTTATTTATGTCAAAATTTTTCATTAAGATGATATAACGTATAAAAAAATATGGTTTTTGTTTAATGTTAGAAAAATAAAATTTGCAAGTCGGTATATGAAATACTTATATCTAGGAATAACAATTAATTAAGGTGCAAGTCATGTGTGGTACATATGATTTGTATGTTTCTTAAAAAATTGTAAAAATTATAATGTTGTATGTATCATATAAGACTTATAAATTAATTTTTGTTAATGTTAGTGTTAGGTGTCAAATTTCAGGTTTGGGTTTTTCGACAAAACTTTAAGACTTCGATGAGTGAAGATGCAAGGAGCCAGAAATAAGTAATAAAAAATTTGCTAAGTTTGAAAGACCAAGTGACTTGGCAGTTGTTCGACGGAGTGTGTGAAACGTCGAAGATGTCAATATGGGCATGGTCGAGTTAGGCTTAGGCGTTATGAAATACATGTATAGCTCGACAGGAAGTGTTATTGTCGGGATTAAGTAGTTTTAGTAGAAATAACTACCGATCTTGTGTCCGTATACGTGTCAGGTCGGATGATAGGTAGTTTTTTTACATTTTTGCCTATAAATAGTAGTTTCTACGATGTAAATCAGGTTGGATACATGATCTAAATTCCTAACATCTCGACGGCTAAAGCAGATTACGGGAAAATGATCATTGTATGCTTTATCTTTCTGCATTTAATCAATTCAAGTTCATTTTTAGATATTTGCATTATTTATTCAGTTATCTTTTTTGCAACTTTATATTCTATTTACGCATTTTGGTTCTAAATTTACTGCATTCAAACTTTATCTTTTCTACAACATTTTCAACTTACTTACTTGCATTTTTTCTGTAACACTGTTTTCTTTTGAAAACCAATCTATGTTTCACGTTCATTTCAATTCTAGTATTTTCTTTCATGCCATTCACTTTACAGTTATTTACATTTCCGTGCTTTGCATTTAAATTCTTTACTTTTATTGTCATTTAACCATCCAACACTTTTCCTTTTAAAGTCATTTACAAGCTTTCTTTTAATTCATGTTCTTTAAATGCTTTCATTTACTTTCCAATGTCTTTAAAAGTTTTTGTTTGATTTTCAATCATTTAACTGCTTCCATTTACATCTTTGCGTTAATTTCCAATTGTATGTTTTGTTCTGCAAATGCATGTTCATAACATTGCGTTGAACATTTTTCGTTCAAATTGTTATTTCATTACTTGTCGATCAAGTAATTGGCTTTCAACAGCCAATCTTGTTTCATTATAACTTTAATGCCATTTCGGCGATAATCTGTTTGTTAGTTGGAATATCATAACCAAAATTGGCATAAGACATAACAATTAATGGCTTCAAAGCCAAGAATGTCATAAAACTAATAACGCGTCGAGAAATTGACCGCCATTTTTTTATAAAACCATTGTTTGCAAAACGAGATTACCACATAACTCGTCGATCTCATAATCATTTGAACTAATTATTTGTTACTTTGCTAAATTTGGTAGAAATACACTAAGAAACCAAATTTCTCAGTAAACAAATTGGCACGCCCGGTGGGACGAGTTTAGAGTAACTCGTTTTTAAACGATGGTTTTATGCATTTAAGAAGTGGAAAAATTACTGCTTCTGACGTAACACGACAAATAAACATGAGTGGCAGCACAAATAACAGTGCCACGATACCAAATATTGCTAATGCGAATGCGTCGTCAAGCAATACTAATGCTTCGACCACCAGTACGAATGCAGAGGTAGTTAACATCCCACGGATGAATAATACTATCATTGGGACGGGTACTGGGATGACAATGGCCAATACGCAAGGAGAGGTTATTCCAAGCGATGTAGTACATGAACACCCGGTGGTTCAAAGTGCTCTAGAAGTTCAGGCATCGCCTGCAAGCGCAAGGAATTCAAGTGTTAGGCCAATACCGCAGGCAACACAATCTCTGTTTGGAATGTCGTATGGTTATTTGAATAACTCGACAGTGCCCGCTATTGGTTCGACCATTTTCAACCAATATGTTAACCAGCCTTTGTTGCCCTTTGGGAATTCTTCCAATACTCAGGGAATGGAAGGCATGACTACTACCACAACCAATCGACAAGGGTCTGGTGTAGGAGAAATGTCAAGGCAAATGCCTCAAAATAATGGGGGTTTGACCCCAAATTCATTGGCGAGCATTCGGCAGCAGGTGGATGACAGTAACCATGAGATGGTGAATATTTTCACTCAGCAAATGGGTGCAGTTATTACGCCTCTTATGCAAACTACCAACCAAGCATGTAATGCATTGGCTGTACAAATAGAAAGGCTGAATCAGGCGTTGGGTTTGGCAACACCAGTGAATGACAACGTTCAGCAAGGCCTAGGAATCAGGCCTCAAGGCCAATACTTGGGGGGCATCCCACAAGATGTGAATAACCCTAATGTGATGCAGAATGAAGTCATTCAACCAAATCAAAATCTTGATCAGAATGTGAAAAACTTAGCTTATGGCCATGTTCAAGTTTTGCAAAGGAATTAGGATCAAGGGCCACCAATGCATCAAGGTTTGGCCGACCTTAGGCATAATATCATGGGGAACCAGATAGAGCAAAATGTGAATCAAGCTGTCGAGCAGATGCTTAACAGACTTGGTTTCAATATTGGTCAAGCTAATCGACTGTATTTTATATTTGCGTTCCCTGAATGGGTACAGCAAGCTGAAATGCCATGGGGAATAAAGATTCCTAAGTTGTCCAAGTTTTCTGGTGACAGCGGAGAATTGACTGTCGAGCATGTTGCTAGATACTCGATAGAGATGGGGGAATTGGCCACTATAGAAGGTTTGAAAATGAGGTTCTTTCCAAGTTCACTAACAAAGAATGCATTTTCTTGGTTCTCAACTTTAAGGGCCAATTCAGTCCATTCTTGGGCCCAACTGGAGGGTTTATTCCATGATCAATTCTTTAGGGGCGACTTAAGGGTTAATTTGACTGATTTATTCAATGTCAAGCGCATGTATAATGAATCTATAGATGATTACATCTCTAGGTTCAAACACATGAAGAGCAGGTGTTTTACACCTGTCCCTGAAGTAGAAATTGTTAAAATGGCCGCTAGTTGTTTGGATTACCATATTAGAAAGAAATTGGTGAACTAACACATTGTCGATCTTGCCCAATTAGGGGAAAGGGTTCGACAGATTGAACAATTCAGGTCTGAGAAGAATCAGAAAAACAATAACAAATTTGTCAGACATGAGAAAATCAATTGTGTCGAGCAAGACCAAACAGACAGTGAGGACGAGGCTGTGACTGAGCAAGAAATAAACCTTGCTGAGTTGAAAGAAGGGCCGCCCTATGCTTGTCAAGCTTTGATACCTTCCAAGGGGAAGGAAAAGATGAGTTATGCAAACACGAAAACATATACGTTTGACATAACTAAAACTGATAAAATATTTGATATTCTATTGAAAGACAAACAACTTAAGTTGTCAGATGATCATAAAGTAAAAAGGCCTGAGGACTCCAATGGTCAAAACTATTGTAAGTACCATGGGGCTTTAGGCCATCCTACTAATAAGTGTTTTTGTTTCAGGGATTTGATACAAAAAGCTCTGAAAGAAGATAGACTCAAGTTTGCTGACAAGCAGAAGCCTAGCATGAAGGTGGACACGAATCCATTTGGCCAAGGCATATCCAATGTCGAATGTCATAATGCGAGAAGTTGCAACATGGTGAATATCAGCACCAAGCAGAAGTATGTGGTGAATGTGGAAGACCCATTCGACATTTACCCAAGGCCTCACGAGTCTGTTGAAGACTTTTTGAGAAGGAAGAACAATAAGGGGCAGTTGAGTTTATGCCCACATTGTGATAGGTATTTCGACGTGAAAGCTGCTCAAAAAGCAAAGAACGATCGAAAGGTTATATCTCACCAGCACATGCGAGCTGGCTATGCGAAGAGAAGCTATAATGCCGTTCCAATAAACCGGATGTCTGTTTCAGTGAACCGAGTGCAGAGGCCTATGGTACATAAGCCCCACAGAGCAGTTGGCAGTTGGTTGGTTGAGCCCTCAGGGGAATCAATTGGAAGCAACCATGGGTTGTCTCCTGGTCGAGTGATAAATAAGACTAGGAAGCCTGATGCTAATGTGGTGGTGAACAAGTGGGTGGAGAATTCTTCCAAGGCTCGTTGCCCTGAGCTGAGAAATAGGGTGAGGGCTAGGAAGAGTAATCCCCGACAGGTGCCGTTTTGGAATGAAGATTACCAATTTGGCAGAATACCCTATCCTGGTGGTGATCAAGTGAAGAAAGCCCCACTGTCAAAGAGTCAGAAACGTCGTCGACAGAAGATGAGGAAAGCTCAGAAACAAAAACTGAAAACTGCTGAGATGGCCAAGACTCAACATGAGGACTGCTTCATGGTTGGGATCCAGAGGTGCCATTGCCCAAGGAGGTTGGGTCAAGATTAAAGAGTGTAGTAGTTGACGTCAAAGGGGCTAATTTTGAACGGGATCAAACGTCCCAGGCCGGGGGCAAGCGTTTTCACCAGATTCCAAATGGAATGCCAAGCCTGCTAAGGCTCCGTCGACAATTCAAGAGAGGAAGCTTTGGCCAATAGGTTTGATTGAAGCTGAAAAGTTGGCCTCTGAGCGAGGAGAGTTTCGTGTTCGAGCGGCTCCAGTTGAAGATACAAACAGTGATGTGTCTATGGAGGAATTAAGGATCATAGTCAATTATTCTGATTTACTAGATGAACCTGTGGTACCAATGGAACAAAGTCTTGTCAAAACAGACTTGTCCATGGAAGAGGTCATCGAAGCCTTAAATGATCCAGATGACCCAATTGGTCTTTATGACGAAGAGGAGTTTGATCTTGACACTAACTTAGACAAAGACTTGGATGAATTGGTGATGGCAATGGGAACAACCTTGTTAGATTTGGGGTCTGAAGAATGTTTTCTTAACAAAGAAGGCATGAGGTTAGGAAGTTATTTGGAAAATGAGGAAACAACTACTGAAGAAGAGTTCACCAATCTTGATGTGAACTTGGTATCGTTTTTGCCAGCTGAGTATCAGGCTCAGTATGAATTTGTTGTAGAAGTTCCTGATGAGGAGGAGTTTGATGACTTTCCAATTGGTTGGCACTTTGTCGAACAATATATGGTTACCATCTTCGACAATTTTGCTCGTTTAGACAAGCCAACTAATGAGGAAAAAAGTCATCTTCGGCCATTGCACATTAAGGCAATGATTGAAGGCAAGCCTGTCAACAGGGTGTTGGTCGATGGAGGAGCATCTGTGAACTTGATCCCAAGAGCTATGTACAAGAAGTCAGGGAAGGATGAAACAGATTTGCTACCAACCAACATGGTGGTTACTGACTTTGGAGGTAGATCCACACCGACAGATGGTGTGGCAATGCTGAATGTGCAAGTGGGATCAGTAGTAAGATCCACTTTGTTCGTGGTGATCCTTTCAAGGTCAAGTTACAATGTCCTGTTGGGTAGGGATTGGATCCATGCTGTCGGAGCAGTTCCTTCGACGGTGCATCAGAAACTTATCTTTTGGAATGCTCATGATGACATTGAGATTATTGAAGCTGATGACAGCCCATGCTATCTGCAGTAAATGCATGTGGATTTCAAAGTGTATGACCCAAAAGTGAAACCCATATTTGTGCAGGGTGGTGTTGTTGATAAAGATGCTCTGAATGTTTGCTTGGAGGAGCAATTTGGAATTAGGTTGCTAGATGAGGCTGATGAAAGCCAGCCAATCGATAACAATGAGCCTTGAGAAGCTTCAAATACAAACGTCGGCTTGCAAGGCCGACCGACAGCCAAACTCAGAAGAAGGGGTGTTGGCTGATTGCATATTCGATGATGGCCCTTTAGGATTTGAGAAGGGGCTTGAGGATAAAGATGGTTTCGAGTTGGAAGATCCTTTAGAGGAAATTGATCTGGGGGATGAAGATAGAAAGAGACTGATATATGTTAGTGCTTTGTTGCCAGACCAGTTTAAAAGGCAGATTATGGAATTAATCTCCGAGTATAAAGATTGTTTTGCTTGGGATTATCATGAAATGTCGGGTCTGAGTAGAGATCTTGTGGAACATATGTTGCCTCTCAAACCTAACTGTAAGTCTGTCAAACAAGCCAACAGGAGGTTTGCTCCTGAAGTTGTGCTGAAAATTAAGGAGGAGGTTGAGCGCTTGTTGAAGGCTAAGTTCATTCGCATAGCTAGGTATGTCGAATGGTTATCGAATGTAGTGCCTGTCATAAAGAAGAATGGCAAGATGAGGGTGTGTGTTGATTTCAGGAATCTTAACACTGCAACTCCTAAAGATGAGTACCCTATGCCCATAGCAGATATGCTAGTGGATGCAGCATCTGGTCATAAAATTCTAAGTTTCATGGACGAACATGCTGGTTACAACCAGATATTTATTGCAGAAGAGGATGTACCTAAAACTGCTTTCAGGTGCCCAGGGTCTATTGGAACTTATGAGTGGATAGTGATGCCTTTTGGTTTAAAGAATGCTGGTGCAACTTACCAAAGGGCAATGAATACTATTTTTTATAAAATGATAGGCAAATTTATGGAAGTCTACATTGATGATGTGATTGTCAAGTCAAAGACCAAGAGGAGCATTTGAGCCATCTTCGGCAAGCTTTTCAATAAATGAGAAAGCACCGTTTAAAGATGAATCCTGAAAAGTGTGGTTTTGGTGTTTCAGCTGCTAAGTTCTTGGGCTTTTTGGTGCATAAGAAAGGCATAGAAATAGACAAGAATAAAGCTAAGGCTGTATTGGGAGCGAAACCACCTACCAACAAAAAGGAACTCCAATCTTTCTTGGGGAAGGTGAACTTTCTCAGAAGGTTCATATCAAATCTTTCAGGAAGGACAAGGGTGTTTGCTCCTTTGGTAAAGCTCAAAGCAGAGGAGGCCTTTGTATGGACTCAACAACATCAAGAGGCTTTCGACCAAATCAAGAAATACTTGACAAGTCTACCGGTCATGATGCCTGCAGAGCCGCATCGGCCAGTGAAGTTGTACATATCTGCATCAGAAGAAACTATAGGTTGTTTACTGGCTCAGGAGGATGAGAATAACGTCGAAAGAGCCGTTTACTACCTCAGCCGAGTGCTAAACGATGCAGAAACAAGATATAGTGCTATAGAGAAATTGTGTCTAGCATTATATTTTTCATGTACAAAACTTAAGTATTACTTAATGCCTTGTAATGTCTTAGTAATGTTAAAGACGAATGTAATTAAGTACATGTTGTCCCAGCCAATTCTGAATGGTTGAATTGGAAAATGGACACTTGCGTTGTCTGAATTCTCTTTGCAGTATGTACCTCTAAAAGCTGTTAAAGGTCAAGCAATTGCTGACTTTTTGACGGACTATCCATGTTTAGAAATAAAAGAATTGACAGGGCTAGTTGATTTAAAGCCTTGGCATTTGTATTTTGATGGCTCAAGACACAGAAATGGGGTTGGTGTTGGTATTCTCATAATATCACCTTTAGGTGTGCCAACTAAACTAATGTTCGAGTTAAAATACGCTTGCTCTAATAATGAGGCTGAATATGAAGCCTTAATTGTGGGTTTGGAAATTTTGATAGAAATACGAGCACGCACTGTCAAAGTTTTTGGGGATTCACAATTAGTTATAAGGTAGTTAACTCAAGAATACAAATGTGTTAGCCATAATCTTGTCAAATACTGTCAAGTAGCTAGCAAGTTAATGAAACAGTTCGACAGTGTCGAATTGGAGCATATCCCGAGAGAGTTGAATCAAGAGGCTAATGAATTAGCCCAGTTGGCCTCAGGATATAAGTTATCTTCAAAAGTGTTGACAGAATTCATAAAAGTCCGTGAGTTACTGTACCCTTTGGATGAAAGAGATATTCTTGTTTCCAATGCGTCAAATTCGCCTGATTGGCGTAAGCCAATAATTGACTATTTGGAAAATCCAAGTGCTGACGTCAATATGAAAATTAAGTACAAAGCAACTAAGTTTGTTGTACTTGCAGGAGTTTTGTATAGGAAGTCTGTCGACGGTAATTTGGAAACATGCCTTAGTGAAGAGGATGCCTACTTGGCATTGGCAGAGGTTCATGAAGGAATTTGTGAAGCTCATCAGGCAAGCGAGAAGATGAAATGGGTACTAAGAAGATAAAGAGTATATTAGCCCACTTTGGTTAAAGATTGCATTATGTTTGCAAAGTCTTGTGAGGAATGCCAAAAACATGGCCACATACAAAATGTGCCTGCTAGTGAGTTGCATTCCATCGTTAAACCTTGGCCTTTTAGATGATGGGCTCTGGATCTCATAGGCCAAATCTTTCCTACTTCTTCAAAAGGGCACAAATATATCTTAGTAGGGGTGGGCTACTTTACCAAATGGGTGGAGGCAGTAGCCTTGAAAGAGGTAACGCAACAGGACATTATGGATTTCATTGAAAATCACATTGTCTGTAGATTTGGTATACCACAAACAATCACAACAGACCAAGGATTTGTGTTTGTTGGGAAGAGAGTTGTCGAGTATGCTGAGTCGAGGCAGATCAAGATGATGACTTCGACGCCATACTATGCACAAGCGAATGGTCAGGTCGAAGCCATGAATAAAATCATCATTGGTTTGATAAAGAAGCACATTAGTAGATATCCAAGAAGCTGACACTCAACTCTGGAATAAGTCCTTTGGGCATGTAGAAATTCCCCAAAAGAATCGACTGGTACTACCCCTTATAAGTTGGTTTATGGCCATGATGCTATTTCGCCTGTCGAGATAAATCTTGGTTCATTAAGAATTCAAAAGCAAGATGATGTACCAGTAGACCAATACTGGGATTCGATGTTTGATGAATTAAATGAAGTCCATGATGAGAGAGTAGTGGCTTTAGAGCATTTAATTCGACAGAAAGAGAGAATAGCTAAATTCTATGACATCGAGTTAAGTATAAACGGTTCAAGGTTGGTGACTTAGTTTGGAAAGTCATTTTGCCAATGGATAAGAAGTGCCGAGAATTTGGAAAGTGGTCCCCAAAGTGGGAAGAACCGTTTGAGATTGTCCAAGTGTTCTCAGGAAATGTTTATGCACTTGTTGAAATTAACTCTGGTTTTAGAATTAAGTCTATTAATGGCAAATATTTGAAGCCATATAGACCAACAATGTGCGAAGTGAAAATACAACTTTGAAGTATGAACTGGATTACTTTGTTCATAAGCCATTTGGCAGTACACAGTATACATTGTCGAATAGGCTTATAGCCTAGTGATACAAGCACTGAAAAGTTCTTAAACCTAGGCTATTACAAAATAAGTCCAGTTGAAGAAGCTTTGCCATGTTCAAAATTCAGCTCATGTCGAGGAAGAATTTAGGAAAAGAGAGGAACATGGGAAGCAGAAGCGGTCTCCCTGGCATGTCACCTGGACAGACAATTAAGTCTGTGAGAGCCGTTTCAAAGGTGTGACATCCCACTCGACGGGGATTTAAAGTTAAAGGACGCATCGAGGAGGAATGTCTAACTTTGTGTGAGCAAAGGGAGCGCTAGGATCCAAAGAGAGGCAGTCGTTGGTGCCATAATGCGCTTGACAGTAGGCCTCAACCCTGCGAAATCTTTCCAATGGTTTCACGGATCCTTCACGGTAAGATTTCCAACGTGAGGTATGAAAGAGCGTAAAACTATTGAAAGAAAGAATGGACCAGGCCTTCATCCTTTTCACACAGTTCAATGAGTTTGGTAAGCCACATTAGGCAACTTACCAAAACTCATTGTTGGTATTAGAAAAATTACCAAAACCCAATGTCGGCTTCACCGTTAAAACAGAGACCTTTTGGGTAACTCCAAGGAATGGGGTCTCCTGGTTCCCAAATAAAATGGTAAGGACCAGGTGGGAAAGGTTGGAAGTAGATGAAAAGGACTTCCATTGCAATTCGTTACTCTCAATTGGTTTGTTCAAAGGCAAAAGGGAGCTGTATTCGGGTTTGAAATTTGATAAAGAAGTAAATGGCTTTCAGAAGTTTTGGAGAGGAAACCAAGAGAATTTTAAGAGTTATTGGTTGTGGGGATGGCAACTGGGGTACCATACCCCTATTTATAGCGCAAGCTGACGTTAATTGTTAAGTTTTAACAGTCAAGTTGACTGGTCAAAGGCCTTGAATGTAATTTATGGCCTGAAACTGAAAATTAAAGTGATAAAGGAAACATGCTAGCTGGACGGTGAAATGATTGATCGAAAACAGTCAAATCAAAGTTCAATGTTGCAGTAAAGTACAAGAGATGGTCGAACAAATGCGTTCAACAGAAATAAATTAAACAATTTTTAAAAGAGGACTGAAAAGCTAAAGAGGTGCTTTCTTGAGGTCTTTCCAAGCTGCAGCAAATTCGAACATCGTGGCTTCGGCATTTGCGTAGTTGACTTCAAGATCTTCAACCTTCGACAAGATAGTTTTTGCTTCGACAGAGCTGTCTGACATCTGTTGGTCGAGTGTCTTGATTCCTTCTGAAAAGGACGCTGTAGTGGCTTCAAGAAGTTGGGCCTTGGCAGTGGCCAATTCTGATTCCAAACGAGCAACAGTCCTTTCCAATTCATGTATTTTCTCTTGATGGGGAGCACCTTGTTCGACCAATGCAGCCTTGTCTTGTCGAAGAGCCACCAGCTTGTCCCGAAATTCTTGTTTTTGCTTTGAGGGCTTGTTGATATGGCATGATGCTGTTGTCAAGTTCAGGAAGCTTGGGACTTAAGTCCTCAACGAACTCATAGATGGCATTGAAGTAACCTCGACGAATTGGAGGTAGTTTCTTGCGAAGAGTGTGAAGCTCTTTGGTTACATGCATCAAATTGCCTCTGAGTTCTGGACTGAGGTAATGCTCATCAAATGAGTATTTGAAAAAACCTTTCAGTTCTTCCATCAGGCCATCAAGTTTCTCAGCAGAATTGTCCCCAGGGAGAGTGGAAGAACGCGCTGACATAGGTGAAGTCTTGCTGCAAGATCCTGATAGTAAGCTGATCCATTCAACTATTCTAACGCTGCCCTGTCCAGTATTGACATCTTGTGGCATGTGGTTGGTTGATGCAGCAGTTTGAGTAGATGGAACGATAGGATCATCAAACAATTGATCCATGTCAACACTGTCTACCCTAATTACCATGGGATGTACCTTCTCAGTAGCTTAGCGGGCAGAAGTTGTTTCCACGGAGGTTGCTTTCACGTATAGTGTGGGATCATTTTGATGAGTAGAAGTGGGACTTGGATTTTCTGTCGAGAGGGTAGGCTGAGCCACATCGACATCCATGGCAGGAGGTTCTTCAACCCCATGTTCAAATTGAACCTTTGGGAATATATATATATATATATATATATATATATATATCAGTGCAAGTTGTAAGCCATTGTGCTGATGCTAATGAAATGACAAGAAGTGTCATACCTCAGTGGCAGAAGGAACAATGGTTGGGAAAACTACTTGCAGGGGTATGGAAGTGTCCACATATGGTCGCTTAGGAGAGTCCTGTGAGGTGAATATAGTAAGATGATGTTTATGGAAAGTACATCCAAGTGTTGTGGAAAGTAACATACCTTATCAGTGCTCGACGAGCCAATATCCTCGACAGAGGGAGGACCTTTCGAAGAGCATTCTTCAGAAATGCCTTTCTTTGAAGGTTTGGCTTTGGGTTCCTGTAAAGGTAGATTAAAAGGTAAAAGACTTGTGCAATGCAAAATGATCATTAATAAAGCAGTAGTACAGTTTACTTACCACTACGAGCCCAATTGTGGGAATGTCTTCGGAACTTTCGGAGACGGATTTCTCAACAAGAGATTCCTGAAAAGAAAATAGCAGTTTTGAAGCAAGTGATTGAGATGGTCATGTGTTAAGTGGAAAATAGAAGTGTTGCACAAGCAAGGAAAGGGAGAAACCGTTTGTGGTGTCGAATGAGAGGGAGTATCGGACACTATCATCTTGCGTCTTTTGGGTTGAGCCTCAGGGGTGGCGGCTTTCACTTTTCTCTTGGTTGTTTCTTGTTGGGAGGAGCTGGTCGAGCGCTTTGATCTTGCAGGGTTTTTCTTCGACAGGGCTGGTTTCTTCCCAGTATCTGCTTTCTTGACAGAAGTCTTGGCAGTTTTCCTTTTGGGCGTGGTTGACTGAAGAGGGGACTCATTATCTTCATCATCCTCTTCATCAGCATCATCCTCTTGGGCTTTGCCACTTGCTTGGTTATACTTTAAGGGTTCTTTCAGAGCGGAAGCTGTAATGAAACCAAAAAGTAAGCATAAAGCAGGTAGACTTTCAAAAAAATAAAATCACAACTAAATACCTTAGGGAAATTGGGAAATGACCTCGACAGGCTCATCATATTGTTCGAAAGGCAAAGCAAACTGACCAGTAAAGGCAACTTCTTTATTTTCATAAGTGTTGACATTAGTATGGAAATGAAATCTTTCTGGGAAAAGGAAGTTACCAGCTCTTGTCAGTTTCCCTGGAAATGGATCAGCCAAACCAAAATTTGCACAGGGTAAAGGCACCGTTCAGATGCGGGGTATCACAAGTGATCGACCTGTTTCTTGTCTATATTTTAAAGCCTTAATACCCCAATTGTTCTCGTGCTTTTCTTTTGATTTGGCAGTCATTTCCTTTACATGTCGAACGATAAATTGAGCGTATCTAGGATCCCATTTCACTTTGTAAAACTTTTCAAACTTACGTATATCCTTCAAGTGCTCACCTTTGGTCGTGGTTGAGGGATCCTTTTCCTGCAAAGTAGGATCAACAAATCTTGTCATACAGTCTTCAAGAGATGGGTGAAATTTGTTGTAGTATTCATCCCACCAAGCTTCAAAGTCTTGCGACACACCCAAAGTGGCAGTGAAAGGGATAAGATTAACAGCAGCTTTACGAGTGTTGTTCTTTTTCTTTATGCCATCGATGGTTTCATCTTTAAGATTGATGGCGTTCAAAAGAATATCTTCTTTCTTATAAGGAAAAGGGCCAGGGATGGATTGCAGGAATCCAATGTTGTAGGCAGAAGCATTGGGCAAGCAGGAAAAGGCAGAATTATCCGTCGAACCGGGTAACCCTGCAGGAAAGACTTGGCGAGCAAGGAAGTGTGTCCAAGTGGTTTTGCACGTTGGGTCCTCTGGATCAAAGGGTTTGGTGAACCATTCAGGTCCGTGTTTCCTGCTGACGAAGGGCTGGAAGCGGATGCCAGGTGTTCCAAGGGAGAGAGAATGAAAAAGCTGGAAGTAGTACTTGAAGCTTTCAAGTTCAGTGTCGAAATGTTTGGGAACACGATACATGGCCAAGGTGTCATAAGTGTCAGCTTGGAGGTTCGATGGGGCTTTGTCAATGGTGTGACCTGGGAGGGTGGCATTTAACCACAGTTGCAAAAGCCATAGTGGGCCGCCGGCTCCAATTTTCCTTCTACCACCTTTCACCATGTCGTATAGGCTCGACAAACTGGAATAAAGGTTAGACAACAGAAAAGCGCCAAGGGCCCACCTTTTACCTTCGTGTAGAAGGTTCGCCAGGTCGAGTAATGCCTTCGACATTTGAACATTTTTGTTGCAAACGACAAAGGCACATAGCCAATGGAACAGGAAAGCGACGTGTTCCTCATCAGAAATTTCTGGGGTGTTTTGCATCTGGCTAGCAATATACTTCGAAAAGGATACCGGCTGATCAGTGAAAACGTCAATGACATTTTTTGGAGTGCTCAAAGGGTGAATCATTTGGCCATCCGGTGGTAGGCCAGTGAGGGCAGCAACATCAAAGAGAGTTGGGCCCATCATTCCACAAGGAAAATGGAAGTTGTTAGTATTTGTATTCCAAAAGAAAATCAAGGCACCTAACATGGAAGGGTCCAACCTAAATGTATGCTCTGATAATTTTATCAGGTTGTAAATGCCTTGTTTTTTCCAAATTTTAGCCTTCTTGGCTTCAACCCTAGTGAGCCAAGTGGAATAACCATTTACGCTATGAGGGGGAGTTCTAAAAAGCCTAGAGCTTTTGGAGAAATAATGAATGTGCAGTTTAGGAGCCGAAGCAAGAATGTCAGTGTGACCCTCTTTGTTTGGGAAAGAATCCCTAAAATCTTTGGGAAATGTAGTAGGGGTCATGACTGGTCCTAAATAAACAGCGGGGGGATCTAAAAGGAAGGAAGGATCATGTAAGTAAGGTATCATTACCTTCGATTTCTGCCATAGGATCGATTCGTCGACATCGGGATTGCACCAGGTCTTCCTTAGAGGTGCTTTGGAACTTTGAGCTGGAGTTGAAGAAGACGCCATTAAAAGTTCCAGAAGTTTTCATCAAAAAAAAAATGCAGGAGAAGCAAAAGTGTTTTCACTTGGGCTTCAATGGTTATTTATAACCCAGCTAGGATGCAAGTGTGCACACATGATTATAACTGCCTAGTTTTGAAATAATAATAGTCCTATTTTTTAGGGAAGTGGGAAGCGCAGACCTATGATGGGATAAAGCGGAGAAGTAACCGTCGCGCGTGAAGTGAATGAAATTCTGGTTCTCTTCATATATTGGTGTCGAAAACTCAGAATTTGTGGGGCATCTGTTAGGTGCTAAATTTCAGATTTGGGTTTTTCGACAAAACTTCAAGACTTCAACGAGTGAAGATGCAAGGAGCTAGAAATAAGTAATAAAAAATTTGCTAAGTTTGAAAGACCAAGTGACTTGGCGGTTGTTCGACGGAGTGTGTGAAACGTCAAAGATGTCAATATGGGCATGGTCGAATTAGACTTAGGCATTATGAAACACATGTATAGCTCGACAGGAAGTGTTACTGTCGGGATTAAGTAGTTTTAGTAGAAACAATTACCGATCTTGTGTCCGTACACGTGTCAGATCGGATGATAGGTAGTTTTTTTACATTTTTGCCTATAAATAGTAGTTTCTACGATGTAAATCAGGTTGGATACATGATCTAAATTCCTAACATCTCGACGGCTAAAGCATATTATGAGAAAACGATCACTGTATGCCTTCCAAACTTTATCTTTCTGCATTTAATCAATTCAAGTTCATTTTCAGATATTTGCATTATTTATTCAGTTATCTTCTTTGCAACTTTATATTCTGTTTACGCATTTTGGCTCTAAATTTACTGCATTCAAACTTTATCTTTTCTACAGCATTTTCAACTTACTTGCATTTTTTCTGTAACACTGTTTTCTTTTGAAAACCAATCTATGTTTCACGTTCATTTCAATTCCATTATTTTCTTTCATGTTATTCACTTTACAGTGATTTACATTTCCGTGCTTTGCATTTAAATTCTTTACTTTTATTGTCATTTAACCATCCAACATTTTTCCTTTTAAATTCATTTACAAGCTTTCTTTTAATTCATGTTCTTTAAATGCTTTCATTTACTTTCCAATGTCTTTAAAAGTTTTTGTTTGATTTTCAATCATTTAACTGCTTCCATTTACATCTTTGCGTTAATTTCCAATTGTATGTTTTGTTCTGCAAATGTATGTTCATAACATTGCGTTGAATATTTTTCGTTCAAATTGTTATTTCATTACTTGTCGATCAAGTAATTGGCTTTCAACAGCCAATCTTGTTTCATTATAACTTTAATGCCATTTCGACGACAGTCTGTTTGTTAGTTGAAATTATCATAACCAAAATTGGCATAAGACATAACAATTAATGGCTTCAGAGCCAAGAATGTCATAAAAATAATAACGCGTCGGGAAATTGACCGCCATTTTTTTTATAAAACCATTGTTTGCAAAACGAGATTACCACATAACTCGTCGATCTCATAATCGTTTGAACTAATTATTTGTTACTTTGCTGAATTTGGTAGAAATATACTAAGAAACCAAATTTCCCAGTAAACAGTTAAATAGAAGTCGTACTTTTGTATATAACTTGCACCATTTTAATAAATAAATTACTTGGTAAAGGTACATTCAAAATTCTGAAATAGCTTTTCCAAAGTGGGAGTGCTATTCATGTATAAATGTTTAATTATAAAATCAAGAATTAAGATAGTAAGAATATACTTTTTTTTTTGACGAAGTAAGAATATACTTTTTGAACAAACACTAGAGTAGTGTAGTAACCCGTATATGATACGGGTCTATGTTGTCTTTTAAATATTTTTGTAAAATAATTGAATTTTTTTATATAAATGGTTTTTCTAAAATATATTAATATAGATGTATGTATGTATTATAAAATTACCAAAACTCTTATTTAAACTTTTAATTAACTATTGTAACTTATAAACCAAATCTCAAAAACTTATACAATATTATTGTGACCATTGTTTCTTTTTGTCCTTTTTTCCCCACTTTTCAATCAAGTGAAATTTATTCTCCTTGGCATTCTTCACTAGCCCCTCTGTTCGTGGTGCATAGCACAACTGACAAAGTATTTTTCGCTTGGACGCTTTGAGGCAGGTACGATCCCAAGTTGCCCCCTTTCCAGCCCTTTAGGGGGCATTTGATGGGTCATTGAGCTCCGCTGACCAAAAAAAATACTTCACTAACCCCTCTTCTTGAATGTTTTCCCACGAAGTTATCATTGTTTTAATCACAAGGTTAATTAAAAGAATGGAATTTCACTCTATTCTGGCCCCTTCAAATAAGTCTAAAGGACATCACATGCAAACGTTGCCCTACCATATTCATACATTCTAATACATGGGAAAACTTAACGAATAAGACAGTTTAACAAATTAAGATGTTTTGTGTATTTTAAGAATTACAATGACTTTTGTTCCGTCCCTCCCATTTTGGCTACATTGCAGTCAGCCATAGCCATCTGGATTCTTTAAAACAAGATTTTTGAGTATGGAAAAGAGTTGGGCCACTGCAAATGTGTTCGAGGCTCATTTTGAAATCAGGAGACATTTTGTAAATATTGGCCGGCTCTCTTCATTTGCCATTTAGTGCTCCATTTTCCACTTTTGTAGATGCTTAGCCATTGTCCATTACATAATTAGGATTAGGAAGATACTATGTTTTCTTTCTTTTTCTTTTGTTTTTTGTTTTCGAGGGAAATTGACAAGGGGGAAGAGGTAAAGGTACCCATGAAAATGTTATTGTGTTCTTCTAAAACAAGGATAACTATTGTCTCACACACCTATTGAGGGATGTGAGAAGAAAAGCTTATTTAGCTTCCAGAAGTTAGCGTCGGCCTCGACGCCGTCGCTACTAGCATCCACGTAGCGTCGGTTTAGCCGACGCAAAAGCCCATTTTTTTCTTTTTGTATTTTTATTTAGTTTTGTTTAATTGCATCGGTGTAGCTGACGCTTAGAGCCAACGCTATTTAAAAATAATTTTTTTATGTCATTAACGTCTGCCCTTTTGGACTGTAGCCTCCGAATATTTTGCCTCTATACCTATTCCTCAAATTTTATTTCCCTCTCTCCGCTGGTCTTACCTATCTCGCCCTTCCCCTCTCTCGCATTCAAACCCTTCTGGGAAACATGTCCATTGTCTGTGCACTTGAATCACTGGGAAACATGTTTGTCAAAAAAAAACTGGGAAACATGATTTTAGTTTCCTTTCTCTCATTTGTTGTGTTTTTTTGTTCTCATCTCTTTGAACCTCCAAACCCTAAAGCACCAAAAGCCCCAATCAAAAAAGGATCGCCGATCAATGCTAAATGTCATCTGATATCGTTGGTGTGTCCTCCGTCGTCTTCTCCCGAAACCCCCACAGTTTGGAATCCCTAAAGTGTCAAAGCCCCAAATTCGTTGGTATGGTCTCTCTCTATATGTCTCTCTGTAACTAATTTTTTGCCCAAATAACTCACGCAGGGTATCTAATCCTAATGTCCTCTAGCTTCTTTCTTGCATTGACTTCGCGTAGGTTTGGCTCTCTCTCTCTCTCTCTCTCTCTCTCTGTCGCAAAACGTTTTGTTCAACGATGTTTGGTCTTGTTGGAATGATATATCTCAAAATATTTTCTTCCTTTCTATCTATAGTTGCTGTCCGTTCTTTTCTAGAGACTCTTTTTATCGGGGCATTTTTTACTGGATTATACCTTAGGTACTCTCTTGCATGTGCAAAAACCTGTGCCCCAATTTCTGTAGGATTGCACCAAGGAATTTGGGAGTTCTTTGGCTTTGCTATACCTTTTGAAGTAATGATTTGCACCACTGAAATTGTTTATATTCAGCTTAAGAAAATTATGAAAAGTTTCCTTTTCCCAATTTTTTTGATGTGATTTCATCATAAAATGTTGCTCTTCAGTACTTCTAGAACACAAGAGTTTTATTAGATGGCATTTCAAGATACTGTGTCTTTTTTACTTTTATATGAAGTGAAATATTCTTTTGAATGCTAGGATCTAAAGCAAGTGAATTTGGTTTAGTCTGATCCAATTCCAATGAAGTTTCCCTTTCTTGAATCGTTAAAGTAGAAACTACAAATTTCTTAGAAATTCCATTTTGCTCTGATATGTTGTCTACATTGGTTGTGTTTCTCTGGTATGCAATAGATTCTATTAGGTGAAAATCTGGCTTGGGAGATCAATCACTTGCAGCTTTCTCATTTATTGATAAAGATGGAAGTGGCTACATCATTGAAGATGGGCTTCAACAAGCTTGCAAAGAATTTGGCACGGAGGATGTCCAGTTGGTGAAAATGATCTGCGAAGCTGATCAGAATAATATGAGTACATTTTAATAAAATGATCTGCGAAGCTTATATTCCAAATTAATAACTGAGCAAAATGTGATGTACTCTCCAGTTGCTTTTGTAAGGTGCTGGTTTGTTGCTCTTTGGGTAAGCCTATTGTTTTATTTGTAGTGTCTGTAATGCTAGTTTTGTTTCTGCTTTAGAGCTTAGAAACTTAGTATTCCTAGGTATCCCTAACAATAAGAACACCAGGGTTCTTTGCATGTAGGAAAAGTTTTGGTTTTGATGTTGTTTTCTATTTTTTAAATTTTGTTTTGGGTTGTAATTAATAAAATTCCCAAATTCTTATCTTTACTTCGATTCCCATGGTGATTAATGGTGTGTTTGGGGCTAGAAATTCAGGTATGATCTTTGGGACTACTATTGTTCTTAGTTTTGCTCTTGCATGCTTGATGATGTTACTTTGTGACATGCATGTGGATTTCAAAAATTTTTACATTGCTGGAGACCCAATTATGGTTTGATTAAGCTTACATGCTTGAAGATGAGTTTATTTGTTTGTGGATATGAAATCCTCTCTCCCTCTGTCTGTCATCTCTTTAGGTACTTCGCCCAGCCCTCACTAGTGCCGCTTGCATGTCACCACAAAAGTGTGGCCATCCTCTCAAATCGGAATGATATCCCTGGCTCACTCGCTTCATATCCTCTCGCTCCATATCCTGAGGTAACCATCCAATCCCATTTAAGCCTAAAATACTAGACACCGTGTGAATGTGTTGGTGCATTTTTCACTTTCCTTGTGATCATTTTGATTGTTAAGTCTATCTTTATCTATCTAATTTTATAATTGATAGTGAGATGCTACGTTTTCTACTTGGGCCTGACAAGGTAACTAAAAGTATACCCATTTTGGTATGTTTTAACCTATTTACTTTCAAGGCCTGTTTTACATCATATTATTCTTATTATCGATGCTTATTAGGACCTTCCCTTGGAGGAAATGGGTGCTGATACTCGAGAAATGGGGTACGTTTCGGGCAACAGATAGCCATTTGTGGAGAAATTGGCTGTAGAAAATCAACTATCTTAGCAGTAATTCTCATAGAAGGCCCTAATACTAAGGGAAAACTATACGGTAAACTCATTACTCTTGCGGACAGAGAAATGGTATAAGAAAAAGCACACAATATTCTCTCTGAAGCTCAAGATGGCCATGTTGCTTTCCTTGTTGTTGGAGACTCTTTTGGGTATGTTGCTTGTTATTATGCCCCCCTGCTTGCTTCATCATTTGTAATTGTATTGCTTGTTTTTTGATTTTGTGTTATTTTTTCGCAGGGCAACTACTCACACTGACCTCATGGTTCGAGCAAAGAAGATGGGAATTGATGTCAAAATAGTGCCTAATGCATCGGTGATGAATGCAATTGGAATTTGTGGTCTGCAGTTATATCGTTATGGGGAGACTGTTTCTATACCATTCTTTACTGCGACCTGGAGACCTGATAGCTTCTATGAAAAGATTCAACGAAATCGAAATATGGGACTTTACACACACTGCTTGTTAGGTTAGGTTACTCTCTGCTATTCATATTTTGAACTTTTGCTTTTGTTAGATATTTTTTTGCCCATATCACTACCACTTTTATTAAGAAAATACGTATATTGAATCTGGTATAGTCATATCTTTAAGGCAGTAGTATTCTGATGCAGGTACTAGAAAAAAATATGTTGATTGGGTTGTACTTGCTTGTGTTTATCAGCTAAAAACTTAAAACATGTTTACTAAATTTTTTATCTTCTACTTCTTTGGGTGGAATGCCAAAGCCTAAGAGTAAGGTGTAAATATCTATAAGATGGTTGGCCGTAAAAATATTTCTATTTTTTTTTTAATTCAAATAAATGTTCAAGTGATTGTACTTGCTGAATTGGATGAGAGCATTAGAGGGACATCTTGTTTCTTTGGAAAGGGTACTAAACGTTATTCCTTTTTCTTTCTTGAGGAAAAAAAACTATGATTTTTTACTTTGGTATTGTTACAGATATTCGTGTCAAGGAGCCCACGCTTGAATCTTTGTGTAGGGTTGATTTCTAAATGGTTCTTTTTTGTGTGTTGCTAATACAGTCTTTATAGTGGTCATCAAGTGTTGCTGAGGTTCTCTGGTAATCATTCTTGTGTTCTAAGCAGTATCATGTCATTGAATGATTTGTGCTTGTTACATGCCTTTGTCTATAAAAATCTATTCATTTTTTTCATTCATCTCTGTTTTTGTTGTTAATTTTAGAGGAAGAAAAACCTATGAACCACCGAGATACATGACTATAAACACAGCCATTGAGCAGCTATTGAAGATTGGACAAGCACATGAAGAATCTGGTGATCTCACTGAAACGGGAGAGAGGAGATAATTTGAGTGGAGGTCAGAAGCAGCGAATTCAAATTGCTCGGGTTGTTTATCTGAATGTTCATGTATATCTCTTGGATGATCTATTTAGTGATGTTAATGCGCATACTGCCACGATTTTGTTAAATGTAATGACTTCTTCCTTTCTTCTCAGACTCCATTTATATCTTCAACATTATTCTTTACTGAAAGATGGCTTTGACACTTGGCAGGAATATATATTGGAAGGATTTACGAGGAAGATAGTGCTACTCGTGACTCATCAAGTTTACTTCCTCCTAGCATTTGATTCTGTTTTGGTAATTTATATCATCTCAAGGCATTAGTTTATGTCATTCTGATTTGGGGGGGTCCTGTAGATGTAACTAATTATTGTAAATGCATGACAAATTTGAAGTCATCTTTTTGTAAATCTTTGGCCTCTATATCACTTCTGGTTACTTAGATCCATATATGTATCTTCTTTTACTGTTCAATATACCTTAGTGGGCTCAAAATTAAAGCACTGTTTTTAGTTGAAGTACTTGGTTTTGTCTCTGTTACTATTTGTTTTGCTTCTACCTATTGGTCTTGAAAAATTAGGAGAAACATAATATTTTTTGCTGAGTTTGGCCTCGTACAGCCTTTAAAAACATTTTGAAGTGAACGAAATATACTAGAGAGGACTTATAAACCTTGTCTTTCAGTAACATCGTATTTTATTGCTTTTCATATTAACACAAATATAAGTAGTATTCCAATTTACTTCATAGTTTATTTTCTTGTTAATCATAATTTTGGCTAAAGTAAGTTATATACAGCCATTTAATATTGTATAATTCTGTTTATATGCAATTTTTATAGTTATGGAAGAGTTTAAGAATTGATATATTTTGCTAGCTTAAAGGGTCGTTTGAGATTGTAATTTCACCATCACACTAAGGTTCTCTGTTCCACGGGTAGTGTAATTAGTAATTTTGGGCAAGATATTTTTTTGTTTTATTTTATTTCATAGCGTGGGCCAGCTGACGCTAACTAGCGTGGGCTCTCGTTTGCCGCAAGTTAGCGTCGGCCACTTTTTGAATGGTTTTAGCTGCCAAGTAGCGTGGGCTTAACCGGCGCTATTTAGCGTCGGCTTCAAAGTGGCCGACGCAACTGTCTTGCATCGAGCTTTGTAGTGTCAAACCTGTGACCGACGCTTTGTCGACGCTAAATACGTTTTTAGCGTCCGTTTTTGCGTTTTAGCGTGGGCTTTTGGTCGACGCTAATTGCTATTTTTCTTGTAGTGAACTGTAGGGAAAGATAGATAAAAAAAAAAATTTGATGAATGATATAATAGAAAACTTAATACCATACGGTAAAATGTGATTTAACGTATGGAAATATGATTAAACAAATTATGATACTATCGTCATATCATAATGCTGTTTTTCAAAATATGATCTATGGTGGAAACAAAGGCCCAGCCTAAGAAGAAGAGCAGCTGATGAAGGGTCACCCCACTATAATAGGCTTCTAAACACTAGTGTGCGAAACGGAAAAGAATTAGGTCTTTTACACCAGTTTTAGGTTTAACCGGTGTAAAAGGTGAAGCGGTGGCAATTTTGAAACTATCGCGTCACTTTTTACATCGGGTAAATAACCAACCGGTGTAAAAGGCCTGCGATTTAAAAACTAAAGACATTGTACACCGTGTTTGTATATAACCGGTGTTAAAAACAAATCATATTACATCGGTTATTTCCAGAACCAGTGTTAAAAGTCTTTCTTTTGATTAAAATAACTTTCTCCCTCTCATTCTCAGATACGCGCAAAGTATTTCTCTGAATAACCCTACTTCACTCTCCTTGTTCTCTCTTTCTCTCTCGTCGCTGCACTCTCCTTGTTCTCTCCGCCGTTCGAGCCCTCTCTCGCTGCTGCACTGTCGTTGTTCTCATCCTCTCTGATAGCCATTCGAATACCTCTACTTCATGTGGTTCTCACCGCTGTTCTCCTTCTCGTGGTTCTCGCCACCATTCTCCTTCGAAGCCCTGTCTCAGAGGCAAATCAAAAGCAACCACAGCCACTTGTTCCTTCTCCGTGCTTATAGGTTTGTGCCACTGTTTCAGGTTAAAGTCATTTGAGTTTACCTTTTCTTTCTCTGTCTCTGATCTGTCTCTGCTGTTTAGGTTTCACTCACCCTCACCCTCACGCTCTTCTATTCCCTCTGACTAAAGCTTGAAAAAATAGAAGAAGAATAATCTCTCTTCTTCGCTCTCTCTTCTGCTCAACCAACTTTCCACTTCCATAGGTGCGTCACTGCTTCATTTTTTTAACTCATTTTCTTTCTTTCTTTTTTGTTTAGTTATTTTGCTTTCGCTGGTTGCGAGTGTGTTTATTTTTTCAGATAGAAATGTGTTGTGGTTTTTTGTTTTTGTCTTTTATATCTTTGATTTTTTAATTTCTCGGTTATTCGTTCAGATTCCTTAGCAAGCTCTGGTTTTTATTAATTTTTTTAAACTGATGCTTCCCTATTATGCTTTTTGTTGTCATTCAATTAAACTTTAGTTTGGTTGCTCAAGATTGACTATTGTTGACAACAGACGATGTTTTTAGATGAAAATCGTGGTCGTGGGGGGTGTCGTACTCGCCTGGCTTCCAGGAGGTCACGTCCCTCTATTAGCAGGCCGATGATGACTGCAAGGGAGTATCGAGATAGCTTTGTGAGGATTGAGGATCGTGATGCTCGTCATTGCAATCTTTACCGTGTAACAGTCCACCCAAACGGCCTTCAACCACCTTGACCCGAGTTAGCCCAAGCCCAAGCCTAACGGGGGCACTGTTACTCACAGGACTTCTCCCCCTCTCATGGGAATTTTTGCCTTATGGAGGGCTCGAACCCGCGTCCTGAGAGGACAAGTACAAACGGAAGCACCCTCCTATCACCAATTCAACTACAATCATTTTTAAGGTAACGTAATTCTTAATAAATCCTCAAGCCTCATGCATAATTCAAATGCACAATTCACATTAATTCCTCAATGTTGCATTATTAACAATACAATGTTATGCGTAATAGGTTCCTTAATGTAAACATTATAATGCTACATCATGCAAAATGAGTTCCTCTGATGTACCCATTTGGTCCTCCGCAATTGCATATGAGCTGAATATATTCGCCTAAATTTTAACCTTATTTAACAAGGGGGTCCCCGCCGATAAACGCTTGCAAGGATTCACAACCAACGGGCCTGCCGTCCGAATCGTCACTCAGATAGACAAAGACCTTATGCATATGCCATGTCAAACAATTAAATGCATAATTCATAAGATAATTCCTCTTAAATCTCATTAACCAATAACAACT
The DNA here is from genome assembly GCA_037113605.1 of Calophaca sinica. NCBI lineage: Eukaryota > Viridiplantae > Streptophyta > Magnoliopsida > Fabales > Fabaceae > Calophaca > Calophaca sinica. Next base: position 92,481,254 of record CM073732.1, on the reverse strand, counting down.
ATGCTAAAACATAGAATTAAAACATCAAAGGCAAGAATCTTAAAGCAAGTCTAATGAGTTAGTATTACCCTCATTATAGGGTTAAAACCCTTTCATTAAGGACCCAATATATGTAAGCCATTAATCATCAAAACATAGAGAATATTAGAGGTATGTACTTATTTTGCGAGACGTCCTCATATATGTATCTACTCCTAAGTACAAATTCAGACTCCGTAATGGTCGTCCAGTAGTAGTTCAGGTCGTGAAGGATTTAAGCCACTCTAGCCATGCTTTGTTCTGCTTTTGATTTTAAAAGAAGAAGGAGGGGGCACAGTTAAGCCGTGCCTCCCTGCAGAGTCATGTTTATATTTTTTTTCTCTCTATGTTTTGATGATTAATGGCTTATATATATTGGGTCCTTAATGAAGGGGTTTCAACCCAACTGATACTTTCGTAGACCAGATCACTTCTAGACACACTTGACTCATAGTTGTGTTTGTAAATCTGAGTTTTCTACGTTCTTTTGATGAATTATTGGGGTAGGCCACCTCAAGGATTCATCTAAGGAATGAGAAGGATGAAGATTTGGAGGGAATATTAGAGGTATGTACTCATTTCGCGAGACATCCTCATATATGTATCTAGTCCTAAGTACAAATTCAGACTCCGTAATGGTCGTCCAATTGTAGTTCAGGTCGTGAAGGATTTAAGCCACTCTAGCCTGCCTAAGTCCACGGAATGCATACCTGGTAGCAGTTGAGTTTAGTGGCCACGTTAAACTCTGCTACTACTGGAAGTTCATTACAAGAGTTCTGGTATGATGAATTTGATGATCAAAGTAGTCACGGGACAACGAGAGTATTATGGGATACTCTTGGAGAAACCGCGACCTTTGTGAAAGATAAGATGTTTTGATATCCGATAAATACTCATGAGTCAAGTATTGGAATTTCTATTATACGGTATAAAAATTTAAGTTTTGAAAACACAAAATTTGAAAGTTTGAAAGTTATTGCGAAAGTTATGATTTAATAAACGTGAATGAATTTCTTTCACTTCGATTTTTCATTGATTGTTTTCAATATTCTTGCATGAGCTGATTTTATGCTTGCTTGGGAACTGGAAATTGAGAAGCATCAACCTAATGTTTGTTGTGATACTTGACTTTTGTGGTGCTTAATTTAAATGATAGTAAGCTTCATGTCACGTTGTAAGTTTTTCAACACTGGTCACTTATGTCAATCACTTGTTATTGGTTAAGAAGTTGCACTTCTTGTGTTTGAGATTTATAGATATAAATCCATATACCTTGGTTGGTAAAAATGTCGGTAGATAATTTCTGCTTGCATGACTAGGGAGCTTATATGGTTGTGTTAGAATTGGAATTGAATGAATAGGCTCATATGTAAATATTTCTATCATGCTTTGATGTTTGACATGTCGAGTCCTTTTGGGTGGAAAATGGTTGGCTGTTGATCCCTATACCGACGTATGTTTTAAATTTCCTTCATTGTTCTCTCCACGGAGGGGATCTTGAAGTGATGAATATATCAGCTAGTAGATATACATGAGTGAGTACAATGTATTCATTATCTATATCTGCGAGTCGAACTAGGGGTTATGATCACGAATTGGTCATTGCCATACCCCATGTATGAAATGTTTAGCAAAATGACAGATTTGAACAGTTCTATGTTTGCTTAACTTTTATAAGCCCGATAGGTGTGGATAAGTGATACTTCTGAAGTAGGAAATGCGAAGGTCACTTTGGATATAGTGAACTCAAATCTTGTAGTAAATTGACGTAGTTGTCCTAGAACATACGATCTTGTGCTGTCTGAATTATTGTGGTCTAGTAATCCGAGTCAATCCTCTTGTTGTGACTGCTTACTTCAATAGCAATTAGAAATGATAAGTAAGGATTCTTAGTGGGGAGGTTTTGATCAATTTAGGATGGGCATTCATAATCGATTAGGTTTTCAACACTTGTTAATTAATCAGGTTTATTTGACCTAACCATTATGGTTGGATCATAGATTGAATGGGAACCTCAAAGCCTTCTAAAGAACCTATAGTATTTTTGATTCGAAATACCTTAGTGTTTTCTGAAATAAAAAAGGGATGGTGATGAACCAGAATTTCTGATGTCTCAGTTGCAATTAGGGAACCTTGAAGGTTATTAAGCCCTAGTTTGCTAGAAAAACTCTAAAGTCTTCTAGGCATAGTGACCTTAGTGGAATACTAGCTTAAGGAAGGGTATTAGATTATAGTCCTCGAACTATAAGAGTCATAGCTATAGCTAAATCGACGGGAGTCAAAGATATTAATGTCTATGCTAGATTCATTAGCCGGTGTATGAAGTGACCTTGTATTACCAATTACAAACTCTGTCTTAACTTAATAAGAATCTTATTGGGAATAAGACTTAGTTTGTAACCGGTTAACTAAATCACATAATTCTCCTGATAATTAACCTATTGTCGCTATTAATTTCTTTTCGAATTCCAATGATTTAGAGCGACCAAGAAAGGAACTTACTCATATGAGTGGCGTAGAATTAGAGTTCACAGCGGAAGCACCGAGAACAAATCCTGCCTTAGGATAAGTTTAGAAGGTAGGGTGAATTTTGGGGACAAAATTCCTAAAAGGTGGGGAGTAATGTAACATCCCAAATTTTCTTTAATTTAGTAATTTAAAGCAAATTTGGATCTTAAGGGTAAAATAGTAATTTTACCCTAGAATTAAGAAAATGTGGGACCACTTATTTATGGGTGGTTTTAATTGATTAAATTTTCTAAAGTTGATTAAGGACCAAAGGGTCAATTAAGGGTTTTAAATAGGATTTGTAAGTTAATTTCTAAACTAATCTTACCCTTGTTCCACCATACACCACCTCTCACTTAATCCCACCTTAGAGCCCTCTCTTTCACACTATACTTCCTCCCTCACGCGACCAATAGAAGAAGAAAGGAAGAAGAAAACAGAAAAAGAAGAAAAGGAAAAAAAAGAAGAGGGAAGAGGAGAAAGAGAGAGAGAGACGCGATCGAAGGAGAAAAAGGAGAAGCAGGGCGCGACGACCCTGGAGGTGAGGCGCGATGGCGCCGGTGAGGAAGGAGGAAGGAACGAGGCAAGGCTAAGAGAGGGAGAGAGCTTGGCCGAGAGAGGGAGATAAGTAGAGAGAGAACGAGGAAGAAGTAGAAACAGAACAAGAGAGAGAGAATCCGACAAAGAGAGCTCGAATTAGAGGAAAAGGAAAGAAGAAGGAGGAGGCTTCACCTCCATTAAAGCGTGGAGGAAGAAGATTAGGAGGTTAGGGCAAGGAACAACTAGGGAAGAGGGCTTACATGTGGGTTTTGGTTGATGGAGAAGACGAACAAGACTCAAAAGATGGAAGATTGAAGAAAAAAGATGAAGATTGAAGCTTGAGAACCAACTTCAATGGATGATGGCTAGGGTTCAGATTCAGAAATTAGGGGTTTTCACCCTAAAGCTTCTAAGGATCAATAGGTAACATGGATTCCCCTTTAAAACCTCCCTTAGGGTGTGCTAGGATTTAATGTTCTAATTCTTGAAATAAATTACTGTTGAATAGATTATTATGATATTATAGTGGGTTTGCTTGAAAGAGGTTGGATGCTGCCCCCAATCCCCCACAACATTGTTTAATGTTTGTCCATTGTGAGTTCCATTGAGCTTCAATCAGAGTAATTGATTTTAGTTTGGTCATATTTATGAAATATGTATGAATTAGTTTTGAAGTGGCTTGGTGTTCAAGCTGGCTTATTTTGGGAATTGCTATGACTTCCTTGAATTAACGGAGTGCTTTATGTCCTTAAAATTTAGTTTAATGTTTATATGATTCTTGAGTCTAATGTGGTACACATTATAAGTTGGATCTTATGTTTGATTTTGGGATGTTGATAAATGCTTTAATTCCCTAATGGATGTGCTAAATCATTGTCTTATAGTCTCTTATGATTGGATTGAGATTGATTTGAAAGGGGTAGAAAGAGGAAAGAAAAGGAAATGCAGAAAAACTCTGCTGCACAGGCCACCACAGCCGTGCTTTGTTCTGCTTCTGTTTTTTTTAAGGAAGAAGGAGGGGGCACGGTCGTGCTTCCCTACTGACTTAGATTTATTTCCTTTATGTTTTTGATATTTTAGGCCTATGTATTGGGATTTTAAATGAAGGGGGTTTCAACCCTATAATGAAGGCAATGCTGATTCATTAGACTTGCTTTAAGATTCTTGCCTTTGATGTTTAATTCTGTGTTTTAGCATAGATGTTATTAGTTAATGAGAATTAAGAGGAATTACCTTATGAATTATGCATTTGATTGTTTGACATGGCATATGCATTGATGTTTATCTGTCCGGGTGATGATTCGGCAGCAGGCCCGTTGGTTGTGAATCCTTGCAAGCGTTTACCGATGGGGAGCTCCTTGGTTGATTAACGGTAATTGAATCACGTCTGAATTTCAATTGAGTTTAGGGCCAGGGAGGTACATTTGAGGAACTCATTATGCATGATGTATTTCCCTTGGTTGATTTACTGTAAAGGAATCTTGTCTCAATTTCAATTGAGTTTAGGGCCAAGGGAGTACATTTTACGAACATGATGTGAAATTTATTACATTTTGTTATACGCTTGAGGTTTTATTAAGAATTATGTTACATTGCGAATGTTTGCTCCGGAATTGAGTTTGTGTGCTAGCTTTGATGATTAATTTAAATGATTAAGGTATTTTGAATAAATATACTTATGCCTATTAGGAGGAGTTTTCCATATGTAGCACACCACATATGACTGGAAACAACGGTAAAGTATTTATGATTTCAAGTCTATGTTACTGAGTTTTATAAACTCACATTTTGGGGCGTTGTTTTCAGGTACAAGTTTAATGAAGAGGTTCAGAGCAAGAATTGTGCTCGGTCTTGCCTTTTCGCAAGACCCCGAGTCACCGGATCACGAGTCAGGGTCTTACATATTAGGTTGCGTCCCTGTAAAATTAGGAAATATGTAAAGTTTGTAATTTTTATATTTTATTGTTATTATCGTAAAGGGTTGTAATTATTATGTTAATTTTCGCTTTTCGAAAACTCTGATATATGCATGACACTTTTAGTGTATTTGAAAGATTTTAATTGGTCAAATTAGGTATTTTTCAACAAATGTTCTTATTATTTCTCATGGTTCAGGTGAAAATTTTTCTGAGTTTAATTTAAATCCTGTTAATTAGTAAGTAATTCCCTGATTAGTATCGGGGCGTTACATACCGCAATGAGGATCACGATTTGATGGATAACCAGTATGCTGATCCCCATGCCGACGCTGACCGTTGGGGCCTAGGCCTTCGTATGAGCATGCTTCATAGCAAATCACCCTCTACCAGGAGGCCCGTAGCTGCCAAGGAGGTTCATCAAGGGTCGGGCATTGTTCAGATCCCCAGCGATGACGATGAGAACGAAGAGTATATTCTATCCACATCAGAGTATTCTCCCATCGCACCCGAGTACACTTCATCGACTCCTTCAGAGGAATCTACTGTCCGATTTTGTCCTAGTTGCTTCTCTAGTACTGGCCAAAATTAGCCTCAAGATGGACACTCGTCATCACTGTTGTCGTTTGTGTCACTTTCGTCTACTGATTCTTCAACTTCAACATGTTGCCGTTTAGGAGACGGAATCTTTCGAAGGCTTCATGATTTTTCTTCACATAATGCATATTTTCTTGGGTTGATGAATTAATTGAAAAGATACAATGAAGAGCAAGCTAATGTATGTTATCCACCAGATAGTGGCGAAAACGATGAGTTCTTCTCTGGATTCTATGATGGTGTCCTGAAAATAACTCATTGGTTTTCCTCCTCACTGAAGAAATTTGTCCCGAAGATGATGGGAAAACCAAGAAGTTATTTTCTTGACTCCATCATAGAATCCAGAGAAGAACTCATTGTTTCCATCGTCATCTAGTGGACAAAATGCATCAGGTTGCTTTTCATTGTATCTTTTCAACTAATGCATCAACCCTAGAATTCTTGCATTATGTGAAGAAGAATCATGAAGCCTTCGGAAGGTTCCGTCTCCTAAACGGCAACTTGTTGAAGTTGAAGAATCAATAGAGGGAAGTGACGCAAACGACAACAGCGATGACGAGTATCCATCTTGAGGCTAGTTTTGGCCAGTCCTTGAGGAGCAACTAGGACAAAATCAGGCAGTAGATTCCTCCGAAGGAGTAGATTCCAAACGACATTGGTTTTTATTTATGTGTAAATAATGTAGTAATGTAGATCTTTCCTTGTTTTGAAAAGTATAGTAATAATGTAGATATATCATTGCTTTTTTATTTATGTATAAAATTAACTGCTAAATTAGATTATTGTTTGAATGTTGGGTAGATTTGGTGCCAATATATCCTGCTGTCAATTTTTGTCAAATTTCGTGCATTATTGTCATTTTAAAAAGCCTCTGGGCTGAAATGGATAAAAGTAAACAGAAAAAAGGTTATCTTTTACGCCGGTTATCTAAATAACCAGTGTAAAAGGTCCTTCAAAAAAATAACAAATAAACGAAAATTGAAATTTTACACTGGATATATAACCGATGTAAAACTCCACATTTTACGCCGGTTAAATAACCGGTGTAAAAACCCCAACATACAACATCGAGAGCATCTACACCGGTACCAAAACCGATGTAAAATTGTCAATTTTAACAAGTGTAAAATTCTCCTTCTGCACTAGTGAAAGGACCTAATAGCACATCGGATTAGGTCACTATCAAGGAGATCCCTAAGTACAAGGGCAGAGAGCAAATTGTGTGACATCATTAATGAGACCCTCATTAGTGACCCTGACAAATGAGGCTCCAAGTCGATCATGTATATTGTAAAAATGACGACGTGTCCCGGCAACAAAGAGGGCTTGCCCCTGTACTATGTAGGGACCCCCCGTCGAGGTAAGACCTCGACCACATAAAGACAGAGAAAGTGACCTTCGGGTCACCTCTCCCCCTATAAAAGGGAAATTATAAAACCATGCAAATGTAAACACATTATTCCACTCTCTTAGTCAAGATTAAAACACATACTTACTTGAGCACCGAAGTGCCTTTGCAGGTACACACCCTCGCCTCACTCAACCAAACCAAATCGGAGGAGCAACTAACTGGGCCAATAGTAATACCGACGATTTTTTGTCATCGATAACATTTATCTACGACATCAACACTTAGGCCCCATGGTCGTCGGTATGCTGTCCTTTATTTTAGGTTACCGATGACTTTTGGCCATCGGTAAACAGAAAACTGGGACAAAGAATTGGCACTGCCTATGGGAAGTGATAAACTTACCCTCATCACCTTTACTAGCACAAATGAGGAAGAAACAATGATGTAGGAAAGCTCAAAACAGCATGGGCAACCAATTAATACCTTACGGTCACCGGGAGATACCCCTAAATGACACGTTCAAACTCTAAATGAGGAAATTGTCGAGAGTTCACTGGAGGTTCAAGGGCACTCACCACCCTTGGTAGCGCGACACCCATAAAAGGAACCGTGGGAACTCTTCCAACACCCTTGCCTACTTTGAGGGGGAATGGTCACTACTACAATGTTCACTGGTGGTAGAAAATTTGTTCGCGCAAGAAGGAAGGCTCAATCCCCTTCCCCCAAATAGCGAAGGGGGCAGAGAAAAAAAATTTGGAGACTAAAGTAGCAATTGTTAGGCTTGGGACCTCCCACCTACCAAGGGAACGCCACGACAATCTCTCCATGGTGGAACCCATAGTAAGTTTTAGTCGACCCCTATCTCTGCCATCATATGTGCTGATGTCACCAGCAACACCCCTGATGGTGTCGTGAACCGCAAAGCCGGTGCCGTACGCATTGGTGGGAACATACCACTTGCCAGCGGGATTTTATCCCCCATTAATCAGCACCCACATTCCTCATTAGTAGATGTACATACCAACCCCTTACTTGGTCCATCATCTACCTTACATACCATAACAATATGTGCTGGAACCGAGAAACAAAGGGAATTATCATATATCTCGAGGCAGCGAGGTTATCACCCGTCACTGAAACTTGTTTACTGACATCCTAATGACGGAACGCAACTCGAAAGTGGTGCTAAAGCACAATGCCAAAGTATGATTGCCATGCCAAAAATCAAATAAAGCCTGAAACGATGTGCCTGCTATGACAAATCTCACAATACAACATTTGAGACAAGGAATCGCAACAGGCACGATATTTGAAATTCAAAGTAATCCTCATTTTATTATAACTAAATAAGTATACTAGGAAAGAAGTGAAATATATTACAATGTTCCAAAAGTTATTGCAAAGGTCACACATGTTAGTAATGCTGAGAAAAAAACAAGTCACGCTGATGAATGAACTACATTGATAAGTAACCTCCCATAAGTTGATCACTCCATTTGAGGTGTGATATTTAGAAAATCACTACCCGGGGAGTAATTGGAAGTCAGCCTAGACCGGGGGTCGAGCGATCCCCGAGGTCAGAACCTAATGTCTTTCAACCTACTAGGAAGAAGTCAAATGTAGAGACGGCCTCGAGAAAACCCACACAACCCCTAGGAGGTTCTACATAGCACATAAACATCACGCTCGAAGTTAGAGAGAGGTCTAATAACTCATGCCTCTAGGGAAAAGTGGGGTAAATGGGTGCACATATAAATCCAAATAAGATGGACTTTTGTCAGGCAAACCATCAACGACGAAATCAGAAACTCGCTCTCACCATTGTGTACTAGATAAATTTATTGTTTAATACCATTGGATTTATCTGAGCACTCGGCAATGGTACAAAGCTACATAGCATAGAGGATAAAGAAGGGTGTACTAAGAAGCCTGTTTATGGAAGGACAAGCCTTAATTAGTGCCCCATGGGTGTACCAACAAAGGAATGAGCCATTAATGTTCTTAACTAGAGCATTAAAGTCACAATCACTAAGAATCCATGCAACCACTGCCTAAAAAAATGTGTTCATTGAGCTGCTCATAAGGATCACAAAAAAGTAAATTGTGAAGGTAAAAGTCATAAGGATCTGGAATAGCATCTCAGCTTTGAACTTCATACCAACAAGTTCACTATGGGTCAGTACCGAGTTGAGTGATAACTGATATGGGGCGGAAGCAAAGGCCCAACCTAAGAAGTAAGAGTAGCTGCTGGAAGGGTCACCCTACCTTAATGGGCTCCTAAAGGGCTCAATAACAAATCAAAAAAGGACACCATCAAGGATATTGCCAAGTACAAGGAAAGGGAGAAAATTGTGCGACTTCATTAATAATGACCCAAGTGTAGAAATGGCAGTGTATCCCGACAACAAAAGGGTTGTCCCTGTACTATGCAGGGACCCCCCGAGGTGAGACCTCGACCATATAAAGACAAAGAAAGGGACCTTCGGATCGCCCCTATAAAAAGGGGCATCATAACACCATGTAAAGGTATGCACATTGTTCCACTCTCTTAGACAACGCTAAAACACATACTTACTTAAGCGTCAGAGTATCTTTATAGGTACTCACCCCGCCGCACTCAACTAGACCAGAGCAGAGGAGAAACTAACTAGACCAATGAAGGGAGGCCGAATCCAACAATAAACCAGTCAAATCTGAGACAAAGCAAAATCTATTTTTATTATAACAAGATGATAAAATATGATTAAACATTTGTATACAGCCTATTTACATAGTCATAATATAATTATTAAACCCATATAATAGTAAATATAAAAAGATTATGACGACACTCAAGAGGAGGAACCAAATTAAGTGTTACAAGATAATAGTCATATTTTTTTATCGTAAATACCTATCATTTTCTTTTCTCTCTCTTATTTTTTTCTAAAGGTATAATAAATGTAAGAATATCATTACTTTTATCATATATAGGTTTCTAGAGTAATATACTATAAATGTAATCGCACAAAACATATTTTTAAGAATGTTTGAAGAGTTTAATAGATATACACTGTCGGTATAAATTAGTTTTTGACTGACCTTCAATGAGAGTTCATTATATTGCCACATTAGTCCATTTTGTAATTGTATTTTAATATTAACTGCATAATAATGAGTTTTCATTGGATGTCGATGTAAAACTAGTTTACCCTGATAGCGCATGGCTCCTTTTCTCATGTTTGAATACCTATTTGCATCCATCCAAACTTGTTCACCCATTCTAAAGCACATTTAATCTTATTTTCAAATCCAATGTATGTTTAAAATGGTATTAGGTGAGAAACAAACTTGCACTTCATTTATCATCTTTCTCATCTCTATACCCATTTTTTAACTTGCTTTTTAGGGTGTGTTTGATCACACTCAAACAAGGACAAACAAAAGAATATAGAATAGTTATGTCATAACAACTTTTTTTTTGTATGTTGTTTAGAGTGATGCACAATACAAACAATTTTGTGTTTGTTTGGTTTTATGTACTTATATCACGAGCAAATTAATATGAAATGTATTACAATATTATTTGTACTATGAAATATCTGTTTGTATTAGGAAAAAATGGAGAACAAAAATGTTAGAATGATTTAGAGAGAATGAACTTCTTCATTGATAAACAGAATGAGAACATTGTTTATATACATTGCTGTTAGGCTCTAACTAACTACTAACTTTTAACAGAAAAACTGACTTGTAACTAACTCTTAACTAACTTTTCGTTTATTCCTAACACCCCCTCAAGCTAGAGAGTGTATATTAAGCACTCCCAGCTTGGAGTGAAGTTTACAAAAAGGAGATGGCTCAAGTGCTTTAGTGAAGAAATCAGCTAATTGTCTAGAAGAAGCAACATGAAGCAACTGAAATAAACCAGCTTGAAGTTGTTGATGAACAATGTGATAGTCTATGTCAATGTGTTTGGTGAGTTCATGAAAGTTGGATTGGAGGAAATGTGGTGTGCTGATTGGCTATTGCAGTAGAGAAGGGTAGCACTGATGAAAGGAATGGCAAGATCCTTAAGTAGATAAGTGAGCCATTAGAGCTCACAAGTAGTGGAAGCTAAAGCACGATATTTCGCCTCAGAAGAAGAACGAGAAACGGTGGTTTGCTTCTTGCCATGATATCAGGGAAGACCTTAGAAAAATGCAGAATCCAGTTACAAATTTTCGAGTGAATGGACAAGATGCCTAATCCGAGTCACTGAATGCCTTCAATTGCATTGAAGAATCAGATGGAAAGAATAGGCCTTGAGCTGGAGCCCCTTTGATATATTTGATAATGCGTAAGGCAGCATCATAGTGATGAACGGTTGGAGATTGCATGAATTGACTCAGTTGTTGCATAGCAAAATTGATCTCTGGACGAGTATTAGTGAGGTACAGCAGGCGGCCAATGATGCATCTATAAGCAATAATGTCATGAGGAGTAGCAGTAGTATCAAACAAGAACTTGGAGTCCTTGATCATTGGTGTGCTACAGGGTTTTGCAGCCAATAAACCAGTATAAAAATGGATACCAATGGCATATTTGCATTGACATAAATGAATGCCCTTTCTTGAGTGAGAGACTTTAAGACCCAGAAAATATTTGAGATTTCTCAAATCTTTGATTCTGAATTTAGAATGTAGAAACTGCTTAACAGAGTCAATTTCAGTAATGGATTTGCCTACAAGAATGACATCATCGACATATACTAGTAAAGCAGTGAATGAGGAGCCCTATTGCTTGATAAAGAGTGAATGATCACAGTCAGAATGATTGTAACCCAAAGTTGCTAAGGCAGTGGATAACTTTGAGAACCATTGCCTACTAGCCCGTCGAAGCCCATGTAATGACTTAGTAAGTCTACAAACTTGATTAGGGAATTCAAGTTTCACCCCAGGTGGAAATTCCATATATACTTCCTCATGAAAATAACCATGTAAAAAGGCGTTGTCAACATCTAATTGTTTCAGAAACCAAATATGACTAGCAACAATTGCTAACAATAACTGGACGGTTGTGAGTTTAGCAACTGGAGAGAAGCTATCAAGAAAATCCACACCTTCCTGCTTGGTAAAATCTTTAGCAACCAGTCTCGCCTTATACCTTTCTATAGTTCCATCAGCTTTGTGCTTGATCTTATACACCCATTTGCAACCAATTGCAGTTTTACCTTGGGACAATTAAGTAAAATACCAAGTGTTGTTAGCAGCTAGAGCACTCAATTCAGCATCTTGGTTCAGAATTGGTTGAAATGGCTAAGGAAAATTTTAAATGAGAAGGACAAAGAACTATAGGATAAAACAGAATGTAATGGATAGACAGGTTTACCTAAAATCAACAATTGAGAATCACTACAATTTGATGATGAAGTTGGGCATGCTGGGTTAAAAAAATTACAATGGAAGTCCTTCAAGTATTCAAGTTCCTTTCTAATTCTTGAAGACTTGTGAGGAGGAGAGGGTGAAGAATCATTAAATTCAAGGGTGTCTGTAGCTGTAGTGTGATCTGTAGAATTAGATGAATTGCTTGCAAAACCGATTAAATTAGCTGCAAAATTGATGTGGTCAGAAGAAGTGGGAGAAGGGATATGACATGTGGGTGATTAGATGTGTGTAACAAGTTCAAAAAGAAAATTATTGGATTATTGAGTTGATAGTTCAGAAGAGTCTGAACCATGAAAGGAAACAAAATTTTCTAAACTATGAAAAGAAAAAATAGTTTCAAAAAATACCTCATGCCTAGTGAGAAAGATTTCTCTAGAAGAAAGGTAAAAAAAAAAGGTATGCTTTGGTACCTAGCTTACTTCCAAGAAACATGCACTTTCTTGCTCTAGGATCAAGCTTTGTTCTGTTTTGTTCAAGAGTAGAACTTCAACGAAGGGTTGAACATAAGTTGAAATGTCTTACAAAAATGTTGGACAAAGGGTGGTGTACATGCAAGCACTCTGAAACTTAAGTTCGCTTATGCCTGATATAAAAGATTTTAGAAATAGAGTGTGAACCTTGCATGAATGATTTTTCTTCTTATTTACTATTGTTGGGGGTGTACCTAATCTCATTTCTGCACTTGACGAATTACCTTCAGGTGTCTATGGTAGCTGTCGTTAAGTGACAGCTGTAGATATTGGGTGTGTCATTTCAATTGGTGGTAGGTTTTCATATATTATGACTTGCATAGATGAGTTCTGATTTTATTAGGCCTGCTTATCAGTGGCCCAGTCCGAAACAATTTCTTATCATGCTCTACTACTCTTACTTATAATCTATAAATATTGTGGATATATTTTTAAGTATTATTTTCTATTTACCATTATTAAAAGTATGTATAATTTATTACTTATGTTGATTTACTTTTAGCTATACTTTATATTTATCATATGAGTAGTGATAGATAGACAACCAAAAGGTTGTCCAACACCGTATCCCTCCCCCTTTTTCATTTTTTTATTGTTTTCTCTCTCTCTCTCAAACATGTTGCGCCCCTCACCCGCTCTCTGTCCTGTTCATACGGTGTCGGTCAAAGTTGTCGAAAATGGTTGTTCAATAATCATTTCTGTTATCATATTATAAATTATAAGTAAATAGTATTTTATAATGTGTTCGGGGTTCATTCTGGAATTGCAACAGTTTTTCATGTTGGTCGGCCATCTGTACTTACCATTTAATGCTCCATTTTCAACTTCCGCAAAAGATCATCATTTTCCATTAAATACTACCTCCGTCCCTATATATAATCCCTCTTTGGAAAAAAAAATTGACCCTTTTTATAATACTATTTTCAAATTACTAAATGCATTAATTATTTTTTGACAAGAATACTCTTATTTAAATAGGGTGACCATTTCGTTCTCTTAAGAGTCCTGGGAGATGAGTCCAAGTAATTGAAGGACAATTTTGGAAAAACAATACATTGTTGACAAATTTAATGTATTAACTAATTTTCTTAATACGTGTGAATTGTCAAAAATGGCTTAGATATAGGGATGGGGGTAGTAATTAGGATTAACATGAACTTCTCACATCCCAAAATAAGTGTCATTTAAGGTTTTCTCATATAGATCAAGAAAGTCAATATAAATGAATGAATGTAAATTTTGCAAAATTATCCTTCTTAGCCATTACCATAAATACATAATGAGTATAATGATTTGGGAGTAATGCACATAGTATTAATTTAGGGGTAAAATTGGAATAAAATAATTAATGTTACATTGAAAAAAGAAAACAACACTTATTTTGAGACTTTTTCCCCTTTATTAAAACTATATAACTTATTTTGGGATGGAGGGAATGTTGTGTTGTCTTTCTTTTTCTATTCTTTTTGCTTTTAAGGAAAATTGAAAGGACCCCCAAATTCATTATAGAAGACTTTAACCCGCAATACGTTAGGTCTTTCTTTTTTTCAGATTTAGATGATTATTTCTTTTTTGTTGGATCAGGCGCTTACCACTAGGCCAAAAGTTATAGCTGTTAGTCAAGGCCCAACCCTTTCTACTTAACCGTAACAGCCCAAGTGCCACATGTCGACTGTGACTTGACCTTACCTGAGCCTCCGCCACGGGACAATTGATGCCACAACCCGGCAACAATCTCCCCCTCAGCAATTGCTCCCGCTGGGAATCGAACACGTGACCTTGGCTCTGACACCAATTGTTGGATCGAGCGCTTACCACTAGGCCAAAAGTTATAGCTGTTAGTCAAGGCGCAACCCTTTCTACTTAACCGTAACAGCCCAAGTGCCACATGTTGATTGTGACTTGACCCCACCTGGGCCTCCGCCTGGGGACAATTGACGCCACAACCCGGCAACATTTTTATCACGGGTTTTGGGTTGATCCCTCGTGCAATTTGTATTCTTTATTTCTATATTTTAATAAAATTTTGGAGTGCTGCAGATGATAGATAGGGTCTGAGGTGCCAACATAGTTGAGATCTCGCTCCCTATTGTGATGCCTTTTCAAACCAAGGTTACTTAAAAAAAAAAGGAAATTGGAAGGGGACAAGAGGTCGAGGTACCCCATGAAGAGTCAAAATTATTATGTGTTCTCCTAACCAAGGTAAGGTAATCAAAACTGGACCGGGCATTGAACCGGTGTAGGCACCAATTCAAGGTTTAAGTGAGACGACCCCACCCCATTATATTTCAAATGAGACGAGCACGCCCCGTATTTATTTAATTAATTTTATATACATGATTTAATACATGAGCACCAATACGAATAGTCAGAGTGCGCAGTGCATGAGTGAGTGTGTAAGTGACCACCGGCTGACTTCTGCTTCTGATGCTTGCTTTCCTTGCTTAAAGTGATAGTGTGATTGTGAAAAACAAAACAAGAGATCAGAACACTCTATACGCACCAATAAATGAAAATAACAGTAATTAGAACTTATGTTAGAATAGGCCAAATTATTATTCTATCTTGTTTTATGTTAACCATGCAATGCATCCTAGGTCTATACGCCTACGTGGCCACATAGCTTAGTACAACAGCGGCCCCACCTTAGCCTTTTTAGTTAACAGCTTAGCTAGTCAGTTATCCATCCCCATATCCCGCTCATCGTACCCCTAAGAGTGCATCCCTACTCCTCAATTACAGTTGATAGGAATAGGTGTCGGGGCGGCACTATGGATAGTGATACAATAGTACCCCGTCAGGATGATCAGGCTACCCGATGTCCCGACAGGATGGTCGCAAGTCATCCATCATCTGTGGACTTATTGGACTCATACTATCCTCAAGGACCAGCGTGTCCTGTACTGACTGCATCGTACCCTCGCTCTGGTACCTGACCTCATATACAGCCTATGTGCACGGTGGTGGATTACAGTATAGCTATGCATATGATGCTCATGCTTCTTTTATTCGTTTTATTCATCACAACAGCTATCAGCTAAAGTTTAGCATCTTTCACATGCAACGGCTTAGACGAAGGTTTATCTTATTCTTCCATTATTATTTAGGGTTTCATCATATTAATCATGCCCACACATATACAACGTTTATTAGAAGAACCACAACACACAAACACACATCACAATAGAATACCACTTATTAGCACGTTGAATACACACATCATACGAACACACCAATATATTTACAGATCATATCATTACTTAATCATTCTCCTAGTGTTGCTAAAGCGACCTACTACCAATTACTATCACATGCCCTAATCTATATGACCTATGGGTTGACGGACTAGAGGTGATCCCCATCAATCATCGCAGGCCACAACCCCTCTCCTGTGGTGTTGTTATCATCAACCCTCTAGTAGGGCTAAGGGGCACCCTACACCTATTCTACATTTATTCTAATACTATTGTTTTCTAGTGGATAGGGTTTTGTCTCCCTTACCTGACTAGAAGAACCGCGCTTTCCTTCACACTCTCCTTCGCTCCTACGCCCTGCTACCCGCAACCCTAGAAAGCTAGCACTATACCAAGAGAAGGGATTTAGAGGGTTTGGATTGGTTATGAAGGGTGGTAGGACCACCTATTTATAGGCGAAGAACTGACACCATCACCTTTACACGTGTCAAAGCACGTGCGGAGGAGTTCTGACAGGGTCCATCGCGTCACGATGAGCCCCAGTTCGTTCTGGTCGCGTCGCGATAGTAGTAGTATTTTTATTTTATTTTAATTGGCTGGTTCTGGATCTCTTCATGAGATTCCAGACCCAAAACTCCTATTTTTTATTATTAAATTCAGATTTAATATTATTAACATTTATAAACTATTTTTATTTATTTAACACTTAACATTAACATTTTAACACTTACTTAATTAATCTAATTTACTCATGGTTTATTATTGTTTATCATTTATCAGTATTATTATTATTATTATTAGCATTTTATAAACTACCTATTTTTATTTAATACTTAACACTTACAAATATTTTCATTTAACTTCTATCAATGTTTCTAACATCTTAATTTATTTACTATTATTTCATACATCTCGTTTATAATTTTTTGAGGTATTTTTTTCATAAAAATCTATGATTATTATTATCTATTAAAATTTCTTGGGATGTCACATTACCATCACCCTTAAAATAATTTTTGTCCTCGAAAATTCAAGGGTTAGTGGTTAGTGTAGATCTTTTTTATTTCTTTATTCTCTTGATTATTTCTATCACCTTTAAGTATTCTAATTTAAGTTTTGGTGATGTGTTTCCATTCATATTTTTAGGTATGTAGTCGTAAGACAATGTACATATTTAATTATGTCTAATTGTTGAATCATTTTAAGATGCTTTTAGGTTCTAGGTTTTTAGCCCTTTTATTTATTAAAAACGAAATTAAAAGTTTTTTCTAAATTTGAATGCCATCGCGTCGCGACGGGCTTCTTCCAGCTGCGTCTTTTAAACATGGCCAGACGCATTTTCCACCATTTTTGGTGGTTCCCAGCTTCTCTTCCTCCCTTTTTTAGTGTTTTCTCGTGCAAGAATAGTAAGGTTTCATCCTATTTCTTCTTCCTCTTCATTCTACTTGGATTAAGGTAAGCCTAAATCCTATTTCTTCAAGTTTTTTTGCACTTTAAATCCTTTAGGTTGTTATAGAGAAATCTAAGGATTAGAGACTTCCTTTGGATGTTTTAGGACTTGTTCTTGGTTATAGATTACTGGTATTTGGTGGATTTAAACCATTGTTGCATCTTGGTTTGATTTAGGTTGATTTAGAGTTAGGATTGAAATAGATTTATTAGTGTTTGGATAGGTGCCTCCAAGGTGTTTGTAAAATGTCCTAAGTGAAATTTGTTTAAGGATTTGCACTTAGAGTTTTATTCAAGTTGTAAACATTTACTTATAGCTAAATTTTTATTATTGATAGTTCTAGTACTTGTCCTAGGGATGAAATTTATTTAGAATATTTTTGTTCTTGAATGTTGGTATCTCAAGATTGGTTTTAAAATTTGTTCTCTCTTGTCTTGAAATAAGGAATGTTAATTTCTTGTGTTTTAGTTTTTGGTTACTTGGAAAATAATTCTTTTTGGCTTTAGTGTTTTCATTGAAATAAGGAAATAGTTGCATGTAAGGTTGTAAAAATTCTTTTTAAGATTCTTAGATTAGTAGGAGTGTTTTAGTTTCAAGATAAAAACTTAGATATTTATTTAGAAAAATCCCAATATTTGACAAATTTTTTATTCTAAAATGTTGGATTAGTGTTGAGAATTTTAAGGACATCATTTCCTTTCAAATTTTTAGTGTTAAGAATTTGAGTCTATTAAATTAAAATCTTACATATCAGTAGAATATTTTATCTCTGGTGTTAAGCAGAATTTTACAGGGATCGTAAATATCTTGAATGTTGGAAAAATTAATGCATAGAGATTTCTATTTTACTTCTATTATTTCTTATAGATTTTATGATTAAGATTTGAGTTTAGAATCTTACCAGATTTATATACTTGCAGGATGTCTCGTCACAATCCCAAGAGAGTACGCACTGGTTCACCATCTGAAGAAAGGCTAGAGGAACATCGCTTCAAATCTTTGGAGCACCAGAAATTGTATTATTCTTGCTTTGAGTCTCGCAACATCTACAGTGAGAGAGTTTTCCAATTGGAGCAAGATGAATATCCAGAGATTACGGTGGAGTTTCATGACAGACAGTGGCAAAAGTTACTGGAGTTTACAGGGAGATTCAGTGTGGAGGCAGTTCACGAATTATACGTGAACGCCTACCTTCCTACTGGTACAACTGTGACTTATAGGAGCTACGTGAGGGGAGTGGAGATTAACTTCAGTCCAAGTACCATTAGCACTTAGTTGGAGATTCCCCTAGTTGAGAATTGCCACTACATGGAGCGATAAATCATCATACTGACTCGACTGTTATGGAGGAGGCACTGTGCAGGCCTAGGGGGGTACTTGGATTTTGTCTGCAGAGGGAGTCCCGCTTAGGTTTAATGTCAAACACCTGACGTGACTGGTTTGAGCTTGGGCTCTATATATGCACTACTCCCTCCTTGCCTGCTGAACAAGAACGACTTGACAGCCAAGAGGGCATAGCTGGTTTACTCCATCTTAATGCATGACCCTATTGACATCTGCAGTGTGCTTGTAGGTGACATTCATCGTGCTGCCAAGAATAAAAATTGGCTGAGTCATCCAGTCCTGATTTGCCGACTTTGCTGGTCTTAGGGGGTAGACATATAGGCTCTGGATTCAATGGGTCGGGTTGTGAGGCCTATCACTAAAGCCGATATTAATGATTTTTCTATTGGGCCAGTGGGAGAGGAGCAGCAGCAGCCGCATGCACAGCAGGTTGGAGGTATTCCTCCAGTAGGGTCAGGATGTAGCAAGATATTAACTCAGCTGTTGGAGAACCAAGCTAGGCTGGAGGCATTATTCCTTCACGGTAAGGATGAGATTAGGGCGGACATACTCCAGAATACAAAAACACACACACATATATATACAAAGAAATTCACATATCATCGCATATGCCCACACATTTACTCTATTCCGAGGAAAGCCATCAGTTGTTCCCCGACTGTTGGTAGGGTGACGGTTGGTAACAGGGTGGTGGATATAGGTGGATTTATCACTAGGTTTTGGTTTCGTCTTCTTGGAGGAAGGTTGGGCCTTCTTCGTCTAGAGGGAAGGTTAAGGTCACAATATATTGTTGTGGTTGCAAACTTGCAAAATTTTCTGCTTTGCCCTTTAGAAAAGTATTTCAGTTTCTAATGCATATTTTGACTTGGTCCACTCTGATTTATGTGGTCTGTAACACCTTGATTTTCGTAGGTGTATATATGTGTTACTGTAACTATAGACGTGTCGCTGCTAATATTATTATTATCATCACTGCTAACGATGTTAGTGTTAAAGAATATTTATAAATGTGATTATATTATATATATATATATATATATATATATTAATTGTCTTATAATAATATGTAATTAATTGTATTCATAGGTAATGGTGCATAATTATATTTATATTTATATCTATATGTTGTTTATAATAGGATAAGATCAATCATGTCATTATGTAGTTATAATATAATCTCGGTTAGATATGATAGAGATTCAATCATTGAATAGATGAGCCTATCTTATCTTAATCTTTAAAGTTCTAATTAGATATAAATCAAGTTTAATAGGAATCACAATTAAGATAGGATAATTTTTTCCTCAATTATCTCTTGAGATCTTATCTAGAAACAATTACCAATTATGTCTCTAAACTTCCATCGTCTTTTTGACCCATCTAGAGTCCGAATTAGGAATTGCTTGTGAGAAACACTTTGTAGATCTCTCTCTAAGATTTCCAACGCCACCAAAAACTTCTCAATCGGATACCTGTAGTTCAAGTTACATCAAAATCTGTGACACAATGTCGTTGTATTTGAGGCATCAATTTTGTTATGCGTTTTGACGTATTTCGACCCATTAGGCTTGAGCCAGGTGACCCTACTCGACCTAAAACATCATGGGATGATTAAACAACTTAACCGTAACACTAAATAATTATTTTAAACCTATCTTAGTCATCCTAAATCCTATTTAAGAGCTGCTAAGGACCTTAAGGAGGATCTCGCCGTTTTTTATCAATCTCCCTCGTTTCTCCACCAAATTGGACGTCGTCTTCAAGGCTACAACCAGAGGAGATTCTTCTTCTTCTCATTCTTTCTCATTCTAAAAAGGGAACTTCGTTAGTTTATCTGACCCTTTTAATTCTTTATTTTTAAATTCTCCTTAAATTCAAATTCTAACTTTAGATTTGAATTCCTTGATCTTCGTTATGATAGGAACCAAGAAGAAACTTGAATTTAGAGCTCTCTAGGACTTGTTGGGGTTGCGACTTCATTAAGGTATGTGGATGGATGATCCTATGAAAAAAGGCATATGGCTTCAAATAGCATGTTAGGGATGTCCCATGATCCCTATGCCTTGTGGGGCAAGTTATTTATTCTTGATCATGGCAAGAGCAATGATTTTAATTTGATTTGATTTATGTTTTAATTAGTTACAAGGCCCTTGTATGAGCAAGGAGCCATAAGAGTAGTTATAAAATATAATTAGGGAATTTGATGCATGTTTAGTGTTGCTTTGTTGGTGTTTAGTGTGAAATTGTTAATTGGAGCATGATCCATGATATGTTGGTGTGATTTGAATTGTAAAATTGCATGATTCATGAATTGGAGTTACTGTTTTGAAGAATGATTATGTGTTTTCATGTTTAGAAGTAGTTTTGGGTTACTAATATTCAATTAGAATGAGATTGGATAGGTTGTTGAATTAGAGTTAATCAAAGAAGTAAATAAGTGCAGAATTTGATAAATAAGATGATTAAATTTGAGTAAGGAATCTCTAATAGATTAAAGATTGGTATAGATTGATAAGATTTGTAAGTGGTGATTAATTTGAATTGATTTAAATGAGTTAGTTATAGATTAATGGAATTAAAGAAAGATATGGAATAAAATTGTGGTGTTCATGATAAGATTTGAAGAAGAAGGATTTAAATTAAGATTTGAATTTAAAATTAGTGATTAGAGACCTACGGACAATTCAGTAATTTCCCCTAACGTAGTTTGGACGTGGGACCAATTAGGAGAGGTCCCCGACTCGCGAAAGTGCAGAAAATAGTTTTTACTATACTTCTGTCGGTACCCGTGAATCGATTCATGACTGCGCGCTTAGATTCACATAATGAGTTTTTGACCCTGAATAGATTCACTGGGCTATGAATCGATTCATACCCCTGATATTTGCTTAATAATGAATTTAAATAACTCGTAAGGTTAGTTAAGGGTAGTAACCACCTAGGCTTGTTATATGCTTGATGTATGACTTGTTTTTAGAAGATAATGACTTATTATCCTCACCGTTTGTTTATTGGTCACGGGTTTGTGACCAATGTGTGATTTGTGTTGAGAGGGTAACAAATTATTATCCTCATCATTTGTCTATTGGTCACGGGTTTGTGACTAATGCGTGATTTGTGTTGAGAGGATAACAGATTATTATCCTTGTTGCTTGTTTATTGGTCATAAGTTTGTGACCAAAGTGTGATAACGACTTCGATTGTACACTCGACGAGTTTGTTGAGTATTTGGTTTTTAGGAAACTCGTCGATGGCTTTATTGACATAATGGACCCCATGACTGTTGATCACGAAAATGTGATTAGATAGTGACTCCAGATTTGAGTTACGCATGCCAATGGACACTTAGGTCGGTTGCTGTACATTGATGATGTAGTGTCGATGGGGTGGTGAGCAAACGATTTATGGGGAACAATTTGGAGACGGCCATGAGGAGCTCTGCTCGGCCTTGGGGTAGTTATCAGTAAGGGGTCTTACATAAAGACGGGGCACTGCTGGGGCGTCCAATTCATACACTGGATCACTCTGACTAAACTCAGTCTATATCTTTGGATGTTGAGGGCATTCTCATCCGCTCACCCCGAAGAGGAAAAGGATCTTGAAGACTTCAATTAAGTAGTTGTTAGGTTCGCGTTAGCTGGTTGCCTACGTAGGACTAATGACCGATTGGTGTTGACTGACGAGACTTGTTTGTTGTTGCGATGTTTGATTTATT
The DNA here is from genome assembly GCA_037113605.1 of Calophaca sinica. Lineage (NCBI taxonomy): Eukaryota > Viridiplantae > Streptophyta > Magnoliopsida > Fabales > Fabaceae > Calophaca > Calophaca sinica. The sequence continues at coordinate 92,458,746 of CM073732.1, read as the reverse complement.
GTTGACGCAACATGTTATTTTGCTTATGTCATATTTCTTTCCATATCGAGTATGATTCCTCTCCCCTCTATGTTTTGTGGCTACTTGTACACCCTGTGTACGGGTAGATGGTGAGATTGTAGGTAATGACATGGACATGGACGCTGAGTAGTAGACTATATGTTGTTGCTTAGCTTAGGATTATTTACGCTTTATGATGTTTTGTTATTCCGATGTAAATTAAGAGTTAAGCTCTGAGACATGTGACATCAGGGGTTATGGTTTTTATTTCCACAATGTATTTTTACGTTTTTAGTTTTTTTTTTTTCTGCAGACAAGTTTTTACTATGTTTTGATGTGAACCACTATTTCGTTAAATGTTTTTATAAACTTGGTATTTTTTTTATTACTCCTTGTATGCTCTTTTATGCATTTTTCGTACGAGGGTGTCACATGGTCCATCACCAGTTCCTACCAAAGGTGGATCTAGATATTATGTATTGTTCATTGATGATTATACTCGTTATTGTTGGGTTTACCTTATGAAACATCATTATGATTTCCTTGTTATTTACCATAAGTTTCGTGCTTTTGTTAAAACTCAACATAATGTTTTTCTTAAGTGTTTTGGAAGTGATTTAGGGGTGAATATACTTCTAATAAATTCTCTGGGTTATTTGCCTATGATGGGACCTTTCATCAAACCTCTTGTACTGATACTCCAAAACAAAATGGAGTTGCTGAAAGGAAACATCGCCACATTGTTGAAATCGCACGTTCTCTTCTTTTGTCTGCTTTTGTTCCAAGTGAGTTTTGGGGTGAAGTTGTTTTTACTGCTGTCCATACTATTAACAGAATTCCATCTTCTATTAATTCACATTTGTCTCCCTTTGAAAAGTTGTATGGTTGTGTTCCTGATTATTCATCCTTGAGAGTCTTTAGCTCTACTTGTTTTGTTATTCATCCTCATGTAGAACGTAGTAAATTATCTTCTCATTCTGCGATATGTGTTTTTCTTGGTTATGAAGATGGTCAGAAGGGTTATCGTTATTATGACCCCGCAGGTCAAAAACTTTATGTTTCTTGTCATGTTCTGTTTCTTGAGCACATACCATTTTATTCTCTTCCCTCTGATTCTCACATCCTTTCAAGGTCTTATCTCACTTGTCATCCTTTTGCTATGAATATTGATAATCTTAATGACTCTGATGTTGAGAAATGCAGGGTTGATGCTAGTACTTCTACACCTCCAGATGTTCCTCATATCCCCATGGATTCCCAAGAACTTTCTGCGATCGTTGATCCTCCTCCTTGTTATCCTCAATGTGATCGTAAGTCTACTCAGTTACCATATTTTGTTTACTCCACTTATTCCACTTCTTTTGCTTCTTTTCTGAACTCCATTCACAGTTTGTCTAAGCCTTCTTCCTACCAAGATGTTATTCTTGATCCCCTTTGGCAACAGGCTTGGCAGAGGAACTTTCTGCTTTACACAAGACATGTACTTGGGACTTGGTACCTCTCCCACCAGGAAAACATGCTACTAGTTCTCGTTGGGTATACAAGATCAAAACCAAATCTGGTGGGTCTATTGAGCGTTACAAGGCTCGTCTTGTGGGTAAAGGATTTACACAATAATATGGTACGGATTATGAAGAAACTTTTGCTCTTGTTGCCAAAATGACCATATCCGCACTCTCATTGCTGTTGCATCTGTTTGTCAGTGCCATATTTCTCAAATGGATAATTGGTGATCTTCAAGAGGAATTTTACATGGTACCCCTACCAATTGTTTGTCATGATCCAGTGGAAGTTTGTAAGCTAAAGAAGACTCTCTATGGGCTGAAACAAGCTCCTCGAGTTTGGTTTGAAAAGTTCTCCATTGTGATTGAATCTCTTGGCTTCCACTCTAGTGCCCATGATTCTGCTTTGTTTCTCAGGTCCACTTCCCATGGCCGTATTATACTCTCTCTATATGTTGATGACATGATTATTATAGGGGATGATGTTGAAGGGATTGCAGAGTTGAAATTACAGCTAGCCCAACAGTTTGAGATACTCTTCGCTATTTCTTGGGGATATAAGTTGCCTACTCTCCTAGAGGTTATCTTTTTTCTCAATCTAAGTATATTGCCAATATTCTTGAACAAGCTCGCCTCTCTAACACTCAAGCAGCTGATACCCCTCTTGAGCTTATTGCAAAATATGTCTCCTCTGATGGTATCCCTCTATCGAATCCTACCTTGTATCGTATTTTGGTCGGTAGTTTAGTGTATCTTACTATCACTAGACCTGATATTGCTTATGCAGTGCATGTTGTCAGTCAGTTTATTGTTTTCTGTACTTCAGTGCATTGGGCAGCTGCTATTCGCATTCTCGATATCTTTAGGGCACTCAATTTTAGAGTCTTCTATTTCCCTCATCTTCTTCCTTGGAGCTGTATGCTTACTCTGATGTTGATTGGGCTGGTGACTCCACTGATCATAAGTCTACCATAAAATTTTGCATCTTTTTAGGAGATTCTCTCATTTCTTGGAAGAGTAAGAAGCAATATATTGTTTCCCACTCCTCTACAAAAGCTGAGTATCATGTTATGGCATCCACCATTGCAGAAATAGTTTGGTTGCGTTGGTTACTTTTTGATATGGTTGTCTCCCTCTCTAGCCTAACTCATATGTACTGTGATAACAAGAGTGTCATTCAGATTGCTTGCAACTTGGTCTTCTAGGAACACACTAAGCATATTGAGATTGATTGTCATCTCACGCGCCACCACTTTCAACATGGCACCATCACTTTACCTTTTGTTTCCTCCTTCATGCAAATTGTTGACTTGTTCACAAAATCGCATTCTCCTCAACGTTTTTGTTTCTTGACTAACAAACTCTCGATGCTCCCTATTGATGCATCGTGAGTTTAAGAGGACGTTAGAAAATATTAGGCCTTTATTTATTTAAGGACAGTTTAGTCTTTTTATCTCTTGTATATACATTTACTTTTGTGCTTTATAACCCTCGCGACTTCTATTGTATTCCTTATTTTGGAACCCTAGTGTGCCTCTTCTCTTCTCCTCTTCCTCTTCTCTTCTCTATGCATTGTTAACACAAAGAAGTGCCAACACCGGAATGCTAATATCTCAGTGCCAGTGAAAAAAAGATGCAAGATTTAAAGGCTATGAATGTGATGATTCTTGAAAATAGTAATTTTCAATGCACTAAAGGATGCCACCAAACTCATATGACAATTCAAGACACATGATTCTTGAATGATAGCACTGCAAACAACAAATCATTAATCCAATCAAAACGAGGAAAAGTCATAAGGCAATCAGAAAGAAGCACACTACTAACTACTAACTATTAAGGTAGTGTTTGTTTGGAGGGGAATGAAGAGGGCATGGATTATTTCAAATTTTGTATTTTTTTTTCAATTTTTTGGAGGGGAGAGGAGGGGAGGGGAGAAAAATCCCTCCTCACTCAAGTTTGACTCCCCTCCAATATTGTAGTTTTTTGGAGCGGAGAGGAGGAGAGTGTAACACCCTGGTTCCTATAGAGTATTACTTAGTGCTCTTAGCGTAAGAAGTTAAGAAAATCAAGTAGTTAAAATAAGGAAAGGTAAGAATTTGGTATAAGACTGAAGTTTTCATTCAATTGTACAAGTTTGATATTGAACATACTGTTGACAAGTGACTCCAAACACAAGAGGGGGGTGAATTGTGTGTGAACGGTGCTTTCAAAAACTTTTGGAGAAATAAGTGCTAATTATGAGTTGCGGAAATATTAATGTGAAATAGATAAATCACTTGAAGAATAAATTGCAAACGAGTTAAAAATAAAGTAAATAGTAAGATATAAATAACAATAAAATAAAGTACAGAAATTTAATTGACTGAAAAGTAGAGAGATAAGGAGTAAAAAAGCACACAACAAATTATCCAGGTTCGGCCACCTAACACCCCTGTGGCCTACGCCCCGTCCCCAAAGCAAACCACTATGGGATTTTCACTAAGACACTAGCTTTTAAATCAGGTTCAGCTAGAAACCTTTACAACTCTAAACTAGAGCAATTCGTTCAAGAGATATCACCTCTCTATGAACACCTTGGGATTCCTACCCAAGAAGAAATGATTTTCACAAATAAAATGAGAGGGAAATGATACACTCAATAGTGCAGATATAACAAATTGAAGCTCAAATAATACAACTCAAATTATGTAGAATAAAAAGACTCTCAGAAAATTGTGCTCAAATAAGTGTGAGTGATGAAAAATATTTGACAGAGTTTTTGGCACAAAAATTAAGCACTGCGTTGTTGTATTTTCGTGTTATAAGAAAGAGCAGAGCGTTTTATTTATAGACCGACCGAGGAGCGCTTGCCCGTTGAGTTTTGATTTGTCCGTTGGAAGATTTGGCCGTTGCGGGATGATTATTAAAAGGATTTGTCGCTGCAAAGATTTAAAAAAGATTTGTGCATTGCGTCGATTTGTCCGTTGGAATTTGTCCGCTATGCTGAACATGAAAGAATTGAAAACACGGAGGCGGCTCGGCGGACGACCTCTGAAGACGGCTCGGCCAGACGACCTCGTCACACGCGGCTCGACAGACGACCTCGACACGGCTCGGCAAAGACCTCGGCACAGCTCTGCATACGACCTCCTCATCAGCTCGGTCCTCATAGCTCGGTACGCGACCTCGTCAGCTCGACACGAGACCTCGGTACGCGACCTCATCAGCTCAACACGGATCATCAGCTCATCACGCGACCTCGGTACGCGACCACATAAGCTTGACACGCGACCTCCTCCTCAGTTCGACATACGACTTCCTCAGAGCTCAACATCCGACTTCCTCCTCAGCTCGACATCCGATTTAATCCTCAGCTCGACATCCGAGCTCCTCAGCTCGAAATCCGACACGAGATATGCATGTCAAAATATTTTGTGCGTGTGTGATTTAATTTTAATTGAGAGCTTTTTATTACTACTTACAAATTGTCTTAATAAAGATAAATAAATACCCAGAACCCAAAGACTTGAGAAACAATCATTCTTGATACGCGTCTTGGTATTCTTTTCCACTTTTTGCACGGTTGACTATTTGCAAAGCTCCCTTTTGTCAATCATCAAAATCATCCTGTCAAGGCATGTATTCACAGACTCCCCCTTTTTGATGATGACAAACATCTCATGGAGGGAATTTAGTAAAATATAATCATGATATAGCAATGAGATATAAGCATGGTTTTTCAATAAAAGATATCAGAGTTTAAGCACAATATTTAGAAAAACTCCCCCTCACAATAGGCAATACTTAAAATATCACTCCCCCTGAATCATGCATTCATGTAACTCTCCCCCTTTTGGCAACATCAAAAAGTGGGAAAGACAAATAAAGCAAGGCATATATTCAGGATTAAACAAGCATATTTTGATAGTTACGTGATACCAAGCTTGGTGTGTGATAGATGAGCTGGTTGGACATGATTAGCTAGTTGCATAAGACAAATGCGTCACCCACTCATTATTCCGTACTTAAAGAAAATGGAAGGGGAAAAGACCTGCATAAACTCGTTAGCACACTCAAACGCCCAAGTTAGAACTTATTCATAATAAAATGCACTCACACGCAGTCATTCAATGCATGATTGATCTAAAATTCCTAACTCGGTTCTTATAAAAAAGAAGCTTTCTTTAGGCAAAGGTTTAGTAAAAATATCTGCGAGTTGTTTAGATGTTTCCACAAACTCAATCACACAATCTCCTTTTTGAACATGATCTCTAATAAAATGGTGCCTAATCTCTATGTGTTTAGTCCGAGAGTGATAAACCGGATTTTTAGTGAGGTTTATGGCACTAGTATTGTCACACTTTATTGGAACAGTTTTCAAATTAATCCCATAATCATTCAACTGTTGTTTCATCCAAATAATCTGTGCGCAACAACTACCTGCCGCAACATATTCCGCGTTCGCACGGGACAAAGCCACACCGCTTGTTTCTTACTATGCCATGAAACCAAGGCATTCCCAAGTAAGTGACATGTCCCACTAGTGCTTTTTCGGTCCATTTTGCAACCCGCAAAATCCGAATCCGAGTACCCAATAAGTGTGCAGTCAGCACCTTTGGGGTACCATAAACCCATGGTTTGTGTGCCAGTGAGATATCTCATGATGCATTTTACCGCTAAGAGATGTGATTCCTTAGGATTTGCTTGAAAACGTGCACACATACAAACACTAGACATAATATCCGGACGACTAGCAGTGAGATAGAGAAGAGATCCTATCATACCTCTATACTTACTTACTTCGACCGACTTATCACCTTCATCTTTGTCAAGATAGCATGATGTGCTCATGGGAGTTGAGATTTCTTTGGCGTTGCTCATTCCAAATCTTTTAAGCAACTCCTTGCAATATTTGGATTGATTTATAAAAATTCCTTCTTTTGTTTGTTTGATTTGAAGTCCAAGGAAGTAATTTAGCTCTCCCATCATTGACATTTCAAATTCACTTTGCATGATATCGTAAAATTCCTTCCACAAGGATTCATTAGTAGCACCAAATATTATATCATCGACATAAATTTGAACAAGTAAAATGTCATGCTTTTTGTGTTTAATGAAAAGAGTGGTATCAACTTTTCCTCTTTCAAAACCTTTTTCAAGTAAATATTTGCTCAACCTCTCGTACCAAGCTCTCGAGCTTGTTTTAAACCATATAAAGCCTTTTTCAATTTGAAAACATGATTTGGAAATTCAAAATTTTCAAAACCGGAGGTTGATCAACATATACTTCTTCTTGAATAAAGCCATTAAGAAATGCACTTTTAACATCCATTTGAAAAAGTTTGAAATCCATGATGCATGCAAATGCGAGAAGCATGCGAATAGCTTCTAATCTAGCCACGGGTGCATAGGTTTCATCGAAATCTATGCCCTCTTGTTGGTTATAGCCTTTTGCAACAAGTCTAGCTTTATTTCTAACAATGATACCGTTTTCATCAAGCTTATTGCGAAAGACCCATTTGGTCCCAATGACTAGGTGATCTTTAGGCCTAGGGACAAGTTCCCAAACATCATTTCTCTCAAATTGATTTAATTCCTCTTGCATAGCAAAGGTCCAATGCTCATCAAAGATGGCTTCATTGACGTCATTTGGTTCAATTTGAGAGACAAAAGCCATGAAAAGACATGCATGATTAAGAGAGTTTCGAGTTGTTACCCCTTTAGAGATATCGCCAATTATATTGTCAAGTGGATGATGTTTTGAGACTCTCCATTCTTTTGGTAAATTTGAATGAGGGGATTCCTTAGAAGATTGTGGCAAAGGATTTTCATCTTCATCTTTGGACTCGTTTGAATCTTCTAAGTGACTATTTCCCAATATTTCTGCAAGATCATCAACACTATCTTCTACCAAAGATTTTGGGTTAGACTCATCAAAAGAAACATGCAGATTCTTCAACACCCAAGTTCTTTTATTAAAAATTCGAAAGGCTTTACAAGAAGTGGAATATCCAAGAAATAAACCTTCATCATCTTTAGCCTCAAATTTTCCAAGGTTATTCTTTCCATTGTTTAGGACAAAACACTTGCATCCAAAACGTGAAGGTGGGAAATGTTGGGCTTCCTTCCTTTGTAGAGTTCATACGGTGTTTGCTTAAGGATCGGCCTTATAAGAACTCGATTCATCACATAGCAAGCGGTGCTCACTGGCGTCTGCCCAAAAGTACTTAGGAAGGTTAGTCTCATTGAGCATCGTCCTCGCTAGCTCTTCAAGAGACCGATTTTTCCTTTCAACCACTCCATTTTGTTGCGGTGTCCTTGGAGCGAAAAAGTTGTGATCAATGCCATTTTCTCAGGCAAAATGCTTCAAATGCTTCATTCTCAAATTCCCACCATGATCACTTGAATGGAAGCAATGTTAAGTCCCTTCTCATTTTGTATACCCTTTGCAAGTTTTCTAAAAGCATTAAAAGCATCATTTTTGTGAGAAATAAATAAAGTCCATGTATAGCGAGAATAGTCGCCCACAATAACAAGAGCATAGTAATTGCCACTAAAGCTTTTAGTTCTAGAAGGGCCAAATAAATCCATATGTAAAAGTTGTAAAGGCCGGTTTGTAGAAACAATATTTTTAGATTTGAAAGATGCCTTTACTTGTTTTCCTTTTGACATGCATCACAAAGTTTATCTTTTTCAAAACGAAGCTTTGGTAAGCCAATTACTAAGTCTTCTACGAACCAATTTATTAAGATGATCCATGTGAATATGAGCCATTCTCCTATGCCATAGCCAAGATTCATCCTCTTTACTAATAAGACAACATGCATCATTTGAAGGTATTTTATCTAAATCAAGCATATAGATATTTCCAATTCTAGGTCCAATTACAATAACATTTTCATTTATAGAATCCATGACCATGCATTTTGAAGAATCGAAAACCACTTTGTTTCCTTTATCACAAAGTTGACTAATGCTTAGCAAATTATGCTTCAAATCATCCACATACAAAACATTTTCAATAGTGGGATTAGGACTCTTACCAATAGAACCAATCCCAAGAATTTTACCTTTGTTGTTGTCACCATACGGACATAACCACTATTCTTAGGTACCAATGAGGAGAACTTGCTTTTGTCTCTGTCATGTGCTTTGAACAAAGCTATCAAGATACCAATTTAAGTCCTTGGCTTTCAAGCACACCTACAACAACAAATCATATTTTAACCTTTGGTACCCAAACCATCTTGGGTCCATATGAGTTAGTCTTGGGCAAGGTGCCCTTTGGAATCCACATATTTTTGCCAACTACATTTTTATTCTTTCTAATATTGCAAATAGAGGCAGTGTAACCATTTCTACCACAGTGAAAGCATTTAATGAAAGGACTACTTGAGGTTTTTTGTGATTGAAGAGTTTAAAAGATTTTTCATGAATTTTTGGATGATAACCTAAACCAGCTTTTCCAAAAGTACCTTTTTGGTTTCCTAACATAATGTTTAGATTATCTCTTCCCATCGTAAATTTTGCAAGAGTGTTATTTAAATCCTTAACCTTATTTTTCAAAACACTACACTCATTGCATTTTAAAACTTCATCTTTTTTATTTTCACAAGATATGGGAGGAGAAGTTTCAATCACATCAACTTGTTTTTCTTTAAGAATCACTATCTCTTTGTTTAAAATTTCAATTTTTGATTCAAGAGAAGAGATGGTTTTCTTAGAAGAAAGAACAATTTTTCCAAGTTTAATCGTTTCATTATTTAATTCTTCACAAGCAATAAGTAATTCATCATAAGTTAAAGAAGAGTCAGGATCATAAAAATTTACCTCATCTTCATCATGATTTGCCATTAGACTAAGGTGAGCCTCTTCATTTTCAGATTCATCAGAAGAATCCATATCATTATCATCCCAGGCAATGTAAGCTCTTCTTCCCTTCGAATCCTTTGGTGGTTTCTTTTCAAATTTCTCATTCCTCGTTTGGTTTTGAGGACAATCGGGTTTTATGTCACCTTTCTTTCCACACTTGTAGCGGTGTAGGATTAAAAGAAGTTGTTTCATCACTTTTCTTTTGAGAGCTTGGGAACTTACCTTTGTTTACGAGTCTCATGAACCTTTTGAATTTGCGAACCATTAGACTCATGTTTTCCTCATTATTTTCATCTTTAAGGAAATCACATTCGTCATCGTCAGTTTCTCAATGCTTGCTTTGAGGCGAGCCCTTTCTTTTTCTTATCGCCTTCTTCGCTTTCCATGAGACGATTTAATTCAATTTCATGTTCCTGCAATTTTCCAAACAAAGTAGCCAAGGTCATAGAAGATAAGTCTCTAGATGCAGCTATAGCAGTGACCTTGGGTTGCCAATTCCTGTTTAGACATCTAAGAACTTTGTTAATCAAATCTTCATTACTGATGACTTTCCCAAGAGCTCTGAGATGGTTTATTATATGGATGAACCTTTTTTGCATATCTTGTATGTTTTCACTTGGTTTCATCCTAAATAACTCATACTCATGGGTTAATGTGTTCATTCGAGCCCTCTTGACCTCGGTAGTACCTTCATGGGTCAATAGAAGGGTGTCCCACATTTCTTTAGCAGTCTTGCAATTTGAGACCCTATAGAACTCATCGTAGCTTAAAGCAGAAGTGATGATGTTCTTAGCCTTCAAATTGTATTGGACCTTTTTCTTATCATCTTCGGTCCAAAGTGATCTTGGTTTGTCTACCTCTGCATCATTAATTGATTGAGTGGGGACAAATGGACCATTTTCCACAGCATCCCAAATATCAAGATCAACACCCTCAAGAAAGATTTGCATTCTATCCTTCCAATAACCATACCCCTCACCATTGAAAAATGGAGGTCTGTTCATGGAAGTTCCCTCGTAATTGTTTGAAGTCATTCACTTGAGACGGTTAAGTCCTTTATACAAGAGTCTAGCTCTGATGCCACTTGTTGACAAGTGACTCCAAACACAAGAGGGGGGTGAATTGTGTGTGAACGGTGCTTTCAAAAACTTTTGGAGAAATAAGTGCTAATTATGAGTTGCGGAAATATTAATGTGAAATAGATAAATCACTTGAAGAATAAATTGCAAACGAGTTAAAAATAAAGTAAATAGTAAGATATAAATAACAATAAAATAAAGTACGTAAATTTAATTGACTGAAAAGTAGAGATAAGGAGTAAAAGCACACAACAAATTATCCAGGTTCGCCACCTAACACCCCTGTGGCCTACGTCCCGTCCCCAAAGCAAACCACTATGGGATTTTCACTAAGACACTAGCTTTTAAATCGAGTTCAGCTAGAAACCTTTACAACTCTAAACCAGAGCAATACGTTCAAGAGATATCACCTCTCTATGAACACCTTGGGATTCCTACCCAAAAATAAATGATTTTCTCAAATAAAATGAGACGAAAAAGATACACTCAATAGTGCAGATATAACAAATTGAAGCTCAAATAATACAACTCAAATTATGTAGAATAAAAAGACTCTCAGAAAATTGTGCTCAAATAAGTGTGAGTGATGAAAAATATTTGACAGAGTTTTTGGCACAAAAATTAAGCACTGCGTTGTTGTATTTTCGTGTTATAAGAAAGAGCAGAGCGTTTTATTTATAGACCGACCGAGGAGCGTTTGCCCGTTGAGTTTTGATTTGTCCGTTGGAAGATTTGACCGTTGCAGGATGATTATTAAAAGGATTTGTCGTTGCAGCATTTAAAAAAAGATTTGTCTGTTGCGTCGATTTGTCCGTTGGAATTTGTCCGTTGCGTTGAACATGAAAGAATTGAAAACACGGAGACGGCTCGGCGGACGACCTCTGAAGACAGCTCGGCAGACGACCTCGTCACACAGCTCGACAGACGACCTCGACACAGCTCGGCAAAAGACCTCGGCACCTGACTCTGCATACGACCTCCTCATCGGCTCGGTCCTCATAGCTCGGTGCAGCGACCTGCGTCGGCTCGACCACGAGACCTCGATGCAGCGACCTCATCGGCTCAACCACGGATCATCACCATCACGCGACCTCGATGCGCGACCACATAAGCTTGACACGCGACCTCCTCCTCGATTCGACATACGACTTCCTCGAGCTCAACATCCGACTTCCTCCTCACTCGACATCCGATTTAATCCTCACCGACATCCGAGCTCCTCACTCAATCCGACCACGAGATATGCATGTCAAAATATTTTGTGCGTGTGTGATTTAATTTTAATTGAGAGCTTTTTATTACTACTTACAAATTGTCTTAATAAAGATAAATAAATACCCAGAACCCAAAGACTTGAGAAACAATCATTCTTGATACGCGTCTTGGTATTCTTTTCCACTTTTTGCACGGTTGACTATTTGCAAAGCTCCTTTTTGTCAATCATCAAAATCATCCTGTCAAGGCATGTATTCACAGACTCCCCCTTTTTGATGATGACAAACATCTCATGGAGGGAATTTAGTAAAATATAATCATGATATAGCAATGAGATATAAGCATGGTTTTTCAATAAAAGATATCAGAGTTTAAGCACAATATTTAGAAAAACTCCCTCTCACAATAGGCAATACTTAAAATATCACTCCCCCTGAATCATGCATTCATGTAACTCTCCCCCTTTTGGCAACATCAAAAGTGGGAAAGACAAATAAAGCAAGGCATATATTCAGGATTAAACAACCATATTTTGATAGTTACGTGATACCAAGCTTGGTGTGTGATGATGAGCTGGTTGGACATGATTAGCTAGTTGCATAAGACAAATGCGTCACCCACTCATTATTCCGCACTTAAAGAAAATGGAAGGGAAAAGACTGCATAAACTCGTTAGCACACTCAAACGCCAAGTTAGAACTTATTCATAATAAAATGCACTCACACGCAGTCATTCAATGCATGATTGATCTAAAATTCCTAACTCGGTTCTTATAAAAAAGAAGCTTTCTTTAGGCAAAGGTTTAGTAAAAATATCTGCGAGTTGTTTAGATGTTTCCACAAACTCAATCACACAATCTCCTTTTTGAACATGATCTCTAATAAAATGGTGCCTAATCTCTATGTGTTTAGTCCGAGAGTGATAAACCGGATTTTTAGTGAGGTTTATGGCACTAGTATTGTCACACTTTATTGGAACAGTTTTCAAATTAATCCCATAATCATTCAACTGTTGTTTCATCCAAATAATCTGTGCGCAACAACTACCTGCCGCAACATATTCCGCTTCGGCAGTGGACAAAGCCACACTGGCTTGTTTCTTACTATGCCATGAAACCAAGGCATTCCCAAGTAAGTGACATGTCCCACTAGTGCTTTTCCGGTCCATTTTGCAACCCGCAAAATCGAATCCGAGTACCCAATAAGTGTGCACAAGACTTTGGGGTACCATAAACCCATGGTTTGTGTGCGGTGAGATATCTCATGATGCATTTTACCGCTAAGAGATGTGATTCCTTAGGATTTGCTTGAAAACGTGCACACATACAAACACTAGACATAATATCCTGACGACTAGCGGTGAGATAGAGAAGAGATCCTATCATACCTCTATACTTACTTACTTGACCGACTTATCACCTTCATCTTTGTCAAGATAGCATGATGTGCTCATGGGAGTTGAGATTTCTTTGGCGTTGCTCATTCCAAATCTTTTAAGCAACTCCTTGCGAAATTTGGATTGATTTATAAAAATTCCTTCTTTTGTTTGTTTGATTTGTAGTCCAAGGGAGTAATTTTGGTCTCCCATCATTGACATTTCAAATTCACTTTGCATGATATCGTAAAATTCCTTACACAAGGATTCATTAGTAGCACCAAATATTATATCATCGACATAAATTTGAACAAGTAAAATGTCATGCTTTTTGTGTTTAATGAAAAGAGTGGTATCAACTTTTCCTCTTTCAAAACCTTTTTCAAGTAAATATTTGCTCAACTCTCGTACCAAGCTCTCTGAGCTTGTTTTAAACCATATAAAGCCTTTTTCAATTTGAAAACATGATTTGGAAATTCAAAATTTTCAAAACCGGAGGTTGATCAACATATACTTCTTCTTGAATAAAGCCATTAAGAAATGCACTTTTAACATCCATTTGAAAAAGTTTGAAATCCATGATGCATGCAAATGCGAGAAGCATGCGAATAGCTTCTAATCTAGCCACGGGTGCATAGGTTTCATCGAAATCTATGCCCTCTTGTTGGTTATAGCCTTTTGCAACAAGTCTAGCTTTATTTCTAACAATGATACCGTTTTCATCAAGCTTATTGCGAAAGACCCATTTGGTCCCAATGACTAGGTGATCTTTAGGCCTAGGGACAAGTTCCCAAACATCATTTCTCTCAAATTGATTTAATTCCTCTTGCATAGCAAAGGTCCAATGCTCATCAAAGATGGCTTCATTGACGTCATTTGGTTCAATTTGAGAGACAAAAGCCATGAAAAGACATGCATGATTAAGAGAGTTTCGAGTTGTTACCCCTTTAGAGATATCGCCAATTATATTGTCAAGTGGATGATGTTTTGAGACTCTCCATTCTTTTGGTAAATTTGAATGAGGGATTCCTTAGAAGATTGTGGCAAAGGATTTTCATCTTCATCTTTGGACTCGTTTGAATCTTCTAAGTGACTATTTCCCAATATTTCGCAAGATCATCAACACTATCTTCTACCAAAGATTTTGGGTTAGACTCATCAAAAGAAACATGCACAGATTCTTCAATACCCAAGTTCTTTTATTAAAAATTCGAAAAGCTTTACTAGAAGTGGAATATCCAAGAAATAAACCTTCATCGACTTTAGCATCAAATTTACCAAGGTTATTCTTACCATTGTTTAGGACAAAACACTTGCATCCGAGCGTGAAGGTGGGAAATGTTGGGCTTCCTTCCTTTGTAGAGTTCATACGGTGTTTGCTTAAGGATCGGCCTTATAAGAACTCGATTCATCACATAGCAAGCGGTGCTCACGGCGTCTGCCCAAAAGTACTTAGGAAGGTTAGTCTCATTGAGCATCGTCCTCGCTAGCTCTTCAAGAGACCGATTTTTCCTTTCAACCACTCCATTTTGTTGCGGTGTCCTTGGAGCAGAAAAGTTGTGATCAATGCCATTTTCAGTGCAAAATGCTTCAAATGCTTCATTCTCAAATTCCCCACCATGATCACTTCGAATGGAAGCAATGTTAAGTCCCTTCTCATTTTGTATAACCTTTGCAAGTTTTCAAAAGCATTAAAAGCATCATTTTTGTGAGAAATAAATAAAGTCCATGTATAGCGAGAATAGTCGCCCACAATAACAAGAGCATAGTAATTGCCACTAAAGCTTTTAGTTCTAGAAGGGCCAAATAAATCCATATGTAAAAGTTGTAAAGGCCGGTTTGTAGAAACAATATTTTTAAATTTGAAAGATGCCTTTACTTGTTTTCCTTTGACATGCATCACAAAGTTTATCTTTTTCAAAACGAAGCTTTGGTAAGCCAATTACTAAGTCTTCTACGAACCAATTTATTAAGATGATCCATGTGAATATGAGCCATTCTCCTATGCCATAGCCAAGATTCATCCTCTTTACTAATAAGACAACATGCATCATTTGAAGGTATTTTATCTAAATCAAGCATATAGATATTTCCAATTCTAGGTCCAATTACAATAACATTTTCATTTATAGAATCCATGACCATGCATTTTGAAGAATCGAAAACCACTTTGTTTCCTTTATCACAAAGTTGACTAATGCTTAGCAAATTATGCTTCAAATCATCCACATACAAAACATTTTCAATAGTGGGATTAGGACTCTTACCAATAGAACCAATCCCAAGAATTTTACCTTTGTTGTTGTCACCATACCGGACATAACCACTATTCTTAGGTACCAATGAGGAGAACTTGCTTTTGTCTCCTGTCATGTGCTTTGAACAGCCGCTATCAAGATACCAATTTAAGTCCTTGGCTTTCAAGCACACCTACAACAACAAATCATATTTTAACCTTTGGTACCCAAACCATCTTGGGTCCATATGAGTTAGTCTTGGGCAAGGTGCCCTTTGGAATCCACATATTTTTGCCAACTACATTTTTATTCTTTCTAATATTGCAAATAGAGGCAGTGTGACCATTTCTACCACAGTGAAAGCATTTAATGAAAGGACTACTTGAGGGTTTTTTGTGATTGAAGAGTTTAAAAGATTTTTCATGAATTTTTGGATGATAACCTAAACCAGCTTTTCCAAAAGTACCTTTTTGGTTTCCTAACATAATGTTTAGATTATCTCTTCCCATCGTAAATTTTGCAAGAGTGTTATTTAAATCCTTAACCTTATTTTTCAAAACACTACACTCATTGCATTTTAAAACTTCATCTTTTTTATTTTCACAAGATATGGGAGGAGAAGTTTCAATCACAGCAACTTGTTTTTCTTTAAGAATCACTATCTCTTTGTTTAAAATTTCAATTTTTGATTCAAGAGAAGAGATGGTTTTCTTAGAAGAAAGAACAATTTTTCCAAGTTTAATCGTTTCATTATTTAATTCTTCACAAGCAATAAGTAATTCATCATAAGTTAAAGAAGAGTCAGGATCATAAAAATTTACCTCATCTTCATCATGATTTGCCATTAGACTAAGGTGAGCCTCTTCATTTTCAGATTCATCAAGAATCCATATCATTATCATCCCAGGCAATGTAAGCTCTTCTTCCCTTCAATCCTTTGGTGGTTTCTTTTCAAATTTCTCATTCCTCGTTTGGTTTTGAGGACAATCGGGTTTTATGTGACCTTTCTTTCCACACTTGTAGCGGTAGGATTAAAAGAAGTTGTTTCATCACTTTTCTTTTGAGAGCTTGGGAACTTACCTTTGTTTCTCAGTCTCATGAACCTTTGAATTTGCGAACCATTAGACTCATGTTTTCCTCATTATTTTCATCTTTAAGGAAATCACATTCGTCATCGCCGCTTCCTCAATGCTTGCTTTGAGGCGAGCCCTTTCTTTTTCTTATCGCCTTCTTCGCTTTCCATGAGACGATTTAGTTCAATTTCATGTTCCCGCAATTTTCCAAACAAAGTAGCCAAGGTCATAGAAGATAAGTCTCTAGATTCAGCTATAGCGGTGACCTTGGGTTGCCAATTCTGTTTAGACATCTAAGAACTTTGTTAATCAAATCTTCATTCATTGATGACTTTCCCAAGAGCTCTGAGATGGTTTATTATATGGATGAACCTTTTTTGCATATCTTGTATGTTTTCACTTGGGTTCATCCTAAATAACTCATACTCATGGGTTAATGTGTTCATTCGAGCCCTCTTGACCTCTGTAGTACCTTCATGGGTCAATAGAAGGGTGTCCCACATTTCTTTAGCAGTCTTGCAATTTGAGACCCTCTAGAACTCATCGTAGCTTAAAGCAGAAGTGATGATGTTCTTAGCCTTCAAATTGTATTGGACCTTTTTCTTATCATCTTCGGTCCAAAGTGATCTTGGTTTGTCTACCACCGCATCATTAATTGATTGAGTGGGGACAAATGGACCATTTTCCACAGATCCCAAATATCAAGATCAACACCCTCAAGAAAGATTTGCATTCTATCCTTCCAATAACCATACCCTCACCATTGAAAAATGGGGTCTGTTTCATGGAAGTTCCTCGTAATTGTTTGAAGTCATTCTCTTGAGACGGTTAAGTCCTTTATACAAGAGTCTAGCTCGATGCCACTTGTTGACAAGTGACTCCAAACACAAGAGGGGGTGAATTGTGTGTGGACGGTGCTTTGAAAAACTTTTGGAGAAATAAGTGCTAATTATGAGTTGCGGAAATATTAATGTGAAATAGATAAATCACTTGAAGAATAAATTGCAAACGAGTTAAAAATAAAGTAAATAGTAAGATATAAATAACAATAAAATAAAGTACAGAAATTTAATTGACTGAAAAGTAGAGAGATAAGGAGTAAAAAAGCACACAACAAAATATCCAGGGTCGGCCACCTAACACCCCTGTGGCCTACGCCCCGTCCCCAAAGCAAACCACTATGGGATTTTCACTAAGACACTAGCTTTTAAATCAGGTTCAGCTAGAAACCTTTACAACTCTAAACCAGAGCAATACGTTCAAGAGATATCACCTCTCTATGAACACCTTGGGATTCCTACCCAAAAATAAATGATTTTCTCAAATAAAATGAGACGAAAAAGATACACTCAATAGTGCAGATATAACAAATTGAAGCTCAAATAATACAACTCAAATTATGTAGAATAAAAAGACTCTCAGAAAATTGTGCTCAAATAAGTGTGAGTGATGAAAAATATTTGACAGAGTTTTTGGCACAAAAATTAAGCACTGCGTTGTTGTATTTTCGTGTTATAAGAAAGAGCAGAGCGTTTTATTTATAGACCGACCGAGGAGCGTTTGCCCGTTGAGTTTTGATTTGTCCGTTGGAAGATCTGACCGCTGCGGGATGATTATTAAAAGGATTTGTCGTTTGCATTTAAAAAAAGATTTGTCCATTGCGTCGATTTGTCCGTTGGAATTTGTCCGCTATGCTGAACATGAAAGAATTGAAAACACGGAGGCGGCTCGGCGGGCGACCTCGAAGAACGGCTCGGCCAGGCGACCTCGTCACCGGCTCGGACAGGCGACCTCGACCACGGCTCGGCAAAGACCTCGGCACCTGCGGCTCTGCATCGACCTCCTCATCGGCTCGGTCCTCATAGCTCGATGCAGCGACCTCGTCGGCTCGACCACGAGACCTCGGACGCGACCTCATCACTCAACACGGATCATCACTCATCACGCGACCTCGATGCACGCGACCACATAAGCTTGACACGCGACCTCCTCCTCGATTCGACATACGACTTCCTCGAGCTCAACATCCGACTTCCTCCTCACCGACATCCGATTTAATCCTCATTTCGACATCCGAGCTCCTCATTTCAATCCGACACGAGATATGCATGTCAAAATATTTTGTGCGTGTGTGATTTAATTTTAATTGAGAGCTTTTATTACTACTTACAAATTGTCTTAATAAAGATAAATAAATACCCGTAACCCAAAGACTTGAGAAACAATCATTCTTGATACGCGTCTTGGTATTCTTTTCCACTTTTGCACGGTTGACTATTTGCAAAGCTCCTTTGTCAATCATCAAAATCATCCTGTCAAGGCATGTATTCACAGACTCCTTTTGATGATGACAAACATCTCATGGAGGGAATTTAGTAAAATATAATCATGATATAGCAATGAGATATAAGCATGGTTTTTCAATAAAAGATATCGAGTTTAAGCACAATATTTAGAAAAACTCCCCTCACAATAGGCAATACTTAAAATATCACTCCCCTGAATCATGCATTCATGTAACTCTCCCCCTTTTGGCAACATCAAAAGTGGGAAAGACAAATAAAGCAAGGCATATATTCAGGATTAAACAAGCATATTTTGATAGTTACGTGATACCAAGCTTGGTGTGTGACGGATGAGCTGGTTGGACATGATTAGCTAGTTGCATAAGACAAATGCGCCACCCACTCATTATTCCGCACTTAAAGAAAATGGAAGGGGAAAAGACTCGCATAAACTCGTTAGCACACTCAAACGCCAAGTTAGAACTTATTCATAATAAAATGCACTCACACGCAGTCATTCAATGCATGATTGATCTAAAATTCCTAACTCGGTTCTTATAAAAAAGAAGCTTTCTTTAGGCAAAGGTTTAGTAAAAATATCTGCGAGTTGTTTAGATGTTTCCACAAACTCAATCACATAATCTCCTTTTTGAACATGATCTCTAATAAAATGGTGCCTAATCTCTATGTGTTTAGTCCGAGAGTGATAAACCGGATTTTTAGTGAGGTTTATGGCACTAGTATTGTCACACTTTATTGGAACAGCTTTCAAATTAATCCCATAATCATTCAACTGTTGTTTCATCCAAATAATCTGTGCGCAACAACTACCTGCCGCAACATATTCCGCTTCCGCAGTGGACAAAGCCACACTGGCTTGTTTCTTACTATGCCATGAAACCAAGGCATTCCCAAGGAAGTGACATGACCCACTAGTGCTTTTTCGGTCCATTTTGCAACCCGCAAAATCAATCCGAGTACCCAATAAGTGTGCACAAGACCTTTGGGGTACCATAAACCCATGGTTTGTGTGCCAGTGAGATATCTCATGATGCATTTTACCGCTAAGAGATGTGATTCCTTAGGATTTGCTTGAAAACGTGCACACATACAAACACTAGACATAATATCCGGACGACTAGCAGTGAGATAGAGAAGAGATCCTATCATACCTCTATACTTACTTACTTCGACCGACTTATCACCTTCATCTTTGTCAAGATAGCATGATGTGCTCATGGGAGTTGAGATTTCTTTGGCGTTGCTCATTCCAAATCTTTTAAGCAACTCCTTGCAATATTTGGATTGATTTATAAAAATTCCTTCTTTTGTTTGTTTGATTTGAAGTCCAAGGAAGTAATTTAGCTCTCCCATCATTGACATTTCAAATTCACTTTGCATGATATCAGAAAATTCCTTACACAAGGATTCATTAGTAGCACCAAATATTATATCATCGACATAAATTTGAACAAGTAAAATGTCATGCTTTTTGTGTTTAATGAAAAGAGTGGTATCAACTTTTCCTCTTTCAAAACCTTTTTCAAGTAAATATTTGCTCAACCTCTCGTACCAAGCTCTCGAGCTTGTTTTAAACCATATAAAGCCTTTTCAATTTGAAAACATGATTTGGAAATTCAAAATTTTCAAAACCGGAGGTTGATCAACATATACTTCTTCTTGAATAAAGCCATTAAGAAATGCACTTTTAACATCCATTTGAAAAAGTTTGAAATCCATGATGCATGCAAATGCGAGAAGCATGCGAATAGCTTCTAATCTAGCCACGGGTGCATAGGTTTCATCGAAATCTATGCCCTCTTGTTGGTTATAGCCTTTTGCAACAAGTCTAGCTTTATTTCTAACAATGATACCGGTTTCATCAAGCTTATTGCGAAAGACCCATTTGGTCCCAATGACTAGGTGATCTTTAGGCCTAGGGACAAGTTCCCAAACATCATTTCTCTCAAATTGATTTAATTCCTCTTGCATAGCAAAGGTCCAATGCTCATCAAAGATGGCTTCATTGACGTCATTTGGTTCAATTTGAGAGACAAAAGCCATGAAAAGACATGCATGATTAAGAGAGTTTCGAGTTGTTACCCCTTTAGAGATATCGCCAATTATATTGTCAAGTGGATGATGTTTTGAGACTCTCCATTCTTTTGGTAAATTTGAATCCGCGGATTCCTTAGAAGATTGTGGCAAAGGATTTTCATCTTCATCTTTGGACTCGTTTGAATCTTCTAAGTGACTATTTCCCAATATTTCTGCAAGATCATCAACACTATCTTCTACCAAAGATTTTGGGTTAGACTCATCAAAAGAAACATGCACAGATTCTTCAACAGTCCAAGTTCTTTTATTAAAAATTCGAAAAGCTTTACTAGAAGTGGAATATCCAAGAAATAAACCTTCATCAGCTTTAGCATCAAATTTACCAAGGTTATTCTTACCATTGTTTAGGACAAAACACTTGCATCCAAAAACGTGAAGGTGGGAAATGTTGGGCTTCCTTCCTTTGTAGAGTTCATACGGTGTTTGCTTAAGGATCGGCCTTATAAGAACTCGATTCATCACATAGCAAGCTGCTCACTACTGGCCCAAAAGTACTTAGGAAGGTTAGTCTCATTGAGCATCGCCCTCGCTAGCTCTTCAAGAGACCGATTTTTCCTTTCAACCACTCCATTTTGTTGCGGTGTCCTTGGAGCGTAAAAGTTGTGATCAATGCCATTTTCTCAGGCAAAATGCTTCAAATGCTTCATTCTCAAATTCCCCACCATGATCACTTCGAATGGAAGCAATGTTAAGTCCCTTCTCATTTTGTATAACCTTTGCAAGTTTTCGAAAAGCATTAAAAGCATCATTTTTGTGAGAAATAAATAAAGTCCATGTATAGCGAGAATAGTCGTCCACAATAACAAGAGCATAGTAATTGCCACTAAAGCTTTTAGTTCTAGAAGGGCCAAATAAATCCATATGTAAAAGTTGTAAAGGCCGGTTTGTAGAAACAATATTTTTAGATTTGAAAGATGCCTTTACTTGTTTTCCTTTTTGACATGCATCACAAAGTTTATCTTTTTCAAAACGAAGCTTTGGTAAGCCAATTACTAAGTCTTTACGAACCAATTTATTAAGATGATCCATGTGAATATGAGCCATTCTCCTATGCCATAGCCAAGATTCATCCTCTTTACTAATAAGACAACATGCATCATTTGAAGGTATTTTATCTAAATCAAGCATATAGATATTTCCAATTCTAGGTCCAATTACAATAACATTTTCATTTATAGAATCCATGACCATGCATTTTGAAGAATCGAAACCACTTTGTTTCCTTTATCACAAAGTTGACTAATGCTTAGCAAATTATGCTTCAAATCATCCACATACAAAACATTTTCAATAGTGGGATTAGGACTCTTACCAATAGAACCAATCCCAAGAATTTTACCTTTGTTGTTGTCACCATACCGGACATAACCACTATTCTTAGGTACCAATGAGGAGAACTTGCTTTGTCTCCCGTCATGTGCTTTGAACAGTACTATCAAGATACCAATTTAAGTCCTTGGCTTTCAAGCACACCTACAACAACAAATCATATTTTAACCTTTGGTACCCAAACCATCTTGGGTCCATATGAGTTAGTCTTGGGCAAGGTGCCCTTTGGAATCCACATATTTTTGCCAACTACATTTTTATTCTTTCTAATATTGCAAATAGAGGCAGTGTGACCATTTCTACCACAGTGAAAGCATTTAATGAAAGGACGACTTGAGGGGTTTTTGTGATTGAAGAGGTTAAAAGATTTTTCATGAATTTTTGGATGATACGCTAAACCAACTTTTCCAAAAGTACCTTTTTGGTTTCCTAACATAATGTTTAGATTATCTCTTCCCATCGTAAATTTTGCAAGAGTGTTATTTAAATCCTTAACCTTATTTTTCAAAACACTACACTCATTGCATTTTAAAACTTCATCTTTTTTATTTTCACAAGATATGGGAGGAGAAGTTTCAATCACAGCAACTTGTTTTTCTTTAAGAATCACTATCTCTTTGTTTAAAATTTCAATTTTTGATTCAAGAGAAGAGATGGTTTTCTTAGAAGAAAGAACAATTTTTCCAAGTTTAATCGTTTCATTATTTAATTCTTCACAAGCAATAAGTAATTCATCATAAGTTAAAGAAGAGTCAGGATCATAAAAATTTACCTCATCTTCATCATGATTTGCCATTAGACTAAGGTGAGCCTCTTCATTTTCAGATTCATCAGAAGAATCCATATCATTATCATCCCAGGCAATGTAAGCTCTTCTTCCCTTCAATCCTTTGGTGGTTTCTTTTCAAATTTCTCATTCCTCGCTTGGTTTTGAGGACAATCGGGTTTTATGTGACCTTTCTTTCCACACTTGTAGCGTGTAGGATTAAAAGAAGTTGTTTCATCACTTTTCTTTTCGAGAGCTTGGGAACTTACCTTTGTTTCGAGTCTCATGAACCTTTTGAATTTGCGAACCATTAGACTCATGTTTTCCTCATTATTTTCATCTTTAAGGAAATCACATTCGTCATCGCCGCTTCTCAATGCTTGCTTTGGCGAGCCCTTTCTTTTTCTTATCGCCTTCTTCGCTTTCCATGAGACGATTTAGTTCAATTTCATGTTCCTGCAATTTTCCAAACAAAGTAGCCAAGGTCATAGAAGATAAGTCTCTAGATTCAGCTATAGCGTTGACCTTGGGTTGCCAATTCTGTTTAGACATCTAAGAACTTTGTTAATCAAATCTTCACATCGATGACTTTCCCAAGAGCTCGAGATGGTTTATTATATGGATGAACCTTTTTGCATATCTTGTATGTTTTCACTTGGTTTCATCCTAAATAACTCATACTCATGGGTTAATGTGTTCATTCGAGCCCTCTTGACCTCGGTAGTACCTTCATGGGTCAATAGAAGGGTGTCCCACATTTCTTTAGCAGTCTTGCAATTTGAGACCCTATAGAACTCATCGTAGCTTAAAGCAGAAGTGATGATGTTCTTAGCCTTCAAATTGTATTGGACCTTTTTCTTATCATATTACTTCCAAAGTGATCTTGGTTTGTCTACCACTGCATCATTAATTGATTGAGTGGGGACAAATGGACCATTTTCCACAGCATCCCAAATATCAAGATCAACACCCTCAAGAAAGATTTGCATTCTATCCTTCCAATAACCATACCCTCACCATTGAAAAATGGGGTCTGTTCATGGAAGTTCCTCGTAATTGTTTGAAGTCATTCTCTTGAGACTGTTAAGTCCTTTATACAAGAGTCTAGCTCGATGCCACTTGTTGACAAGTGACTCCAAACACAAGAGGGGGTGAATTGTGTGTGAACGGCTTTCAAAAACTTTTGGAGAAATAAGTGCTAATTATGAGTTATGGAAATATTAATGTGAACTAGATAAATCACTTGAAGAATAAATTGCAAACGAGTTAAAAATAAAGTAAATAGTAAGATATAAATAACAATAAAATAAAGTACATAAATTTAATTGACTGAAAAGTAGAGAGATAAGGAGTAAAAAAGCACACAACAAATTATCCAGGTTCGGCCACCTAACACCCCTGTGGCCTACGTCCTGTCCCCAAAGCAAACCACTATGGGATTTTCACTAAGACACTAGCTTTTAAATCGAGTTCACTAGAAACCTTTACAACTCTAAACTGAGCAATACGTTCAAGAGATATCACCTCTCTATGAACACCTTGGGATTCCTACCCAAAAATAAATGATTTTCTCAAATAAAATGAGACGAAAAGATACACTCAATAGTGCGGATATAACAAATTGAAGCTCAAATAATACAACTCAAATTATGTAGAATAAAAAGACTCTCGAGAAAATTGTGCTCAAATAAGTGTGAGTGATGAAAAATATTTGACAGAGTTTTTGGCACAAAAATTAAGCAATCGCGTTGTTGTATTTTCGTGTTATAAGAAAGAGCGAGCGTTTATTTATAGACCGACCGAGGAGCGTTTGCCCGTTGAGTTTTGATTTGTCCGCTGGAAGATTTGACCGCTGCGGGATGATTATTAAAAGGATTTGTCGTTGCAAAGATTTAAAAAAGATTTGTCTGCATTGCGTCGATTTGTCCGCTGGAATTTGTCCGCTATGCTGAACATGAAAGAATTGAAAACACGGAGACGGCTCGGCGGACGACCTCACGAAAACGGCTCGGCCAGACGACCTCGTCACACTGACTCGACAGACGACCTCGACACGCGGCTCGGCAAAGACCTCGGCACCTGACTCTGCATACGACCTCCTCATCGGCTCGGTCCTCATAGCTCGATGCAGCGACCTCGTCGGCTCGACACGAGACCTCGATGCAGCGACCTCATCACCAACACGGATCATCAGCTCATCACGCGACCTCGGTACGCGACCACATAAGCTTGACACGCGACCTCCTCCTCAGTTCGACATACGACTTCCTCAGAGCTCAACATCCGACTTCCTCCTCAGCTCGACATCCGATTTAATCCTCAGCTCGACATCCGAGCTCCTCACCGAACCGACACGAGATATGCATGTCAAAATATTTTGTGCGTGTGTGATTTAATTTTAATTGAGAGCTTTTTATTACTACTTACAAATTGTCTTAATAAAGATAAATAAATACCCAGAACCCAAAGACTTGAGAAACAATCATTCTTGATACGCGTCTTGGTATTCTTTTCCACTTTTTGCACGGTTGACTATTTGCAAAGCTCCCTTTTGTCAATCATCAAAATCATCCTGTCAAGGCATGTATTCACACATACAAAGTAAAGTTATTCTTTACAAAATAGACAACACTTAAATTAAATTACAGAGTAAATAGACCCACTGAGACTCTAATCGTGATCCGGTACTAACTCCTTAAAATATCCCAGTATTGGATAAAAAAATCGAGGATTCTGGGTATGCTCTTTAATGTCCAATAATCTTTTAATACCTGGAATCATCACCCCTAAACATAGTGAGTTTAAACAACTCGGTAACATAGAATCTCAATAAAACAATTTTTACGATGTTTCTAGCCATACATGGTATGCGAGGTATGGAAAACTCCTCTTAGAAAAATAATATAATTAGTACATAATCAAGGAAGATCATAATCACAGCTTGCAACTAATTTTAGCACCACAAACACATTCATTTACCTTCACCGTAAAGGCAAAGAAAACTGTAAAAGGAACTCATTCTACAACTAACAATATCTTACTCATTCAAATGTTTCAATATCATACATAGATACTCTCGCATCAAAAAAATGTGTTACTTACTCTCATCCACATTACCCTTTCCCTTATCGGATGGGGTTTCAGATATTTCATCACTTCCTTCTGCTTATCGTTCACAAGCAGGTTTTAACTGATATTTCTTTATCGCGTTGAAGCATGAAGCTTCATACAAGCCCATAGGCATTCCAATGCCTAAGACGTCATACTATACTTTACCTACTTTGATGAAGTACTACAATACTAGCATACTAATTGTCCATATGTGGTATTTATGAACCCACAAGACATATCTTGATTTGTTAGGTTTTAACCTTTGATTCATTTTGTGTTTCTATGACCTTGTTTCAGTGAAGTGATTATAACTAGAGTTACACTTATCCAATCAAGGTAATATGTATCTTGTTGGAAAGCTAAGAAGATTTCCTACAACTTTTATGTTGACACTAAAGGCTGGTTTGTCCATCTAATATGTGAAAACTTACAATGAACCCAAAGCTAAATCCTTATCTTAACGATTGACATGTGTTAAGTATTTTGGGCATAAATAGATTAGAAAACTCCTTTTGAAGTGGAACCAAAGCCATCAGTTAGTTAACATCTAGGGCAACATTTCATATGAAGGAACCTAAACCTAATTATGTCATCTTGACCAGCGCTCGACGCCTACAAGCGTCATGTGCCCACTGTAGGAATTCTAGTAGGTGCCTAACACCCTGCTCCTGGCGCCCTTGGCCAACTGCTACACATGAAGATTTATGCAATTTAACCCCATTTCAAACCATTTCAAGTGTTAATTTATCCTATGCAAGGCATTAACAATCCAAATACCACACAACGTATATATGGAACATGCATTTAAGTGGGAACATGGATTCAGATGCAAGCTTTAAATGGTTGAAACAAGAACATACATTCCTAGGCTTGGAGTTTATGGTTACCCAACCTTCTAAATGCAAGGAAGAATGGACTCACAATGAGCATGCCACTTTTCTTTAGCATAAAACACATACTCTTTTAAGAACATTCATTACTTTAAATATACATTCATAAATCAATCATACCAATGTTTGACATACAATCAAATGACAAACAGCATATATCATGACCATTAACTCATGCTCAAAGGATGTACAACCACCAATCACCATCATAATTGAATTTTAAGCCTAACTAAATCACATGTTAACATTAACAAGCATCATTTCCAATTTATCCACACAGCCTTGGTATTTTATAGAGGTTTTAACATAATATTTTTCTCATAGAACATACTTCAAACACCTTGCATGCATTCTAAAACATATTAAATTATCACAATCATGAAGAACAACTCCAAATAACCCAAAAACAGAAATATGCATTCTATTAACCCTATGATTTCAAAATAAGAAAATCTTAACAACCCATCACATCCCCCACAAGTTAAACATGCATAATGATCATTTAATCAAGCTTAGAACCCACATCTTAAGATGACAAATTTCTCAATCTCAAGAAAATCTTAAGCACATCCTAAGAGAGGTTTTAAGGGGGATTTCTATGTTACCCTAGGGTATACTAGAAGAGGATGGTAGAATCTCCAAATTTGGGTCTTGAACTCAATTTCTAGGTTTGATTCCCTTGCCTTTTCCTCCATGGAAGCTTGAACTCTAACATCAACTTCTTCTTCTTCTTCTTCTTCTACATGCAAGGCCATCATCCTCTTTCCTTCTTCCTTGGCTTCTTCGTGCTAGCCTTCTTCCTCTCAAGAACCTTCCCTATCTCTCATGGCCATCTCTCTCTCTCTTCTTTCTTTTATTCCTTCTCTCTTCTTTACTTCTTTCTTTTTCTTTTTTCTTTTCTACGAGCTCTCCTCACTAAAGAACTTGTCACTTTTACTCCCATACATCTCAAGTATACCCCCTTTTCTTACTTTGGGCCATACACTTGACACTCAATCAATTACTAGGTGCAACTCCCCATTTTAATATTATTCTTTTAATGAGTGAGCTCTTTTTACTCATTAGGCATATCTAATATCTTAGCTTAGAGAAAGTGAAATGTTACAAAGAGCTTAAATCTTTTAAAATAAAATGACTTAAATATCTTCGTATAAAATCAATATCAATATAAATATCAATATATAATTAGTAATGACTTTATTGAATACACCTCCATCTATCATCTTCTCAAGAAAAACATAATAAATTCTCTGCCACATTTACAAACCCAATTAAGAAACATACAAATGTCAATCTATATTTTCAATTACATTAACACTTGTCATCAATGTTGCCAACAAATATGCCAATTGTTAATATAGAAATTAAAAATATTAGAACAAATCAACTTTTTTCCTTCAAAAAAAAAAGAACAAATCAATTTTTATTAGCATCCGAATTAATTGATTACTTAAAGGACAAAACTTAGGTCCAATATCATCATGTGTCTTGGTGGTACTGTTGTCCTATTAAAATTGTACTCGTGTATTATTCATCTCCCATCTAGGGATGGACACGGGTACAGGTCGACCCACGAACCCGATCTACCTAATCCAACTCAACCCAAAAAAATCGGATTGGTTTGGGTCATTAGGTTGGGTCGGTTTTAAAATAAGCCAACCCAAAGCCTATAAGTTGGGTGTCGAGTTTGAAGATTACGAACTCGAGTAACCAAACCCAACCCACTGTAAATATATATATATAACTTATTTTTCACTTACTAAATGAATCGTTGCGTATATTATACGAAGTGACTATTTTCCTATAAGCCTAAGTGAATGTTGAGTCACGTAATTAGAATATGAAATATGTGTTTGCATTTGAAATGATTTATATATAATATAAAAGATGAAATATATTATAAAATATGAAATAGCGCCACTCTACAAATGTTATATATTATGAAATGTGAAATATTGTGTTGTGTATTTGTTGTTTTTTCAATCAAGCCAAGTGAGTGTTGGATAAATTAATGTTTAAGGCTTGGTAATAGTTTTTTCTTCGTAAATATTGTTTCTATTTATATTTGATTTTTTTTCCAAGTTTTTTTTTCTGAGAAATAAATATTTTAATAACAAACTCGTTTACCCAACCCAAACCAACCAATATGAGGTCGGATTAAGTTGGTTCGAGTTTCGTAAAATTTTTTGTCTAAACCAAACCAACCTAACCTGTGTATATTTGATTGGGTTGGGTCTTTAAACACTCATAACCCACCCCACTCGACGCATGCCCACCATACTCCCATCCCTAACACCGTCAGTCTATCACCGTTAATGTAAGCCAAGGAAAAAAAACATGAAACGCGATCCGCTGCAGTCACTGCAGCTGTAGTCGCGCGATCTCGGCCGTCCGATCTCAATCCGACGACTCAGAAAAACCATACATTTTTGGATTTTTGAAAAACAAAAAATTCTCATCTTAAATCTGGGCCTCCGATCGACGTCACAAAATGCAGTAAGCCACTGCAGTCGATGGCGATCCAGAAAACATAAGGCGTGCGACTGAACCACAAACTCTAAGCCACGGTGCTGCTTATGGGGCCACCTCCGTTCCTACGTCGCCGGCGTTGACGATCGAAGAAACTTTGTGTCCTCTTCGTTTACGCCCCTAGCCTAAGCTTTAAATCAGCCTAAGTTTTGAATATTTTTTCAGGCTGCTCGACTCGTCGTTTACGCCCCTAGCCACAATGACAACGACGACTAACAAGAAAAAGACAAGCCAAGCCCCAGACAAAAAGTTCCAATTCGAGCTCAATTCATGTTCCAAGTCGAAGGACTTCCGCGCCGCTATCTCCCTCTACGACGACGCCGTTTCAAACAAAACCCGTCTCAATCAGCACCACTTCAACGCCCTCCTCTACCTCTGTTCCAACGCCGTCACCGACCCTTCCCTCAAACACATCGCCTTGGATTACGGCTTCCGCATATTCGACCACATGTCCTCCCTCGGCATCACCCCCAACGAAGCTTCCGTCGCCACCCTCGCCAGACTCGCCGCCGCAAACGGCGACGGTAACCGCGCTTTCGAATTAGTCAAAAACATTGGTAATTACAATGTTGCCCCTAGGTTGCGGACCTACGATCCCGCATTGTTCTGCTTCTGCGAATTTCTTGATGCTGATAAAGCCTACGAGGTGGAGGAGCACATGAATAGTGTTGGTGTGAGTTTGGAGGAAGCGGAAATTGCGGCGCTTTTGATGGTGAGTTCGAAGAAGGGTAAAGGGGAGAGGGTTTATCGGTATCTTCACAAGCTGAGGAGTGCTGTGAGGTGTGTTGGGGAATCGACGGCGGCGGTTATTGAGGAGTGGTTTCGTAGCGGCGAGGCGAGGGAGGTTGGTGAGGTGAGTTTGGATGTGGGGAGCGTTAGAGAGGGGGTTTTGAGGAATGGAGGAGGGTGGCATGGTTTGGGGTGGGTTGGAAAGGGGGATTGGGTTGTGTGTAGAACTAATGTTGGTGGTGATGGGATTTGTTGTGGCTGTGGTGAGCAATTGGTTTGTGTGGATATTGATGATGAAGAGATGGAGAAGTTTGCACGGTCTATTGCTGCATTGGCTGTGGAGCGTGAGGTCAAGGCAAATTTTAGCGAATTTCAGGTGAGTAACTAGCTGCAAAACAATTTCAAATGTGTATCATGGAAAATGCATTTTGGTAGGGAGCCTTTTTTTTTTGTTGGCAAAGAAAAATGGAACCTATAGTGTAGTTAAATTTTTTGTGAAAAAATAGATTTTGGCATGAAACGGATAAATGAGTTTTTGCCACGTGTTTTTAGTGCAATTAAGTTTTTTAAATAGATAATAGATGATTCAATATGATTCATTAATAGCATGGAGGTGAGGTAGTTATCTTTAAAAACAATGTTTACATAGACTAGCTGAGAGAACTCGTGCTGAGCTCGAGTGGCGAAGAAAAACGGAATCTATGGTGTAGTTAAATTTTTTGAGGGAAAACGACTTAGTGTAGTTAAGTTTTTTAAATAGATTATACATTTCATCATGAATTGTTGTGCATTCCACTTTTTGTACTCACCTTAGTGACCATATCTTCATATCAAATAGAATTACTGTTATTCAAGTGAGAGGAGTGCTATCAACACACTTTTTTTTTTTATCATGTTTATTTTGCAGAAAGTTTATGCATTAACTTTTAAGGAGTGTGTCGATTTTTTAGAGAACGAATCAGTGATAGAGAATGTACTAAAAAGTGTGTTGTTGACATTTTTTTTTTTTATTCATGTTATATACTAACTTGGTTTTGATGTTTTTTCTAATGTGTTCACTTTTTGCAACCACAAGGGCTGGCTTGAGAAACATGACAGTTATGAAGCTATAGTGGATGGTGCAAATGTTGGGCTCTACCAGCAAAATTTTGCTGACGGTGGATTTAGCATTTATCAGGTTGTATGCCTATGTTCCAAGTCCCTTTTCCTTTTCCTTTACTGTCAAAAGAAGTTATGCAAGTTCTCTTGTCTTTGGTTGATAAGTAAAGTTTACTGTTTATGCCACTGATTGTGTTTGTAATCTCGATTATATAATAATGCAGCTTGATGATGTTGTGAAAGAACTGTACAATCGGAATGGGAAAAAATGGCCGCTGGTTATTCTGCACAACAAGCGCCTGCGAGGGCTGATGGAAAATCCTTCCAGCAGAAAAGTGGTAGAGGAGTGGATGAAAAACGGTGTGCTCTATACAACTCCAAATGGATCCAATGATGATTGGTAAATTGCAAAATTGAAGCTTTGCTTATTTTTGGACAATATTATTGTTTCTTGAACTGTTTGACTGTTTCTTTACTTTAGCTGCATATTTAACACCTTAATATCCGTACTTCATTTTGGATAAAGGGCACTATTGTAAAAGTACTTCTTGGTTGCTGTTAACCAGACCAATGTAAATTATATTTTTTTTCCATTAAAACATGTATCATGATCTAAAAAGTAGTCATTTATAAATACAAAACAAAACTAGAGTAATACCACAAGGAAAAATGGTTTTGGAGGGGGAAAAAAAGAATGAGCTTTCTAGTCATACTCGAGGTTAGATTTAAAAGTAGTTCATTATAACATATTAGGTGGAAACATGGAAGTAACATTTAAATTCCATAAGATTGCCCATAAACACATAGACATACCCTATATAAAATGGGACAAAAATGTTCATAATAACTAGTTCTTGAGACGTAAAAAAAGAGCCATTAAGAGTACTGGTTGATGAAATTTCTGAGTAAGGCATCGGAATAGAACTTCTGGATTTCACGTTTTTAAAGAAAATATCAAACACAGATGTCAGTGTCTACTTTCCTATAAATTTTATTTGAGTTTGTGTTTGTGTTTGTTTTATCTGTGTTTCTAATGTAAAAAGGGTTAGGTTCTTAACTTAATTCAAGAGTAGTGAGTGACTTACTGAAATTTTACACAAAATAATGCAGCGGGTAAGCTACACAAAAGCCTTGATAGTTTGTCCTAGGCATTCATGTCCAGAATACCACATCATCAACCAGCTACAATTTTCAGTGTTTTGCATAACATCATGATAGGTTCCTGGATCCGTGTAGTTATAATAAGGGGCCCAGTTAAGGGGAGGGATCAACTTGATAAATAACAAATGGGATGGAAAATTAGTTAGAGGATAAAGAGAACAAATTTGGTATGTAGGGTAGCCAGAGGGAGAGAAGGGGGGGTCACGTGTGTTCCCATTTCAGTCTCGGCTTATAGCTTGGGGCCACAGGAGTTTACCTTGGCTGGGAGCATTTGCTCTTACTTGCTGTATTTTTGTCTACTTTCTTATCAATAATACATCTTGCATTGTTAGATAGGAATCGTTCTTGTCACACCAAAATGGAGTTAAGACTCGAATTTACATTCAAGTAGCGCAACTAGGACCTGTTTAACGAAGTTACCTCAAAATAAATGTCAAAGGCATTTCACACTAAAGCTCATACTTTAATCTCTTGCAAAAACTTCAAGATCTCTTGGAACAACTATAATTGCATAATTATGGTAGAACCAACATAGTCTGGATATACATCATCCTTGTTACTTATATCTGAAATCATTGAGGAAAAAAAAAAAAGATTGAGTTTGAACACTCATTAGGAATTCTTTCCATCCTTTGGGATTTTCGGTTTTTAAAATAATGATTCCAGTTGTATCTGTACACAGAAAACGCCATATTACATATTTTTATTAAGAACAGGTTGTAATGATTATAAAGAATCAACATAATCTTCAATTTGGTGGTCTTGCATCTTGGTACAAGGTTTTCTTCATGCTCAAGGTCTCTGTCTAGACACAACTCAATTTCACTATACTGCCAAGCCATTTGGCTACATCACTTAGGCCATAAAATTCCTAATCGGGTTCTAGCCGTCTATCAACAATAGGTGGTCTCAACAAAATTATAGAGTAGGGTTCTCATCCCCTTTCCAGCGATACATAACCAAACAAGTAGCCACAACCTTGCCATGTTTGAGTCTTGGTCTCTAGGTATCCACAAAATTAGCAAGTTAGGGTGGGGGGGGGGAACTCTGAGAGGCCTTATTTGAAAGACCATTATGTGAAACACGCGTCAGAATCATTAAGGCCATAGCCATAAAACAAGAAGAGGTTTTCCAAATTATTGTTTGCATTAAAAATCTACGTATCAGCCAAAAAAATTTGAAGTAGTTCCCCCGTTGTTTTCAGACCGACAAAACTCAAACCAGAGCACCTGCTCCTCAGATCAAGGAACACAGGACCAGTGAAATCTCCATATTTCTTATAGGCAAAGCGTATTTAAAAACTAAGTTACGGGGCCTTCAATTTTCTTATTGGATAATCAAGCGTCCGACCCTTCCAAACTCAACAATTTCACTAAGGTTGAGTTACTCAAAGTATGATCATAACGTTGGTGTATTCAGAAGAAAAAGTAGCAAAATCTTGGCATGCAATAGTGGTTCAACATGTTTTAACTTTTAACACTTCAATTCAAAACATGAAAGAAATAACAAGGAGCGAAAATCAGCAACATGCAGGGAAAAAAAACAATGGCCTCATATCTCAAAGATTTGAAACAAGATTGGTAACAAGTTTGATCTCGAACAAGAAGGTTAAGCGGGATACAAGAAATGGTTGAGAGTTAAGAAACAACACAGTTTTTTTATTAATAATATAGCCATGGGGGATGGGAAGATTTCCAGCCAAGCATGGCTCCTCCTTCTCCCTTTGAGTAGTCTTCCTCTATAGCCATCTAAATTTCCCCTACTCTCTGTTGGCTCTCCATGTTTATCAGGAGTTTGGTGTATTTTTTGGACACAGCAGTGTCTTTTCTTATACTAAATGAAGAGGTGTATCGGGATTAAACGGATTTTGTTTTCTCTAGACAAATGTCTCCTGAAATGCAAGGAGAATGACAAATAGGCAACTTATCTACGATGTGTCTCCAAATGGGCTTTGTTAGCCTTTCATGATAACTAGCTACTCTTTACTCTCTCTCTCACACCCCCACATATATAGCTACATTTCCCATCTTTCCCCATCCCGAAATTTCTTTTCCTTTGCTTTTCTTTATGTAAAATGGCCCACATTCCATGACCATGGTTTTTGTCAACTGATTTTTAGTATCTTGATACTATCATGGATAATATCTGTGGCTACAATATCCTTGCCTTACGATGCTGTGTTAAAATCTCACATCAACTAGACTAGATATATAGTTAAAGTAGTCCTCACAAGGCATGGACAATCCTCACCTCCTGAGCTAGTTTTTGAGGTTAAGTTTGGCCTAGTCCAAAATTCTAAGATGGTATTAGAGTCGATTCTAGGTCTGATGTTGAACCACTTGTAGATGTTCAATTTTGCCAACTTTACATTTTAGATGTCTAGTCTTAGGCACAACTTGCATAAGGGAGAGATATGTCCTAAATGATCCTTATAAGCATAGACAATCCTAACCCCTTGAGGTAGTCTTTGGAATTGAGTTAGGCCTAGTCCAAAATTCTTAGTTGTTTTCTTAGTATTGTAATTTTTTATTTTTAGTAGTCTATTAATATATTGTTATTTCATAGTGTCCTAATTTTCTGATCTAATTAATTTTGTATGTATAGTTAATTTTACCATTGAAAAATTTATTGTCTATTTAAATTTCATCACTTTGATATAATTTCATTATGCCCTATTTATTTTACCATGGTCAAAATTTGGTTTTGAATCTTTCAATCACTATTATGTAAAACCTCTGTTTACGTTATTCCATTTTATCACCTGCAAACTTTTCTTTTTGGATCATTTGTTTTATGCACTTATATTTATCTTTTGGATTTCAGGTATTGGCTCTATGCTGCGGTAAAACTCAGGTGCTTGCTTGTCACAAATGATGAAATGCGAGATCACATATTTGAACTTTTAGGAAGCAACTTTTTCAACCAGTGGAAAGAAAGACATCAAGTAAGATAATTCTCATATCTAAGATTGGTTATTCTAGCATCATGAATGAGTTGTTGCCTGCTCACAATTTCAAGTGCACTGAGTCCTCTGTAGGAAAATTCTTCCTCATTAAGTTTTCAGATTTTTCACATCCCTGCATGTCCTATACTGCAACATGGTCTGAGCACTTTTACTCCTCTACATTCTTTCTGAAATTGGTCACTCTAGCATCGGGTCAAAGAGTTCTTATTCTTATTTCATTATTGTGTGGTGTGCTCATTAGATTTTGTTGGACGTCTTAATTTGCTGTGGAATTGGGGTTTTGGGAGGGGGTTATTGGGAGAAAAAGGTTTTGATCTGTTTTAAGTTGCAGAAACACCATAAATAATTTTTATTATTTTCATGGCATTCTCTGTTGTTTGAGGTAGTAGTTCCATCGATAGAGCCTTCAAAGTTAATCCATGTATAATCCAAAATCTGATTTGTAGGTCATTTAAGATGTTTTATGGTTTGCCCTTATTTTTTGTGGCAAGTTAACTTGTTTTCTTTATCTACAGGTGCACTACACTTTTGTTAAGGGGAACTTGAAACTTCAGATGCCACCATCATATTCGTTGGTTATCCAGGTAATATTTTGTTCGTACCATGACATTTGCTTGGAGCTGTCATTCTACAGTTCTTGCTGGGAATGTGCTACACTTCTGTACTACATAGCGGTCTAGTATTTCTTATCCTTTACTTTATATGTTGGTATTTCTTTTGCTCTTCATGCTGAATTATTGGGCGCTTTGACTGCAATTGAGATAGCCCAGAATGAAGGTTGGACAAACCTTTGGCTTGAATGTGATTCCAAATTGGTCATCGCAGCTTATCAATCTCCGTCTTTGGTTCCTTGGAAGCTAAAAAATAGGTGGTTAAATTGTATAGAAATCACATGTAGCATGAATTTTATAATTTCTCATATTTACTGTGAGGGAAATAATTGTGCAGATAGGCTAGCCTCTTACGGTACTAACAATATTGGATTCATTTAGTGGGATTTAATTCCTAATTTCTTAAGGGAGGATTTTTACCGCAATAGGTACTCACTTCCAAGTTTTAGATTCAAATAATTTCCTCATGGGTATTGGTTTATGTCTCCCCATGACTTTATTTTTTTTATTTTTTCTCTCTTTTTGATAAATTTCAGGTGTGCTGCAAATGATAGATAAAGCTTAGGGTGCCAACCTAGTTGGGATCATAGTCTTTATTGTGATGCATTTGCATGCCTGTTTTGCTTAAAAAAAAAGTATTTCTTATCCTTTGGTATCTGAGGGGAGATTTGTGTTGTGTTCTCATTTAATGATGTGATGCATAAGTGTATTCTTAAGTTTTTTTACCACTAATGTTCACATAAATTATGCAAGAAGCTTTAGTTCTCTTTATATTTCAGGCGTCAGGGCAAATTGTTGTTTCTATCATGATGGTTGTTTGTGTTTCCTAACAACTGACACAAAGGCAGAGAGAAGTTATTCTTAGTTAGAATGAAATATTGGTATATTGTGAAAATAGTAATGCTTACGTGCATAGGTTAAGTTTCATTTCAGTTTGTTCATTTACGGTGGGCATGTGATGCTTTTTCAAATCCATAGGAATCTCAAGATGCCTGAGCACGTTTTTTACCCTTTTTTAACGAATTGCCAATTTTACCACTTAATTTTATATCACGAAAATCTGATATGAAGATAATAACTTAGAAATTGGTAAAGGGTCTATTTAGAAATTCAGGTTGGATATTTTAAGATTGCCAAGTTCATTAGCAATTTAGCATTAATATAAGATGTCATACCAAACATGAAAAATCCTAAATACACTATCTTCCGAGGTGTTCGTATGCTATGCCTCTCAATTATCAAATTCAGAACATTTTTTTTTCCTTGAAAACTGTTCCTGAATTCAGTTCTTGTACAAAATCTGAAAATGTTTGTGTTTCAGGAGTTGGAAAAAGGATCATGGCATGTGCCTTTAGCACCGGGCACTAGCAATGAGTCTTCGAGGTCTTGGCTCTGCATTACGCGGGCAAGTGCTGATGATGGTGTAGCTACTGTTTCTAATGGTGTGGATACTTCTGGAAATAGTCTTCTCCACCATCCACAGAGATTTCCAAACGATGTTTGTAGCGCGGATTCCCAAGTCAATGAGAATAACAATACTTCCTTGACTGGTAAAAGAAAAGAGAGGTCTTCCCCTTCATGATAAATCTTTCCATTGGCTTGACCTTTGACTGCTTTTGGTGTTGCTGGTGGCTGCAAAAGATGGTTCTTAAGGTGAACACAACCTGTCTCGTGTTTATTGAGCTTTCTACAGCAATGAGTTCAAACCAATTAAAACAGAGGCTTATTTGGGTTATCATTAGTCATAATTTATGATAACACCCCACCTTGTAGGAAAAGGCATTGGTGGCTTTTTAAACCGAGGCCTATTTCGGTTGTTGTAATTATTTAAGTGGTTATTGATGTGGGGGTTTCAGTTGTGGTTGCAAACTTGCAATGCAAGGAGGTGGTCGATTTTATAGGCAGCCTCATCAAAAGTGGCTGACATAACTTTTTTGCCGTACCCTTTTGCTTTTTATTTTTAGTAATGCTGATTATCACGATAGAAATCATCACAAGTCCATCACGAATTACGTGGCATTAACCTTTCAATTTCTGCATTCCTTTCTATTTTATAAATGTCTTTTAATAACCTGATTCTCTCTTTGCTTTTTGAATTGGAAAACATGTCACTGATGGAGATAAGGTTAAACTTTACCCACCGTTTTTCCGTCAAATGCTGAATGTTAAGTTGTTTTTGTGATGTGTATTTCGTGATATATAACACTACTCACACATGCTACACATTTGATACGAACATTTGTACTCGGGAATATACAGTAAATGAAGTGCGATGGCTTGGTACTTGCTGATTCGTGGAGGACTCGTCTTCAATGACGATCTATTATAATATATAAAAACAGGCTCTCGTATTCTAGCATTGACACATCACGTATACGTGTTCCACATAATTGTTTCTGTGCCATATCAGAAAAAAGTTTGAGGTGTCAATCTCTCTATTCAACCTCTTTTTGACCAACCATTTTCTCTAGACATTTATATATACATTCATGACATACAAATACATTAATATGCAAATCAAAGACTTAATTATGTTTTAGTTACTGTAATAAAATAAAAATATCAATGTCTTTGTTATGAATAATATATGTGTGGATGTCTATCTCCGTTGTTTTTCCATATTCCTAGCTCCTATAACTCCCATGAGTAAAAGACTTTCATTCCCATAAGTTGTTGCTCTTATTTTTTATATGTTAATGGCACATTATGTGAGACCCTTAATAGGCTTGTGAGTTACTAAGACTTGTATATCCTATAAATAGGACTCATGTAGCATTGTAAAGGATGCATCTTGAAGAGCATAATGTAAAGGCTCTTTTATTCTCTCTTCTTAATTCTTTCTTCATCTCTATTCTTCTAACATTTGCTCTTATTTTGGTTTATTTCATAACACGTTATCAGCACGATACTCAACCGTATGAGTGATGGCTACTTGGAAATTATACTGCACAAATGTTTCTTCTCTCTATTGTTTGGTTAATCTAATTCATGATCATGTTCTTGTAGCTTTATATTTCCATGTTAATTTTTTCATATTTCATGTATAGAAATTTTATTGTGAATTTTGTTTACCTAACACAATTATATATTTTGAGTATTATTGATAAATTCTGGAAGAATTTAATATTCATGCATCCCTGTAGGATTGCACAAACTATTATTTTCCTTGGTTACTGTTTATATGAAGATTTGTGGTATAGTTCCTGAAGAACTAACCCTTAGACCATGATTGAAATTTAAGATCTATTTGATCTTATTTAGTACATTCTGAAACTAAGAAAAGTGAGAGAAGAATCATATATTTTATGTCTCTCAAATATGCTCTTGGAGTAGTAAAAACGAGAAAATATTTCGAGACTATTTTGAAAGTTTAGACTATATTGTGATTGAGCACAAGAGCGATTATTGATTAAAAATGAGAAAGGTCATGTAATTGATTGGTCTTTATTCCCAGAAGTGAATGTTTCATATTATAATTTTGGGTATGACAAATTTTGTGATTATGGTTATTGATGTAGTAGAGATTTTTATTGTCTTGGTGTTTAAGATTTTCATATCTCATGAATAGCATAACAATAGAAAATAAAAGAAATATTGAATGTGTTATATGTGAAGGATGAAAATGCCATAATATCATTTGTGGTTATGACCTTTATTATTCCTAATAATGGCGTAGTAACTCATACATTATGGAGAAGTGTAACTTCTGCTTAGAATTCTATGTAGAGACATCATTTCGCAGGAAGAATAAAAAGAGTCGATGGTAAGACTAGTTCCTAAAGAAATAGATCCTCTTATATTCTTATTTTATAGATCCTCTTATGTTCTTATTTTAGTTGTCTAGTATCTTCTTATCTTCTCTTTTCATGCTAGCTTATTGTTGTAGCACATAATAAATGACATTAATCATACCTGTTATATGTCAAAATTTTGTTAAGAATTATAAGAAGGTTTGAATCAAGGTAAATATGTATGCTTATCTCTGGTTCCAGATGAACACATACATTTTCTCTTATTTTGGTTTAGTTTTCAATTACTTAAATAAAATAAGTATGTATGGTTTCTTAAGTTTTATTTGTTGAATAAAATAGTATTTTCCCAATTCTTTATATAAATGGTATATATGCATAGTAATGTAAAAGGTAAATCAAGTCTTTAAAATTTGTATTATATTATTTTTTTTTTTTGATAATAAAATTTTGGATGATCAAAGTTTAATAAATTATTTTTATTCATTATCAATTCGAATAGACATATGTTCAATTAAAATTATGCTAAGGTAAACCTGAAGTTTACTATGAATTGTAAACCTGAAGTTTACTAGTCTAAATAAGTTCATTATTTAGTAAGTATTCTAAATTTTTAGAATACATCTAAAATGATATTTATGCATTTTATCATAAATTACGTGTACTATTTATATAGTTATGGCTAGAAGTCATATCGTCACATGTGTACTTATTAACAATTTGCAACCAGAAGTTTGCAAATGTAATTGAAGGCTCTAGAAGAGCTAATGTATTGTTGCATGGAGGAACAAAGTTACACACTGATACTGCTTTTTATTTTAAGTCTCATAGAAACTTATTTAGTTTCATGGATATATGTTTAAATTGATACTATATCGAAACAACAAATAAAGGAAATATTGAATATCCTTATATCACGAGATTTATCTTAGATAACAACAAAAGATATTGGAAAAGTTACTCGTTATTCCTCTGGTTCGTATTAAACGCATGTTAGTATAATTGAAACACATATGATCATAAACCATAAGTTTATGGATCATAATAAGTTTATTGTTTGGCATGACCGATTGGGCCATCCCGAGTCTATATGATGCGAAAAATAATTGAAAATCCAAGTGAATTTTCATTGAAGAGTCAGGAGATTCTTCAATTTATTAATGTACTGCTTGTTCCTAAGGGAAGTTGATAATTTAACCATTACCAACAAAAATTAGAAGTGAATCTCTCACATTTTTAGAATGTATACAAGATGATATATGTGGACCATTTAGATATATTATGGTTCTAAATGATGCATCGACTAAATGGTCACATGATTGTTTGTCGTCAACTTGCAACCAAGCATTTGCGAGATTGCGTACACAAGTAATTTGACTAAGAATTCATTTTATTGATTATCCAATTATGAAATATTAGCGAGTTCCCATCTCAGGTCTTTAATGAGCATTGTATGTATCTTGGGATTGATATTAAACATCCTGTAGCACATGTTCATACAGAAAATGGACAAGGCAGTGCAAGACCAATACTTATGAGATGAAAACTTTCAATTTCTACTTGGGGACATACAATCTTGCATGTTGCAACATTGATTCGCATCAGGCCAACAAGTTATCGCAAATCCTCCCCTTTGCAATTGGCTTTTGGTCAAGAACCTAGTATTTCCCATCTAAGAATTGTTGGATGTGTTGGGTATGTTCCAATTGCTCCATCACACTAAGATGAGTCCTCAAAGAAGGTTGTGAATATATGTTGGATATGAATATCCATATTTAGTAAAGTATCAAGAACCGATAGTGAGAGATTTATTTACAACTTGGTAAGCTAATTGTCATTTTGATGAATCAATGTTCCCAATATTAGGGGGAGAGAATAAGTAGTTGGAAAAAGGAGATTAGTTGGAACGCATTATCATTATCTCTTATTGATCCTCATAAAAAACAATGTGAACCAAAAGTTCAAAAGACAATTCATTTGAAAATCATAGTAAACCAGTTACCAAATGCATTCATCAGCTGCTAATGCTCCAATCAAAATTGATGTCCCTGCTGGACAATCTAAACTGAGTCTCAACCATGCATAGAGCGTGGTAGACCTATCAGTTCCAAAGATAAAAATCCTCAAACTAGAAAAGGAGCTAAAAATAAAGATGGCCCAAGTGAGGATATGAAAACTCCAAAAGAGTCCTTAGACATAATTGATATTTCAGTTCCAAAAGAGACTGATCAGGTACCTGAAATTTGTGAAAATGAAGAGATCTCGACGAATTATGTCATGAATGGAATATGATGGAACCGAAATAAAGTCAACGTTGACGATTTTTTGCATATGATGTAGCGCTAAATGTGATAAATGATAATAAGGATCATGAACCGAAGTCTATTAAGGATTATAGACAAAGCAACACGATTGGCCAAAATGGAAAGAAGCAATTGAAGCGGAGTTCTGCAAGCGAAAAGTTTTTGGGCCTGTAGTCCAAACACTTGAAGGCATGAAACCAATTAGATACGAATGATTTTTTTGCAATAATGAAATGAGAATGGTGAAATAGTGAGATACAAATCCCAACTTATAGCTTAAGGGTTTTCTCAAAGACCTGACATTGATTTTGAAGAGACATATTCACTTGTGGTGCATGCAAGTATTTTTTGATACTTAATTGGTCTGGAAGCAAATGAAAGACCTTAACTTACATGTAATAGATTTGAAGATCGAACCCGAAAATGACCTCTATATGGAAAATCCTAGAAGGATTAAAATTATAAAGAAATGTCTATAAATGAAATATTTTTGGAGGACAAAGTTTTGTCTTGATCGACATGCAGATCGAACAATTAGCTAATTGAATTTTTATCTAGCAAATTATAAAGAACTAGTTCTTAAGTGTCTCATGATATCTTGAGTACATGAGTTGTGTGTCAAGAAAATAACAAATACCATGGTCCCGAAGACCATAACTTAGTGTTATAAAAGTATATGCGCATATACATAGCTTGATACAATAATATTTTTGTGATACTTATTGGTAAAGTATAGCTCATCACCAACCAAAAAGCATTGGAACGAAGTGAAATATATATTTTTCTATATTTTCACAACACAATTGATACAATTATTTTATTTATATGGATATATGTTCAGCTAATTGATCATGCAGATGCAAGGTATTTTTCTGATCCAGATGAAGCAAGATCTCAAATCCACTGTTTTTTTCACGTGGTGATATTGATATTATGATCTACAAAAGAATCTATAGTTTTTACTTCACCGTATCATGCTCAAATAACAACAATTCAAGGAAGAAGTCCTGAAGATAATACTGCTTGCGAAACTCAATTGAAAAGAGGATAAATCACAAGTGGCAGAGCAAAGTATATTGTTTCAAATACTTCAGAGGGAGAAAATCAGAATGCTGAAATTCATATTCTTAAATGATGCCTCTAACAGGGGGAGAAAACTGTACTTTTTTCTCCTTCACCATGGTTTTTTCCCAATGGGTTTTCCTGACAAGGTTTTTGACGAGGCAGTCCCCACACACAGGATATTGTACTCTTTTTCCTTCACTAGGATTTTTTTCCACTAAGTTTTTTCCTAGAAGTTTTTAATGATGCATATCCTTAATGGACATCCAAGAGGGAGTGTTATGAATAATATATGTGTGGATGTCCATCTCCATTATCTTTCCATATTCCCTAGCTCCTATAACTCCCATGAGTAAAAGACTTTCACTCCCATAACTTATTGCTCTTAATTTTTATATGTTAATGGCATATTATGTGAGGCCCTTAATAGGCTTGTGAGTTACAAGAATTGTATATCCTATACATAGGACTCATGTAGCATTGTAAAAGATGCTTCTTGAAGAGCATAATAGAAAGACTCTTTTATTCTCTCTTCTCCATTCTTTCTTCATCTATATTCTTCTAACATTTGCTCTTATTTTGGTTTATTTCATAACAGTCTTCAAATAAAATGAAACTTATCAAAATTCAAACAAACATAAATCAGCAACCATACTACTAAAAACAATATATAAATACCAATAAGAATAAAAAAAATACTTAGGAGATTATCCCCCGTTGAAAAATCAATCCTCATTGAGAGCTTAAGAAAAAACAAAAGGGACAAAACACAAGAAAAATAAAATAGCAATAATTAGGCCAAGAGGAAAAATGCCAAAATAAAAAAAAATGATAGAATCAAAATCAACAATCATCGTTCCTTGTCATTTTCAAATATGTAATTCACTCTTTTAAATTTGCAACAAATCAAAAAAATATTCTATTACCTATTTCTCTTTCTAAAACACATTTTCTTCTATTACATTCTCATTATTGAAATTTTATTTAAAATTTACAACTAAAAACTTGAAAATCAAATTACAACCGCGCAATGCGCGGGTCAGTCTAGTTCATTATTATTCTACTAGCACACAATTTCATGTCCGATTTGCTTATGAATGAAGTTAACTATTATATATGCTTATTTCCCTTGGCAATCACAAGATTTTTGCAGCATTTTGATGAATTTCCTTTCGTCAAATGAGGCAAAGTTTCACTATAATGTCTTTATTTATTTGTTTTTTTTTTGGAAAAAATTCAGTTTTAAGATTTGCTTCATTCAATTTTCCAATTTTAGAATCAAATGTTTCATGTATGATCAATCACCTTATATAAAAGAATTAAAATCTTCATCTCACTTATCCTGCTATTGAGCGTTAGAATAAAGTTCTACGGGTTAAAAATCCAAGTGACAAGAAGTTTAGTTTTGGTTGAAAAAAAGTCGGGTTCAAGTTTTGTAGATTGAAAAATAAAATCTGCTAAAGTTTTACCCTCTAAATAGTTTCACTTAATTCCAAGGCTTTGTTTGACAAAATTAATTATAAGCTATAAGTTAGTTTGTAGCTGATAACTTATAGCTGAAAAGCTCACCAATTAAAATTAAAGTATTTAGTAAAATTAATTGTTAAATTAAATGATAAATATAAAATGATATGAAGTATATTTATTTTATTTTTTTCATATAAATTCTATTTAAATAAATTATTTATTTTCATATAATTATTATTTTTAATATTTTAATTTAATTGGCACTCTTATGGAGATCGTAATACTGCCTTCTTTCACAGAGTTACTAAAATCCGGCATGCTACTAAATTAATGTCTTATTTGACTGATGGAGAGAATATTATTGATGATCCTGATGCTATGGGCCAACACGTGCTTTCTTATTTTTCTAATTTATATGCTTCTAACAATGA
Source organism: Calophaca sinica (assembly GCA_037113605.1). Classification (NCBI taxonomy): domain Eukaryota; kingdom Viridiplantae; phylum Streptophyta; class Magnoliopsida; order Fabales; family Fabaceae; genus Calophaca; species Calophaca sinica. The sequence goes on along the minus strand of CM073732.1, from coordinate 92,413,807 downwards.
TTGCAGGCCTAATGGTTTAATTCAGAATCTCATTCCTTCGTTGGTTTCTGTTGATAATGATTTCCTTACTACCAATCCCTCTTAGGAGGAAGTCAAATCCGTTGTTTTTGCTTTGAATGGTGATGGTGCTCCTGGCCCTGATGGTTTTTGGGGGTTGTTTTTTCCAGGCCTTTTGGGATATTGTAGGTCAAGATGTCTATAATTTAGTTTGTGATTTTTTTTTTCTAAAAGCTGGCTGCTTCCTAATCTTAATTCCAACTTGGTTGTGTTGATTCCAAAAATTCCTGAAGCTGATAGGATTGAAGATTGCCGCCCCATTGCTCTTACTAACTTTCAGTTCAAAATTATTACCAAGGTGCTTGCAGATAGGTTGGCCTTAATTGCTCCTAAAATTATTTCGGAGCAACAACAGGGTTTCATTAAAGGCAGGCAAATCTCAGAATGTCTTTGCATTGCTTCTGAAGCTGTTAATATGCTAGATTCTAAGTCTTTTGGTGGTAATATGGCTATTAAATTTGATATTAAAAAGGCTTTTGATACTATGGATTAGGATTTTCTGCTTAATGTTTTGCAGGCTTTTGGTTTCAATGCTAAATTCTATAGCTGGGTGGGTATTATTCTAAATTCTGCTAAATTATCCTTCTCTGTGAATGGTAAGGCTGTTGGCCTCTTTTCTTGTAAAAGAGGTGTCAGGCAAGGAGATCCTCTTTCTCCTCTCTTGTTTTGTATTGCTAAGGATGTTTTAAGCAGGGGCATTACTCATCTTGTTGACACTGGGGCTCTTCTCCCTATGACAAGTCCTAGAGGTTGTTCCACTCCTACTCACACTCTTTATGCTGATGATATTTTGGTGTTTTGCAAAGGCACTAAGCGTAACATTGAGGCTCTTATGAATCTTTTTAATCAATATGGCCAAGCCTCTGGACAACTTCTCAGTCTTTCCAAATGTAAATTTTATCTTTGTGATTTATCCCTTCCAGTGTAGCTTCTATTTCTAATTTACTTGGTTTTTCTGCGGGCCATCTTCCTTTCACTTATTTGGGAGTGCCTCTTTTCAAAGGTAAGCCTAGCAATGTCCATTTGAAGCCTATTTCAGACAGGATTCTCTCTAAGCTTGCTTCTTGGAAAGGTTCCATTCTCTCTATCATAGGAAGAGTTTAGCTTGTTCAATCAGTCATTCATAGCATGCTCCTCTACAACTTTCATTTATACTCCTGGCCAGTGTCTCTCCTAAAGCATTTAGATAACTGCATCAGAAACTTCATTTGGTCTGGGGATATTAATAAGAGAAAGCTTGTTACCGTTGCTTGCAAGAAGGTATGCACTCCTATTCAACAAGGTGGTCTGGGTATTCGTCCACTTCGTTCTATCAATTCGGCAGCTTCCCTCAAGCTTGGTTGGGACCTGTGTTCAAATAATAATCAATGGGCAAGGTTTCTCAGAGCTAGGTATTTTCGTCATGGTAAGCCTATCCTGACTTATGTGAAATCCTCTATTTGGCCGAGTATTAAGCCTCATTTGGAGTCCATCATGGCAAACTCTATTTGGACTGTGGGAAATGGTAGCACTATCAATTTTTGGAAAGACAAATGGCTTTCTGAACCTATTTTGGACATTCTTGGCATCCTGGAGGCCCTTCATAGTTCCCTCCATTCTTCTGTAGCAGCTTTTATTACAGATAATAGGTGAAATATCCCGAAATCTTTTAATTCCAGGTTCCTTCATCTGGTCATCGAGATTGTTCGCACTGAGCTACCTGCTTTTCCGTCTGAGGACCATTTGCTTTGGGAAGGTACAGATTCTGATATACTTGGATTCAAAGACTCTTATGCTTTTTTGTCCCAATCTCAACCCTCGTTGCCTTGGGGAAAGCGGATTTGGAGCCCGGTGATTCCCCCTTCCAGGACTTTTATTGTTTGGCGCCTTCTTCATCATCGTGTTCCTACTAATGAGCACCTTTGCTCTTGTGGGTGTATTGTCGTGTCCATGTGTAGTCTTTGTGGACAAGCAGAGGAAACTTCCTCCCATCTTTTCCTCAGCTGCCCTTTTGCGCATAGCCTGTGGCTTTGGTTTGGTGCAATTATTAAGCTTCCTCTTGATACTTCTTCTTATCAAACCATTCTCTCTGTTCTCCTTCGAAATTGGAGTCTTCAGGTTAAAGATGTCTTATTGGCCTGTATCACCTACATTTTCTCTACTATTTGGTTTTGTAGGAACAGCCTTCATTTTGAAAACAAGTTCATTGCTCAAAGATCTGCTATCAATATTATTACTAGTAATATTTCTCTCACGGGCAACCTCTCCAGGCACTGTATGTCTTCTTCAATTGATGAATTCACCATTCTAAAATTCTTCAAGATTTCAGGTCATCCCAGGAAGTCCCCCTCTATCATTCAGGTTGATTGGATGCCACCTCCCTGTGGTTGGATTAAAGTTAACATTGATGGTACTGCTAAGGGAGCCCCGGGTCATGCTGCAGGTGGAGGTATTTTTCGAGATAGTAGTGGTGCCGTGCTTGGTTGTTTTTCTTCCTACCTGGGTATTTCTTTTACTCTGCACGCTGAGCTCTTGCTTCTATGATTGCTATAGAGGAGGCTCACCACAGGGGGTGGCATAGGCTTTGGTTGGAATGTGACTCTCAGCTGGTCATCCTAGCTCTCTCCAATCCGACCATTGCTCCTTGGAAGCTCCGCACTCGTTGGAATAATTGTCTTGCTCTTGTTTCTTCCATGCGCTTCAAGGTTTCTCATATCTACAGAGAAGGAAATTCTTGTGCTGATAAGCTAGCCTCATTTGGCACGACCCAGGCTGGTTTTTTATGGTGGAACTTGATTCCAAACTTTATTAGGGAAGATTTCTTTCGAATTCGGTTTAGGATTTCCAACTTTCGTTTTGTTTATAAATAAATTGGCTAGGCTTTCCTTCCTATAGTCTTAGTTTTTTTCTTCTATGGATCTGGTTCTTTTTGTTTCTGTTTTTGTGCTGCAGATGATTGTTAGGAGTCTTGGTGCCAGCCTAGCTGGGATCATTTCTCCATAGTGATGCTTTTGCACAATAACTAGTTTAAGACTAGCACTAGCTCTAGTTTCTTCTTGATAGGTTTGGTTTTCATTCCTATTGGTTTGGCTCTTGTTATTTTTCTTGGGTTTTGGCCTAGTCCCCCATGTTTCCTTGTTTCACTTTTTTCCTTTTTATTTTCTATAAAATATAGGGAGGAATACTCTTTTTCCTTCTAGATATTTTTTCCCAAAGAAGGGTTTTGCATTAGAAGGTTTTAACGATGCTCCTTTCCTGTCTTTTGCTTAAAAAAATATTTTAATTTATTTCAAATTATTTACCATTATAAAAAATAGAATATTCTTTTTTAAATTTTATTGGCATTTTTATTAGTTGAAACAAGATAATATAAATAAAATCAACATTCATAATTTTTAATATAAACCATGTTTTTTGAAAAAAAAAATATTCTATAGTATTTTTATCTTAAATATACATTGAGATAGGGAAATTAATTGCTATATATATATATATATATATACTTTGTTAATTTTGAACTTTTTTTATGCGAAAATTTATTTATAAATACAATAGGAGGAATAAAATCAAAATAATAACGATAAAAGTGAGAGAAAAATATTAAGTCATAAGCTAAAACGCTACTTGAGTAGCTTTTTAAGAGAAACCATACCCTGTTGAGATAAACTACTATATCTGATACATGTACTTTAGTAAAATAAGTTTATAAGCTAGTCAAATCAGTTAAGAGATAGTTTATTGACTTTGCCAAAAAAAGCATAAGGCTAGATAGAAATTAGTTGTTCTTTTTTATACTGATCCTAGAAAAATAGAAGTCCTTTTGATGCTTGCCTCTTTATGCTAAGGATTATTCTATTTTTAGTTGTAATGTCAACAGTAAAGATTAAGTCTGTGTTAGGATTGACAATGAGTTTGGTGTGGAATCACAGTGAGAAATCAAGGTCGCGCAAAAGCTACACTTTGTGGCTTTTATAAAATCACGGTGAAATGGATTTCAAACGTGAATTTGGCGAGTTGGATGTCAATCCAAACACACGCTAATTAGACAACGAGATTAGAGAAAACAAAGTAGAAGCAAAACAGAAGATACAATATTTGTGAAAGAAAAACAAGGATTAATTCTCAAGTGTCAAAAACCATCACATGCCTCACTCATCTGCCAAAAAGAATATTGCTTCTAAAAGTACTTCAGGCATGTAATATAAAATTATAAATACTCCAACAATTGCCCATATTAGTGATATCAGCTGTGTATCTAAAGTTTATTTTTTGAGGATATTTCACTAGCTTACACCAACTTGAATATATAGTCAAATCTGTACTCACAACGTACTATTTTCAAATGTTGATAGCAACTTGTTGACGCCATTAATTCTTTAGCATTGCTCTAATCGTGGACAAGGTAGTGAGACAGTACTTCCTTGTATTTCTCTTACCGGGTATTTCTATTTTAGCTTAATTTAAAAAATCCGTTGGCAAAGTGTTATTATAAATATTTTTATACAAATTAATTCAAATTATACCCATTAACTATTATTGTTGATTTAGAAAAAACATGATTATATTTTTATACAAATAAATTGAGGAGAATTTTTTAAAATTCCTACATCTCGAACAACTCCCAATGCAGACAAAAGCATAACACCCTTGTAGAGGCTCTACTCTCCTATAGTTGAGGGCACTAGCAAACATGCCCAGGGACGGAACTACGTCTTCGATTGTGAGGGCATTTGACCCCATTACTTTCGAAGGTCGTTTCATCGTTTTATAAACAATAGTTTAGGTCGGTTGGGTCTTAGTGACTCACAAGTATTAGAGAAAGCTTCAAGACTCTTTGAAGAACTTAATCGTTACCAACTTGACCAACCTTCGTTTTGGTGTTTCATTTGCATATGTTATTTCTGTTACCCTTTATACAAATTCACACATGTTTATTTTTTTATACAAAGTTCAGACTTGTTTATTTGCTTTTACGAAACAACTTTTTTTTATCCATTAAATAATAAAACATACCTGATGCATAACCTGAAAGTTGGGTGCGAGTGATTAAAACACTTTATCTAAATGGATAGTCTCGATTAGTATCCAAGTTCGATTCCTAACTATAGAACAACTTGTGGGCAGATTTTATTTACCTCTCGACCGTTAGGACATCAGAGCTGGGTCAACAAAAAGAACAAAGAACATACCTGTTGCATAATGCACTAATTTCTTCGGCTCGATGCATAATTGGTATAAGGGGGAAATTAGACAAAATATGCACAGCTAGTTTCCCACGTTGATAATTAATGGCCAGTCCAAAAAATAATGGTCTCTATTATTCGTTTTTTACTTTTAATAATTATTTCCTTTTAATAAAATAACTTTTTTTTTCTGTTGAAAAGGGGGCTTTAAATTAGAATTTTATTAATTATTTCTTGTTAATAAAATATTTTTTTTTACTTTCATAGCGACAGGTTATAGTAAAGATTTATCATAATTACAACACAAAATTTCTGGACCATCACTAAACATACCAACTGGATTAATACACTATTCCGAAAAATTCTTATTAATTATTACTTTGTTTTGAGCGTGACAATATATTTTAACATTAATTCTTCTTAATAAGAATTGGCTAAAAGAAAGCATATGATTGGCTAAAAGAAAGTATCATACAAGAAGATTTCTCCAATGATTTCTTTTAAATAGATTTTTCACACGAAGATTATATCGGCGCAAGAGAACTTCTAAATAGATTTTTTATCCCACTAATCTGGTTTTATTTCTCCTTTCAAGTGAGTATGCATGGTATTTATAAATACAACAAATACAATTAATTTAAAATTAAAAACTTACTAAAATAAAATAAAAAAATAAAACTAATGTTAAAAATTATGTTTATATATATATTATCTGAATCTTTCAATTTACAATAATCACTATGCTAACTAAACAATTCTTCTTCTTCGCTTTACTTCGCACTGAGATTGTTGTTGTCGTAGTCATAGTTTCACTATTCAAACAACTAAGCAATCTATCCTTGCGCGCCTCTTTGATTTCCTCCAGCAATTTGCCACTTGTGATTTTCTACACACACATAAGAGAGATAATATATGTGCGAACAATATAAAATAATTAATTCCAAGAGAAAATAAGGTAACATAATTGAAAAATAATGAAAGTTGGAGACATAGAGGGGAAGTGCTGTCTATTTTCAACTATGAGAGAATATAACATAGAATGAGGTTTTAGTTAAGAAGACCTTATTTTGGAGCTCTCTTCACTCCAATACAAAAAGATCAAGGCAACCCCATCTCCAAATTCATGCAAACCCATGACTTTTGCATGCTCCCAAGTATACTGTGCAAAATCAAAGGTGACCATGAACTAGCAGCTAGGGTCAACCATCACTTCCTTTCATACTTGGAGTGCTGAGAGCCCCAAATTTGACTAAACCAAACGAAACTACACAACTATGTAATTCCAAAGGAAAAGTTAGAGAAGGGATTGTGATGCTTGGAAATATAAAACACATAGGTCTATATAGGCAACACCTTGCCTTGATGTGTAATCTTGGTCATTAAATTTGAGGATCGAATATATTTATATTTATTATAAAATCTTAAAATTTTAACATTATTCCTAATTGATCGAGGATCTTTCACTTTAATCGTCTGATTGGGATCTACAGAGGATAGTGTGCAATGATGCATAACTTTATTAGTTAATTAATGAGATGAATCTCACGAATATATGACAAGAGATAAAAGATAAAAGCATACGAAAAAAAAGTTAAATATTTATCTATAAACAATATTGTGTAGAAGCTACCCATTATTTTTTAGGAGTGCTATTAACACTCTCTTCTCAACACAAACTCTCTTATTGGTTGAAATTCAAATGAGTTCTACTAAATCATGTGGGTCCACATAAATTTGATGGGACCCCTGTAAATTTTAACCAATAAAATAGTGTGTTGGAGAGAGATTGTTAGAGGGTGTATTCCTAGCATATCTCTTATTTTTTATACCAACAAACATTATGCATAATATTCCCGAATTCCAAATTAATATTTGGTAGTTTTAGGATTTTATTTTTGTTTAAAAACAATGAATATTTCAAAAACCCAAGATGTAATTAACCTTTTTCTCAACTATACCCTTAGATATAATTAAGATGAATTGGTTTTAATTTTATGAGATTGTTTATAATGGAGCTTTTATATTCTTTTCATTGAAAATGACAAATATATGACAATTTGTAAAACAATTAAAGATAATAATGTACAAATATATCAATTAAATAATTTTTTAATCTATATGTGCAAAAACTTTAAACCACAAAATTAAAAATTTGGATTGGAGGGAGTAATGATTAATTGGCAGATTTAATATTAATTATTTTTAAATATTAAAGTTCTGTTACTTATATAGATATTTAATTTATACAGATATTTTTTTTACACTGAAATCTCACGTAGTATTGTGTTTTCCAATAAATTTTCTCCTTTTTTTCTTTAACAATTTTTCTATAATGTGCAAAGGTTACACATGTTAAGCCTTACCGGTTACCCTTTTTTATTAATTACCTGTTTTCTGTATCTTTTATTGAGTCACCTCTGTGAAATCTCTCTCTTCTCACCAAATAGGAAAGTGAAACATTAATGTAATTAGTAAAGAAAAAATTGGGTAATTAATAAGGCTTAATATGTACAACTTTGCAGCCTGGATTGTCTTCTGCATGACTTATGATATAAAAAATGATTTTTCTAACGTGTGTAACTTTGCACACGATAATGATTATTAATTGCCAAAATTTTTTCTTATTAATTACATAGTTTAATTTCCTATTTTGTGAGTGGAGAGATTATATAAATGTGAATCAAAAGAATAAATAGGAAAATAAATAATTAATAAGGAAAAAAGTTGACAATTGATAATTTTTATCTTGTGCAAGGCTTGCACATGTTAGAAAAACTCGAAAAAAGTGCATTAATCATTTTCCTATTTCAAAAATATTTAGTGCTATTAGTGTTACCCGTTTAAAGTCAACTTTAGGGTATTGAATTTACTTGCATACTTTTATTCAACTATTATAGTATTATTTTTACGAAATATTTTTCTAAATTTGATTTATTTATTTATTCATGGTTAGTTAGGGTATGTTGGATGGAGTTATTTGTAGAAAAAGAAAAAAAAAGGATTAAATTTTTTAAGGAAACATTTCCCTTTTGAGAATGTAATGAAATGAAAGATAGAAACATTCCATCAAAGAAAAAAAAGAAAGATAGAAACAAAAATTATATAATATTTTAATTATTTTCAGCTTTTCAATACTTATTGATCTATTTTGACAATTATATTGGTCTAAGTCGTGAGGAACTTATTTTTTAAAGGTATCTAAATTTGAGATTTGTAAATAGAAAAAATAGGGGTTCGGAAAATTTTATTCTTTCAAATAGATTCAAAGTAACAATGAAATATGATTTTTAAATGCCGAAAGTTTATATATTAAAACAAAAAAATAATCCTTTATTTATTTTAGAAGATCTTTTTATAATTTTCTTATATAAGAAATGAATCTCTATGGAAACAAACCCACAGTTTTTTCACCTTCAAATTTTTCATGAAATGTGAACTAGAAAAAAAACTCAATCATTTCAGTACATCTAAATAACCTAATTTATGAATAGAATATATTTAGTTCAATGTTACATGTGATATCAATTTGGTCTTCAAGGCAAACAATTAATATCAACCAAAGGGATCCTTTTTTTTGCTTTTGACACAAACCAAAGGGATCCTGTTGATTATCTCTTTTAATTAGTTTTAGGTAAATTGGGCTACTTTCTACTTAAATTGTTTACTTTTATTGTCAAACTTAATCAATATTAAGGAAACTTTATTTTCAAATGGCTGCGCCATCCCTTGTGCCGTTGTGGAAACCTGGATCTCACTTCCAACCCTTGTGTCGTTGGGCTTCTCTCTTGGCGCTGCCAATGAGATGAGAGGTTTCATCCCCTTGTGGGTCGTCTTCCCCCTCGTGGGCATTTGTTGGCCACTAGCCAGTAGGGGTGTTCGTGGTCCAAAAACCAAACCCAATTGGTCCAAATTTGCGTTTCGGTTTGGTCCATAATAACCAGTTTAGCAAAAACTGGTTATTTTTTGAACCAGTTTTAATTCGGTTCAGGTCCGGTTCGAAACCAGTTTAAGATGTGAACCGGTTCGATGATAATTGAATTTGTGCGAAACCAGTTTTTTTCCTGAACCAGTTTTTCGGTCGAACCGGTTTTGGACAGAGTTGCAAAAAACCAATTTGTACATTTTCACCCCTTCAATAAAAATCTTCTTTTTTATTTTCAAGTTAGTTTTAAAAAAGAGAGTATGTTTTTATATTTTCATATAAAATAAATAAATAAATAAATAAATTTCATATTTATATTTTTAAAAACAAATACATATTAAAAAGCATTAGTCATGGATAAAAAGCAAGAAAAATTAATAGCAGATAGTAAAAAGAAGTCCAAAACCCCAATGATTCTGTGTTTGCTGTTAAAATTTAAAGGCAAAATTAAAAGGCAAAGAATTGAAAGGTAAAATGGCAACATAAACAAGGAGAAAACCATCAATTGGATAGAATGAAACTAATAGGCAAAGTGGTAACAAATTACAACCAGCTATAGTTGAAGAAATCAAGTAGAATAGGAACAGTACATTGCAAGAGTCAAAATCAATTCCATATCCCAGACAGATAGCTTGTTCTTCCCATCTTGGTGAGGGCCAGCCTAGAACTTTCATAACAGAGCAAAGATAAAAGGCCACAGTCACTACTAATATGTGTACTGATTCACACATCAGTAGCAGCTACAAACAGTGCACTGATTCATCTTCATCTTCTAGAGAATTATCGGAGATAGCAACTTTCTTTTACTTAAATTTTTCTTTCCTACAACCATTGACCAAAATTATTTGGAAATGCAACACCAAAGCATTCTTCTCCCCTAAAGTAAGCATATCACTGGATTTTAATCAAGGTTCACCTCCCATCCTTTTCATGCCAGTTGAATGAAAACCTCTGCTCACTCTCACATCCAGTTGAATAGAATGCGCTGTTAGACACATATATTTGAAGTCTTGAGTAGAGGTCCAAGTGTCAGTCGTGAGAGAAACTCTTTGACAATGTTGTGACAAAAACATCTTCAGCCTTGTTTTCTCTGTGCCACAATGCCTCAAAATATCACGCGCTAGTGTAGTGCGTGATGAGACATTAAATCTTGGCTGTAAACCGTAAAGAAACTTACGAAAATACGAATGCTCAACTTGTCTAAATGGAATCTCCATGGCAATGAACATGTTCACTAAGTCAATTCAGTTTACATCTTGGTCAGATTTGGGGAAGGAAGGGGATGAACTAACAACACCTTTCCCATTTGCCATTAAGGACGAAGCCGAGTTATGCCTCCTATTCAACGCATTTGGATTGTCCTTGCATCTTGCCAAATGAGCTCGTATCGTACTTGTTCCATTATCGTACTTGATCATGGAACCACAGTAATTGCATTTGGCTGACTTTGATGTGCCTTGCAGTGGTGTGAAGTGATTCCAAGCTTCAGGCCGGTTTCTACGTGCAGGCGGCAACATATTGGCAATGTTTGTGACAAAAGGTGGAGGAGTCAAAACAAAATGCTCTGCTATCTCAGAGACCATAATGTCATCATGACCATCCATATTGATGTTGTTGCTATTTTGCATTACAAATTGGAACATAAAAATAGTTAGTGTTGTAGTACAAATGACCCATTCATAAAAATGCAAAGGCAACTTGGATTTGTATGTATATAAATATAAATGTGTAACAGTAGCTAGAAATCAGATTCCCTAAGATTAAAGAATAGAGCAGAAACTCTAACACCAAAACAACATCTTAAGGATCATGATAATCAAAAAATAGCAGCAAAAACTTCAAATAAGGTTAACATGAATGGTCCTAGGGAAAGTAATAGATAGATCAAACACATGAAACAAGCTGGAGAAAACAAATCAAAGAGACTTACCGAATGTAGAGAATCCTCATCTTCTCCGAGTAATAAACTCTGCCACCGGAATGGACGAATCAACGAACGACGAACAGAGGCAAAGAATAAACGACGAACATCGACGAGAAAATCACGAGCACGAATCAACGAACGACGAACAGAGACTACGAACTTTGGGAGCATGTTCGCCTAATAAGCTTCTTTTGACGAGATTCAACGAACTCTCAGTAGCAGGGTTGCAGCGATTTGACAATTTGGGGGCTAGGGTTCTTCAATTTGGGGGCTAGGGTTCATCCGAGACTGAGTATTGGTCTTTTTTATCAACCAGATATTTTTCCAAATTTCGGGTAATTGGTCTTTTTTTTAATTTTTGGAGCAGTCCATGAACCATTTGATTGGGTTGGGCTTTTTTGGTGTGGTGTGGTGTGGTCCAGTTCATTAAAATGGGCTGGTTAACCATAAGTTTTGCACACCCCTACCAGCCAGTCTCTTTCCCCCTCCCCCACCTCACTACAATAGAAAAGGTAAATAATGGCGGTCAAAATTGCAAATTCTGGCGGTTTTAACCGCCCTTTTTAGCACAAATGGCGGTTCCCCGTACCGCCAGAATTCCGTCCACCATTTGGTAAAATACGGCGGTTAATTTTGAACCGCCACAATCCACGTTCTAAATAACGGCGGTTAAATTTTGCGAAAAATGGCGGTTCAAAATGCCTTAATATACTGTTGGGTGCAGTATTCCTGTGGTAAATACTGGCGGTTTCAACCGCCATAATTCGCAGTTAATAGTGGCGGTTTCAACCGCTATAATTCGCAGTTAATAGTGGTGGTTTCAACCGCCCTAATTCGCAGAAATACTGGCCCAAATTTGCAGTAAATAATGGCAGTTTCAACCGCCCTAATTTTAAGCAAAATTTTTACGGAATCCTATTTTTAAATGCGCCTTTTTACCCTCCTAATGCGTCTATTATTATTGATTGCGATCATTTGTTAAACCTAAACCATCTTACTTTATCTAATTTACATTTCATTAATTTTTAAAATATACGTGCAAGACTAATTATAAAAATAATAAAATATCACATTTAAGAGGAAATTACTCATTTAACTAGATAGTTAATAATATGTAAGTAGCACAAAGATGTTTAACAACTCTCGCAACAACAAAAAAACATGTTTAGCATATCTGAAATTACATAATAAGTCGAAGTCTAGTAAGCATCTTAAATTACATAATAACTCAGAGTTTAAGTCATATGCCATTAGGAGGAGGTAAATCCGCGCCATTTGGAGGAGGTAAATCCACGCCATTTGCATTGCTTCCATCTGATGATTTTTTCGTTGGTGAAGCCCCACTTCTAGCATCTGGTGCCTATAAGACATGATAAAGAATCCAATATTATCATCCATGAAATGCTATAAACCTATAATGCAATAAGAGCTCAGATGGCAATTGGGTAGAGCAGTTTTAAATTCTGGTACAATTACAAATCTACAAATTGCAAATTCTGGTGCAATTGCAAATCCAATATCCATGAAGCACCAGTGCTACCAGTGCACAATCAACATCAACTCATCTTAGTTGAAAAGAATGTTATTTTACACTCTATGAAGACCAGAAATCAAAGTAGAAAGGACTTGAAAAAAAATCACTTTCTATTACCAACAAACTTGAGAGGAAAGCAACAAATTACACTATATTCATCTCCATCTTCATGCAATGAAAATGCATCAAGGAGATGCAGAGGCAAGGCAACCACATCATATTTGCAAAAATTAGTTTATTATATAACATACAATAATCCTAGGAAAGTACTACAATAGAAATGGCAATAAATAAATCAGATTAAATCAATCTAACAAAGATTAGGAAAATCTTTGTTAGATTTTCCTAGTGGAGTGTCATGCCATGTTCAAGTAACGTTGTCACTAGTGGAGTGTCATGCCATGTTCAAGTAAGCGTTCGACTCCCTTTCGGATGTTAGTTCGATTCACGTTCACATATGCAAACCTGTAGATTTTAGATAGGTAAAATAAAGTATGCCTTGATGCCATTCTAAGTCGATTGCTTATGCGGCATGATGAATTAAATTGTAGCAACAACTCTACCATCCAGTAAGGTTGATTGAGGTTTACAAGATTATCGATATGCACAGCATGCATATACATGCGAAGGGGAGAGAGCAGAAGGCGAAGGGAAATACGAAGGCTATACCAAATTGATGCAGATCTTACAAATAGAACAAAGAGAGAACTCCTAACCTGTTGAAGCAGAGGATGAAACACGAGACGATGCAGAGCTTTAAGGTTTGCAGCGCCACATTGCAGAGCTGGACATTGCTGAGCTTTAGGGTTTGGAGATTAGCACTTCAGGGGGAAAAGAAAGAGTAGGAAAAAGAAAGAGACGGAGGATGTGGGAATTGGCCGCGAGCTGCTTCTGTACTCTTAGGTTTTGTTTTTGCACAAATGATGGTAATGAGGGCATCTGGGAGAGGCAAAAAAAAAACATTAGGGACGATTCCGGCGGTTCAAACCGCCGTAATGTTCCTGTTGATTACGACAGCTCCCACAACCGCCCTAATTTACTGTAATAAGTGGCGGTTCTAACTAACCGCCATTTTAAAACCGCCACAATTCACCCGTTTTTTTGTAGTGCCTCCTACCACTCCTTCGCCCCTTCCAACCTTTCACCCCAGAATCCACTTCCTTATTCCCACTACAAGAAATCACGGGATTACCGACGACCAAAAGCCGTCGGTAATCCACAAATGCCGTCGGTAATCCAAAAATTTCGACGGATTACCGACGGGCTAATATCCGTCGGTAAAACGCACGTCGCAAATGCGTACCGACGGCTTTGACCCGTCGGTATAATCGTTCGGTAAGTTCCGACGGCTTTGGCCCGTCGGTATAATCGTTCGGTAAGTTCCGATGGCTTTAACCCGTAGGTAATGCCGAGTCTACAACAATTGACATTTCCGACGGCCATGACCGTCGGTAAAGCCGAACTTAAATTTTTTTTTTTTGAATTGAAAATTGTTTAAATTTTTATTAAAAAAATTATTTAATTTTAATTTCTGTAATCAATTTAATTTATTTATCCATTTAATTAACGATTACTAGTTATTACATTTAATTATTAATTTATTCCTGTATTTAAAAATGCGGTGCGATAACGTAAACTATAAAACAAATTAAAAAAAAGAAACATAACAAATAAACAAAAAAATTCGACGAACAAAGCAGTAATAAAAAAGATATCCGAAAATATAAAAAAATATCGATACAAACATAACTAATAGTCCTGATAGTCCTGATCATGATCACCATCTGCATCATTGACACGATCACCAGTACTATGAGGCGGAGGCGGAGGCGGTGGAGGAGGCGGCTCGCGAGCTAGCAAATGGTACAGATCTTCCTGTCATTGCGGCTTTGAGCCAACATGGCGCCGTCCGTGGGCCTCCTCCTCGCCTTTGGGCCGCGATCCGCTGCTGCTCGGCCGCCAACCGCTGCTGCTCGGCCATGGCCCGCTTCAACTCAACTATCTCCTGCTCATCCGCGGCAGCACGACTGCTGGACGACTCTCCAATGGAGAGGCAGCGGGCCCCTTTCTTGTAGTTGCTGGCAAGGTCGCCAAAGACCGTATAAGCGACCCTTCTTCTTGCCGCCAACAACATTCGCCAAACCATCGGCCGATGCATTTGGATCCTCCGGGCTCGAGAGACGGGGAACATGACGATGTCTGAGATCTAACCTGAGACATCCTCGCCTCAAACTCCTCCTGTCAAACATAAACAAATTAGTCAATTTTTATTGTAATAAAACAATATAAATATTGTTAAAAAACTATTCATTATGTTTTATAATTACCTGGGTCCGCCTCGACTGCTCATCTACAAAATCACTGGTACCTTTCCTAATATGAGTTGCATGATGGAGCTCGTGCAACTGAACCTCCCTTTTCAACCGCTGAGACTGTAATTATTTAATAAAAAAAGCTTAACTAAATAATAACAACAACAACAACAACAATAATAATAATAATAATAATAATAATATTAAGACTATAAAACGTACAAGTCGAGCTGCGTGCTGCGCCTGACTGACCGAACCTCCAGTATGCAAGCTCCCACCCTTTTCAGAGGCTCTATTCTTCTTCGCCTTCTCGCTTACCGCCTTGAACTCAGGGGAGTTCGATGCGCTGCAAATTCTTTGCCAGAGCTCATCTCCTATCCAAGTGGGCTGCCCATTGAGGCGAGCATCTCTAAGCATATCAGATAGGCGGTGGGAAGCCTTCATATGGAAGTTCTTCTTGATCTGCTCCTCCTGCTCTTCCTTCCAAGAAACCCTCTCCTGTATGAATATAATACGTTATTAAAAATAATTGAAATTCATGAAATAAAAAAATAATACGCAACAAAAAAAATAAACAACTTACTCTGAAAGAATTGAACATGTGCCTCCGCTCATCCACTGTCAGCGTCCCCCAGGTGGGCCAATAGCTGTGGTAATTTTGCTCAATTACTTCTGTGATAGCCGTCGCAGCTGGCTTTGACGGAAGGAACCTAAACAATAACAACATACCAAACAAGTTAAAAAAATATAGGTTAAATTGTAATTTTCGTCCCTAATCTTTTTTTTTTTTTAGTTTTCATTTAAGTCCATTAAGTTACAAAAATTACTTCAATTTCGTCCTTTCTTTTTAATTATTCTTTTTTTGTCTTAGACGAAATACCATCTTACACGTGGCAGTTTGTTTTATTTTATTTTTCTGCCACGTGTCTGATGGTGATTCGTCTAAGAAAAAATGAATAATTAAACAGAAAAGATGAAATTGATGTGATTTTTGAAGTTTAAGGGACTTAAATGCAAACTAAAAAAAGATAAGGGATGAAATTGAAAACTGAAAAAAGATAAGGGGCAAAAATGTGTATTCAACCTACATACTCACCCTCTACCAGCTGGCCTGATAGCAACTCGGCCATCATGCAGCATCTGAATATCATCAACGACCTCCTGCTCATCCTGCTGCTGCTCAACCTCTTCGTCCTGCTGAACCCCGGTCTGATTAGGTGCCTGGCCCGCACTATACTCATGATCGGACACATGAGTGTCGGGCACCGTCTCAGACACAAAATGAGAGGAGGAAGCGGCAAGTGTCTGCTGGAACCCTGGGGTGGGCATCATGTAAATGGGTGTCGATGCAGAAGGTCCTGCATGCTGTGTAGGTGCCGAATGTGACGTAGGCTGCGTAGGGGCCGAACTCATTTGGAGCTGTGTAGGCGTAGATGTATGCGGACGTTGTGTGGATGACAACATCGCATAGCCAGCATCATCAATCCTAATAATATTCGGCCTCCGACGACGAGGGGGGTCGACAGCGATGCCCTTCCCCTTCCGTTGACCACTACTGGGTGGTCGGGGGGGTCGGAGCCTGAACCTCCTGATGCCATATATGTCTATAGAGCAATTCAATAATAATTGATCATGAAATATTATATTTAAACATAACAATATTAAAAATGAATTCCAAAAAATAAACAAGTTATATGAAAATAACTGACAAAATAAAATATGTTGTTAGACATTAAATTCTCTAATTGTAAAAAGTTAAACAAATTTATTCTGCCCATTCTGCCCACTCTGCTTCGATATCGTCTTCAGATCTTGATGGTTCTGCCACTTCTTCATTTAATTCCTCATCTCCATTTACATCTTCATATGTGATTGGATCGTCACGTAGTCGAGAAATGGGTTCAACTTCGTTTACTACGTTGACATGAGACATCTCATCCACTTGATAAGCCACTTCTTCCTGTGGATCATCTGTTTCAATGCGACCCCTTGGTTTTGTCATTATTGCAACACACCAACCTTGTTTGTCCCTTCGAGTTGACGGATAAGGGACATAATACACCTGTCTTACATGTTGTGCCATGATAAACGAATCAAACATTTGGTATCTTCTGCTCATGCATATGTCAATAGTATTATATTTGCGATCCATTCTTGTGCCTCTACTTGATGGCTCAAACCAATTACAATAAAATAACACTATTTTTTTAGTATAGTCTAAAGTATTGTACGCCAGCTCATATATATGTTGAATCACGCCGTAGAAGTCGTCTTCACCTCCATCTGTGGCACCTTTTACATAAACTCCGCTGTTAACTGTTTTTTTCCCCTCTGTTTTTGACTGGGTTTGAAATTTGTAACCGTTTACGAAATACGTGTGCCATTCTTTTACACTTGATTTAGGACCATGAGATAAATTTCTCAAGTGTTCGATTATGGGCGATTCTGACTCGCTACACACCTGCGTATACACATGCACAAGTGATTTATGGTTCCTTTTTACAAACAATCTTTTGTATTTTCAAACAACAAATAGTTGAAATAGGAATAAAAATACATACCTAGCTCATAAACCACGTTGGAAAATATTCATGAATATAGGCAGAAGAGTCTTGTTCGCTTGTGGGCTTAGTTAACAAGAATGCCCTGAACAAGTCATTATCAAACAAATGATCATGAATAGTTGTGGACTAAAGAAATTGAAAGTGGTCAAAATGATACATACGTAAGATATGGTGATACTTCGGCACAATTGATCAACACGTGAACGTGTGCTGACTTCCAATCTTCTCCCGTTAACCAGGGCTTCAGCTCCTTTCCAGCATGACGACCGGGAAGGCAAAACACTGATAAGGCCAGCGGGTGTCTTTCACTTTCAATTTCTATTTCATTCCTATTATTTGTTGGTGTCAGCATGAAGTTCAGTAAAATAATGGGAACAGAAATGAATTGTCTCACGGTGTAAGTAAGTTGCACAAATAGATCCTTGACCACTGGCCTTATTTTTCACCGACCGCTTTGAGTCACCCATAAATCTACTGAATAACAAGGTTGGTGATCAACATTTCAACATTTAACCCGAGGCGTTGAATAATTATTTTAAAGAATATTTGATTATATTACCTTTCGAATGGATACATCCATCTGTATTGAACCTGGTCCACCAAGCCTAGCTTCATGTGCAAGATGCACCGAGATGTTCCATAGAGTCAAAGAAACCAGGGGAAATATTCTCTCCAACTTACAAAGAATGACTGGTATGTTCTGCTCCATCTTGATAAGATCATCCTCTCTCAATGTTGCAGTAACACAAATCTTTAAAAATTGGTGAGTTACGTA
Source organism: Calophaca sinica (assembly GCA_037113605.1). NCBI lineage: Eukaryota > Viridiplantae > Streptophyta > Magnoliopsida > Fabales > Fabaceae > Calophaca > Calophaca sinica. Next base: position 92,395,557 of record CM073732.1, on the reverse strand, counting down.
AGTGGATTTAAAATATTTGACTACTGGGAACTAAATGCAATAGGAAGTAAACACTCCATGAATACATGACAATCATGGCTTTTCATCCCAATCATTGTTCCTTTGTTCACATCGGACATCTTGCCAAATTAGAAGAATAAGCGCCTGGCATTCAAGTTCTTTTATCCACCAAACGGCGACCTAGCTTCCTCAACAGTTAAAGAGTAACAAAGCTTTGGGTTTCAGGGTTTTCCCATTCGACCGAGTCGTCAAATGCAAGTCCTTTCGCTTACAAGAAAGTGGTAAGTCGATCGGCCTTATCATTGTCTTTCGTTCTTCCTCTAACGTTCATCACTGTGAGAAAAACATTGTCAAAAAAGTTCTTCTCAATGTGCATAACATCAAGGTTGTGTCTCAATAAATTATCTTTCCAATATGGCAAATCCCAAAAAATAATTCTTTTAGTCCAATTGTGTCATTGTCCATATCCTTCAAATCGATCCAATTCACCAAAATCTGTGATTTTTGGCAGATCCATAACTCTGGTAAAAATCTGTTCGGATGTCAACCTCGGGGGCGGGCCATCTAATTCAACTTCCCCCTTCTTGAAGGCGTTCTTATTCCGTCTAAATGGATGATCTGCTGGTAAAAACCTGCGATGTGAGTCAAACCAAGAACTCTTCCCCCCAAATTTCAAGGTAAAGGGCTTTGTATGCTCCATGCAATGGGGACATGCCATTTTACCATGAGTACCCCAACCAGACAACATGCCATATGCAGGGAAGTCATTAATGGTCCACATAAGAGCTGCCCTCATTGTAAAGTTCTTCTTTCGTGCAATATCATAAGTCACAACGCCATTCCACAACCTTTTGAGATCGTCAATGAGAGGCTGTAAGTAGATGTCAATACCATCTGTTGGATTATCTGGACCCGGTATAATACAAGTCAAGAACATATAGGGCTTAGACATGCACATATCAGGAGGAAGATTGTATGGGGTAACAAATGGGGTAAAACCATTTGTCGTACATTACGTGGATCTGCTGCAAATTCGGGATTCACACGATCAAAGTGCTTCCAAGCTTCACCATCACATGGATGTCGCAACATACCTGAAGTGCTTTTATTCTCATAGTGCCAAGTCATTTTGTCTGCGATGCGTGTTGACGCAAACATTCTCTGCACCTTGGAATAATTGGCAAATAAAACATTGCCTTAGTGGAACTGGTTTTGTCTACCCTTCCCATTATCAAGATGTGACATATACCTTGGCTCACCACAAAATTTGCATTCAACCAGCGCGCTATCGTTTTTACCAAATTCATTGTCGTAATATAACATACACCCTCTCACACAACAATCAATCCTTTTAGATTTCAACCCCAATTTGGACACTAAGCTTTTAGCCTCGTAATAACTTTTTGGCAAACCATCTCTGATAGGTGACGAGTCCAACATCATCTTCGTTACGAGATCCAAGCACACATCCGTAGCACCACAGTTGGACTTGAGAGCTAAAAGTCTCACACACATTGATAACTTAGAGTCGGCAGACCCTTCAAGCAACAGCTTATTTGTTTCTAACAAGAGATTATAAAATCTTTGTGCAGTCTCATTTGGAAGTTCATCTGTGTCATCATATTGTGGCTCCTCGAATGATACGTTGACCCCCAAGGCATCACAAACCATATCTTGCATCAATTCAATCTGCTCACCATATCCCGTATCTACGCAATTGCTTGAAGCACCTGTGCAATTATCGCCAACCCCTAATTCAACCCGAGGTAACTCTTCACCATGTCTAGTCCAAATCCAGTAATTAGGCATAAATCCAACTCTCTGCAGGTGCAGCATGACCTCGCCTGGGCTCTTGATCTTTCTGCAATCGTATTTAAGGCACGGACATCTAATCCCTCCATTAATTTCGAAATCTTCGTGTGCCATTGCGACTTGAACGAAGTGATCAATCCCATCGCAAAAAGATTGTTTCAAACCCCCTCTTCCCGGATACAACCTATCGTACATCCAACTACGATTCGAAGGAAAAAATTCCATCTTCTGCATGTCAAAAAAAAAATGACAATTTCAGCAGCACGACATTCGTACAACCGCTCTCTTTCTTTAAATGGTATGACCCTATCTCATTCAAGGAAAAACTTTTTCAGAACTCGTATAATAGTCATTCCTTAATTCTCATATCTTATACTTGACAAAATTTATTGACATTTTCCATTGGTCTCGAGTACACAAAATGATCGCGATTAGGAACAAGGCACTCAATTATGCACCCAGAGAACAAAAGGAAATGAATCTAACCGAAATTTCATCAAATATCAAGATACGAGAATCAAGCAACAACTATTATAGAAGTAAAGAAAAAGTTTTTACCGACACTGACCGACCGGGACAATTCAAGGCTCAATATACAATGAACACGTGGTATCTAAAAGAGTACACGCACTCAAAAATATATTGAACCTCAAACGGGAAGCTAAGGCTTTTCTCCGATACTAATAACAACAATCAAACATCCATTTCATCAATAATTAAAAAGTAACATGTTGAAAGTTGACATCCTCTTAAAGGATAGAATTAAACAAGCAGAAGTGGCAAGGGAAGCATAAATCCTTTTAACAATTTTTGTTTTCATAGTGGTTTGGCTTGGTATATGCCATGCAATTAGAGCTCCTATATGGCCACATCTACCATACATCCTAATCCATTAATTGGCCAAAAAGCAATCATTTTCTATTTCTGCAGTTAGATAGTATAACATTTAGGTCTAAATTCATTGTTTTATATCTTCATAAGCATGCATATAATGAGTAAGTGAGTGAGTGAGTTAAAAAACTAGCCTAGCACCAGAATCTACTACATTAACCAAGGCAATACTAGTGAAGGGCAAGGCAAGTGGTCATAGACAACAGGGTATGTGCTTCCCCTAATCCAAATTTCATCACAAACCTAGCTGAGGCTAGTGGTTTTCCCTGGCCTTGCATGGGATGTGCTTCCCCTAATCTAAATTTGTATCTATCAAAAAAAGGGCAAGTGGTCCTATTTATATGCTGTAGTACTGACTTTAACCAAATATGAGTATGGAAGCAAGTACAATTCTTGCTTTAATTTCCCTTTTAATCACAGGTCCCGCCTCCTAAGGATTCTAGAGGACCAGACTTACATTTTTTGTGCCAAAGGAAGTCACGTGTTTGAAATTCAGCCTAGAACCTACATTAGCATAATAACCAATAAGTGATACTATGGGAATTGATTAAGTTTCATAATTATATAATATCTTTGCTGCAGAATAGTTAAACTGCAGCATACATTCACTTGAAAATATAATAATTTTGCACATTAGTATCAGCCACAAACAGAAATACTATACTGATACCAAAGTATAAAAGGTTATAGAATCTATTGCATTTTTTACTTCAAAACCTTAGTAAAGTTGATAATGGCCAATCCTTGGGGAAAAAACCTTAGTTAGTGAAAGAAAAATCCATAGCTCTGTTTGAAGGACATGAATAATCAGAAATAATAATTAGATAAAAATCCACAGCTCTGTTTCAACCAAAAGGGGGGAAAAAAGGAAACTAACAATGATCATTATTATATATCATGTAAAATACCCATTGCACAGTGAGTTATTCAGAAACCTTATAGGTGCTGAAACCTAGGGAAGGTACAGATACCGAAAATGCATGCCAATATTTGAGTTTCCCGGCAAGATTTTCTCCTATATCTGATTTGACATATTTGTTTCTTATGCTCAAAGTACTATTTGATATAAGCAAAAGTTGAGACTCAATTTCCTTCCCAACAGAATCTGGATAAAAATCTCCCTAATGCAAACTTGTGATCTGAACTAAATCAAGTAAAAGCATAAATCAACAATGGCTAGATTTTTTCCCCTTCCTTTCTATGTTTAGCATTATAACACATGAGTTGATACATTAAAATTAAATGATTTTGATATCTTTTGACAACTCAATTGATCAAATAGTTTAAAATTTTGGTATAATAGTTGCAATATAATGTAAAATATTGCTCCCGTACTTATATGGTATAATAAATGTTACCAATCCAATAAGGCAATAATAAATATGTACTTCTCAATCATATAAACTAACACTAATTTGCAGATACAATCATATATCTTAAGAGTGAAACCATTAATTTTGGTAACCTATTATGTTTGCAAAATTTCAAAATTCACAGCTTGATAGACCTTTTGAACTTAATGGTAAATAACAATTCCAAATGTCATTCCTAGAATATTAGTAAATCAGTTCAAAGGCAAGACAAACAACACACATAAAAAAGTCATAACCCGAACCCAAATTCTAATAACGATCAATTGATGTCAACTTAGGATAATAGGTTAACTATTTATAATTTGAATATTAGTAATTCACATCCATTTTACAATTTTGCAATGTGTTTCTCTGATTTCAGAAAGACTATTCTTACCTCAAAATTGTAGCAAAAAAGTTGGTGCAGCACTCAATAAAAACTTATTAAAAAATATCCAATCAATCATTTGTACTAAAGAGCAAACAAAACAGGCCTAGACATAAGAGCAATAAAGGAAATATTGTAAATCGCTAAAAAAGCCATAACAAAACAGGATTCCAAAGCAAAACAGGATATAACAAAATCATAGATAAATAAATATAATAACTTCAGGAAAAAACCAACGAAATTGTGTAAGTTCACTAAAAATGACAGCAAAGTCTAATAAAATCCAAATTATATTCATGCAACAGCTATAACTTCAGCAAGCTATAATTCACAAAACAGGAAAACATTCAAATTTCTAAAAAAGCCAAAGCAAAAACGGATATTGTAATAGCCATAACAAAACAGGATTCCAAAGATGTTATAAAGATAGAAGAAGTGATTATAAATGGGCTTGACAATAAATAAACTATAAAAAAGATAAGAAATATGAATCCCTTTTTACTAATATAGTTGCTTTTAATGGATGTAGTCATCATGTAATACACAACTTCCATCCTTTGTAATGCTTATACATTCACCAAACAAAAATTTCAAATTCACTACTAAACCATGAAAAAGCTTATAAATTTTATCATGACTTTCAAATGACAGCCACTAAATCAGTGAGAATCATGTGAAGCCATAAGAAGAGCAAGCAAATTCTAGATTATTTTCTAAATATCTTGGAGGCACTTCATTACTTGTCATCATTTGAAACTTGGAATTTACCATAAAGAGTACTACAACCCAAAACACTTTAAACACAATGAACAAACTAAACAACCAAAATTTTTATTTTCAAAAAACTCAAGATATCACACTCAACTCACGTGAAAACAACATAAAAAGACCTAATAAAAACTAAGGATTTGACCAGCTTACAGAAGATAAAAAGAGCAAAATAATAATAAATACAAACATAAACAAATAGAAATACAAATCAACCAAAATAGAATAACAAATCAACCATGAGTTGTAACCTTTGTAGGCTTTAGAGCCAACACACCCTCACTGCTGCTTCTGCAAGCTATTTTCCCAAACCCGCCAATAGCCCTTCAACATCTTCCCTGTCAAAATAGAAAATGTAAAAAATAAATACTACCCACAAAATAGAGAGAAGGAATAGAAATTGAAAGACAAAATACGAAAGTTTTAGGGTTTTCTAACCAAAATCGAAACACACACAATAGAGAATGGTACTCACCTATCATAACACACAGGTGCAAGATGCTTCTCAATTTACTCGAAAATGCAGTAAATGGAGAATTTATGTGCAGGGAATATAGGACATGTTTTTTCAATTAGATCCTAAATAAAAGGGACTTTATTTATCATTAATTTGATTAACTCGATATCTCTATGTTAGTAATTTAGAAAGCTATGTTGTGTATGTCAGCCTGTACTCTGAAAACATATAAGTACGCATATATATCCAAAGGTGCAACAACATGGTGAAACGCTAGGTCAATGGAAAAGCCAGCTCATTTAGGAATGTGATTAGTTGAATAGCTAGCAAAAGGAACTCTTTCACTTCATAACCAAGATACTTCATTTACATCCATATGTATGCTATAAAATTATTACTTTTGTACCCTCATCTTGCAAACAAAATCTTATAAACATTAAAAAGTTGAATTGGATAAAACTAAAATGAATACTTTCAAACATTGAACCACCACTGGCTATAGACTATAGTTGAATCGGATATGCAAATTGCAAATGTAAAAGGTTGTTTTTGTCAAACATGTTATTATGACTATACAAACATGTTTCTGTCATTGGGACTACCCCTCCACATTATATGAGAGAAGGATGTATGCCTGCTTCTAGAATATTATCATCTGATATAAAACAGCCATACTCATCATAAATAGTAACACAAACCCTTTTTACCCCATCAGAATTGGGATCTAATTTTTGATGATATCCAGCAATAACCTAGAGGGGCTAAAAGGAGCCCAAGTATCAGTATCAGTGGGATAAAGCAACTGAAATTACCAAAATTATAACACCCTAATATTACATTTGCACACAGCATCAGAAGTGTTAAGCGATATATGAAATGCATATAATACCCACTCTCAGGTTTTTAAGAATAATCCTGAAATAATAAATCAAATAAGCATTTTCTTTCACCATGACATTAGAATAGTCGGAAATTCAAACTTGGAAAAAATATGTACCCAACCACAACAAAAACTTTCAACACTACATCATGCATTCAAAGATAGAAATTTAACCCAAACCAGAAACTACCAGATAGTATCTCTTAGTGGGTCTTTGCAATCCAACCTCAAAAGTTAACCCCAAAATCAGAAAAATGGGTTGAAGGTAAAGAGTTCAAATGGAAACTTAACCAAAATATACCCAAAAATGGGTCCCAAACCACAAATGGCAACCCAACCCCAAAAATTAACCCCAAAAATTAGAAAAATGGGTTTAAATTAAAGTGTTGCAGTTTAACATTTCAATACCTGGATTTGTAGAACAAAACCAAACGAAGAAACTTGCTCCAGAACTGGAAAGGAAGGAAGAGGCGGTCCTGGGGCTGTGAGAGAGGAAGAGAGATGGCGCAGAACACTGAAATGAAAAGAAGAAAAAAAGTTAAAAACCCCTAAAAATGAGAAATTCATGCAGTGAAGACGAAGAAGAAAATGGTAAAGAAAAAGATGAAGAAAAACATTAAAGCAAAAAAAAAAAAAAGAGAAGCAGGTGGAAACATTCTCACCGATACGACGTAGAAGAAGAAGAAGCAGAAAACATAGAAGAAGAAGGAGCGTTTTCTTCTAGTAGAGAACACAGAGTTCTCTCTTCTTCTTTTTTTGTATAATTTTTTTTTTGTTACAGAGGAGGATGAATGGGGCGAATCTGGTGGTGTGAAGGGAGGAGGAAAAGCAAGATGGTGGTGTGAAGAAGAAGATGGAGGAGGGAAGAAAGGAGAGAGATCGGGAGAGAGATAAGATTGAGGGTTCAAATCAAATTTTGAATCCCATGGAGCAGCAGAAAAGAAGGGGTCGCACTCTGGTTGTATCCAGACATTACCGACGGCCTAATTAACATTACCGACGACCTAAACTCGTCGGTCAACTGTCTCGGGATTACCGACGGCCAAATTCAAATTCCGGCGGGAAAGGCCATCGGTAAAAATAAGAGTACGACGGATTGGCATTACCGACGGCCAAAGCCATCGAAAAACGTGCATTTTTGGCGACGGGCAGAGACCGTCGGTAATAGGCCGTCGGTATCCGCATGTTTTCTTGTAGTGCCCCCCCGTCTCCACCCAACTCCACCACATCTTCAAACCCCTCCACCACGGTCTCCAACCCCTCCACCATGTAAGTCTGGTATACAACCTAAGAGGGGGGTGAATTTGGTTGAACGATTTTCGAGTAACTTTTAGAGATTTTTCGTTCTTTTGTTTTATGGATAGATAGATGGAGTTTGATTGATAAACAAAAGTAAAAGGATAAGGAAGAAGATTGAGACACAAGAATTTATACTGGTTCCCCTAACCACTTGGGTACATCCAGTTCTTCTGACTCCTGCAGAGCAATTCACTATGATAGAAATTCTTGTTACAAGCAAGCCTCACCCCAAGGCTCCCTAACAATCTCTATACAACAAGATAGCACCCCACTATCTTTTCAAACCAAAACCCAACACAAGGATGAGTTTAATAATTGTGAAGAATGGTAAAGCATATGGTCATGTCGGATCAATATCACTTTGTAACTATACAACTTAGTGCTCAAGAACTTTTTTAATATGAAAATAGTATCTAAGTTCTAGGCAAGAAAGTTTTGAAGGTTTAGAACTTGTAAAATGATATTGAACTCTTATGGTTGAAAGAATGAAAGTTGTGTCTATTCTGATGTAAAAGAAAGGTATATATATATACATCAGATTGTGTCTGAAGCAAGGTGATCGTTTGGCAACTTTCCAGGGACCAAAACACACCATTTGAAATCATAACGTTTCAGAAAATTTGATTTTGAAGCAGTGGTAATCGATTACGTCGTTGTGGTAATCGATTACATGTGTACGTTGAAAATCAGCTATTCAAAAATTTAGTTGCTGTAATCGATTACACCTGCAATGAAAAAGGTTTTCTCTTGAGATTTCAAAAGGATTGCTTCAACACTTAACTTTGAAAATAACTTAGATTAAGTTTTAAACTTAAGGAATGAGTTGTTTGAGCACATCTAAGTTATATAATCACAGCTTGTAATATGTCAAAGATACAAACCATACTTACAGAGAATTGACAATACATAATTAAAGTCTCTGTAGAATCTTTGACTTGATCTATCGGAGGCTTTTCTTCTTTTTGATTAGTAATCTTGTTATCATCTAAACCCAGCCAAGTTTAAGAAGGAAATCTTCTTCACAATCTCCCTCTTTTTGATGATGACAAACACCAATCTTGTTAACGGTTTGCGAACGGAAAAGCTCCCCTGCCTTGTATATCTCCCCTTTGTATTGGAGTTAGGAAACTCAAAAGTTAGTAAAATACAAGATATACAGATAATATCTCCCTCCCCCTTTTGACATTATCAAAAAGAAGAAAGAAAACATAATAAAGCGCATATAGTTACCAAGCGCAGTCAAACACAAACTAAATACTTAATATTAAACATCCATACAAACTTTGCAAAGGTCCTACTTAGTAAAGTCCAAATAAGAAAAAAAACAGAAAACAGAGTAAAATTAAAGGAAGAATTACATAACTAGAAATCCAACATAATCAAGTATGACATAATGATAATATGATGCATGCATGATGAAGCAAATCAGGCTACTCTTCATCCTCCTCATTGTCATTTCCAAAAGCTTCAAGGCGGTCCATGCGAGCAGACAGTTGATCAAACCTCTCAGCCATGTAACCACGGACACTCCTAAGCTCATCCAAAATCATTTGATTGGTGACCGCACCATCTTGAGGTTCTTCATCTTCTTGTGCAGGAGGGTGTAGCAGATCGCTTCGATGCCTGTAGACTCGTTCAGCAGCATCCCAGTTTATACCCATTTTTGGTAAGATATCCATATGGATTTCATTTTCAGCAGGTGTCATTTCCAGAGAAACCTCATTGTTGGTGTCTACATTGCAGCACTCCAACAATCGGGAGATTTGTCTAGCATAAGGCAAACTTGTAGTTCGCTGCTTCAGTGACAACATGTGATTCAAAACCAAATAGGCCCAGTTGATAGGTTTGTTATTCTTGATAGCATACATGATTTGCATTTCAAAATCATTGAGTTGAGAGTAGTTTGAGGCCTTAGGTACTAAGACATAGCAGAGAACATAATGAAGAAGTCTATCATCAACGTTCAAGTGTCCTACAGAGAGAATATTTCTAGCAGATGAGGCTGCACCAGACCTTTGTCTTTTGTGGGCAATTTCAGTCTCATCATATCGACACATGGATAAATAGAAGTCTCTCTTGTCATACTCCTCCCAATCACATAAGAAATCAGTATGAATCCTTTCTCCCTCAAATGGAATATCAAGAAACTCTCCAATTTGCTTCAAGGATAATTTAATTGGAACCCCTTTTACCCAAGAAACCAGACCACTACCCTTAGCCTCTAAATTGCAATAGAACACTCTAACAAGATCAGGGTAATAGTTTCCAAAATCAATAGCAAGTGGTGTCACTTCCTGACTTTCGAGTAATGAAGGAAAATTGAATCTAGCAAAAGCAATAAGACTCACATACTTTGGAGTGATGAGTTTCCTACCAATGAACTGTTGGAAGCGAGTTCTTTGATCAGTGTTAGCCAACAGCCTTGATAAGTCCAGAGGATTGGGATTCGCTCTCCTTGCATCAGTCACAGAAGGATTCTTGCTTCTGAACTTCCTTGAATGTTCCATGGTGATGATAGTGTGGAAAGTAGACTTAGGGTTCGAAATTTTGGGGAAAAAATAGAAGAGGGCCACCAATGGGAAGAGGATTATAGATTAGAAGTGAAGGATTTGAGCAACAATGGTAGAAATGAGGATTGGAAGGTGGGTGGTTGAGAAAGGATGAGAGGTAACCGATTGCAAGAATGAAAGAAATGATTTTGGAAACTGATTTTATGCGTAAAAAGCACAATTTTCGCAAATTTTCGCGGATGTAGTCGATTACACCCAAGTGGTAACCGATTACGCGTCGGGTCAGTGGTGCGAAAAACTGAACCTTTTGAACATGTAATCGATTACCCTGATACTGTAATCGATAACACATGGTAAAAAAAAATTTGTTTTTTTTTTGTTTTTGTTTTTGTTTTTAAAAAAAAATTATCGATAAAACATGCAATGTATGAGTATCTATTCTATGTATAACATACATATCACATAGATTTATGATTAAAAACACATACATACACTAGAATGACACAATAAAAACATATAGGTTAAATGAAAGAACCTGTCACCAAATGCGTTGGTCTCATATATCCTTTTCATCCAAAATGCCAAGTTCTCTTCTTATTTTGAAGAAGGGTTCTTTGGCTAATGGCTTTGTGAAGATGTCTGCTAATTGAGCATGAGTATCAACAAATGTAATCTCCACGTCTCCTTTTTGAACATGATCTCGTAGAAAATGATGTCGAATGTCTATATGCTTGGTACGAGTGCATAACAGATTCTTTGAAATATTTATAGCACTTGTCTTGTCCCACCCTAAAGGAATGCATCCATGATTGATTACATACTCACATAGTTGTTGTTTTAGCCAAAGGCTTTGAGCACAACAACTTCCACCGCAATATATTCTCGCTTCAGCGGTCTGAGCAACACTTGCTTGTTTCTTGCAAGACCAGGATATCAAAGCATTTCCAAGGATATGGCATGTGCCACTAGTACTTTTTCGATCAGTTTTGCATCCCGCATAATCGTAACTGAGTAGCCAACTAAAGAACAGATACTACCTTTGGGATACCATAGGCCAACATTTGTTGTCCCTTTTAGATACTTCATGATCCTCTTTACGTAAGAAAGATGAGATTCTTTTGGATTGACTTGAAATCGAGCACGTAGACATACACTAAACATAATGTCGGGACGATCGCGCTAAGTATAATAATGAACCAATCATACCTCGATATTTCTTGATGTCTACTGATAAACCTGACTCATCTTGATCAATATAAGTACCAGATCCCATAGGAGTTGCAATCTCTTTGCAGTTATCCATGTCAAACCTTTTTAACAGTTCTTTACAGTATTTTGATTGATTTAGGAAGATACCATTCTTAGTTTGCTTGATTTGAAGTCCAAGAAAGTAATTCAGCTTTCCCATCATGGACATTTCAAATTCTCCTTGCATTACCATTGAGAACTCTTCACACAAATCTTTATTGGTTGATCCGAAAATGATGTCATCAACATAAATTTGGACCAATAGAGTGTGATCCTTAATTCTCTTGATGAATAGAGTAGTATCTACCTTACCCCTTTCAAATCCTTTTTCACTTAAGAATTGACTAAGTCTGTCATACCAAGCCCTAGGGGCTTGTTTTAAGCCATAAAGAGCTTTCTTCAATTTGAATACATGTGAGGGGTTTTTGAAATCTTCAAACCCAGGAGGTTGTTTGACATAAACTTCCTCATTTATGTATCCATTCAAGAAAGCACTTTTGACATCCATTTGAAATAATTGAAAATCTAAAGAGCAAGCATAACCAAGTAATAAACGTATAGCTTCTAACCTTGCAACAGGAGCGAATGTCTCTTCAAAATCAATTCCTTCCTCTTGATTATAGCCTTGAGCAACCAACCTTGTCTTGTTTCGAATAATTATCCCATTTTCTTCAAGTTTGTTCTTAAACACCCATTTTGTACCAATGATGTGTTTGTCTTGTGGTCTAGGGACAAGTTCCCAAACTTGATTCCTTTCAAATTGGTTTAACTCTTCTTGCATGGCAAGAATCCATTGATCGTCTTCAAGAGCTTCATTTATCTTTGAAGGTTCTATTTGAGAGACAAAAGCCATGTATAGGCAAGCTTCCTTCAGATTTAATCTTGTTTTTACTCCTGATTCAATATCACCAAATACTTTGTCAAGAGGATGATCCCGATGAATTCTCCATCCACGAGGTAGATCAGGATGATTCTGCTCTTGTTGAAGATTGTCGTCTTGGTGATTGATTGAATTAATTTGTTTTTCTTTGACAGAGTCTTCCTTAGGTAATTCTGACTCAGCATCCTTAGTAGTGTCTTTTGTAGATGCTTCCATTATATCATCATCATCGTCACAAGAAACTTTCTCTACAGTTGGGTTAGTTTCATCAAAGGAAACATGCATAGATTCTTCTATAACTAAGGTTCTTTTATTATAAATTCTATAGGCTTTACTTGAAAGAGAATAGCCAAGAAATATACAATCGTCAGATTTCTCATCGAACTTACCTAGGTTGTCTTTGTCATTGTTGAGTACAAAGCATTTGCATCCAAAGACATGAAGATGTGAGATGTTTGGCTTTCTTCCTTTATATAGTTCATAAGGAGTCTTTTTCAAGATCGGCCTTATATTGACTCGATTTGTAACATAGCAAGTCAGACTTCATCAGATCTGCCTGTAAGTACTTTGGTAGACTTGAATCACTGAGCATTGTTCTAGCCAGTTCAATTAGAGATCGATTCTTTCTTTCTGCCACGCCATTTTGTTGAGGAGTCCTTGGAGCTGAGAAGTAGTGAGTGATACCATGTTCTTCACAGAATTCCTCAAAAAGAGCATTTTGGAACTCCCCACCATGATCACTTCTAATTGACACAATCTTCATAGATTTTTCATTTTGCACTTGTTTTGCATATTTCTTGAAAGCCTTAAATGCATCACCTTTTTGTGCTAAAAATAGAGTCCAAGAATATCTAGAGAAATCATCAACAATAACTAAAGCATAAACATTACCTCCAAAGCTTCTAGTTCTTGAAGGACCAAAAAGATCCATGTGAATCAATCAAGTGGTCTTGTAGTTGATACCACATTCTTTGGTTTAAAAGAGGATTTTGTTTGTTTCCCTTTTTGGCATGCGTCACATAATCTATCTTTGACAAATTTCATTTTGGGTAATCCAATAACAAGATCATGTTTGACAAGCTTATTCAAATGTTCCATGTGAATATGTGCTATTCTTTTGTGCCAAAGCCATGCATCATTATTGTTTACCACTAGACATTTAATCTTCAAAGATAAATCATCTAGACATACCTTATAGGAGTTGTCGATTCTATTTCCCACTAACTTCTCTTCAGGAGAGGCTTCATTTTCAATGATACATTTTTCCTTGATGAAGTTTACTCTGAATCCTTTATCACAGAGTTGACTTATGCTAATCAAATTGTGCTTCAAACCTTCGACATATAGGACATCATCAATAGTTGTGAAGGGAGAAGCTCCAATCTTTCCAATCCCAAGAATCTTTCCTCTATTGTTATCTCCATATGTGACATATCCTTTAGATTTCAGCTTCAGAGATGTAAACTTTGTACAATCACCAGTCATGTGCCTAGAAACGACCACTATCAAGATACCATGTGTTCTTTGGTCTTTGTTAGCATTTCTACAAAACAGATTTAATGAACGTTAGGTACCCAAAGTGATTTGGGTCCTGATGGGTTAATGCCTTTCCTTACCCATATGAATTCTCCATAAGGAACTCCAAAGTTTCTTATGTAGCAAGCATTGGGGGTATGGCCTTTTGACATACAGTAATCACAATTCTTATAAATATGACTAGTGATAGAACTACTAGGCTTGTCTCTTTTTACATTTCTAGAAATTGAATGATTTCCATTCTTAACCTCATTTCTAGAGTTTGCTTTAGAAGAGTTTCCAATATGCAATTTAGATGATTCTGAGTTGTTGGTAGTTGTGCTTGCTTTGACAAATATAGTTTTGTTAGGACTTGGTGTTTGAAAATTTGAAAAACCAAGACCATGTTTGTTGTTTGAATACCTTTGTCTACTAAGCACTTCTTCTAAACCAATTTGACCTTTTTCATATCTTTTGATCACTTGGTTTAGACCAACAATCTTAGATTCATATCTTAAACATTTATTACATACAGAATTTTTGACATTTTCTGACTCCACACATGTGTCATTAGAACTTCTTTCTAGTTCTAAAATTAATTTCTTTTGTTTCGAAATTGTTCTAGAAAGTATCAAACATTCTTCATGTAACTCATGAAATGCATTCTCAGAATTCTATATAAGATGGTCTTTCATTAGACATAGAAGAACTAACCTCTTGTTCATCATCTGAGTGATGTGATGCCATTAGTGCTTTCACTTCAGATTCTCCACTTTCTGAATCGGAGGATGTACTTACTTCATTGTCATTCCATGCAATGTAGGCCTTTTGGATTTGAATTCCTTTTTCCCTTTGAAGTACTTCTTCTTTGTCGATTAGGACATTCGCTTTCATATGTCCTTCCTTACCGCATTCAAAACATGTGAAGTTCGATTTGAAGTGGATGTATCCCTTTTCTTGAAAAAATTCTTTTGTTATCAAATTTAATATTTTGGTCTTTCTTAAGAAATTTTCCAAACCTTTTACCAGGAGGGTGATGTTCTCATCTTCATCGGTGCTTTCTTCTTCATGTTGTTTTCTGGTTTCAACCTTTAAGGCAATGCTTTTGTTCTTCTTCTCTTTGACTTCAGCCTCTTCCAATCTTCCAAGTTCCAATTCATGTTCTTGGAGTTTTCCAAATAATGCCGCAGGTCATTTTTGATGACTTTTCTTCTCGAAATTGTCAGAAACCTTTGGTTGCCATTGCCGAGTCAATGATCGAAGAATTTTAAGATTCAACTCATCATTGGTAAAGGTCTTTCCAAGAGCCATTAAGTGATTTGTCAAATGAGAGAATCTCTTTTGCAAATCAAGTATTGATTCACCGGTCTGCATTCTAAACATTTCATACTCTTGTGATAAAGTATTCAGTTTAGATATCTTTACTTCTATTGTTCCTTCATGGGTTACTTCTAGAGTATCCCAAATCTCTTTAGCAGTTTTACAATGTGAGATACGAAAGAATTCATCCATACCTAATCTTGTTGTAGAATGTTCTTGGCCTTTTTGTCGTAGAGCACTCTCTTCTTGTCATCATCCGTCCATGAGGTTTTGACTTTATCTTGCACTTCATTGTTGATGACTGTTGTAGGCACATAAGGACCATTCTCTACAGCATCCCATATTTCTTCTCCTTGTGCTTCAAGATAGGATTGCATGCGAATCTTCCGTGTCATAGTGTTCTCCAACGAAACATGGAGGCTTGTTATTCGCCACCATCTCTAAAAGTAGGATTGTTGCTTACTGAAGCCATGGATCGAAGGAGCGAGTTACCTTAACCTGCTCGATACCAAATGTAAGTCCGTATACAACCTAAGAGGGGGTGAATTAGGTTGAACGATTTTCGAGTAACTTTTAGAGATTTTTCGTTCTTTTGTTTTATGGATAGATAGATGGAGTTTGATTGATAAACAAAAGTAAAAGGATAAGGAAGAAGATTGAGACACAAGAATTTATCTTTGGTTCCCCTAACCACTTGGGTACATCCAGTTCTTCCGACTCTATGAGCAATTCACTATGATAGAAATTCTTTTTACAAGCAAGCCTCACCCCAAGGCTCCCTAACAATCTCTATACAACAAGATAGCACCCACTATCTTTTCAAACCAAAACCCAACACAAGGATGAGTTTAATAATTGTGAAGAATGGTAAAGCATATGGTCAGATCGGATCAATATCACTTTGTAACTATACAACTTAGTGCTCAAGAACTTTTTCGTAATATGAAAATAGTATCTAAGTTCTAGGCAAGAAAGTTTTGAAGGTTTAGAACTTGTAAAATGATATTGAACTCTTATGGTTGAAAGAATGAAAGTTGTGTCTATTCTCGATGTAAAAGAAAGGTATATATATATACATCAGTTATTAATGCGAAGCAAGGTGATCGTTTGGCAACTTTCCAGGACCAAAACACACCATTTGAAATCATAACGTTTCAGAAAATTTGATTTTGAAGCGATGGTAATCGATTACGTCGTTGTGTAATCGATTACATGTGTACGTTGAAAATCAGCTATTCAAAATTTAGTTCTTTAATCGATTACACCTTTTAGGTAATCGATTACATCCACATCACCGAGACTTTAGGTAATCGATTACAGCTTTGAGGTGATCGATTCCTGCAATGAAAAAAGTTTTCTCTTGAGATTTCAAAAGGATTGCTTCAACACTTAACTTTGAAAATAACTTAGATTAAGTTTTAAACTTAAGGAATGAGTTGTTTGAGCACATCTAAGTTATATAATCACAGCTTGTAATATGTCAAAGATACAAACCATACTTACAGAGAATTGACAATACATAATTAAAGTCTCTGTAGAATCTTTGACTTGATCTATCGGAGGCTTTTCTTCTTTTTGATTAGTAATCTTGTTATCATCTAAACCCAGCCAAGTTTAAGAAGGAAATCTTCTTCACACACCAGGGCTTCAAAACCTCTGCTACAATCCGCTATTCTCACCTGATGCCGATATCGTACAACCTTCCTCCTTCGAGACCCAATCCTTGGCCACCTCCTCTGCAACCAAAATCTCATAAAACTCACCACCACCCAAGACCAAGACAGCCGTTTTACACCCAGCTGAAATCGGTTCTGAGATTAGATCTGGAGAGAGTCTCTACATCTGAAATCGAGGACCCCAACATGGAGTCACCCCCATCCGCAGCTTTTTCGTCACCCCCCACCACAAAAACTAGGACCCCAACACCCACTTCCAAAGCCACCATGGGAATATGATGACTTGGTCTTACCTATTCTGTTTGAGTTGAGATATGAAACTTGTGCGTGCTATTCTGTTCGGTGTTACTGGCCGGATGTGTTTCATCATTTTATCTGTTTTATTTATGTTTTATTTCATGCAAATAAAGTAGGGGACAATTATTGGCAGTACATTGAGCTTTTTTTACAGGTAGCACGAAGCCTCAATGATCTGTTCTTAAGTATTGGTTTCATTTTGGGTGATGAGGGAGAATGTTTCTTCAAAGCCAAATCTTACAGCTACTCTCCAAAGCTCCACTGTTCTGAAAGAGAAATCTTAAGTCTCCTGTATGCTATTCAATGGGCAATAAAAATTGTTTCAATCGACATTATTTTCACAGTGAATTCAAAGAATGCTATGGATAGCATAAAAGACAATAAGGAGAAAGCTGAATATATGACTATTATTTTAAATTATAGGAGTCTTTTATCTTTTTATGTTAACAACTCTTTGGTAGAGTTTGATAGGAGAAAAGTTCGTGTAATTGCTCACACTTTGTCAGGGGTGGCTACATATATCACTATCTTCCAAAATTGTGATAAAGTTACCAGATGTATTGCACTTGATTATTAATCGAATGAATTAGCCTTGTTTTTGTCCAAAAAAAATCAATTTGGTCTTTAAAATATAAATTGTAATTAGCCTCTTAACTTTTTTTTGGTTACAACCGAAAAAAAAATAACAAAAGAAAAGCTTAAGGCCTCAGAAACGAGATGTTCATAGCATCAGCAGTGAGGAGATTGGTCATCCCTGAGGGTGGTTCACCAAGTATGATATATACAAGGTGAGTTACTCTAGGCGCCCATTTTTGAAAGATAATCATTAATTAGCTTCTTAATAATCTAAAGTGACATTTATTATGAGCCAAGATCCTCTCCATTTCCACTAAAAATAGACATCTCCATTTCCTTTCAACAGAATACTAAAAACATTTCTAGGGCTGAGATTCACTTTAATTTATAAATCAATTTAGAATTTTAAAAACATCAAAATGATTCAACCAAAAGTACTCACCGTGACCATGGAACCACAACAACCATCAGCCAAAACTTTTCAACCTTTGCCATTGAGCGACAACAGCCATCACCACCATAAGTCTCCACCGAAGCCACACGCTCCTCTGCTCTGTTTCTGCTAACCCATCGCTGCATCCACCCACCACCATGTCGCCGCCCCGCTACATCCGCTGTGTGGTCGAGTCGCACAAGACCTTGCAAGCCCGAAATCAGTATTAAATTTCCTGTTATTCGAATCTATCACCACGTCGCCCAAGAACTCTATGAATTTTTTTTTCTTTTAGTACCTATCTAAATTAAATTTTTGTTCCATTATGTTTATGCTCATTACATCACTGGTATTTTGTGTTCCTCAAGGCATGTTATCAGCATTGCTCCACTGTCCAAGGCTGTCGCCACCTGATAAAAACCAAGTATAAGATTTGAATATTAAGATTGAAATGTCAAAATGTAGATAATTATGATGAAACAGAAAAAAAAGAAAAAAAAGGTGCATGTTAATGGAAGCTTTGATGGGTTTGTAGAAACTGTAAAGGGGAAGAAGAAGAATGCTTTGAAGAGCATTGTGCTCAAATTTCCATTCAATGAACTAACTCACTACAATGTACAGAGAGTACTATATATAAGATTACATGACAGAATGAATGTAGACCTAAAGTAAGCTAGGCGCAGAATTAATAAACTAACTAACTTGATTAGCCAAGTAACTAACTCTTAACTTAATAACCCACGTGCTATTTACAATTAACATCCCCCCTCAAGCTGGAATGGATTGAATTCATTCCAAGCTTGGCATGTAAGAAGATGAAAGGTCCTGGATGCAGAGGTTTAGTGAAGATGTCCGCAATCTGATCTTTAGAGGTGATAGGCAGAAGATGAATCAGACTGGATTGAACCTTTTCTCGCACAACATGGCAATCAATTTCTATATGCTTCGTTCGTTCATGATATACTGGGTTTGCAGCAATATAAAGGGCAGATTTGTTGTCACAAAACAGGGCAATTGGTGAAGGATGAGAGACACGGAGATCATGTAACAAGTAGATGAGCCATTGGGCCTCACAAGTAGCATGTGCAAGGGCACGATACTCTGCTTCCGATGATGAACGTGATACAATTGATTGCTTTTTACTTTTCCAGGATATCAAAGATGATCCTAAGAAGAAGCAAAAACCGGTTGTTGATCGTCTAGTGTCCGGGCAAGAGCCCCAATCAGAATCACTAAAGCCCTTGAGAATTAAAGAGGAAGCACTGCTGAAAAATAAGCCCTTTCCAGGACTGTTTCTAAGATATTTCAGGATCCTTAAACCAGCTTGGTAATGATCTTCAGTAGGAGCAGATAAGTACTGACTGAGGCGGCTCACAGCATAGCAGATTTCTGGTCTAGTGTGTGTAAGGTAAAGGAGTCGCCCAATAAGTCTTCTATATTTAGAGAAATCATTCAAAATAGATCCTGATTTGCTGTACAGTTTGGTATTCGGCTCCATAGGTGTGGAGCAAGGTTTGGCAGCTGATAAACCGGTTTCTTCAATGAGATCAAGATTGTATTTCCTTTGGCAAACATGGATCCCTTTTCTAGATCTTGCTACCTCAAATCCTAGGAAATATTTCAAAGCTCCTAGGTCTTTGTTGCTGAATTTGCAGTCCAACTGATGTTTAATGCTGTCAATCTGTTTTAAGTCATTACCCGCAAGCACCAAATCATCAACATACACAAGTATGGCAGTGAAACCAGTAGAAGAAGACTTGGTAAAGAGGGAGTAATCGGCCTTGGACTGTGTAAAACCAGAGGCAAGAAGAGTTTGTGTTAACTTGAAGTTCCATTGCCTACTAGCTTGTTTGAGGCCATATAAAGACCTTTTAAGTTTGCAAACCATATGCTTATTAGGAACAAGCAAGCCTGGAGGAGGTTTCATGTAGACCTCCTCATGCAAGTCACCATGTAGGAAAGCAGTGTTGACATCACATTGATATAAATACCAATTGTTAGAGGCTGCCAAGGCCAAGAGAAGCCGCACTGTTGTCATCTTTACAACCGGGCTGAAGGTGTCTAAGTAATCAATTCCAGCTGTTTGAGTAAAGCCTTTTGCCACTAACCTGGCTTTGTATCTTTCTATAGTACCATCAGCATGGAATTTGAGTTTGAATACCCATTTACATCCTATGGCCTTCTTATTAGGAGGAAGAGAAGAGAGTTCCCAAGTATTAGTCTTAACCAGAGAACTTAGTTCAGATTGTACAGCTTTCCTCCAGTTTTCATCACACATAGCAGTCTCATAATTAGAGGGTTCAGGGTGAGAAGAAATGGTTAAGCAAAAATGTTTATGTTTAGGTGAAAGACTATCATATGAAAGAACTTGTGAGATGGGATACTTACAACCAGAAGATGATGATGAAGAAACAGTGGCTGCAGAATCTGAGGAATGTACTTTACTTGTGAGCATAGAGCAATGATAATCTTGAAGATATGTAGGTGGTCTTTTGGTTCGGGTGGACTGTCTAGTGGGTGCAGTAATTGAGGCAGAAATGTCAGTGGGAAGAATAATAGGTGATGCAGTATGATGTGATGAATCTGAGTTGGATAATGATGCAGATTTAGAAGATGTAGATGGAGAAATTTCTGGCAAAGGCAGAACCGTGCAGTTATGAAGTAAAACAGGTGTAGACTTAGGTGATGCAAATGCAGATTTTGTTGGTAATGCAGATGCAGATTTGGATGATGCAGAAGCAGATTCTGCTTGTGATGCAGATCTGAGGAAAGGTTGAAAATTAAAATCAAGGAAATCATAAAGAGAATCATTGGGAGAACATATGACAGAAGAAGATGGTGAAAAAGACTTATTATTTTGTGAAACAAAGGGAAAAATAGTTTCAAAGAAAATAGTGTCCCTAGAAATGAAAAGTTGCCTTGAATGCAAATCAAGTAAAATGTGGCCTTTGACACCACTTTGAAAACCGAGGTGAACACACTTTCTAGACCTTGGGTCAAATTTCTTTCTATTTGCTTGCAATGTAGAAGCAAAACATAGACATCCAAAGACCTTCAATGATGCAAAGTCAGGCAATGATTTGTATAATGCTTCAAAAGGTGATTTGAAATCCAAAAATTTTGTTGGCAGTCTATTGATTATATAGACTACTTGGTTGATGGCATGGCCCCAAAAAGTAGTAGGTAGTTTTGCTTGAAAAAGTAGTGCTCGAGCCACACCTAAAAGGTGTTGGTGCTTCCTCTCAACAATTCCATTTTGTTGAGGGGTGCCCACACAAGAGGTTTGGTGAATTATACCTTTTTCAGCATAAAATTGTTTGAGTAAAAACTCACAACCATTATCTGATCTTATGCATTTGACTTTGCATTGAAATTGAGTGTCTGCCATAGAAACAAAATTTTTAACAAGGGATGAAGCCTCAGATTTGAGTTTCATCAAGAAAATCCAAGTAAACCGAGTTTTATCATCTACAATAGTTAGAAAATATTTATGGCCATACAATGAAGGGATAGAAAAGGGCCCCCAAATATCCATGTGTACTATGTCAAAACAATTAGAGGCAGTATTAGAACTAATAGGAAATGGTAATCTTTTTTGTTTTGCATAGAAACATGTATCACAAGGAAAAGAGTTTTTAACAGCCTTCACAAAAGGAAAATTTTTATTGATATGAATCAGTTTTTCAAATGAGGGATGACCAAACCTCAAGTGCCATACATCACAATGATTATTTGAAGGGAAATCAAAAGTAGGGTGAACAATGCTATTTACAGAGCTGCTGGAATGTTGCTCTGCAGTGGCCGAATGGTGTTTTTGAACTGCTGGTGATGTCAGAAAGTAAAGTCCATTGCTCAGTTTAGCTGCTCCAATCATCTTCCGGGTAGATGTATCCTGTATAACACATTTCTCAAGATCAAAAGTTAGATGACAGTGAAGGGAGGCTGCAAGTTTAGTAACTGAAATAATGTTGAATGAAAAACTGGGAATGAATAAAACATTGGTGAGGTAAAAATCATTTGTAAAGAAGATAGTTCCTGCAGAATGTGCAATTATTGAATTGCCATTTGGAAGTTTGATAGAAATTGGTTTGATAGTCTTTAAAAATTGAAAGGAAGATTTAGAAAAACAGATATGATATGTTGCTCCAGTATCTATGAGCCACAGTTCAGTTTTAGAGATAGAAGAGGAGAAAAGGTTACCAATGTTGGAAGTAGGGCTAGTAGTGAGATGATTGAGGGTGTGAGACTGGGATGTACTAGAATTTTGTAGGAGAGCCAACAATGCTTGATGTTGTTCAACTGTGAAAGCTAATTTCCCTGGGTCCTCAATACCTTCCTCGTGACAAGTAGACTTGTGGGATCGGGTATCATCCTCTTGATCACCAAAATCATTCAAACAATTATTGATAGCACCAGTTTTGCCAAGAGGAAGAGGGAAGCCATGTTTCTTGTAGCAAGTGTCCACCATGTGACCAGTCTTGTTACAATATGTGCAGATTCGAGTTCCTCTGCCTCTGCCATAATTGCTGTTTCTGCCACCTCTATTAGAAAAACTACCACCTCTTCCAGAATTCCCTCTGCCAGAGGAATTGGACAGCTGAGCCACTACAGCACCAGCATTACTGGATGGAACAAAAAACTGTCGCTCTTGTTGAATAAGAAGAGAAAACACCTTACTGATGTTAGGTAAAGGCTCCATAAGCATGATTTGAGCCCTAACAGGAGCATACTGCTCATTCAATCCTTTAAGGAACCGTATCACATAATTTTCTTCATGGTATTGTTTGATTTTGGGAACTAGAGTACATGTACATTTAACAGCACAACTACATGTAGGTAAAGGGCGAAAATTCTCTAATTCCAGCCACAGTTTCTTCAATTTTGAAAAATAGGCATTGATAGAACTATCACCTTGTCTAAGATTATAAATCTCCTCTTTTATATCAGAAATTCTAAAGATATCACCTTGATAGAAGCGATCCTTCAGGTCTTGCCAAACATCAGCGGCAGTGCTCATGAACATGATGCTGTGAGCTATATCTGGATCAACCGAATGAGTTATCCAAGAAATGATCATTGTGTTACAACGATCCCAGGCAAGTGATTGACGATCATCACCTTCAGGACGAGGCAGGGTGCCATCGATGAATCGCAGTTTGTTCTTCGATTGCAAAGCAACGAGCATTAATCTTGACCACGAGTGATAATTCTGGTTGTTCAGAGGCGGTGAAACGAGAGCCACACTAGGATTATCACTCGGGTGCATGAAATAGGGATCCAACATATCTTGTTGGTAGTTACGAACCGGAGCGGTGTTGTGAAGAGGCGGAGGAGGCGGAGGCGGAGTGTGAACGGAGGAACCATTATCAACAACGTCCAGAGGATTGGAAGCCATAACAGAAATTTCAGAAATAGATCTTCAGAGAAATGAAGAAATTGAGAGAAGAATGTGAGCAAAATTCTTGAAAATCGATTCAAGAAATCGAGAGAACGAAGATCGATTCAAAATTCGAAATTGCAATTAGCGAATCCACTGAATGGAAGAACGAAGAGAAACAGAATTCAGAGCGCGAAGAGCGAAAGAAATCCCCAAATTTACTTCTGATACCATGTAGAAACTGTAAAGGGGAAGAAGAAGAATGCTTTGAAGAGCATTGTGCTCAAATTTCCATTCAATGAACTAACTCACTACAATGTACAGAGAGTACTATATATAAGATTACATGACAGAATGAATGTAGACCTAAAGTAAGCTAGGTGCAGAATTAATAAACTAACTAACTTGATTAGCCAAGTAACTAACTCTTAACTTAATAACCCACGTGCTATTTACAATTAACAGGGTTCTATCAAAAAATAGAAGTTCTATTGAAGCATACAGGGTAGGGCGACACTGCAATGGGATAGCGAGAAGTGGCGGGCCAGCGGTGACAGGGTGAACACAACGTCGTTCGGCATTTGGTGCTGATGGTTAATGTGAATGAAAATCTCCTGTCTCACTTTTCTGTCACATTTTTTGTCTCCCACCAATGATAATTTGCCACATAATAAAATAAAATTATAACTTATTAACACATATGCATATCTCCAGCCTTTAATTGATAGGAGACGGGGAGACACCAAATTTTGGTATAACAGATTTTTGTTCGGTTAATGTGGTCGATGGCATGTGCTAAAACGTTTTTACATTTTTTGAAACAAATTTAAATTGATTTAAATTTTAAAGAATCTCAACCTTTGAAATGCTTAAATGCCTCGTGTCTGATTCTGGTAAAAAGAAATGGAGATGATCATTTCTAGTGGAAATGGAGAAGTTCTTGACTGACCCTTCAAAGAAAAATAATTTAATTCCTTTATCATAGAAAACTGAAAATTTACTCATCCATGATAAGAAGTTATATCAAATTTATCTCTTTTTTAATAAATCAAATTTGTCCCTTAATCAGGGACATTAATGATTTTTTTTTGCCAAACATTAACGGTTTTTTAAACATATACAAAATGACAATTTTAACGTCATTTTATTCCAAATTTCTTTATAGGATGTAAAATTGATATAAGTTTACCTTTGATTGATTAAAATGGGTGTTTTTCATTTAAAAATATTCATTGTTGCTTTTTGCGCCCTGTTTCTTCTTATATGCACCCTCCATGTGCAATATCGTTTTCCCAAATTTTGCCTTTCAGGAAACTTATTTCTAGAAGTAATATTTTGTTTTTGAATTTTCAAATACCTTCTTGAACAAAGTATCTGGAACATATTCAGACAATTCAAAAATTTGATTTCAGAGTACATATTTGAGTGTTCCATAAATCAATTTTTGGAAGTCATTTGTATTTGTTTAACCTCTCAAAAATAAGTAACCTCTAGAAACACTTAACCAAAATCCCTCTTTCAAAAATACTTGTAAATAAAAAAGTTAATCAATAATTTAACCAAAAAAAAATCATTTAAAATATATTGCCTCATATTTTACCTATACAAAGAGACAATTAAGAATAAAACCTATATAAGTAATGTAATGACTTGTCTGAGACATCAATGAGTGGCCTCTGAAAGAAAATAAAATGTCATGCATATGTGCATGGACAAAATATCAAAGATCAAGTTATATCGTAAGACTATTACATAGCCCATGTCTTGTATAGTCATCCATTTATCTGGAGGTGTCATCTCATAGTCGAGTGCCCACACCCCCTTGCTACATACTTCCAAAGAGTTGGATATAGTCATCATGGAAGGATTGAAGCTCTATCATGAAATTTACATGGACTTGAGCCCAAGATTCCTTACCCTTACTAAGTAATGTTGCAACTGCATGATAAACACAATATGGAAAGCATTCAACAATTTAATGACATTTAGATCTGTCCAAAATGTTTCTCTGATAACATTAATGGTGACGAGAGTTCTATGCCAATAGACATAGTCATCAAGTACCAGTAGTAACTACATTAGATGTTGTATTTCTGTTCTGGGGCCACTCTAAGTCTGATACACATGGCACACATTATAAATCTTCTTGATAATACTAACGTTTTATGTATCACAATATTTCAATGTAATATACTTTTGGGCTTAACCATATTCCTTGTCATAGTGATGAATGCATCACTAAAATCTAGTTAATGCATTTGAGGTGAACCATCCAACCTCTGATCTTCATCTGTCATCCAATTAATTGGCGTGTCTAGTTTTCTAGACACCTTGGATATATATTCTTCCATGTCTATTTCTAACCATGAAATACACAATAAAACTAAAAATTATGCATGTTTTCTGTTTTCAGAAGTGAAATTTTGGAATTTGATGAATAGAAACATGTTTCAAAATTTAAACTCAAAATTGAGGAAAAATAGCTTCCAAAATTCAAAATCCATAACATGTATTAATTGATATTTAAAAATTGAAATCTAGAACAGTAAATATGGGCATATCTCAGACTTCAAATTCTGGAAGTACACAAATTGAAGTTGTAGAAAGAAATAATTGTTAGTATTATTTCAATTGTGTCAATTATATTCACTAATCTTTATTATATAGACAAGGCTAGCTAGACTTAAACCTAATGGGCCTTATTAATAAGCCTAATACAATAACGGCTAATAATTACGAAAATAACTATTATTTACAATACTCCCCCTTAAGCTGGTGATTGAATGTCTATCATTCCCAGCTTGCAAGTAAGTTGACTAAGACGTTCTGCTGGCAAACCCTTTGTCAACACATCTACCAGTTGGTGTCCAGAGGGAATGTACTCTGTTGCTATCAATCCACTATCTAGTTTTTCCTTGATAAAGTGCCGGTCTATCTCAATGTATTTTGTTCTATCATGTTGAACAGGATAATGAGCAATACTGATAGCTAATTTGTTGTCACAAAATAACTTCACAGGGGCTTCATACTTTATCTTCAAGTCATCTAGCACAATCTTCATCCACAATAATCACATATCTCGTGTGCCATTGCTCTATACTCTGCCTCGGCACTTGATCGAGCTACCACATTTTGTTTCTTACGTCTCCAAGCAACAAGATTCCCACACAAGAATGTGCAATAGCCTGAGGTGGATCTTCTGTCACTCACTGACCTGCATAATTTGCATCAGTATAAGCCTCCATAGTCAGGCTTCCACCTTTCTTAAACAAGAGTCCTCTCCCTAGAGTGGCTTTAAGATATTGTAGGACACTATCTACCGCCTGTAGATGTCTTGCTCTTAGATCATGCATAAACTGACTCACAACACTAACAACATATGCCAAGTCCGATCTAGTGTGGGCTAAGTAGATCAACTTCCCTTCTAGTCTCTGATATTGCACTTTGTCAACCAGCACTCTCCTCTTCATTGCTTATTTTGTGATTTTGCTCAATGGGAACGCCTGCAAGTTTACATCCAAGCTTTCCTGTTTCCTTTAAGAGGTCAAGAACATATTTATTTTGAGAAATAAAAATGCTTTGCTTGGAGTAGGCAACCTCTATCCCCAAGAAATACTTAAGTTTTCTAAGTCCTTCAACTCAAATTATGTAGCTAATCTTTTCTTGAGCAGTTTTCTCTCATCATCAACATAAACAAGAAGTACTGTAAGTTTTCCTCCCTGTGAATGTTTGAAGAAAAGTGTATGATCTTCTTGGCTTTGCTTATAGCCAAGACCCACCATTGCCTTCGAGAACCTTCCAAACCAAGCTCGAGGAGACTATTTAAGCCCATATAATGTTTTCCTCAATTTTCAAACCATGATTGTTCCACTTGTGGGACCAAAACCTGGTGGAATCTCCATGTACGCCTCCTCTTTTAAGTCTCCATGCAAGAAAGCATTCTTGACATCAAACTGGTACAGTTCCCACCCAGAGTGGGAAGCAAGAGAGAGTAGAATATAGTGTTCATCTTTGCCACGGGAGCAAACGTCTCCTCATAATCAATGTCATAGGTCTGAGTGTGTCCCTTTGCCACTAATCTTGCCTTGTACCGATCAAGGGTATCATCTGATTTGTGCTTGACTATATAGATCCACCTGCTACCAACGGGCTTCTTGCCCCTAGGTCTCTTAATAATCTCCCAAGTTCCATTCTTCTCAAGTGCTTTCATCTCCTCATCCATTCTTCTCAAGTCCTTTCTCTTGCACAGATGTTGCAATTCTCACAGAGTCAACAGCAACAATAAAACTCTGATGCTGCAGGGAAAGATGTTTAGAAGAAACAAATTGAGAAATAGGGTACTTAGCTCAAGACCTTTTCCCTTTTCTCAAAGCAATAAGTAAGTCATCTGAATCAGGGTCAAGGGTATCAGAAATCTGAGAATCAGAAGTAGAGGGATCATTTTCAGTACTTACCTATGGTTCAGACGGTTGGAGTTGTTTCTGGACCAGGTTGGGTTTTCCTTTCATCTGATAAGTCAATATAAGCTCACTAGCCTTGTTCTTCACTGGTGCCAAAGGTGTTGTTTCCTGTAAAACAGAAGACATAGGGGACACAGAAGGAATAGAAGGACTAGGAACAAGAGGATCAGGACTTGGAGACAAAGAGTCTGAAGTCACTTTGCCAAGGACCAAGGAAAAGAAACTCAAGCTCGGACTCAGATTCCAGATTAGAACTAGAATCACTACTCTCCTCCTGAAGTTGAGGATGAGTAAAATAGGAGACATGCTCGTGGAATGTGACATCCATATAAACAAAGAATTTACGACTTGGTGGATGATAACACTTGTACCCCTTTTGTTAGGGGCATAACCCAAAAAGACACACTGGATGGCACGAGAATCCAACTTATTTCAGTGTTGTGGATGAACATTGACAAAAACCACACAACCAAATACCCGAGACTCAAGACTCTGCATGATAGGAACAGAAGGAAACTGTGAGACCATAAGCTGAACATGACTAACATTACCTAGAACATGCGAAGGTATCTAATTTATTAGATAGGTAGTAGCCAATACTGCTTCTCCCCAGTATGATTTTGGAATAGACATTTGGAAGAGAAGGGTGCGTGCAACTTCAAGTAGGTGACGAATTTTTCCTTTCGGCAACCCCATTTTGTTGCGGGGTGTCGACACAAGTAAGTTCATAAATGATGCCCTGTTTAACGAGAAAACTGGAAAGGTTATGATTAACTTATTCTTTTCCATTGTCAGAATGAATTCTTTTAATGCGTCTTCCTAATTGAGTCTGTATCATATTATAAAATTGAATAAACAATTGAGATACCCCAGATTTATCTTTCATCAAGAATAACCAGGTTACTCGAGTACAATCATCAATAAATGACACAAACCATCGTGCACCAGAAATATTAGAAACTGGGGCAGGATCCCAAACATCAAGGTGAATAAGATCAAACGGTACAACACTTTTAGTAAGGCTAGAAGGAAAAGTAGCACGGTGGTGCTTAGAAAACTGATCAGATGTCACACTTAAAAAACTCAACAGATTGTTTTAAAAACAAAGATGAAAACATAGACCACATCAAAAAAAAAGGAGGATGATCAAGACGCCTGTGCTGAAGCCAGATTGTGAGGCAGGAGAGTGAGAATCTGACTAAGACCGGAGTGCGGAAGACAACACTTTCTGACCAACTCGGTCATCAGACAGATAGTACAACCCTCCTTGTTCCTTAGCAACTCCAATTATCTTTCCCGTTGCAAGATCCTAAAAAGCACAATGAGAATGAGAAAAGATTACTGCACAATTATGGTCCTGGGTAAGCTTACAAATAGAGATAAGGTTATTCGAAAGACTGGGAATATGAAGCACATCTTTTAATTTAAAAGATTGAAGGTCAATGTCCCCACAACCATCAACACGAGTATGAGAACCATCTGCAGTAGTTATATAAGGAATGTTGGAAGGGGAAGTATAGGTCGAAAACAGTTGAGAATGAGAGGTCATGTGATGAGTGGCACCAGAGTCAAGAATCCATGCACTCTAAGTGATAGTATCGACAATATTAAGAGAATTCAAGGCTGAAACAACCATAGATCTGTTTTCTGACATATTGATTGATGTCCTGCGATTGTGTCTTGCTTAAGAGAACAAAAAAAGCCTGCAAACAGCAGTAAAGAGCCCCTAAACACAACTAAAAAGTGGGACCTATGGGGTGGGAACATCCAAAAACAAACCAATAGGTTCTGACGAACAACCAAGTGAGAACAGCAATAGGGCGAAGCCAAATGACCAAACCCACCGAACCTGTTTTGCAGCAATCGTGGCAGAACACATAAAAAAAACACAGAGTGGACCCCCATAATGGAAAGAGGAGATGACCCACGAACAAAGTTGCTCATATCGGAGAGTGGACCCCCATAATGGAAAGAGGAGATGCCAGTAAAGCTTCTGCGGAAAAATGGCGGTGAACGAAGTGGCGCAAGGCGGCGCGTGACCGTCACGTGCTCGAGAACTCACCGGAGTGAAACCGCGCGTGGTAGTACGTTGATGGGCCGATGGGGACACGCCTTCGGGGTCCGACCGGTTTTGCGGATACGATGCGGGTGGTGTGGTCACCGGACAGATATCAACCATATACGATGGTCAACGGTGGTGAACATATCCGTATAATAGTTTTCAGTCGTGAATAGTAAGGGAAAAATGACAAAAAAAATTCTGTCGAGAAGCAGCAAAGGGCACAATGGAAGTGCAAAGCGCTGCAATGAAGGCAGCAAAAAAGGAAGGCGGCAAGGAACGGCAATGAAGGCGGCTAAGATTCTATGCAGAAGCGAGGCCCTCAAGTTCGAGAGCTCGTGATACCATGTAGAAAAAAAATAATTCTTAGTATTATTTCAATTGTGTCAATTACATTCACTAATCCTTATTATATAGACAAGGCTAGCTAGACTTAAACCTAATGGGCCTTGTTAATGAGCCTAATACAATGACGGCTAATAATTAAAAAAATAACTACTATTTATAACAGAATTTTGAAAACTTAATTTCCAGAACTATAGAAAATTGAAAAATTAAATTTCTGAATTTAGTTTTTGGAACACATTGAAGTTGTGTTCTGAAAATCAATTTTTGGAAATTTCAAATCTAGAGATCACATATACTAATCACGATGGAGACCATGAAGAAATCATAGGAATGTTAATTCACGATGACAATGACGAAGACAAGGAACCACCATTTAGAGCAAGAATCGGAAGAATGAGTATCAGATGGAAGCGGCAGAGAAAATTTGGAAGGAAGAAGAAGAATGGGAGAGAGCTGAAGATGGAATATTAGTAGAGTGTTAGATGGAGAATGTATATAAGTTATGTTAGAAATTTAGAACTTAATATTTGAACATAGTTTTATACATTCCGAAAGTTTGATTCTAGAATGTATATAGTCCAGAAATTAAATCTTGGAGGCTAATAAAAATTAGAAAAAATATATACGTTCACGAACTAAGTTTCTAGAATAGAGTATTTTGGAAAAAAGATATTTTGCACGAAGGGGGCGTATAAGGAAAGAGGGGGTGCAAAAAACAACCACCAATTCTAGCCTTAATGGTCATCAAAACAAGAGTAGGATGATAATTTATTTTGGGATTTATTAAAAACACCCCCCATTTTTGCTATCATACACCTACTGTTAGCTTTTATTTATTTATTTATTTATTCTCAAAATTTCGTTGTTCGTAAACGTATTTCTGGAAGTTATAAACCCATGTCACAGGTAAATAAGCTTTCTGTAAGGTCATTTACGGACACTTTATAACCCCCACAAATATAGTTACCGATAGGGGATAGTTTGCCTTTCAAAAATATATTTACGAAAGAGTTCTTGACATTTGCAGCTGGCTTGATCATCCTCTGTGGTTGGAGTTCATCATCATTCCTTACAGTTATGCGAAGAGATGACAGTCCCCCTTCGACATTGAACTCCGCCACTCTTCTCTTAGACTTTGGGAGAGGTTCCTCAGTGATCCTGGGCATACTCGGCTGGGCTTCAGCTGAGACTCCCAGTTGAGTTTGCCCCCCAGTCTCCTGGGCATGCTGGACTCTCTCGGTCTTTGCTTGCATTTTGCGGTACTGGCTGATCAACTCGTTAGTCAAACGTCCGGGTTTGGGAGGTTTACCATGGAATCGGCTCGAAGATGGCTGACCCCGGCGTTTTTGGTAGCACCGTGGGTTTCCTAATCTGTCAAACACAGATCCCCTGGTGACCTCTTGGTTTCTTTTGGATTCTTCTTTGGGCATCCAAACACTCCTGATAGATTGTTCCCTTCTTATCGGTCTGGGCTGATCAGGTTTTGAGAAAGACACCATGGCCATGGTTACAACTGGGAATGGATTGGTGTCCACTGACATCTCGGCTATGCTCTTATCGGCTAGCTTGAACCTACCCTCTTTGATAGCCTTCTGTATGGCCTTCCGAAAACTACGCTTAGGGTAGAATGGTTATATGAGTTATGCCACTTACGGATTTCTTGTTCATCAATTCTTCAGGAGGTGGAATCCGATGCCCGTCTAGCAGCCGAATTTGCTTGTCCTTGAGCAAGTAGTCGAAAATCTGGTCTGCCTTGGTTATGTCAAAGGAGTACCTGCCCTATCCTCTGTTGATTCGGCTTTGGCTTTAGCGCCTTCAATCTTTGGCGTGAATAGCTCTTCCCTTTGACTATTTCGGCTACCATCATATCAGCCGTAAGGTCAGCCGTTTCGGAGTCAGATTCCTCTGCCTCTATAATAGAGACTAGATGGGGACCCTTTCCTCGGCTAGCCCTTCGCTTCTCCTTTTCCTGGATATATTGCTCAACTCGGATAGCCCTCTCTGCTAGCTGATTCAAATCTGTGCAGGCTTGTCCTACCAACTTCTCCTTCAGCTGCGGGTGCATGTTGTTAATCATCATAGAAGTGAATTCTGTTTCAGGGAATTTACGTAACATTTCCGCTTTCTTCTCGAATCTTTCAATATAATCAAGAACCGACTCATCAACTTGCGCCTGAGACTAGTTAGATCGATTCACAATTACTTGGGGTTGCGCCAATAAAATCTATCATGGAAACACCTCTCCATATCGCCCAATTCTCAGATCGAAGTTTGGAGGCAAGGAGGAGTACCAGGTGAACGCTGTCCCAGTGAGTGATAATGGGAAGAGCTGAAGCTTGTGATACTCATTCTGGCTGCTTTCACCACACTGGGCTGTGAAACGCCCTATGTGCTCCATGGTAGACTTGCCATCTTCCCCCGAGAATATGGTGAAATCTGGAGTTTTGAATCCCCTAGGAAGAGGAATCATCCGATCCACCCATTCAGGGTACGGTTTCCTGTAAACAGGACGGTCCAACGGCTTTAATCGCACTCAAGTACTTCTTGATGGTATTTGCGATCATTTCGGGTCTATCAAATGAGAGGCTCCTGCCGATTATCTTGTGGATTCGGGGCGCATCGACCCATTGGTCTCCGTGAGGAAGCCTGTTGGGAACGACTGAAGGTTGAAGGTATTTGGTGGAACATTGCCTAGAGGTGGATTAGAAGTCCATTGCTGCTCTGGACCATACTCCCCAAAACCTCCGACCTGAGTCCCTGGAACAGATGATGCATTCTGGGGTAGAGGTGGAACATTGTTCCATGTCTGCTCTCCCCCATAGTTGCCAGCCGTTCGTAGTATATTTGAACTTACTGGAGGGTATGGCGTGGGGACTGGTTGCGGTTGGTAGAATGGTGGATTGTTAACATTCCAATCCCTAGATAGCTTCCCTGAACCATAACCAGGGGCCATCGGCTGCCAATTCGGCTGTCCATATGAATTCGCCTGCACAGTAGGGCCATGCGTTGGAGCATACGACATTACTGGCGGCAAACCTGTTGGAATCAAGAGGATTCAGAAACAATAACCCTTTAATTGTTTTGATGATAACAAAAGATTAAGAGAACAATTTATTCTCTAACATGGTTATAAGTGTGCAGAAAGTATTTATATTCGGAAAAATTCTGCTTCAGAAGACTTAGTGAAATCTTGAATTTCACTCTGGAAAGCCCGACTCGGCTCACGGTTCTTGGCACATAGAATCTGTTTGGTCAACGCCTGGTGTAAGTCAACGACTCGTAGATCGATCTAAGAGACTACACTCTGCTTGGTCAACGCCCGTGTAAGTCAACGCCTGGTAGATCAGTCTAAGAGACTACACTCTGCTTAGTCAACGCCTGGTCTTGATCAACACTCAACAGATTGTGTTATATGTGCTCCATGATAGACTTAGTGCTTTCCTACACGATTCTGTCATTTGATAGCCCATTAAATTCTACACACAAGAATCTGGTGATCTGTGAAGCTCAGTTCTGATAGTAAAATTCAAGTACCTTGTTATACGAGGTATCTTTAGACAAGAAGAATGTCAAAGGATAATATCATCAAGGAAACTTGTGCTTGAAGTGTCTATATTTTTGAAAAGCTCACTAAGGACAAAGTTACTGACATTGTGTATAATACTCAGAATGCTTTTCGTCTTGAAAGCGACGTATCCTGCAAAAGCCGAAATTCAAGGATCTGAACTTTGACTTTGGACAAAATTTGGACAAAAAGAAACATTGTGCGGACAAAAAGAGACGTTGTGTCACAACGGTACTTTTTCAACCCTAGCTATATATCCTACCTCATACACTGAAGTAACATAGGAATTGAGATTTCAACAAACGATTTTCAACACAGTTGTACGCAATCTAGCAACTTGAATATTTTTCTGAGTAGTGAGAGCATCAACATCTATCTTCTCAAACACTACCCAATCAAGAGACAGTGAGCAATCAAGAATTCATCCAAGTCTCTGAGATCGTTGAACAAGGCACTTACTGTTTTATTCTTTCTTTTAAGAAAGTTATTTTGTGCTAAAAGTAGTTTCATTGTAAATTCTCTCTGAAGAGAGTTATCTCTATATTGTTTCAAAAACTCTTATTTGAATCAGACTTAGCCCAAGAAGGGTCAGTATACCTTAGAGGCTCAACTGCATCGAAGTCGTTCTAAGAAGTTGTGAGTATAGCCGTTAGCGTAAATATACTCTCAAGTGTAATCGGTTGATTATAGTGGAGAAATCCTTTAAGTGAGTGAAGGGACTAGACGTAGCTATCAGGTGATAGTGAACTAGTATAAATCACTGTGTCTCTTTCTTCTCTCTACTCTTTATTCCTTGCATAGTTTATTCAATAGTTATTTTTCATAAACATTTGTATTTGCGAAAAAGTTTTTTAAAAACCCAATTCAAACCCCCCCTTTCTTGTGTTTTGCCACGTTCAAAACCGATATGCCCAACCGTGTTAATTGGTCTCCGGGCCATGTTGATCTGCCCATACTACAGATTCGCTTGATCAGGTGGCATCACTTGCCCCTCAGCATGGGGTGGTACCCATGTATTCTGCTGATCACCGTATGGCTGGGTTGGTGGCCCTACCGGTAGTGGTATGGTCAGTGTTCAAGAGGCCCATTTTGAACCACATTCGGCCGAGGTCGCCAAGCCCACCACCTTGTGCATACCGGGTTTGCCGCTCTCTGCCAACGCAGAACTAGCCGAGTGTTCACCTTACTGTCCTCGGCTGTTCTCCATGTCTCTCGCCTGCTGAACCTCGTTATGCACCATGGGTCTGACAATATCTGCCAACTGCCTTGACACTTGGTACATAAGGCCATAAACATTTGTATTTGCGAAAAAGTTTTTTAAAAACCCAATTCAAACCCCCCCCTTTCTTGTGTTTTGCCAGGTTCAATTGGTACCAGAGCTCGGCCTCTTGGTTGAGCACTTAACAGTGTGAGAGGAAAAGATCCTATACTATCCTATGGCAAGCAACGAACCCGGTGGTCATGTTAACTGCCCCCCTTTGTTCACTGGATCTAACTATGACTACTGGAAAGATAAAGTGAAAAACTTTTTCGAATCTCAACAGTTTGAACTTTGGGATATGGTTCTAAACAAGACATCAACGATTGACTCCAAAAGAAATCCTATTCCTAGGAGTCTTGGACCGATGATCATAAAAAGGAATATACCTTGCACCAAAAAGCAAGATACTTTCTTGTATGTGCTATCTCTGAAAAAGAGTATGAGAAATGTGGCAATAAGACCTTTGCTAAAGAAATTTGGGACTCACTGCTTTAGCCTATGAGGTACTTCCCAGTACAAGAAACCAAGGCTAATATCTTGGTTAGACAATATGAACTCTTCAAGATGGAAGAGGATGAAAGCATCGAAACTATGTTTGGAAGATTTCAAACATTAGTTCATGGCTTGAAGGTTCTCAAGAAAAGCTATACCATCACGACCATGTTAAGAAAATCTTGAGAAGTCTCACAAAGAGATGGAGACCCAAAGTCACGGCTTATTCAAGAAGCCAAGGACTTGAATGAATTACGTCTTGAAGATCTCTTGAGTTCTCTAAGAGCTCACGAGCTTGAGCTTGATGAAGAAGAACCTCCCAAGAAAGCAAAGACCATTGCTCAAAACTTCAAACAAAGCATCTACTTCCAAAGCTCTCCAAGTGAGCTTGAAATCAAGAAGCTTCATCCGATGAGAGTGATGAAGATATCGATGATGAAATCTCCCTTATTTCAAGGAAGATTCAGCGCATGATGAAAAGCAAAGGAAGGTTCAGAAAGAAGTTCCACAAAAGGGACTCACGGAAAGACAAGATTCAAAGGAAAAGAAGGACTTCAAGGACAAGAGCCAAGTGACTTGCTATGAGTGCAAGAAGCCTGGTCACTACAAGTCCGAGTGCCCACAACTTGAGAAATCAAGGAAAGGTGGCTTCAAAGGCAAGAAGAAGAAAGGTCTCATGGCTACATGGGATGATTGATTCATCATCTTCTCGAGGATGATGAGGAACAAGCAAACATGGCTCTCATGGCTACCATAGGCTCAGACAGTGAAGAAGAAGATAAAGAGGTAGATTCTAACACATCTTCTAATATTCAAATAGCTTTTGATGAACTGTTAGATGAGTCCTCAAAGCTCAACAATGAGTACAAATCTTTGAAAAAGAAATTCTTAAAACTCTCTAAAGAATTTCAAATACTCACCGAGGAGAATGAGAAACTCAAACTGAAAACCACCATTTGGTGAGTAACAGCTTTAACAAGAAGAATAAGGTTGAATGCAACTCTTCAAAATATGAAGAGGGATTTCAAAATTTCTTCTTGAATGTGTCACACGAAGCAAACAAGCATCTATGATCCGGGAGTAAGTCAAAATGGTAAAAAGGGTCTTGGTTATAACCTCAAGAACCAACTTTTCAAAACACCAATTTGAAAACCAAAGACTCCAACAATCACAGTGACTGTTTACTTTGTACTTTCTGCAATAAGAAAGGGCACATTAGGAGTACTTGTTATGAACTAAAAAACAAGAAGGACACGTCTCCTTCAAGGACTAACAAAATAGGACCCAAAAAGATTTGGGTACCTAAGGATAAAATTATATATGTTGCAGATTTGCTTAGCAACAGAGTTACTACACCAGTCCTGGTACTTGGACAGTGGCTGCTCACGTCACATGACGGGAGAAAGGCGTATGTTCCAAGAACTCCATCATGAAGAAGGTGGAAATGTTGGTTTTGAGGAAATCGAAAGGTAAAATCATTGGAAGTGGAAAAGTTGGTAAGAGCTTTCTTCCTTCCATTGATAATGTATTATTAGTGGATGGCTTGAAGCATAACCTACTAAGTATAAGTCAATTATGCGATAGTGGTTATGATGTTGCCTTTAATGACACATCATGTATAGTCAAAAGCAAGAAAGATGGATCTATTCTTTTCAAGGCAAAGAGAAAAAATAATATTTACAAAATTAAACTTTCCGAGTTGGCAAATCAAAATGTAAAATGTTTTTGTCAATTGATGAAGAGCAATGGACTTGGCACAAAAGATTGGGTCATGCCACTGAGGTTAATCTCAAAGCTTAACAAGAAAGGACTTGTTAGAGGCCTACCAAATCTTAAGTATCAATCGATGCTCTTTGTGAAGCATGTCAAAAAGGAAACAAACGAAATCTTCTTTTAATTCCAAAAATATTGTTTCCACCTCAAGGCCACTTGAGCTTTTACATTTAGATTTATTTGGACCAACCGTAACTACCTCTGTGCGGAAAGAAATATGGTCTAGTCATTGTCGATGACTATACTAGATGGACATGGGTAAAATTCTTAACCCACAAGGATGAGTCTTTACGTTGTTTTACGTATTCGCAAACAAGTGCAAAATGAAAAAGGCTTTTGTATTACTACTATTAGAAGTGATCATGGTGGTGAATTTGAAAATGAATTATTTCAAAAATTCTGTGAAGAACATGGCATCTCTCACAATTTTTCATCCCTAGAACACCACAACAAAATGGTGTTGTAGAAAGGAAAAATAGATCTTTGCAAGAAATGGCGTAACCATGATTCACGAAACTAATGTTGCAAAGCACTTTTAGGCGAAGCGATAAACATCGCATGCTATATTCAAAATAGAATCTATATTAGACCTATCTTGAATAAGACTCCTTATGAATTGTGGAAAGGAAGAAAACCCAACATTTCATATTTTCATCAATTTGGGTGTGACTGCTTTGTTCTCAATACAAAGGACAGTCTAGGAAAATTTGATTCTAAATCACAAAAGCTATCTTTTGGGATATTCAACGCTCTAAAGCATACGTAATATACAACAAAGAAACATTAATTGTTGATGAGTCAATACATGTGAAATTTGATGATAAGAAGCCTGATAATGACACGTCAGAGCTAAATGAAGCTTTTGCATTTACAAATTTGTAAGGAAACAAAAGCGAGATGTCACAGTCTTGACTGATGATGTCTCTGGTCTTGACTCTGGTGAAAAAGGAATATCCATAACATTTGGAAGTTCAAACCTGATCACCCAAAGGACCAAATAATTGGTGAACCGAGTGATAGAGTTAGAACAAGATCTTCTCTTAGAGATCATGCTGATTTGGCACTTCTATCAGAGATAGAGCCAAAATCTATTGATGAAGCTCTAATTGATGATGGATGGATTATTGCTATGCAAGAAGAGCTCAATCAATTTCAGAGGAATGATGTGTGGAAGCTTGTGCCTCCTCCAGAGAATAAGCTAGCAATTGGAACCAAGTGGGTCTTCAGAAACAAACTTGATGAAGATGGTAAAGTGGTAAGAAACAAGGCTAGACTTGTTGCTCAAGGGTATTCACAAGAGGAAGGGATTGAATACACTTTGAACCTTTCGCTCCTGTAGCTAGACTTGAAGCCATTAGAATTTTGTTGTCATTTGCTGCACATCATGGCATTACTTTGTACCAAATGGATGTAAAAAGTGCATTTTTAAATGGTTTCATAAATGAGGAAGTGTTTGTGAAACAACCACCTGGTTTTGAAGATACTGAGTTTCTGAACATGTCTTCAAACTTAAAAAGGCACTTTATGGTCTTAAACAAGCTCCTAGAGCCTGGTATGACAGATTAAGTTCCTTTTTAATGTCAAATGATTTTGAAAGAGGACAGGTGGACACTACTCTATTTAGAAAATCATCTAAAAAGCATTTCATTATAGTTCAAATATATGTGGATGACATTATCTTTGGTGCTACTAATGAGTCTCTTTGTAAGGAGTTTTCTAAGCTTATGCAGAACGAATTTGAGATGAGTATGATGGGAGAATTAAAATTCTTCCTTGGTATTCAAATCAAGCAATGTCAAGATGGAACTTATATTCATCAGACTAAATATGTGAAAGAACTGCTGAAGAAGTTCAAGCTAGAGGAAACCAAACCTATGAGCACACCAATGCATCCAACATGTGCTCTTGGCAAAGATGAATCAAGTAAAAAGATAGACCAAAAGGTATATAGAGGTATGATTGGTTCACTCCTTTATCTCACAGCCTCAAGGCCTGATATTATGTTTAGTGTGTGCTTATGTGCAAGATTTCAATCTGATCCTAGAGAATCTCACTTAACTGCGGTTAAAAGGATATTTAGGTATCTTAAAGGAACTACTAATCTTGCTTTGCTTTATAAGAACATAATTACAAGTTAGTAGGTTTACGTGATGCCGACTTTCTTTGGAGGCAAATTGAAAGGAAAAGCACAAGTGGTGGTCGCCAATTTCTTGGAGCAAATCTTGTCTCTTGGTCCAAAGAAAAGACAAAGCACAATTGCACTATCCACGCAGGTTTAGTACATATCTGCCGCAGTCGTAGCTCACAACTACTTTGGATGAAGTATCAACTTGAGGACTATCAGTTAAAGAGAGTAAAATCCTATATACTTGTGATAATACTTCGCTATATGCTTGACTAAAAACCCTATTTTGCATTCTCGAGCCAAACATATTGAAATTAAACATCATTTTATTAGAGACTATGTTCGAAGGATTCTTGAAATTAAATTTATTGATCTTGACCATCAATGGGCAGACATCTTTACAAAACCCCTTGCTGAAGATAGATTCAACTTTATAAGAAAGAACTTGAATTTCCTTCTTATAAAGGAATAGGTGTTTGATCTGAATATAGTTGACTCTGTTTGACTAAGTTGACTCTGTTTGAATTTAGTTGACTCTGTTTGACTAAGTTGACTCTGTTTGAATTTAGTTGACTCTGTTTGACTAAGTTGATTCTGTTTAAATATAGTTGACTCTGTTTGACTATGTTGACTCTGTTTGAATAAAGTTGACTCTGGTTGAATAAAGTCGACTCTGTTTGATGTGTTTGACTTGTTGACTCTGCGTGAGTGTGTTGGCTATGTCGTAGTTAAATCTGTTGATTCTGTTGATTATCTTATCTCGTTATATTCTTTTCATTAACTGTTCGTATGATCATTGCATAGCTGTCTCTGGGAATCTTAAGTACACGTGTCTCTCTGAGACTGGTTGATGCGTTAGTGAGTGACATTTGCTTTTACTGAGTCATAATTGATTTTACTGCGCAATGACAGCTTTCTGCGCCTTTTCAATTTTGTGATTACTCTTTTGGAAAAGACAAATTTATTTTAATTCATTTCAAAATCAAGCGTATGGTGCTTAAACTTCTCGAACACGTTTATTACCCACTCACTCACATCACTCACTACCCACTCTATCTCTCAAAGAGAAGTCTACACATTTCGTAACCCTAAACCCCTTTCATCTTTGCACTCTGTGTTTCTCCGATTTCAACAATGGTCGCTCCACAAGTAACGCTGAAAATCTTCAAACCTCGGACCTCAAAGTGTTGGTGGAACACGGTAAGGTTCGAGGATATGGCAAATGAAGGATACGACTTGAGCTGATTTCATCGACATGGGGATAATGGATTTCTTCTACATGACCAACTCAGTCTATGAGAATCTGGTGAAGGAGTTACGGACTTATGCTTGGAGTAAAGATAAGACCATTCGAGTCATGTTCAAGGCGGCGCATTGTGGTCACTCGGGACCTAATTCTTTGAAATCACCCATTGCCCTAATGATGGAGCGGTTGAAACCGCTGGTTGGGAAAAAGGATGCCGGTGGCTGGGATGTCGTAAATGAAACCATCTATGAGAAGCCGGAGGGACCAAGGCGATGGACATGAAGAATGTGTTTCGAGCAATCGCTCGTAATCATCATGAACCGCTTGGTGCCAAAATGGCTCTGTGGATCTTGTCGGCCGATACCTGAAGTTCATAATGTGGAATTATGAACTCAAAGCAAAAATCAACCTTCCACAGATAATTTTTGAACATCTGCGAAGAGACTTAATGTACTCCAGAAAAGGGAAATATATGAATATCCCTTATGGAAAGCTGTTGTCAGCAATTATGGAGAACCAAGGTCTTATAAATCTTCTTCAAGGTCTCAACACCTTGGAAGCAGGGCTTGCCCTGAAAACGATGGTGATTCCTATTCTCTCTTCAGACAATCTAAGGAGAATGGGACTCCTTTCCAAGAAGGTTATTGCTGCAATTCAGCAAGGTGAAGAAGGAGCAAGGAAGAAAGTTGTGAAGAAGGGGAAGAAGATTGTGGTGGACTCTGGTGTCTCTCTTGGACCAACCGGAAGGGTCACTCGAAGCAGAGCATTCACATTGCCTCAAATCCCCTCAGCTCACTCTCCCTGTGAGACCTACATGCATGCCCTCTATGCTTACAGAGGAAGAAGAAGAGAAGAAACTGGAGATTGATCAAATGATAAAGGAAAGGTTAGAGGAAACACGACTATATCATGAAGCAAGCTTGGCTGCAGGCCTTGTACAGCGTGAAACCTTTGCACCTCCAGTTCGTGCTCCTACCTCTGACCCTAGAGTGGCTATTCCTGCTGAGCCCGCCTCTGTTGATCCTGCTCAGAAGCCACCCCTGAAAAGGATACACAAGGTTGGAGATGCCCCTGCTGCAAAAGGAAGAAGGCACTTGATAAGGTAGTTGATTTATATGATACTACTTATCAACTGCAGTTCTGTTCTGTTGCTTCTACGATTGTTGAACCCCTCCATCACAATCCTTGCCCAAACCTAAACCCCAACTGCTCTGCACCCAAACCAACACCTACCAAAAAGCCTTTGCCGTCTTTACCCTCAGACTCATCTTCATCTGATGAAGATGATGTTGCTCCCTTGAGGACTAGACAAAGACCTCAACCACAGGTTCAAAATTCCTATATTGAACCTTTAACCTCTTTACCCCAGATTCCACTATACCTCAAACCCAAACACCTTCACCACCTAAATCACCACCCAAACCAGCTTCTCCACCTAGAACCGCTTCACCCCCTCACCAACAACCAGACCTCAACATACCATGTGAGACTGAGTCCATTTCTGAGGAACCTGAATCTGAGTCAAGGGTTCAAGAGTCTTCATCTCTTGAATCTGGCAATATGGTTGTGTGTGAAACTCAACCTCTTCGCATGTTGCAACCTCTCCCTGACTCCTCTTTCAGACTTCCCATAATGGTACCCTTCATGTCTCAACTGTTCTCTCCTCCAAATTCTCCTCTCCAGGAAGAACCAGAATCTGTTGCAGAACTCCTGGGGGATGATGCTGATGATCTCTCTGCTGAGCCTCTGCCACTTCTTCTCACTGCACCCCCTGGACCCTCTGAGCCTGGTCTTCGGGAACCAAGAATTGTGCCCAACGTTCTTCCCAATTTAATTGGTAGCATTGAGTACTTCAAAGCTGAAAGATTCAGTGGAATCTCGTTTCGGGTTTCCTTGGAAGCAGCAGTTGATGAAGTAATCAATGATCTTGCTAAAGAAGATCGGTATGAGGCGGGTGTCTGTGAACACTTGGTTTGACAAGCACAGGCAAGAGCAAGAAGAAAGAAATAGGAGATGGCATCTTTGCCTCGACATGGAGAGTTTCTCCAAGAGAAGAGGTCACCGTTGTTTGGGAACCGTAACTCGCACCTCCTCCTCGTCCTCCTACTCCTCCAAGAAAACACCTGTAACTCCACCACACACACAATGCTATGGTTGCATCTACTTCTGGATCGGCTTCACATGACAGTCAATCAGTAGTTGTGCCAAAAGAAGTTTTTGATAAATTTGGTTGAAGAAAGCAGCGAGAAGATTTATGGAATCTACTGATCAAAGGCTGGAAGCCTCAGAAAAGAAGCAAGATTTGATGACTACTCTGCTGCGGCAAATTTTGGAGAGGATGGAGCAACCCTAGAAAACCTTAGGATTTTTTTTTCTCCCTTTTGATAGATTTGCTTTGAGTTTGTTTTTGTTCACTCTGTTTTTATTTCTAATGAAATTTATGACACTTGAAGTTTTCTCTTTATCTTTCTTTATACTGTTTTGACTGTGATGTTCTTTATTTCTGTCTTAATCTTTTTGTCTGATGACAAAAGGGGGAGAAGAATATAGAGAGTATAAAGCAATTGATGAACCTAGTGTATCAACCAAGTGTCATCATGCATACATTATGTGTTCTGATTAATATATTCATGTATGCTCAAACTTATATCTTTGTAATATCTCATGCTCGTTACACTTAGAAATATTTATATATGCTTAATTCAGGGGAGCCTCTAAATCATCTGAATAAATATTTTTTATAAAGAAAAATTGTTCATCAATATATGTATTTGTCATCATCAAAAAGGGGGAGATTGTTGGAATCAAGAGGATTCAGAAACAATAACCCTTTAATTGTTTTGATGATAACAAAAGATTAAGAGAACAATTTATTCTCTAACATGGTTATAAGTGTGCAGAAAGTATTTATATTCGGAAAAATTCTGCTTCAGAAGACTTAGTGAAATCTTGAATTTCACTCTGGAAAGCCCGGCTCTGGCTCTGGTTCTTGGCACATAGAATCTGTTTGGTCAACGCTCTGGTGTAAGTCAACGACTCTGGTAGATCAGTCTAAGAGACTACACTCTGTTTGGTCAACGCTCTGGTGTAAGTCAACGCTCTGGTAGATCAGTCTAAGAGACTACACTCTGTTTAGTCAACGCTCTGGTCTTCAGTCAACACTCAACAGATTGTGTTATATGTGCTCCATGATAGACTTAGTGCTTTCCTACACGATTCTGTCATTTGATAGCCCATTAAATTCTACACACAAGAATCTGGTGATCTGTGAAGCTCAGTTCTGATAGTAAAATTCAAGTACCTTGTTATACGAGGTATCTTTAGACAAGAAGAATGTCAAAGGATAATATCATCAAGGAAACTTGTGCTTGAAGTGTCTATATTTTTGAAAAGCTCACTAAGGACAAAGTTACTGACATTGTGTATAATACTCAGAATGCTTTTCGTCTTGAAAGCGACGTATCCTGCAAAAGCCGAAATTCAAGGATCTGAACTTTGACTTTGGACAAAATTTGGACAAAAAGAAACGTTGTGCGGACAAAAAGAGACGTTGTGTCACAACGGCACTTTTTCAACCCTAGCTATATATCCTACCTCATACACTGAAGTAACATAGGAATTGAGATTTCAACAAACGATTTTAAACACTGTTGTACGCAATCTAGCAACTTGAATATTTTTACGAGTAGTGAGAGCATCAACATCTATCTTCTCAAACACTACCCAATCAAGAGACAGTGAGCAATCAAGAATTCATCCAAGTCTCGAGATCGTTGAACAAGGCACTTCTTGTTTTATTCTTTCTTTTAAGAAAGTTATTTTGTGCTAAAAGTAGTTTCATTGTAAATTCTCTCTCAAGAGAGTTATCTCTATATTGTTTCAAAACTCTTATTTGAATCTGTACTTAGCCCAAGATGGTGGTCAGTATACCTTAGAGGCTCAACTG
Source organism: Calophaca sinica (assembly GCA_037113605.1). NCBI lineage: Eukaryota > Viridiplantae > Streptophyta > Magnoliopsida > Fabales > Fabaceae > Calophaca > Calophaca sinica. Next base: position 92,350,603 of record CM073732.1, on the reverse strand, counting down.
CATCGAAGTCGTTCTAAGAAGTTGTGAGTATAGCCAGTTGGCAGAAATATACTCTCAAGTGTAATCGGTTGATTATAGTGGAGAAATCCTTCAAGTGAGTGAAGGGACTAGACGTAGCTATCAGGTGATAGTGAACTAGTATAAATCACTGTGTCTCTTTCTTCTCTCTACTCTTTATTCCTTGCATAGTTTATTCAATAGTTATTTTTCATAAACATTTGTATTTGCGAAAAAGTTTTTTAAAAACCCAATTCAAACCCCCCCTTTCTTGTGTTTTGCCACGTTCAAAACCGATATGCCCAACCGTGTTAATTGGTCTCCGGGCCATGTTGATCTGCCCATACTACAGATTCGCTTGATCAGGTGGCATCACTTGCCCCTCAGCATGGGGTGGTACCCATGTATTCTGCTGATCACCGTATGGCTGGGTTGGTGGCCCTACCGGTAGTGGTATGGGCTGTGTCTGAAGAGGCCCATTTTGAACCACATTCGGCTGAGGCTGCCAAGCCTGACCACCTTGTGCATACTGGGTTTGCCCGTTCCCCCTTGCCAACGCAGAACTAGCCGAGTGTTCACCTTACTGTCCTCGGCTGTTCTCCATGTCTCTCGCCTGCTGAACCTCGTTATGCACCATGGGTCTGACAATATCTGCCAACTGCCTTGACACTTGGTACATAAGGTCATGAATTCCCATATCAATCTGCTGCCTGATGAAAGAAGTGGTCATGACCACTGGAGCCTCGGCATTCTCTGGGTTATTCATCTCTGCAGAGGCTGGTGCGGAGGCGGGATGTCTTCAATCGCTATGGGCATACCCAAGGTGTATCTTGACTCGTTGTTCTTGCGTGGTGGGGTTCTTTTGGGATTCAACTCGACTCCATGTTGTTGTTGAGTTTCTTTCCTGACCTCAGGTTCATACGCCAAGCGTGATCACGCCTGGAGAATCAAACCTCGCCCTTCAATTCACCTATGGTCCCACCGTCGTGCCAAACTTGTTTGCGTGGAAAAATCAGCCAGGGATTAGGCTAACGTCGACCAACAAATTGATTCTGTTAGCGATTACACCGAGAACGGAACTCTAATTCTCGATTGTGGGTTCCCCAACTGCTCCAGAAAGCGTTGAGTGTGGTGAAACTACGCTACGCTAAGGCTAAGACTAAGAAACATGGAATCGGCTAAGGTAAAATGCTGTAAAAAGCTTGATAAATTGCAAAAGAAATAGTTGTTTGATTGATGTCGTGTGTTTTACATTTCTCAGCGTAGGTATATATATACAAAAAGGAAAACAAAATTGTAACCACCCTCTATCGGCCATTATGCGTTCCACACATTCATGGCTGACCACGAGCGGTCGTGGGTGTCCCTCAACTGCTTCTTCATGCGTATCGTGGGTTAACCGCTCTCCCATCGGCTGGGCAAACGATTTATCACGTGTTAAATGCGTTGGAGACTTCCAACGGCTAGCTTTGGTCATTTTAGCGCCAAAGTACATGACTTTCACATATCTAGCCCTTGGTCGAGCTTCAAAGCTCTATATTAATTAAAGGTAGCTCAGCCGATGTGTCCAGAATGATCGGATATTTCCTTTATCCACATCGGCTATACTCTTTAATAATCGGCTGGCCTCATGATGCTCCCTGGCCCTTGGGAAGTTTCCTTTCTATCCCCTGCTCAGGACCAATTTTTCGACTACCAATCCGATCGGCTTATCCCACACACATCTACTGCTCCTTCATCTACCGTTCTTCGCTTCACTGTTCCCTTCATCGGCTGTGGCTGATATTTCTGGTGATAACAACTTCGTTACCTCACACTCTTGATTAATCTTGATAATGTCCAGTGACGGTCAGAGTAGCTAAGTCTGCTAAGTAACCCCTAATTCAAGGTGTGAAACTCAAACTATTAGGGACTACGGACTCGGGCTGCTCACCCCCAATGCTAAGATATTGTCATATAGACTCACTCTTGGTGGCCTCCAGCTTTCAATTTACTGGTACTCCCCCCCAAACCTAATCATAAGGTCAAATGATGTATGTCAATCATACAAACAAGGTTGGGTTCCCTTTCTAATGCCTTATATCACAAGGTTCATGGATGTGCCATCGTGGCTCATATGGTTAGGATCATCAAGAGCATAAGCATAACCAAGTGTGAAAGTCCCGTCATGGCTGCATATAGCTGGGTGACTTGTTCATAAGGTTACCATGCAATCACAAAGTCAATCCCATTCGCAAGTGGTCATGGTTGCAGAGTTCATTCAAAATATTTCCTAAAGACTCAATTCCTAAGAATCTGTCAACCTATTCTTGGCGAATCCTAAGCATCTCAACTCAAACTACTCTCATAACTTAAATCCAATTCTTAGGATTCTAGAGGATCAATCAAGAACCTAGAGCACTAATCATATTCCAATTCATACTTATTTCCTACGTTACATCATAGAACTACTCTTTAAGTCCTCACTAACTCCATAGACTTAATACTTCGTGAACTAGGATTAAGATTTAGAATAAGCATTCTAATCCATAATCTTAACCTACACTTTGAACTCGAAGAAAATGCAAAGTAATAAGCATATTATCACTTTGAGTCTAAACGTTCACATTCCTAAAACTCTAGGAGTCAACATCCTAAAGGGTCTATGTCACTTGGTTATTCCTTATAAATTCATAAAATCCAACATTTGATCTTTTACCTTAGGCACGCTAGGATTTAGTTTCATGACAACACTGTTCTGCCCAATACGACTTCTACCTCACTTGGACACCTTGAAATAGTAACCAAATCACGTTCTAATACCACGTACCTGACACGGTCTCATTCCACAGCCATTCAGAACAATTAAGGTCTACCAAATTACCTCTTACAAGGGTTCAACAAATCCAAAATGACTCATTGACACACAATTGCTATCAAGAGTGATACAACCAATGAATTCACAGTTGATTCAACAAAAACATGAATGTAAGGATCACTTCATATATACAATAAGAGTGTAAACATCCCATGACAGAAAATATACATATAATATATATTCACACTCGTCAAAATCAATAAAATAGTACTCTATTGGGATCCAATGGTGATCCCCTTCATCTACCCATACATATACTCACAACTACAATAATCTCCCTCTACCTTAGGTGAAGATTTTGAGTCGATTAAGAGGAGTAGGGAAAACAAATTCTGGATTTGGTCCTTTGAGGATGAATTTTGAATTTAAATACACCCCCTAGAATTGCTAATGTACACCCCAACTCTTTTTCTATTTGTTTTTTGTTTTTACCCTCCTCTATAAATACATTTGCGAATGGAACTTTGTCCGTAAATTTTTTTTTTCCCGAAAATCACTACACTTTCTTTTAAAAACCCATCCCCCACTCGCGTTCTCTCCCTCTTCTCCCCTCTTCATCTCCTTTTCCACTCTTCTTCTCTCAAATCACACACCCCCAACTTCCAATCCATCAAAACTCCAATACTTTTTCTTCCATCGCATCGAGACAACCTTCAAATATTTTAATAAAGTCATTGATGGTTAGGCTATCGAAAATTATCGATAATTAAACTATGGTTAAAATGCACGTTTGATCCTTTATCTTTCACTCAAAATTCATTTTGACTCTTTATCCTTTAAAAGATTTATTTTGATCCTTTATCTTTGCAACATTATAAAAATTCATCCTTTTATCCAACCTGGGTACAAAAGACGTTAGTGTGAGTTGAGCTAGCCTATGAAAAGTCAAAATATCCACCCAAGCATGTTGATGTGGACCACATTAAAGGTTGTCTTTTTCTCCCCCAAATTCATAATTTTAGAGTTAGGGTTCCTCATTTTTAGAGCTGCATTCGTCCTCCCTAAAAAACATCATGCATTCATCTTCTCAATCTTACATGTCTAGGGTTAATGCTTCCAAAAGCCCACCAATAATGGACGAATGATCTTCGTTCTTCGGCTCCAAAAGCCATTGCGGTCCCTTGTACCACTGTGGGGACTTTGTTATGTTGCGCACTGCAGGCACAATTGCCAACCTGGAAAAGAGGTTTTGGAGTTGCAGGCATTTCGTAAAATGCTGACTGTTGCTCAATTCGGCACTCAAGGGCAAGTGCACCCTATCATAAAAGTAATAAAGTGGAGTATTTAAGATTCTGAAAGTCAAACCCACGGGGAGAGTTAACAAACCAAACTACTTGTGATCTTTTACTATTTAGACAAATTGAATTATAATGAAAGTTATGTTGAGCAAGTTTCGAAAGAGAGAAACCAAAGTGGTCACGAGAAAACATGGAAGCAACGAGAAAAGAATTCAATTATGGAAGCCTAGGGTATCTGGGTTCACTTAAGCCAAGTCTTTATTATTAATCAACTACTCAACTCATGCATCATTTTCCTAATTTATTGCCAACCACCTACTCTAATGTTATTAACACCCATTGATCATGCAATGCTAAATGTTATTAAAAAGTCAAGAAAAGCATTAAGCATTAGAGGTTTGCTAATTCAATAACTGATTGAAAACAGGGCAATTACCCTTGATCCAGCATAATCAGCGAATCCAATTATTCCTATATATCCGTTAACTAACTGCGGTACAATCACCAACAATTAAGTTAACTATCCTAAGGTTGATCAGGCCTTATTTAAATAATCACAATAGGAACAATTCAATCATAGGAAAACAGGAAACATGCATCTCATAGATTGAAAGCAAATAAGACCATAGGCAAAAGATCCCCCATCACCCTAGTGATGGTTTAGCTACTCATGTTCAAAACACAAATTAAATATGCTAAATCCATACAGTAATCCATAAAGAAAATAAGAATAAACTAAACTCGGACACCCTTTCAGAATGACGATGACACTTTGTTCTCCTTCTCCTCTCTGCTCCTGGGATCTCCTTTAGCCTTCATTAACGAACTCCAAAGACGACTCTCGAAAATCCTCTTTTCTCAAGTGTTTCACAAGGGCTTTATGTAGCACGCCAATGAATTTGACCTTTCCGTCATTATGTACGATTGTGCTTTAACATGTACAGTCGTACTTCACTTAAAGTCTGCTCAGCTTCGTAATTATGTACGGCCGTGCTGATCTATGTACGGTCGTGCTGACCTGGGAAAACGATGTTGAGTCGTGCTTACCTTCATGTACAATCGTGCTGACTTGTGTCAGGTCGTACTGAGCCCTGTCAGGCCATGTTGGCTTCATTTTTCGACATTGGAACATGCGTAAAGGAAGCATGGGAGTACACTAGATATGTAAGTAATAAGGACAACCAAGGGAAGCTAAAGAGGTGACGATTCAAGACTTAGGCTTGGGAGGACCAATAACAAGAGGTATGCTAAAAGAATCAAGGAGCAACTCAAAGTATAAGTGGCTTACCTTCTTAATAAGAGTATTTGTGCTAAAGAGGTTTCTTATGATGTTAACATCTTAAATGCCCAGAATCTCAGAATTACACTTTTAAATGCCCAAAATGTGTCCAAAGTGTCCAAAAGTGCTTCCAAAGTAGTTTTTCTCACTTTTCTACAAAAACAAAGGTAAAAAGAGTCAATTACAAATAAAAGCATTTAAAAAGTGATATAATTCACACCTAAAAACATAAAAATCACACTACTTTGGGACTTATCACTGACTTTAAAAGTTAGTGCTCCAATGTTGATTGTTATGCTAGCTTTTGCTAGCTGCTAAGAGGGATTTATGATAGTCGACTTTGTTTCTTTGTTTGGTATTTTGATGAAATTGTGGACGGCAAAGACATTGCCATAGACAGAGGAATAAGATCATGAAGTTGCAAAACTGATTGAGCTGCACTAGTAGATGGCTGATGATGAACATTGTGTGTTGTATTTTGATGTTAAAAATAATTGTAATTTTGATCTTTATCCTGTTCAAATTACAGATGGAAGAGGGTAAGGGCTGTAAAAAATATTTTAATTAGTGTGTATTTAATTTGGTACTTATGAAACGATATAGTTTCACTTAGGTAGCCACATAGGATGAGTTGATGGCGTTATATGACACGTCAGATGTTTCCGTCAACCTATTTACCAAGGTTGCGTATATAGATTAATTTGTATAACTTTGCGAATTTTGATAAGTGAAAGATAAATATTTAAAAGTGTATTTTAGCCTTAAATTATTGATAGCTTATCGATAGTTTAGCTAAGGGTAGTAATAGCATTCGTTAAGTTGTTTGTAATTTAATACGTTTTGTTTTGTTTTTTTTTTTGTTATTGATTGTCTTAGATAATCTAATTTAATATTCATAATATAAATAAAAAGCACAATAGATTTAAATTACATTTCAATTACTCAACAAAGCATAACAAAATCACAATCATATACTTCAACACTTCCGGTATAAAAAAATATATCAAATGTAAGATATTAAAATGAGTAAATAGTCTTTTTAGTCTCTAAATGTATGAGACACTATCACTATAGTTCCTGAATATGTCAAAAATTCAAAAACATCTCCAAGTGTGTCTTCTATTAATAATTTTAGGGATCAAACTAACTAGCAAAAGATACATTTAAAGATCAAACTAACTAAAAAAAGACACATTAATTTAAGGACTAAACTGACTAAGAAAGACACATTCAGTGTTATTTTTGTAATTTTGATATATTTAGGGTTGACTATAGTAAGTTAGTAGTGGCTGACACATTCAGGAATCAAAATATGCATGGAAAAGTAAAAACACCAAAAAAGCTACAACAGCAAAATAAAATCAAGGTGCAAGTAGATCATCATCCTCAACATAATCTTGGTTGTAGTCATCCTGGAAATAGTAATCTTGTCACTGGAAATCTGGAATTGATGTGGCAACTCTTGAAACTTTTGCTATAAGGCTAAAAGTGAGTGTGTTAGGCTAGAAATCTTTCCTTGCATGGCGAAGACTTGTGACTCTGCCTATTGGAGTTGACATGTTCATCCTACTATCACAATTGGGTTTATTGTTAATTTTTTATTATTATATTTTTGTTTTCTATTTTATTATTTTTCGTTTTACACTTTTTTATAAAATGACCCAAACAAGTGTTCACAGCAAATTTTTAAATGAAGAATTTTGGGGGGATTCTATGTATAATTTATTCATAAAAATGATATTTGATAATTATTGTCTCTGTCCATGCACTAACCAATAAAATTTGACAGTTACAATTTTAGTTAGACCGAGAATTCCCATGGTTCTACTAATTTGGATCCATTGCTCGTTTCATTTAATTTTCATTTTTTTCCTTTTCCAATCAAAGTCGAAACTGTTATCCCTCACACTCACACAATTGCACCAATAATATCGTTCTGAATAAATTTTTAAAGTTTTTAAGAAGCAATGTAACTATAGTGTATAATATTCAATTTTCATCTCCACTCCAATTATTCTTCACCTTTGGACCTGTGGGTCCTTCCTCACCCAGCACTTCTTTTGGTAAACTCCTAACAATATTTTCTAAAGCATCTTTTAGCTTCCCAGGCAATATCTTCTCCAACTTCTTCAACTCCTCATCTATACTATAATCAATTTTTGGACCCCATTCTCTGAAATAGTTTATCCAAGGTGGTTCTATAACAGCAGACCCCAAATATTCTGCAGAAACCAATAGAAATTTCCCCATATCCATGACCATGCCACTCTTAGCACTATCATTTCTAATACCTATTCCATTTTTCCCTTGCAGAACAAGGCCGGCGTGTGTGTATGTTGCATGACCATGCAAGGAAGAATAAACCACAGGTCTCTTTGTTGTACTGTTGTCACTTTGGAACTCCAGCTGAGAGGAATCAATCCATGCACCATTACTATGTTGTGAGAAATAGACATACCATAGTTGACCATCGAAGTTGCTAACCCTTAGTGTCACATGCTCCCAATCACCAACATGTTCACCTATCTTTCCCAAATTAACATTAATAAACTTTACTTTTGCTCTTGCTGGTCCATTGAAAGGGTAGAAGACCCACATGGCAATGTCAGTGAAGGTTCCTCCAAGCATTGGTTTCACATGTGCATAAGATTCTGCACTTTGCAAATCTCCTTTCTTGACCCTCTCTTTGTTGGCATCATCAGCAGGCAGGTCCAGCCAATAGGCACCATCATTGTTAGGATCCTGAGGAAGGTTAGTGCCATTTGGTGCTATTGGGACAGGATTTGACTCTTGTCCTTTCTTGTATAATAGTGCCCCATTGGAGAAAAACCAATTGACTGAGGAAGGTAGGTATTCTTCATCAGGGTGCATGTACATAAATGGAGAGTAGACTTGGAGTATTGTCTTAATTTGTTGTAGATTAGGCATGGCTTTTGAAATAGCATTGAGATTTTTCAAACAGGAAATAGGTAAAGGGCTATTAGTCCCACTATTTTGTGCAACAAAGGTGCCTACACTAACACCAGGAGCCAGAGTTCCCCTATTGCTTGGTCTGACATCATAAAAGTTGAAGCCATTGGATCCCCAAATCCACGAAGAAGCCTCGCATTGGTCGGTGAGGTCTGACCTGACACACCTGATTTTGTCAAGGGATGGCTTATCTGGTGTGGTGGTGACAACATGGCCTAAAGCTTTGTAGCCATCAGGTGCTGTTGGTAGCCAAACATACAAAGGGAAATCTTGGTTAACTTTCACAGATGCAGTGTTATATACAAGTGTGTAATCAACGGGTTTCTTTAAAGTGCTATTTGTGATACTTGAAGACACATCCTTTGCAACAAGAACCCATCCAAAAAGAGGCTTGTTGTTGGGTTGGCTGTAGCTACCTAACATAGAGAATCCTTGGGGTATTCCTGTTGGTTCAAACACCGTGGCGCCTTGATTATCCGGTCCGCCATCATAGGTGGCCCAAATTTTGTTGAATGTTGATACTTGAGACACTTGCAACCCACCAAGATCAATGGTTCCACTTGCAAAACCACTACCTGGTGGCCAAGCAGTTTGTGCAATAGGAAGCTTGAATATGGTGTCAATAGGGAGAGATCTCTTTTTTTTCTTGAAGAGTTTCTGTGCACAAAAACATGTGGTAAGAAAATTGCCCATTGTCTGAATTTTCCAGAGAAGAATGAGTCAGTGTATGGAGAATAGATATGGCTTTTGTATAGTAGTGGCGATTTTTGCAAGAAATATTTTCCTATGAAGACAATTGTGAAGATAGAAAATTCTTAATATAAAAATAAAATGCAAGGGATGACTCCCCCTATTGATGTGTCGTACAAGGAAACTATTTTGGCCAGATAGATAAACTTGCAAACATTGTTCAACTTCACTTACACACTAAGCTGTTTGTTAAAGGACTTGCTTGTCTTGTTTGCCTTATATCCCTTCTAAACTTTAGATTGGTTAATCAAGGATCATGTGGGGTCACATGAGTTCACATTTGTATGTCACAGAAATCCCTCTCATAATGAGATTGAACCAAATGCGTGTGTATGTGTGTTTGGAATTCATATGGAAAATACCTTTAGATTTGTTTCTTTTTGGAATGTCTGAAATTATCATCATCATTGTGTGTGCTGAACTATTTACGAACAGGGGAAGAAACAGAGTGCTCTGTTATGCATGATTGAGTGCTTAGTAATGTTCATTATATTAACTAGTAGTAAAATAAACGAACTGGCGAAAAAAAATCCTAAAAATCAATGTCACGCATAACAGGCAAAGATAAAATCTATTGCATCATAAGCAATTATCAAGCAAAGAGAACATATTTGTTAATGTCTTTTGTATGTAAGGACCACTTTTTCAAAATGAAATACTTGTGTTTTAGAAAATTGAATCTTTAAAAAGTTTTTTTTTATTGGATAAATAAAATCTCTAAAAGTTGATTTTAGTGGGAAACTTGTCGTACAGTTCAAGTTAGGTGCACAATTCAATATGTGCGAGCAAGATCTTATAGAAAAATTAACAAGGAACTATATTTAGAAGAAAAAAAAAATCGGCTAGAGATTGTCTTACATAGTCCATCCTATCTTTTGTTCTTTTTGCTAAGTTCCTTTACATAGTAGCTGACTTTGAATTGAACATTCCAAGATGTCAGAATATTCCAAAAAAAAAAGGTAGCGATAAAAACAATGTGACTATTATTACAAACAATAGGATCAAAGAGATGAAGATCCATCTCATAGGAGAAATAAGCTTGAGAGATTGATAGAGAATAATTCTCATAAGGAATCATGTTGAAAAGATACTAAACGTATGATACAATGTGGTATTTATAGTGAGACTAATACCTAACTAATCCTAACAAACTCCTAACAGAATTCTTATTCTGTAACAGCCTCCCTCAAGTTGGTAAGGGACGTCAATCACAACCAGCTTGAAATACTGTCATCAAAGAAATTGAAAATATCAACATACGGTGCATGCAAGACAACATGTAAAGAGAAAATGCCTAAAACAGAGAACAAAAATCTAAAACAAACAAGTTGAACAGAGCACGGTCCAGCCCAAATCAGAAACTAATGTAGCCGCACAGGAGCTGCTATGATGGATCCTTTTAGGCCCAAAACATCTCTGAAGAATGAAATGGCCCAAGCCCAAGAGGCACCCACCAAGTCTCCCAAACGATTCCACTTTCGCACCTGAGAGAAGAGCAAAGCGTAAACACAATTGACCGAAGGAAGCTTCTGGAACAATCGCGTTCACCGGGGTCATAAGGCAAGATCCATGGAGAAGGAGCTCGTCGAAGCCATCCCGATGATTCTCAGCACTCATCGGAGCGTGGCTTTGCGGCTGTGAGAGGTTCATGAATCGGAGATTCGGATCGGAAGAAACAAGGAACAACCCAAGAGGCACCCACCAAGTCTCCCAAACGATTCCACATTCGCACCTGAGAGAAGAACAGAGCATAAACACAATTGACCAAAGGAAGCTTCTGGAACAATCGCGTTCAACGGGGTCATAAGGCCAAGATCCATGGAGAAGGAGCTCGTCGGAGCCTTCCCGGTGATTCTCAGCACTCGTCGGAGCGTGGCTTTGCGGCTGTGAGAGGTTCATGAATCAGAGATTCGGATCAGAAGAAACAAGGAACAAGATATGACCATTGTTCACTCACTCGACGACGTCGTAGACAATCGCATCGATTTTTTCGTTCATATACCTCTCAATCTCCAAGAAAACCATAATCGCCTTGTTCCAGAACCATCCGGAATCATCATTTGACCTACGAGTTGACTCGACAGCCATCTCCGAGTCACAACAGTTCTTCATCTTCTATTGACAGCGTCGACTAGGGGAAGAAATTAGGGTTCCGATTTTTGGGTAAATCACTGGTCTTAGCTCCTTCTGTGCGAATCCTAGAAGAATACTCGGTAGCGGTGATTCAAGAATTGAGGTATCAAGAACTTGCTATGTGTCTTGATGCAGAGGAGTGTTTGGTGGTGCTTCTTAATGCCGTGGTGCAGATTTCCAGAGACCCCTGGTTTCTTGATATTGAACCCAGTCAATGCTACCAAAAACGATGAATCCATAATCAAGAACCAGAGGTTCTTTCTGCGGCGGGAGAAAATTGGTCGGTGGTTATTGTGGTTCTGCAAAGAAATTGATGGATGATGCTTGCGGTGATAATTATTGTGGCAAGTCAGAACCACGTTCTTCTTCATCTGAATCATAAACTTCTTCTTCAGTTTCGGATTCACAGCCAAAATCGCTGAGATCTTCATCTTCATCACTATTAATTGCGCAACGGTATCGATCCGATACCATATTACAAACAATAGGATCAAAGAGATGAAGATCCATCTCATAGGAGAAGTAAGCTTGAGAGCTTGATAGAGAGTAATTCTCATAAGGAATCATATTAAAAAAATACTAAATGTATGATACAATGTGGTATTTATAGTGAGACTAATACCTAACTAATCCTAACAAACTCCTAACAGAATTCTTATTCTGTAACAACTATATAAAGTAAGCATAGAATGCTAATCACATGTAATAATCCAATTTATAAAAATTGTGGTTGGGCTTGGAAACAGATGCACGCGAGGGTGGTTTTCGGTTCTGGCACGGTCGTCGTGGAAGCAAACTAGCTACTGTCTGTGGAAGGTGTGAGCTCTAGTGGGGAGAGGCCCCACGATGAAAAAGTCCCCATGGTGGCAACTAGCGACAGTGGACATTGAAGGTGGAGTCACACCTTGCGGTCTAGGTTTGATGACGTCTGGCAGCAGTGTCCTGCCAGAAACTTTACTTTTCTTCCATCTTCGCAGAGGACACCTTTAACAAACTCTAATGATACAAACATAGCCTATGTTTGGTAGCCAAGAAAGTGGAGGGAAAGAAAGTGGGGGAAAAGAAAGTTTATTGATTAAAGTGTAAAATTGTTGATGTGTCACACTATGATTGGTCTGTCACACTTACCCATCCACACTTTTTACATTTTCCAAAAAAAATTTCCTTCCCCCTACTTTCTTTCCCCCCAACCAAACATAGTGATAATGTCTTTGCTGACCAAGGAATTGGGGCGTGAGGGTCGGGCCAATCCCTAGCTTTAGCTCCAATTTTTTTTTCTATTAGTAAATTAGGCCTCCAAATAATTTTTCATATTAGTAAAAAAAAACGTTAAGACATCGTTCACACTTGCCCACCTAGCACACTTGGTGAGCTCAAATCTCTGAAACTCAGTGTCGTGTGTAGGGGTGGCAAAACGGGTTTGGCCCATCGGGCCGGCCCACCGGGTGCATAAAATGGGTCGGGTTGGGTTGAGGTTCATCAACCCACAAGCCCATTTAGCCCAACCCATCTAGCTCGCCAACCTTGCGGGCCACGAGTGGGTCGGGTTGGGCCAACCCATCGGGCCAGTATATATATAATTTTATATTTTTTTCCCTATTTTTGAACAATTTTTTCTTTCATTTTTTTACATTTTCGGGCGGGCAAGCCAATCAACCCACTATTGCAGTCCGTTTTGGGCGGACTATTGAGGGCCGACCTGACAGGTTGGCCGGTTTTGGCCGATTTTAGTCTAAATTTTAGATTTTTATTTATTTTTTAATTTATTTTTGTTATTTTTATTTTTTGACGAGCCAGCCCAAGCCCGCCCAACCCGTCGTAGATTGGGTCGGGCTCAACATCTCAACCCATAATTCATTGGCGGGTCGGGTTGGGCTAACCTGTTTTTACGCGGGCTCACACCGCGCCGGGTCGGGCCGGGTTGGGCCGAACGGCCCATTTTACCATCCCTAGTCGTGTGTTTGAAGCCGAGGGACGGGAGCAGTAAAATGTCAATTATTTTGCACGCCCGGCTAATTTGAAATGCAAGACACAAAAATATCAAAATAAAACAACAAAAAGTCTCCTACAGGAGATTTGAACACGGGTTCTCAAGTTTTACATATATTTATTATTAAATTTATACATACTGTAATTTCTTTTTGCTACTTTATGGTTTAAAAAAAATTTAAATATTTTTTGTATAAGTTTTTTATTTTTAAAATACATGAGTAACTAATATATTTTTTATTTATTTATAATAAATTTTTGTAAGGCCCGTAATTTTTGTGTTACTTTCTCTCACTTAAAAATGCTTCACTTAAAAGTTTATTTTAAACCTACACTAGTGTATTTACCCGTGATCGCACGGGTTATCAGTATGAGTTGTAAAAGTATCCAATGTACAAGAATAAATCTAAAGTTTTTTTAAAAAAATTATTAGCAAATTTAAATTTTTTTAAAAATATTATAAATAATTCGTTATGAAGTAGAGAATATATGTATTTATACATATACTCCAATTTTAAGATATAACAAATAAAACAAACAATATTGGTTCTATTTTATTTATATTTAGAGATGGTTTGTCAACTATGCGTTTCAACAAAAAAATATAAAGCACACAATTGAATGATTTATTTAAATTACAATAAGATAAATTCAAAATAGGTAACATGAAAAAAAGATAATCAATTATCTATGTTGGACAATAAATTAATCCTAGAATAAATTATGGTTTTCCACACCTATAATATTGAATCTTTAAGAAGAAAAAATAAAAATATATATTGACTTAGCATTTATTATAACTAAACATAAACAATCTTGTGAATGATGGAATGATGGAAATATTTATATTCCAATGAAATATTGTTAATTTTTAAATTTTAATAATATATAAGAGATAAAATCTAAAAATTATGAAAAAAAAATATTAAATTTAACATTATATATTATGATTTTTAAATTAAATTTTATGATTGTGTATAGTAATATTAATTATTCATGAAAAGTTATACAATTAAAAGTAACCAAATTTGTATGGTAAAATAATAATGAATAGTGTTTATTAAAAAAATATTGATGGACAGTATTAATAATTGATATAAATAATAAATAAAATTAGATAAGTTATTTAAGGAAATATATTAATAATTTACACTGCGAAATTATTTTTTTTTTATGAGAGTCTGCGAAATTATTGTTTAATTTGACATATGAGGTAATAATGATTACTATAATAAAATAATAACTAAAAATTAAAAAATTGAAACTGAAATTGATTTAGGCAAAAAAACTAATGATTCTTATGTTGTCATATGACTTAGATAATATTCTTATTGAACGAAATTGATCAAGATATGAAAATTAATTGATTGATATGCTTTAATTTATTACATTTTAAATTTGAATTTGATTTAATTCAAATTTGATTGAATGGTAAAAGTCCTGATATAAGTATTGATTGATTGATATGTCTTAATTAATGAAATATTATGAATTAAAAAATAAAATATAAAAAAATTATTTTGTATTTTGGCGGGAAAGAATGAATGTGGAGTTGTCACGTGGTATGAGTCTACGTGGCAAAACTCCATTTTATATAATATAGTATATATGTGTTGCGTCGCCTCTGGGTGAAGGGAGAGGCAGATATCGTTAAGGAATTTTTTTTTTCTTCAGATTTTCATCTTTTAGGTTTTGCAATTCAATCCCTGGCCGAGTTTCTTATATAATTACGTAAAGGAAAAAACTTGGATGTTGTTCAATAGATACTATTTCTGTTGTTCATATATTATAGGCAAAATTACTCCCACGGTGCATATAAATTAAACTCTTAACTTAATTTAAAGTTTCGGATTCATTCTTTTTTTTCCTTACCAATTTCGTCCTTTAAAGAACTAAAACGTTAACACCATCGCCCTTATTTAGAATTTCCGTCAAGCTTCATTACAAAAATGCTTACGTGGGCGTTACGGTGCTAATGTGTCTACTTATGTGTCCGTTTTGTTAATGTGGCTGTATACACATAGATGAGTGACATAGCAGTAAAAATACAAGTATTATGTAAAATTAAAAAAATAAATGTTTTTTCTAGGTTTGAACCCTAGTCCTCTAGCACATAAACCACAACATCTACCACTAGGCCACTTCATGTTATTACATTTGCAATGCGGAAATAATATACATAAATAAATATTGATCAGAATGTAAAAATTGTACTATAAAACAAGTAAAAATGATTATAAAAAATTATAATTTTAAAAATTAATTACTAAAATTAATTTAAAATAAGTAATTATTATATTAAAATGTATAATATTATAAAATTTATTAATTTGAAGAATGTATTACATAAATATCTTTAAAAGTTTAATGACTATAAAATTTAAATATTTATTATAAAATTTAATATTAGACAGATATAAAAAATATTAATATAATATATATTTAATAATTCTTAAAATTTAATAATTATAATACATATTTAAATTTATAATTATTAAACTTTTAATAATATTTATGTAATACATTCTTCAAATTATTAAATTTTATAATAATTTAAAGAATTTAATATTTTAAAAAATTTAATAATTTTAGTATTTTTGTCTATTAACTTTTATAATACATATTTAATTTTTTTAATTATTAAAATTTTTAATCATATCTATGTAATACATTTTTTAATAATTTTTTTATATTTGTCTCATATTAAAATTTATAATACATATTTAAATTTTATAATTATTATACATTTTAATATAATAACTACGTATTTTAAATTATTTTTAGTAATTATTTTTTAAAATAATCATTTTTATAATCATTTTTACATATTTTATAGTACAATATTTACATTCTGATTAATATTTATATATGTATGTTATTTCTGCATTAATTGTCTAGTAACATGAAGTGGCGTAGTGGTAGAAGTTGTGGTTTACATGCTTGAGGACTAGCATTTAAATACTAAAAAAAGCTTTTTTTTCCTTCATTTTACAGAATACTTGTATTTTTACTGCCATGTCAACCACATCAGCAAAACAGACTCATAAGTGGACACATTAATACCGTAACAGCCAAATAAGTATTTTTTTAACGTATCTTGACGGGAACTCAAAAAAAAAAGGGCGATGAACTTAACATTTAGAACTTAAAGGATGAAATTGAGAAAAAAAAAGATAAAGGACGAATCAAAAGCTTTAAGTTAAGTTAAAAAACCGCGGGAGTAATTTTGCCTATATTATATTGTCCCGCGCAGATTAAATTTTATTTATTATTTCCCATGTTTATTTATAAAAAGTTATAAAAGTATTAAATTTTATTTATTATTTCCCTTGTTTATTCATAATTTTCTTAATTGTTAATTTTTTTAAAATTTTTGTTTAATTTTTTGCATTAAAAGGATTATTTTCAAATAGGAAATGGTGGTTTTTAATCACATTTATGCCAATCTTGTGACTTTCGAGACCATTTCATTGAAAATATGTAACGTACAATTGTGCAGGATATTATAGTCATTTATTTAACGGTAAATATCGCTTGTAGTCCCCGTAATTTGAGAGAAATCTGGTGTTAGTCTCTGTAAAACTTTTTGTTTAGATTTTGTCCCTGTAATTTTAGATTCTTCCACTTTTAGTCCCTACCGTTAAATCTCTATTAAAAAACACTAACGTGGGTAATAGAGAGGCATGATGAGAGGGACGAAAAGTGTAAGAAACTTAAAATTATAGGGTCAAAAACTCAACTTTTTTAACAGAAATTTGACTGCATGGACTAAAAGTGGAAGAATCTTAAATTACAGAGACAAAATCTAAATAAAAAATTTTACAGGGACTAAAATCGGATTTCGCTCAAATTACAGGGACCAAAAGCGGTATTTACCCTTTATTTAAATATGTCATCTTTTAAAGAATACTAGTAAAAATATTCGTGCCTTGCACAGTTACTAATTAATTAAATTAAAAAATAATACACAAATTATAATTGTTGTCATATAGTATATAATAATTATTAACTTTGTCGAGAAAGTTAACAATTATTTTACCATTAATTTTAAATATAATAAATGATGATTGATAAAGATGAATGACATATATGTAAGTCATTTAAAAAAAAAATATTTGTGATTGTTAATGACAATTACTTGATATAATGTAATAATAACTATCTTAAAATAATAATAATTAAAAATTAATTTTTGTTTTAGGCGAAAAAATAGATAAATATGGAAGTGACACATGACATAATCACACATGATAAAACTCTATTTTATATAATCAGATATTAAATATACTACAAACCTTAATCTTATAATCAAATATTTAGAAAGAGCAATTATAAAAATAAAATAATGTAATGAATAAATCACAAAAGTTTAATAAATAAGTTAACAAAAGGAGTACTAAAAGATATAGGCTTAATTGCACTTTTGGGCCTTCAGGTATCGCGATTGTGCGATTTTGGTCGCCTTAGTTTCAATTGTGCGAATTGGGTTATCTAGGTATTGCAATTTTGGTCTCTCAGGTTCCAATTGTGCAAATTAGGTCCTTCATTTATTGCAATAGTGCAACTTTGGTCCCTCTTGCCGTTTAATTTCTAATAAAAAATGCTGATATATCATGTGTGTGTGTGACTTAACAAATGATTTGGTCTATGTGCCATGTTAGTTGGCTTAAAAATAAAAAAATATTTACAATATTTTCAGTTATAAATTGAATGACAGTTGAATGGAGGGACTAAAATCGCACAATTGCGATATCTGGAGGACATAATTTATTCAATTAGAACCTTAGGGACCACAATCGCACAATTGTGATATCTTGATGACTCAATTCGCTCAATTAGAACTTTCGGGACTAAAACTACACAATCGCAATACCTAACACTACTAGAAAAATCGATTTTAGAGAGGGACAAAATCCCTCACTAAACATATAAAAATCCGTCACAAACCACATTAGTGATGGATTTTGTGACGGACACGAATTCGTAACTGAATTTGGTGTCGCAAAAATTTTAGCGAGGGAAATTAGGATCCGTCACAATTTGTGGCAGAAAATATTCCTCACAAAGTCTGTCACTAAAGAATAAGAACAAACCAAAGAAAAATTGCATTTTCCATCGCTAATAGTGAGGGATCCAATCCCTCTCTATTAGTGACGGATTTGTTTCCCTCGCTAATTTCATTTTATTACCAAAAAAAATGAAAAATTACTATTAAAAAGAGCAACCCTGATTCTAATTGAAAGTGAAGCTAACCCTAATTTGAAGTTTGCGACGGCGCAAGAGAAACAAAAAAAAGGGGAAGATCAATCACAAATATAGAATTACAGCATCAGAAGCAAGAAATTGAAATTTAAAAACAAGAATAGAAATAACTAAAAATATATTTCATTTCAGAATCAATCCATGGTACATAACTAAACCCAGAAAAAGATTGAAATGCTTGGAACTATGCAAGAAATCTGAAGAGAGGAAAAAAACCTGGGTATCTTCTTTTGATCCGAATTTACAGAAATTAAAAATAGAGAAGAAACTAAAACCCTAAAAGAAAAAAAATGCATCATAGTTCCTATTAGTCGAAACTCCCTTATACAATGCAACATAGTTCCCCAAGCGGACGCTGAAGCTTCCATCGGCCTTACTTCGAACACTTGAGCTCGGAGGAGGTTTAGTCACACTCTTTGTCGGAGTATTCTGCGTGGAATTGCTTTCGGAATAGGCTTTCCCCGCAGTACGATTCACTCTAGGAGTCGCATTTCCAACACCAGATCCTCTCCTATCATCAGACACCGACGAAATGCCGTCGTTCTTATGAGGCTAACTGCACCAGTATCTCAACTGCGGGCTCCCTCCTCCGTGGTTATCCGGCGTGCGAAGCTCGGATCC
This sequence comes from Calophaca sinica, assembly GCA_037113605.1. Taxonomy (NCBI): domain Eukaryota; kingdom Viridiplantae; phylum Streptophyta; class Magnoliopsida; order Fabales; family Fabaceae; genus Calophaca; species Calophaca sinica. Next base: position 92,331,507 of record CM073732.1, on the reverse strand, counting down.
TCCTCTGCTCTTGTTAGTTTCCGAAGGAGTCCTCTCGATCTTGCGGCGTTGTTTGCACCGTAGGGATGAGCGGATCTGAGGGTTGAGGGAGAAAGAGAGAAAAAATGAGAGTGAATGAGAGAAAGGGAAAAGCAGCCGCTGGGGAAAGGAGGGAAGTGTGTGTTTAGGGTTTGGAGGATTGGGGCCGCATGGGTTAAATGAGATGGGCTAAAGGGGTGTTGTAGCTGGGATGCTATTAGCACCCCCAGTATTACTAATCACAACCCCTCTTTGCCTTTTTTTCTTTTTTTTATTCTTTTTTCTTTTTTCTTTCTTTCTTCACTTCGTTTCTTTTTTTCTTTATTCATTTTTTTCCTTCTTCTTTTTTATTTCAAGGCCAAAAATATTATTTTTTATTATTATTAATATATATATATATATAAAATAAGCAAAAATTTGTGTGTATGCTATTCGTGTATGTATTCTATTTATGTCTTTTCATGTTTATATGGTGTGTAATGTGTTTCTTGGCTTCTTATTTTCTATGTTTTTAAATATATTGCATGTATGTTTAGACCTAATTGAGGTAGAGACTAACATTGACTACACTGCTGACCTCGTTGGCATACCTCAATTGCCAATAGGTTTTTAAAAAAATCAAAATTAATTAATTCATAGAATAATTACTTGACTTTGGGTTCTAATAGTGCCAGGGAAAAATTAAAAAGATACGACTTTGAAGTTTAGAAAGTGGAGTATTTTATATTAATATTTTATTACTATTAATATTTATTAGATTTTAATTTCAATATCTCTAATAATTTTTACTATTTCTAGTTTAGAATATTTTTATTTTCAATTTTAGTATTTTTAAATTAATTCCAATATTTAATACATAAATTCTTTTTTAAAGTTTTTTTATTTTTATTTGTTAATCAATGTCATTTCTGTTTTAGAGATATTTGATTAACAAAATTGAATTTATATATTATTATTAGTATTTAACCAAAATACACACAAACATATCTCAAAAAGATAAGAAATAATCAATTGACATAATATATAATTCTGTATAATTTTAAAATGTAGAATTTTTTTAATATAATTAGATATAAGATATTGAAAAAAATAATCATTTCAAAAAAAAATTAGTGACGAAAATATCTGTCGCTATTAGTGAGGAAAAATATCTCTCGTTAATCATTGAGTTTAAAATCTCTCACAAAATTCGTCGCTGTTAGTGATGAAAAATATCCCTCGCCATTAGGGAGGGAAGATATCTCTCGCTAATCATTGAGTTTTGAAATCCCTCACAAAATCTGTCGCTAGTAGTGAGGGAATATATCTCTCGCTATTTGTGACGGATTTTGTGACGAATTCTGTCGCTAGACTGCATCTTACAAATTTTGTGACGAATTTAGTGACGAAAAAGTTAGAAAGGGTATCTTTTCGTTTCAAAAATCTCTCACTAAATGTACTTTAGTCAATTTGTGACGGATTTTGTGATGGATAAATTAGTGACAGATTTTTTCCATCACTAACTCCGTCACAAACTAGATACAACTTAAATCCACCTGATATTTTGTTTTTCGTCACTAAATCCATCGCTATTAATGATGGACATGTGTCCCTCTCAAATTTTCCTCTCTAAAATCGATTTTTCTAGTAAGGGACTAAAAGTGCGATTAAGCCAAAGATATGCTACTATTGCTGTAAAAAAAAAATACACAATAATTGCATTGACCATTCCGGTTGTAGTTTGTTCACATCCCATTTAATAGTTACCGCTATTAAATATTATATTTATCAAATACAATATATCAAATTTTATAGAAAAAATATATTATTCTTTGTTAAATTAATCTTTTAATGTTATGTTCTCACTAAAAACTTAATTTACTCTTTATACTAGACATAATCTCGTGCGTTGCACGGGTTTGGATATATTTTATACAATTTTTTAATAAAAAAATATGTGAAAGATATATAAATTAAATATATGAAAATATTTTATACAAATCTTTCAATAAATTAGTGTTCACTTGATGTATAGTCATCTTTTAAAAATAAAGTATCGTGTATAGTCATATTGAAACACTATTAAGTAACTCATTTTTTTTTAAAAATTATTTTTGCATATAATGTTTAATAATTAGAATTATCAATTTTTTTAGTAAGACTATAAGTTAAACTTTCGTATGTCAAAAGATAACTCTGTGAAAAAAGTTTATCAATCACATTATGGTATTATATTTTTTTCATATGCATATTTCTTATCTTGGTTATCAGAAAATAATTTCAATCCTTATGGTTATATTATTGTTAACAATGAGATATGTAACTGCCCATCATAAAAATAGATTTTTTAAAGTGTAATCTCATATAATTTAGCAATTATTATTGGCTTTTGGTTATCATCACTACACTGAATCTAATTATTGGATGTTACTTTTTTTTACAAATTAAATGTCATTTGGAGTCATTTATTCGAAATTATTTACAAAATAAGTACGTTTACATTAGTGTCACCTTTTATAATAACCTTTATTTGAATTATTTAATCTATTTAATTGAGGAGGTTTATTCCATTACACATTCCTAATGTAAAAGTAATAATTTTAAGTAGCATAATTAATTTTTTTTTGTAAATATAGTAAAATTTAGGTTTTCATGAATCAAATGAATTATTGTCTTTCTCATCTAAATTTTTTGATAGATGTTTTTGTATAAATTTTGGTACTATATTTTTGTTCTCCAATTATGGCATTAAATTATATATTTATTTTTCAAACTATATTTTATATGTTAAACTTTCCTGTAACATTTTTCGTAGAACAATATAGTTTTTAAATAATAAATAATTAATTTTAACATTAGTTAATCAAGCATTAATAATAAGAAGTTTAAATAAAAGTAAAAATGCAGTAAAAAATAACATGATAACAAATTTAATTATAACTTAAGATGAAACATATTTTTAGTAAATTCAATAATTAAAAATAATAATACATAAGATAAGAGTAAGCATTCTCTTGATAGAAATTTTATACTAAGATTGTGTAAAGTTTTTTAATTGTTTAAAGGTGATTTCACATATTTCTCTTGTTACGATGCTATAGACATTATGGTCGCAAATAACTAAATATATGAATCGGAGCATATGACATAGCTAATAAAGAAATTTTAAGAAATAATAAGGTGAATCAATGCTAACATAAAAATAATTATTTTTTACTATTTATTTGCATGACATAATTTCACATGTTAGAAACATTTCTAAAAAATTTTAATCATTAATGAGATATTGTTAATAGAAAATACATCTAATTTTCATAGTCAATATAATATTATAATTGACCTCGAATATATATAACCTCTGGTGACACATTATAAATATCATTCAATTATTTTAAGGTATTTTTTCAAATATAAATATCACTTAATATTGTCATTAACTAATTTTAATAAATAACACTATATTTTATATCTCATAATAATATTTAAGAATTTATAGTGTAACTTAATAGTAGTTTTAGTTTTTTTTCAACTTATAATTAATAATTTACATTACCATTAAGAAATTTTGATATTTAATAGAATGTCTAAGAAGTTTCATATTTAATAGCTAATATAACTAATATTTAATAGAGTAATGAAATGATGAAATTAATTAATAATGAAAATTGAAAGGTTGTAACTCATTTAATAAAATAAATTTGTATTTAATTCTAAAGCTCGAGTTTCTTTTGCTTATATATATAAAATAGTAGATAGATAGATGATATATTTTTTATTTTATTTTTTAAGGAAATCTATAATTATTAAGTAATATTTTAACAATCTCCTGTATTTTTGTGTTTTAATTGATATTTTAGTTCTAAATATTCTCAAACTAAAAATAAAATTATTTTATGCTAATATATTATATAATATAATGATTAACTACATTAATATATTTCATTGTAATTTTTTTTATAAGAATGCTAATATATATTAATATTTTTTGTAGTCAATATTTAATAATATATTGTGACATTTGTTTTTTTAGTCAATTTCATTGAAATGGAAATACGTATGTATAACTAATAACTTAATTTATAAGTTTATAAAAAAACTTAATTTTTAAGTAATTTTTTAATTATAATTTTACTTAGATTTTATATGATTTATTTTGTTGCAATATTTTTATAGTTAGATAAATTAATATATTCCCATAATATTTAAATAAAAGTCTCATATTTAATAATGATTATATCATAAATATAATGTAGTTAAATATTGTTACACTGCTGATAGACCTTCAGGATTCAATTAGCTCGTTTTAAAAGTAAAAGACAAAAATCATCAAATCACGATACTTGGGAGACCAAAAGTATATTTAAGTCAAATAAGTCTTAAATATAATCAAGCTAATAATATGAAAGGTAACGACTTTTCATCTCTTACAATATATGTTATACACAAAATAAATGTGTGATTTGAATTCTTAGGTATTGAGAAAACATGGTGAATTCTTTAATGTTACGAAAGAAAATGAAAAATAATTGAAAATAAAAAGTAAATGCTTGAAATTGAGTATTGAGTATTGAGTTTGTAAGCTTTTGTTATTTAATAAAGTAAAAAGACTTTTTTTGAGCAATAAAATAAAAAGACTTAGTAACTTGAATAATGGAATGTTAAAAATTTTGAGTAATAAAATAATTTAACCATTTCAGAATTACAATGCCGAGGTAATAAAAATTATATTTTTTTAACCAATTTAAAACAATTGAATTTTTTAATTTTATTTTAATGATTTCTATCTTCATTCTTTATTTTTTAACACAGGTAAAGGTTGCAAAATAACATTCAAGAAATTATTTTGTTACTTCTCGAAGTATTTTTGGAATATTTTAGCTTTTAATATTTTGACTAACAATTTTTTTATGATAAGATAATGATAAAACACCATTTAAATGGAAAAAAAATAGCAACAGGTATTAACTAAGTATTTTCTAATTGAGGTCAATAACACTAATTGTAATAGAGATGATCTTCCTACCAAATGTAATATTAGTTTGTCCTTTATTTATTTTTTAATTAGTTTTATAATTATTTGTTTTATCTTTATTCTTAAAAATGAATTCAACCTACCATTATGATAGATAATGGCAATTAATAAAAAACTGAAACAAATAAATTTTATTTTAGTCTTATATTAATATTTATACTCAAGTATTTTCTAATATATATATATATCACTTTCACCTGACTTCTCCATGTGTGATAATAATACTTATACATTTTTTATAATAAAATGAAAGACATAAATGTAATTAAGTAATGAAAAGCAATAAGCACTAACTCCAAAGGAGATGAGCTTAGAATTATCTTGGAAAAAATAACTGCTACCCAGAATACAGTGAAACAAAATAAAATGTGTGTGTGTTTGTTGTTTACCATTTCTACTAGCTGACTAAAAAAAACAAAATAAATATTACAAAAAAAAAGAAATACAATAATTATTAAAAAAATTCAACCACATTTAAGAATTTAATAATAAGTCCGAAAAAGAAAATGTATGATAATTTTTTTTATTTTTTATAATTGTGCCAGATAAGATGATTTGACTTCAATAAGTTAAACTAATATCATGATGCGGATGAAGAATAAGCCGATGTCATGGAATTTCCAACAATGAAGACATGGCGACGGGAATAGCGCATCGACAATCATCAAGGATTACAACGAGATTATAGGGAACAAGGCCCGCAACATTTTTGGCGAGGCAGTAATCAACTAAGAAGAGAAAACAATTTGGTAGTGTTAGAATTAGAGTTCCTAATCTCGTAGATGGTAGGCAAAGGAGTAAGCCAAAGAGTGGTGATACCCAGTACCCACAAACACCTTTCATATTTATATATGATTACAATTGTAATAGTCATATAAAAGGAAAAGGAAAGGACTACAAAAGTTATGTTAGAAACTTAATTCAAAATTTTAATTTAGAAGCTCAATTATACTAATTAATATTGGCATGCCATAGGTCAAGAAATTCACCAATGCAGTTACAAAACAATATGAAATATATTTAATGTCACTTTATATTTTTAATTGTATTAAATATACAACTTCTTACACATATATTTTAAATACTAAAATTATTTGATATTAATATATATATATATATTAAAAATTATGTTTAATAATATATACTGCAATCTATAAAAGAACCTATTAATTTAGATTATAATAAAAAGATTTAAGATATTACTATAAAATATTTCATATAAAATCTGAGTAAATTTATAATTAATACTTAAAAAATTATGTTATTATTCTTATATACATCATTTTGTTTCAATAAAATTGAATAAAAAAAGACATCACTATATATTACTAAATATTAACTACAAAAATAGAACTATATTTTTTTATAAGAAAAAATAGAACTATATGTCATTGTTGTTGTTAAACATATTAAATTATATAATATATTATTATCAATAATTTATATTAAGTTTAAGTATAAAATAAGAGTGTGTCAACCCTTTAATATTAACAACTAATGAATATTATTATAATTATATTGATAATAAATAGCACTTAATATTGTAGATAACCAATGTTAGTAAATATCACAATATTTTATATTTGATAACAATATTTAATAATTTATAATGTTATATATATATATATAACAAATTAAATTAATAAGCAAAATAATAATAATAATAATAATAATATTTAAATAGATTATTAAAATAATAAAATTGATTAATGAGTGTAGTTGAAAGGATGTAACTCATAAGTTAATTAAATTTATGTTTAATACAGAAACTTTAAGCTTGCTTTACATATGTATATAGATAGATAGATATAGATATAGATATAGTTTAAAATTATATAAAAATATTTTCGTACATTTGAAAATATAAAATTATTGTAAAAAATTTAAAATAAAATTAATCATATAGTATATTGTAGCTATATTATAAATAAATTTTGATGCTATTTAGAAAAAAGAATAATTTTGCACTACTTGTTTTATATAAATATTAAGGGGAAATTCTGACATTTTTTAGTATATAATAAATAAATAAATTAAACTAAATATCATCTAATCATAGTTAAATCAAATAAACCTTAAAATTAATAAAAATAGACCTTAAATACTACTACTACTACTACTACTTTAATAATAATAATAATAATAATAATAATAATAATAATAATAATAATAATAATAATAATAATATTTACTAGAAGTATACGTTAGTCCTTGATTCTTTGACCAATAAATTTATCATAGTCAAGCCCTTCAATTTTTTTTACTACAGTACCACTCAATTTTCTTTTTGACTGAATCAAGCCCGTCAATTTGTAACTGCTGCCGATTTAGCACTTGATAATTGTGTTTTAAGAAACTTACAATACCACACCTACAAATAAGCAAAATTACGTCAACAAAAACTGACATTCTCGTAAATGAGGGGTACACTTCATTATGTCATGTCTTCCATTACTCGTTTTTAGTATTTTTGTTGTCCATTACTCACTCCCTAACAAAATATAATTATAAAAATATACCTATTTGATCTAAATTTTTTACTTATATTTTGTCACGGTGAAGTATTTCATGCTTCTCTTTTACTTCTTCCCATGACGTACCCCTGGGCCTTGATACGAAGAGGGACAACAGGATCCGAGAAAAACCAAAAAAGTAGTTCACATTTTTATTTTTTTTTACCATATTAGCATTAAACATAGAAGGAAACATCATAACAAAAAGTGGGAACTGGGAAATCAGGAAAAAAGTAATGCTATGCCTTTTCAAAATACCCTATTAAATAACGAGAGACAGACAGAGCCACAAAATGGATTGAAAGAGAGAGGATCCACCCCCAAATCCAACAACTCCGTTATATTTATAGGGCAGACCTGAACTGAGTTTGGAGCAGCACCAACCACCACTACCAAAATTTCTGCCAGCCACACTGGTGGACTTTCACAAATTAAAGGAGAGTGAGTTGACTATTAGGATTGTTTTCAGAGATCTGGGGGGTGTGGAAGTAATTTAGCATCGAGAAATGGGTGTGAATGTAGGGACTGTTTGTGCTGTTCTTCTGTTGGCAATTCAAGCAATGGGGGTTCCCGGAGATGCACCATTTGAGCAAGTTTCAGGTACGTTACTTCTCTGCCATTGTTACTTTACTCGTTTGTTCTCTAGTTTGCTTAATGCTTGTTTCCTTGAAGATTTCCGTTTTTCTTGTGTTCATCGATTCGGATACAGGGATAAGAAAACAATGGGGAAAAAGGTATATACCTTTTTGTGATATTGGGTGCCAACTGCCAAAACACTGATACATGAATAAATTGATAGGCGTAGACTATTTTTTTTTTTTTTGGTATTAATAATTGATAGATTACAGTTGAATGGATTATATAATTATTTTTTTGATAGAGAATTATATAATCATTTTATATTTTACTCATTAGTTTTAGAGATGGAAACGGGTAGGGTTGGGTTGGATTTGAGGTGTTTGAAGACCCAATACAATTAAATATATATGGGTTGAGTCTGGTTTGTTTAATCGAAATTTTTTACGTAACCGGAACTAACCCAACTCAACCCAACCTTATATGAGTTGGTTCAGATTTATTATTAAATATTTATTTCTTAGGAAAAAACCAAAAAAAAAAAGGGAAAAATTTGAAGACAAAAATGGAAAAAAATATTTTGGAATAAAAAAATTACAATCAAGGTTTTAAATATTAATTTATCTAACATTTATCTAGTCTAATTGAAATTCTTTATGTAACCCGAACCAACCAAATCCAACCTCATGTGAGTTAGTTCGGGTTGGGTGAATGGTTTGTTATGAACGGTTTGTTATTAAATATTTATTTCTTAGAAAAAGCAAAAAATTTGGAAAAATTGAAGACAAATAGAAAAAAAAATTATGAAAAAAAATCATTATCAAAACCTTAAACATTAGTTTATAAATCTAACATTTACCTAGTCTGATTTTAAAATCGACACAACTTAATGATCTAAACCAATCCGAATTTTTTAGATTGAGTATATCGGTTCATGGGTCGACTCGTGTCCATACCCACCCCTAATTAGTTCAATTATATTTTCTCATTCTTGATTCTACCACACTTGTAAAAACATTTATCATGTAATACCAAAAAAAAAACATTTATCGTGATTAAACAATCCGGCAATTTATCATGAGGAAAAAAATAAAATGATTAATAACACACACCTCATAAATTGGTCAGCTAAATCAATGCCGGCAATTAACTACACTATTGCTTTTTTACGCTTTTTCCGTCTGGGGTTTGGACCGACAAAAGAGGAAGGCTAGTCAGACCCATTTGGGGTTGGGCAATCTATTTTTAATTTTAAGTCTATTTCATGACCAAAAGTGGCTCTCACTGTTGCCTCATTTGAGCAAGTTACTTACAAGTGTTCGTTGAATATGATTTTCTATGGATTAGAAAATTTATGTTTTTCTTGATTAAATTTCATTTTTATCTATACCTATATATATAATAGCATAACGTAACTAATTTTTTTATCCACATTTTCTTCCTTTTTGCCCTTAGCTGAAAATTTAAAAACTTCAATTTAAATCTATATACATTTTATTTTTGTTTTTATTAAAAAAATAAAATTATAGTTTACTTAATTATCTGATAAAATTCTTTCTATTTAACAAGTTTATCTAACAATATAAATATACAAAAAAAAAATATACAAAACAGAGAAAATAAAAAATGAAGAAAGACGGGAAGAAGCTAAATTTGAAACATCAAAAAGATTTTCTGAATGTTTTAGCTAAATATTGCGTTTTTTTGGATTTTCTTTTTATAAATTTTTAGAAAAAAATTTAAAAATTTTCTTGTTATTTCTACCCCTCTAGTGTATCTATAATCTAGATGAGTTATTCTTCTTTTTTTTTTTTTTAGAAAGGAGATGACTTTTTTGTTTTTAGAAATTTTTTTCGGTAATTAATTTTTTGTTTTTAGAAATTTTTTTCTGTAATTAAATTTTACCTATTTTATATAGCTATATTTTTATGCTTTTGGTAAAAGACTTTTTTTTGTAATATAAAGAAGCTATTAAAATGTAAATTCTTTTTTTAAATTATAATATTTTATGCTCAGATATTTTTTGAATCTTTTCAATAATTTGATATTTTGTAAATCATTGAGAAATTTCTTTCATGTTATAAAAAGCATTTTTTTCAAAAGTACAACAATACCGCGCTTAAGAAAATATATAAATTGGTTATCTATAATGTTTCATATTTTCTAAATGAAACTCAATTTTTTTTTACAGTGACAAAAGTATTTTATTTTATCTATAATGTTATTTAAACACATTAAGATTTTTTGATCAGTATTTAAACACATTAAAATATAACAAAATTATGTTTTCCAACAGACGTGCATAGTCTTGTCAAAAAAAAACACACGTGCATAGTCAAAGAAAGCGATATGTACATTGAGGGTCTGTTTGGTTCAAATAAGGGGAGGGGATCGAGGGGAGAGATTTTAATGGAGGGGAGGGGAGGGAAGGAGAAGGGAGGGGAGAGATTTAATTTGATTTTGTATTTGGTCGAGAGGAGGGGAGGGGAGGAGAGGGAAGTCTTTGCTTGTTTGGTTCAGGAGGGGAGGAGAGGGATTTTAATAGAGGAATTAGATTAATTTACTGATATATCTTTATAGTGTTTTATATTATATTATATATAAGGATATTTCAGTAATTTTATTTTAAATAATTTAATCTCCCCTCCAAAACCCCCCATTTTGGGAGGGGAGCCAAAATTGGCTTAGGAGGGATTTTGCTCCCCTCCTCTCCCCTCTCCTCCCATTAAAAAATTGAACCAAACAAACATACTTTAAAATATTCCCTCTCGTATGACTACTTAATCGAACCTTGCTTGTATCTTAATATGAAATTAATTATGTAACCAGTGACAAAGGTTTGATGAAATAAAGATAGTATACGAGATTTTTTTTATTAGATAGTAGTATAAAATACTTTGTTCTTTTTATTAGATAGTAGTATAAAATACTTTGTTCTTGGTAAAAAATTCCTCTTAGTATTCAGTTAAATAAACTTATTTTAAGGACATAATCGTTAATTTTTGCCAGATTTTTTTAAGAGATTCCTTTTAACCAAATTAAACAATAATTTCTCTAAAATAAACTGTAAATAAGTAGTGAAAATCATCTACCAAAAAAAAAAGTAGTAAAAATCAAAGAAAATCTTGAATCTTGCTGGCAAAGCAAACCAGCTGGCATTAATGTGAAAACTTAACAATTATTTGGAAAGCCAACTTAACTATGTCAAACGCAACATAGTTTGCCTAAAAACAAAAAACAAACGCAACATAGTTAAAAGAGTTTTACCTGACTCATACAACAAACTTTTCCTTAAGTACTGAGAATTGCTCGATGGTAGATTTGTAATCTATGCAGGTAAATTTGTCTTTAAAGGGGTGTCATTGTTTTTTTTATTTTTGGTAAAATGAACTCGACCTCTTTGGTGTACAGATACTTTAAAAATAATAATTGCGCAATTAGTATTATTTATGTATTTTAGAGAAGTACAAAATTTAGTTTGAAGCAAGCAACATCGTTCAGCAGTACTTATTATTAGAGGTTATGAGTTAGTTACACTTAGTTAGGAATTAGTTAGAAGGTTAGTACTAACCAACCACTATAAATAGGACTATCATTGTATCATTTCACATCTTTTATCAATATGATTACATTTGAGAAAACTCTCTCAAGCTATGATGCTTATTTCTCCTATGAGGAAAAGCTCAATCTCTATGATCCTATTCTTCATAACACTTATCTTTCGTAACAATGTTCCAGTCAAAAAAAAAAAAAATCTTTTGTAAATAATGTAAATTAATATATATTTTTTCGATGCACTGTGTTTTATAAGATCTTGCGTGCACGTGTTTAATAGTGCAGCTAACTTTATAAGTTGCAACTATAGAAGTAGAGATCATCTCTATTTCAAAAAAGAATTGAGGAGTTCCATTATTATGATTTTGAGTGTATAAATGCTCCTCTACAAGATTATATGAGTTTTTTCTAATTTATATGTATATATATTTTTTCTTAACCAGATTAATCAGCCGTATTGATTTGAACATGTAGAGATTCAATTTTATTAAGACAAACGTTTTTAAATTTGGTTGATAATTGCTTATCATGCCACATGTTTTGCCTTTAACATTTATGAAATAGATACTTACGATTTATTTTACAAACCGTATAATATAATGAATATTGAACATAATAACTATGCACTTGATCATACATAATAGATTAACCTGTTTTGCACGAGTTATTTCCCTACATTAACACCTATGTTGCACGGGTACGGGATATGGTACCGAGTACGAGTACGGGTACGAGTACGGCTTTAATTTTTGGAGTACCCATACTTCACTAACACATTGGGTTAATTGTCTTACCACATGTTCTTGTGTAGAAAATATCTTCAAGAAAAAGCGATCCCGCTACCGCCCCATTGACACCACATTCAAGCTTCCTATTGCACCAACTGCTTGGCCATCAGGTATCCATCATGTGATTGTCATTTGTTGTCCTCTTGTGATATTTTCTAGCGAACGCTAAATTATACTTTTTATCTTTTATGTTTATTTTTTGTTTCGATATGGTCTCTTATATATTAAAAGTTTCGAATTGGCCCTTTATGTGTTAAAGTTATACCAATGTGGTTCCCCTTTTTTTTTGTTCTGAAATGATCCATTATGTTACAAAAATTATATCAATGCGGTCCCTTTTTTGCCCTTTATTTTGCAAAAAAAAAAGGACTATATTGGTATAATTTTTATAACATAAGAGACCACTTTGAAACAGAGGGATTACATTGGTGTAATCTTTAGATAAGGACCAATTCAGAACAAATAATACATAAGGGACCAAAATGAAAACTTAAAATAAACATAAGAGACTAAAAGTATAATTTAGCCTTTAGAAAATGTAGGTTGTTTATAGCTAGTGGTGAATTATCCCATGCAGGTAATGGTTTCGCAAGTGGAATCATTGATCTGGGTGGGCTGCAAGTGTCTCTAGCATCAACATTCAACAAAATTTGGGGCGCCTATGATGGTGGACCGGATGATCAAGGTGCCGCAGTGTATGAACCAACAGGAATACCTCAAGGATTCTCAATGTTGGGTAGCTACAGCCAACCTAACAACAAGCCTCTTTTTGGGTGGGTTCTTGTGGCAAAGGATGTGTCTTCAAGTACCACCAATGGCACTCTAAAGCCACCAGTTGATTACACACTTGTATGGAACACTGCATCTTTGAATGTTAACCAAGATTTCCCTTTGTATGTTTGGCTACCAACAGCACCTGATGGGTACAAAGCGTTAGGCCATGTTGTCACCAGAACACAAGATAAACCTTCCCTTGACAGAATCATGTGTGTCAGGTCAGACCTCACCGACCAATGCGAGACTTCTTCGTGGATTTGGGGATCTGATGGCTTCAACTTTTATGATGTCAGACCAAGCAATAGGGGAACTCAGGCCCCTGGTGTTCGTGTAGGCACCTTTGTTACACAAAATGGTGGGCCTAGTAACCCTCCATCTATTTCCTGTTTGAAAAACCTCAATGCTATTTCAAAAATCATGCCTAACCTACAACAAATTGAGGCAATACTCCAAGTCTACTCTCCATTTCTATACTTGCATCCTGATGAAGAATACCTGCCTTCCTCAGTCAATTGGTTTTTTTCCAATGGGGCACTATTATACAAGAAAGGACAAGAGTCAAATCCTGTCCCAATAGCACCAAATGGCACTAACCTTCCTCAGGATCCTAACAATGATGGTGCCTATTGGCTGGACCTGCCTGCTGATGATGCCAACAAAGAGAGGGTCAAGAAAGGAGATATGCAGAGTGCAGAATCTTATGTACATGTGAAACCAATGCTTGGAGGAACCTTCACTGATCTCGCCATGTGGGTGTTCTACCCTTTCAATGGACCTGGAAGAGCAAAAGTAGGGATCATTGATGTTGGTTTAGGGAAGACAGGTGAACATGTTGGTGACTGGGAGCATGTGACACTAAGGGTCAGCAATTTGGATGGTCAACTATGGCATGTCTATTTCTCAGAACACAATAGTGGTGTATGGGTTGATTCCTCTCAGCTTGAGTACCAAACTGACAGTGGTTTTGACTTTCCAACTAAAAGACCAGTGGTTTATTCCTCAATACGTGGCCATGCATCGTACCCACATGCTGGCCTTGTTCTGCAAGGGAAAAATGGTGTTGGTATAAGAGATGATACTGCTAAGGGTAGCAATGCCATGGATATGGGGAAATTTGTATTGGTTTCTGCTGAGTATTTGGGGTCTGCAGTTATAGAGCCACCATGGCTAAACTTTTTCAGGGAATGGGGTCCACATATTGACTATAGTTTAGATGATGAGTTGAAGAATGTGGAGAAGATATTGCCTGGGAAGCTAAAAAGTGCTTTTGAAAATATTATAAGGGGTTTACCACAAGAAGTGTTGGGAGAGGATGGACCCATAGGTCCAAAGGCAAAGAATAATTGGAATGGGGATGAAGCTTGAACATTGTAGACTTTAGTCAAATAGATTCTTATAATTCTTCAAAATTGATTTAGAATAATATTATTGGTGCAATTTTTTGAGGGGTTATAGTTTGAGTTTAATTGGCAAAAAATAAAATAAAATGAAACTAGTAATATCTCCAAACTAGTACAGAACCTTCCCAATTCTCGGTCCACCAAAAAAAAATATAACTACCAAATTTTATTGGATAATGCATAGACAAAGACAATTATTATCAAATGAATAATTTTATATAGAATCCCCCATTCCCCATCTTTTATAGTGAAAGTTTAAATTAAAATTAAAATTAAAAACCCACGATTTAAAAAATTATTTCTTAACCAGTCAAAAAAAATTTATTTCTTAAAAAATCATTTCTTAATCCTGAATTGTATAATAATAATAATAATAATAATAATAATAATAATAATAATAATAATAATAATAAATAGATTTAGGAAGATCTCTGTATAGTTTATGCACTATTATCTTGGAATATAAGTTTTCGTATTTTGCCATGATTTGTGCTTAGATAAGGGAACATACCTCTTTACGACATTTAATTTCACCACTCCCTGACTTGCATAACCACATGTATTATCCACCATTCTCAACATAATTATCGATGGTTCAGATCTCGTCCACCACTTCTGTTCTTCCCTGCATTGATAAACTCACTCAGGAGTTTACCTGCAAAGTAAGAAGATCCTTGTGATGTTTTTAACTAAACTTGCTTCATACTTTGTTGGGATATAGTGCTGATTTTTTATTCATTTTTGTAATTTTGTATGGAGATATTCTTTGAGCCAACTACCACTCATTGTGGTCACAAGATATATAAAATCATTAGACAAATACCACACTAGTCTTAATTTTATAAACATCTAGTTAAAATTCTGATAGAAAATTTTCATACTCAATTTAGCTTTTAATGCTTCAACTCCTAAATTTCTGATTCAGAATCTACAATTTTGTATAAAATTGTTTGCGATCTTCCATATCTAGGTATTGCCCAAGCTGCCCTATATGCAGTAGATGGATAAGGTATTTATAAAGTAACTGATTTTACAAAATCACATATTCTAAACAGCTTCTGTTCCACGAATGTGTGTCCTTTCAATTCTTTATGATTTTTTGCAGTGATGAAAAATCTTACACTGCATGAACATATATAATTCTTTGGAACACAGTTCTTTTAGAGCACAATATTAGGATTTTGGACCTAACTCATCTATACAAAACCAACTTATAAGATAAGAGGTGTCATTTACTTATAAACTCTTTTGAGGTCTTGCTTCCAGTTTATGTGGGACTTGGGTTTTTCCCAATATACAATACAACCCTTGTTTCCTCTGGAAGCTGAAGCAAAGATGGAAGTTGAAGTAAGAAAAGGAATTGATGCCAAAAATTGTCCAAGGAATTGAACTGCACAACCATGTGGAGAATCAACTAGTCCTTTGATTCCAATTGGAGATTGCATATGCGTTGTGCTTGTAGTCTTGACTATAGGTGTGTAGTTGGACAGGGTAGCTTTGTTATTCAAAATCAGAAAGTGATTGGTTGAATGGTTCATCATGGCCTCACAAGACTTCTATCTAAGAGCATAGACCGTTTAGTGAACTTTGTTTAAAAGCATTCGTTATTTTTAGTATTTATTACTCCTTCTGCTACTGGGCAAAAGGATACTAATTTACAAATTTGTGTTGATAAAACACCTATTTTTATTAATACTAGTTAGTTACATGTGCCTTTGCATGGGTCTAATGCATTTTCAGGATGCTTTGAAACTGATAGTACCAAACGAATGGTACACAATAACAACAACATTAATGACACGGAATAATTGCTAAGCACAAGTGCATGATATTATCATTACGGTGTTTAGCCAGTGTTTTAAAAACCGAATCGAAAACCGACATGTCTACAGTCTGGTTATTTCGACACTACGACCATCGTTTTGTCCCGGTTTGAGCAGTTTAAAGCTGTTGAACCACATGGTAACAACTTGAGCTTCATGTATCAATATTATTCAAGAATATAACAATTTCTTTTTTTTTTTTTTTTTTTTTTTTGTTTAAGAATTTGAATATAAAAACTGGATTAGTTTGTTGGTATGCTTTGTTGATTTCGATGGAATGTGGCAAGTGTGTTGGAGCACCAGGCACTCACCTAAAGACCATTATTGATGGAAACAATAACTGTGTAGGAGGAAACAAAATATTGCAAGACACACTTTAATAATTTAACTAAGAATCTGGTTTCATACTAGAGGTTGTGCTTTTGTTGTATGGCGAGAAGCGAGGGATATATTCAGATGTAAATTCACTAATTGAGAAAGGTGGGGCCCAACTAAATGTGCATCTTTGTCATTGGCTCATGGCACCCTTTTAATCTTACTATCCATATTGTTAAATGTGTGTATCAGCTGTTACAGGAGGAGTGTTAAAATTATATCAGCTGTTACTTATCAGTTTTATTTCTGCCAGCTGAGTATTGATTGTTTTATTTTTTGTTAGGCTAAATTACAAAATTGGTCCTCTATGTTTATTTTAGGTTTCAATTTGGTCCTCTATGTTTTATTTGTTTCGTTTTGGTCCTCTACGTTTTATTTTAGTTTTCAATTTGGTCATTTCCGTTACTAAAAGTCAATTGTCCGTAGCTAGAAGTCCATTTTCCAAAATGTTATTTGGCTTTTAGCTACGGACAATTGGCTTTTAGTGACGGAAAGGATCAACCTGTTGTAACTTTTAAAACGTAAGGGACTAAAACGAAACAAATAAAACATAGAGGACTAAATTGAAACCTAAAATAAACATAGAGGACCAATTTTGTAATTTAGCCTTTTTGTTATTGTTTTCTCATAAAGTCAGCAGCTATCTGTTATTGACAATTAATTTTTTTCTGTTGCAAACCTTTGTATTTAAGCAGATTATTATTCAGTAAAATGTGTGTTCCTCTTCAATTTTGTGAGTAACTCTTTTTCACCAGCAAATTGGTATCTAGAGCCCTTCTTTTTAAGGGGCTTGTGAGTGAACTGAGTGAAACCCACCATAAAAAGGCTAAACACCTTGCTTCAATTCATCAAGTTGATGGATTCTGAAACACCCTACACAGCACTAGCACCACCTCTGTTTGATGGAGATAATTATCATATCTGGGCAGCAAGAATGGAGATATTCAGCACCCAAGAAGAAGAATTTCAGCACACAAGATGCAGTCTCTAGTAACAGCAACAACAACAATAATGGAGGAAAAAATTAATACATAATTTCCTCCTTGCAAGCATTTTGGCAGAATGTGTCATCCTCCTTTTAAATGTTGGAGAAGACCCGATTCAAATGTGAGAAGTAAAACAAGTTAGGGCATCATGTGAGAATCTGTAGAAGCAATTTTCAACAAAAGAATGAGCAGCTGTTTGTAGCAACATGTTTTACAAGCAGTAGCTCAAGTGAATGTTGGCTAGTGGATAGTGGTTGTACCAGTCACATGACCCATGATCACGATCTTTTCACAGAGTTGGACAGATCACAAATATCAAAAGTCATGATAGGCAATGGGGAACTTATTACTGTCGATGGTAAAGGAACTGTAGTCATTGAAAGCTGCACAGGTACAAAATTAATTTATGATTTTTTGTATGTACCTGAGATTGATCAAAACTTGCTAAGTGTGGGCCAATTAGTTGGGAAGGGATTTAAAGTTATCTTTGAAAATAAGCAATGCTTGATTAAAGATGTCATTGACAAGGAAATTTTCAGTATCAAAATGAGAGGGAAAAGTTGTTCATTTGATCCAATGAAGGAGGAGCAGGCAGCTTATCTGGCTATTGAAAACAGTACAGAGGTCTGGCATAAAAGGCTAGGTCATTTTAATCATGCAGTGGTGCTGAATATGCAACGAAAGGAGCTGGTACATGGCTTGCCTCACTTAGATTCTGAATTACCATTCCAAGCTGCAAGGCATGTCAATATGGAAAACAAGCAAGGTTACCATTTAAACAAGCATCCTGGAAAGCAACAGAGAAGCTGCAATTGATTAACACAGATTTGGCTGGACCTCAAATGACTGCTTCACTTAATGAGAGTAAATATAACATTATCTTTATAGATTATTCCACCAGAATGTGCTGGATTTACTTTCTTAAGTCCAAGTCAGAGGTTGTAGGTGTATTTTGGAGATTTAAGCAGTGGATTGAAAAGCAAAGTGGCTGCATGATTCAAGTTTTGAGGTCTGATAATGGGAAGGAGAAGACTTTAGAACAATTCGCTATGTTTTGTGAGGGGGCGGGCATTGAGCATCAATTTACAGCTCCTAACGCCCCACAACAAAATGGAGTAAGTGAAAGAAGAATAGGACGATAATGGAAATGGCCACATGTATACTTCATGAGAAAGGGTTACGAAAGGAATATTGCGCGGAGGCTGCAAATGCTGCAGTATTTTTGCGGAATAGACTTCCCACCAAAGCAGTAGATGGGAAGACTCCTTTTGAGGCTTGGTATGGTTATAAGTCTTTCTTGAAAAATTTTAAAATATTTGGATGCTTGTGTTTTACTTATGTGCCACAGATTTAAAGAGACAAGCTGGACCTGGTATCTTTGTGGGATGTAGCTCAACATCTAAAGCTTATAGAGTTTTCCAACCTCACGAAAAGAAAATGCTGATAAGCAGGGATGTGCACTTCATGGAGAATGAGCAATGGAGCTAGAATAATGCAAAAAAAAAAGCCAGTAGCTGATCCTTTGCAAAATCAAGATGAGTTAGCTGATGATCCTTCTATAAGAGGCACTAGATTGCTCTCTGATGTTTACCAAAGATGCAATGTTACAGTCCTTGAACCTCCAAGGTATTGGGATGCAAAAGAAGATCCCAAATGGAGGGCTGCAATGCAGGAGGAGCTTACCTTGATTGACAAAAATCAGACTTGGGAACTTGTTGAAAGGCCCAAACAAAGAAAAGTCATAGGTGTGAAGTGGGTGTTTAGAGCAAAGCTGAACACAGATGGCTCAATCAACAAGCATAAAACAAGGTTATTAGTAAAAGGTTATGCTCAAATATTTGGAGTAGATTTCTTTGATACATTTGCTCCAATTGCAAGGCAAGATACTATTTGGATGTTGTTAGCTATTGCGGCACAAAAAGGACGGAAAATCTACCAACTTGATGTCAAATCAGGATTCTTAAATGGTTTTCTAGAGGAAGAAATCTATGTTGAGAAACCTGAAGCTTTTGTTGTGAAAGGGCACGAGGATAAGGTCTATCTATTAAAGAAGGCTTTGTATGGTTTGAAACAAGCTCCAAGAGCTTGGCACAGCAGGATTGATGAGTACTTATCGAAACTAGGCTTTGTTAAAAGTCTTAGTGAATTCGCTTTATATATCAAATGTGACCATGCTAATTTTATTGTGATCTCGTTGTATGTTGATGATCTCCTTGTCACGGGCACCAATGTTGAACTTATTCAGCAGTTCAAGGATGCTATGATGCAGATGTTAGGAAATTACGCAAAATTTTCCCATGGTCAGATTAGTGGAAGAGCGAAAAATAAATACGGAAGCACACACAAAAATTGATAACGGAGTTCGGCCAATTATGCCTACGTCTCCGGGCTGCTGAAAAAGAAATATACACTATGTTTTCAAACACTCACACTCTCTCACAAAACCCACAACCCAGTTACATCCAAAGAAATATTTCTCTCTAAATATTTCTCACAAAATTCCCTCACTGGAATTTTTCTCTCTTCCTCTCTCGGATGAAACTCACTACTTGTTGAAATGAATTTTTCCTCATCTCTCGACTTCCTTTTATAAGCATTGAGTGGCCAATAGTTTTATTGCAAACCTATGGATGGTTGGTGGAGAGTGTTTGGCTCCCACGGTTTCTCCAAAAAAAAAAAAATCGCTGCACCATCTTTGATTATTTGGTGGCAGCCTCCCCTTCATTTATTTGTCTTTGAAAAATTGCCTCTAGTTTATGGGTGGTGTTAAAAAAAAATTGCACCGTTCATTTTCCTTCTTTCTTCATTCGGTGCAATTAATATATGTTGTTGGGGAGGTTTGACTAACAATCTCCCACTTGAAGACTGATTTCAATTGGTCTTCACACCTCGATCATGCATTAGCCTTTCTCAGTCTGTTATTCTAGCAGGCCAGTTGAAGTTGAGCACAACTTCAGTTTGTTGATAGTCACCACCTTTGTCAACATGTCTGTCGGGTTCTTACTTCCTAGGATCTTTCTCAATATTAACACCTCATCCTTAAGCAGAGATCTGATAAAGTGATAATGAAGACCAATGTGCTTCGTTCTGGAATGAAATGCTGAGTTCTTTGCCAGATGTATCGCACTCTGACTACCACTGTGCAAAACACTCTTCTCTTGGATGCATCCCAGCTCTGTCAACAATCCTTGAAGCCATATCAATTTTTTGCTAGCTTCTGTTACTGCTACATACTCAGCCTCTGTAGTGGATAAAACAACAATCTTTTGTATCCGCGACATCCAACTAACTGCTGTAGTGCCAACAGTGAATATATAACCAATGGTACTTCTTCGGTGATCAACCTCACCTGCAAAGTCTGCATCTACGAAGCATTGTACTTTTATTTCTCCTTTACCAAAGTACATACACTTCTCTGTGGTGCCTCGTAGATACCTCAAAATCCATTTCATTGCTTCCCAATGAGCTTTACCTGGATTTGACATAAACCTGCTAACCACTCCCATTGCATAGCCAATGTCTGGCCTCGTACAGACCATTGCGTACATCAAACTTCCAATTGCAGAAGCATATGGAATCTTGGCCATGGATTCTCTTTCTTCCTCCGTCTGAGGTGACTGTTCCTTGGATAGGCGAAAATGACTGGCCAAAGGTGTGCTAACCGGTTTGGCGTTGCCCATGTTAAATCTTTGCAAAACACGGTTGATGTACTCTGCCTGAGATAACTGCAAAATTTCTCTTTGCTTATCTCTTGTGATTTGCATTCCAAGGATCTTCTTTGCAGGACCTAAGTCCTTCATGTCAAACTCCTTTGATAACTGCATCTTCAAGTTTCTGATCTCGTCCATATCTGAACCTGCTACCAACATATCATCGACATAAAGTAACAAAATGATATAACTGGACTTATATCTCTTGAAGAAACAACAGTGGTCGGCGTTGCACTTCTGGAAACCTTTCTTGTGCATGAAGCTTTCAAACTTTCTATACCACTGTCATGGAGCTTGTTTCAGGCCATACAAGCTCTTTTTCAATCTGCACACCATATTCTTATTCTCCTCTTCTGAGAAACCTTCAGGTTGGTGCATGTAGATCTCCTCATCTAAGTCTCCGTGAAGAAATGCAGTCTTCACATCCAACTGCTCAAGATAGAGCTCTTCACTGGCAACAATACTTAACACAAACCTGATAGTATTGAGCTTCACAACTGGAGCAAAAAATTCGGTGTAGTCAACTCCTTCCTTTTGCTGGAATCCTTTGACAACTAGTCGGGCTTTGTATCTCTTGGAGCCATCATTTTCCTCCTTCACCCGATACACCCATTTGTTGTGAAGTGCCTTTTTTCCCACGGGTAACTCAGCTAGTTCCCATGTTTGATTGGAGATCAAAGACTTCATCTCGTCTTTCATGGCAAGCTCCCACTTGCTAGCATCTGCGGTCTGACATGCTTCTGCAAAATCTTCAGGCTCCCCTTCATCAGTCAACAACATATAGTCCATGTATCTCCTGTTGGGCACAGGAACTTGAGAAGACTTTCTCATTATCGGAGCTGGAGTAGGATGCTCTACTGTGTCAAACTGTTGTCTGCTACCTGGATCAGTTGATTCCTCTGACTGAGGATTCTCAACCATAGGACTTTCTGGGACATCGTCCACCTCTGCATACACTGGCCCACTCTGTTCTGAGTTGCTGGTGTTTGTGTTATGTCTGTCCTTGTACATTACTCTTTCGTTGAAGATCACATCTCTACTGTAGATCATCTTTTTGTTTTTATCATCCCAAAGGCGGTAGCCAAACTCATCCTCACCATAACCGATGAAAGCGCACTTCTTCGATTTGGGATCAAGCTTATTCCAGCCTTGATCACTGATATGCACATATGGTACACAGCCGAAAACTCTAAGATGTGAGAGTTCTATCTCTTTTCCGCTCCATACCTCTTCTGGTATTCTGTACTCCAATGGTATCAACGGACCTCAGTTGATCAAGTAAGCTGCTGTGTTGACTGCCTCTGCCCATAACTGCTTCGGTAAGCCTGATTGCACCCGCAAGCTTCTGGCTCTTTCAGTCAACGTTCGGTTCATACACTCAACTATACCATTGTGTTGAGGCGTACCTAGCACGATTCTCTCCATTCTGATCCCGTGCTCATAGCAGAACGTCTTGAATCTGGTGTCTTCATATTCACCACCATTATCAGTTCTGAGCTTTTTTATCTTCAACCCTGTCTCATTTTCTACCATGGCTTTCCACATCTTGAAAGCCTCGAATACTTAAGACTTATGTTTCAGAAAGTATACCCATATGTGATCATTAATAAAAGTCATGAAGTATTGCTTCCCACTAATGGATGAGATAGTCGTTGGACCCCAAACATCAGAGTGAACAAGCTCGAGTTTCTCATTCTTTGGGGTTCTTCCACTTGTCTGAAAGCTAACTCGTTTCTGCTTCCTAAGTATGCAGTCTTCACACATGTCAATTTCTACTGACTGAAGCCCTGGTAATTTTCCCTTCGAGTGCATGATCTTCATCCCTTTCTCACTCATATGGCCTAGTCTCTGGTGCCACAAATTGGGATTTTCATTTGCTGCAACTGCAATCAAATGGCATGCTCATGCTGTGTTGTAAAGAGTACCACTCTTTCTGCCACGAGCAATTGTCATTGCACCCTTTGAAATCTTCCAATGATCGTCGTGGAAGACTGTTTTGTAGCCGTCACTGGCCAACTGGCCTACCGAAATTAAGTTCTTCGTCAGGTCGGGAATATGTCTGACATTTTTCAATTCCCATGCAGACTCGTTCAACTTAATCTTCACTACACCTTTGCCGACAATCTCACAAGATTGTTCGTTACCAAGGTAAACTTTACCAAGGTTTCTGGGTACATAATTCTCGAAGAATTCTTTCTGCGAAGTGGCATGAAAAGATGCTCCAGAGTCTAATACCCAAGACTCTTCCTTGCTCTCCAAAGAGCATATCAACGCGTCACCTCCTCCTGAGGTGGAAGCAACATTTGTCTCGTCCTTCGCCTCCTGGTTCTTCGGTGGACTCCTGCACTGATTTTTGTAGTGCCCGGTCTTCCCACAATTCCAACACTCGATAGTCTTCAAGTTGGAGTTCTGAGAACTATAATGATTTCTGGATTTATACCGCCTGCCCTTTGATTTGCCGCGTCCATTTCCTCTAGTTAAATTTCTTCCTCTTGACTCTGTATGCAATACTGAAGAGGTTGAAGATTCTCCCAACTCTCTGCGTCGGATCTCTTCACTGAGAACCAGATCACAAACATCATCAAATTTCAACTTATTGCTCCCCGGTGAGCTACTTACAGCTGTGACAGTAGCATTCCAACTTTCTGGTAGGGAAGACAAAAGTATCAATGCTCGTACCTCATCATCAAATTCGATTCCAACTGAACTCAACTGGGTTGTGACTAAGCTGAATTCATTGAGATGTTGCGCTACTGATGCGCCTTCAGTCATCCGCAAGTTAAATAATCGCCTCATCAAATGAACTTTGTTTGAGGCTGACGACTTTTCGTACATGTTGGAAAGAGCCGTCATAAGACTCGTTGTGGTCTTTTCCTTTGCAATGTTGAAAGCAACATTACGGGATAACGTCAATCGGATAACACCAAGGGCTTGTCTATCGAGAAGGATCCATTCATCATCCTTCATCTCCACTAGTTTCTTTCTTGTGAGAGGTTGATACAACTTTTTCTGATACAGATAATCCTCGATCTGCATCTTCCAAAGGCCAAAGTCCGCACCATCGAACTTTTCAATTTTCACCTTTCCTTCGTCTGCGACCATCATTCCCACTTGAGTCTAACTTCTCAGGATCATTTCTGACAATTTCTGCGAACCACCGTGCTTTAGAACACCTCTGTGGATAAATTGGTAGCGCCGACCAATTTTACTATTCACAAAATTACTATTCACATGAACAGTATCTTCACCAAGATTTAGCAGAAATAGCCAACTAGCTCTGATACCAGTTGTTAGGAAATTACGCAAAATTTCCCCATGGTCAGATTAGTGGAAGAGCGAAAAATAAATGCGGAAGCACACACAAAAATTGATAACGGAGTTCGGCCAATTATGCCTACGTTTCCGGGCTGCTGCAAACCTTTTACTGAAAAAGAAATATACACTATATTTTCAAACACTCACACTCTCTCACAAAACCCACAACTCAGTTACATCCAAAGAAATATTTCTCACAAAATTCCTTCACTGGAATTTTTCTCTCTTCCTCTCTCGGATGAAACTCACTACTTGTTGGAATGAATTTTTCCTCATCTCTTGACTTCCTTTTATAGGCATTGAGTGGCCAATGGTTTTATTGCAAACCTGTGGATGGTTGGTGGAGAGTGTTTGGCTCCCACGGTTTCTCCCAAAAAAAAAATTGCTGCACCATCTTTGATTATTTGGTGACAGCCTCCCCTTCGTTTATTTGTCTTTGAAAAATTGTCACTAGTTTGTGGGTGGTGCTAAAAAAAATTGCACCGTTCATTTTTCTTCTTTCTTCGTTCAGTGCAATTAATATGGGTTGTTGGGGAGGTTTGACTAACAGCAGATCTTTAGATGACATGAAAATTAAAGCACATCAGGTTATTGTTTTAATTTTGGATCAGGGATATTTTCTTGGAGATCTAAAAAACAAGAAATTGTTGCACAATCAACAACTGAAGCAGAATTTATAGCAGCCACTGCAGCTGTTAATCAAGCTTTATGGCTAAGAAAAATTCTAACTGATTTTCACTTGGAGCATGGGACAACTACGAAGGTAATGGTGGACAAATCAGATAGCCATAGCCATCTCTAAAAAACCAATTTTTCATGGAAAAACAAAGCATTTTTGCATCAAATTATTTTTTCTCGGAGATGTACAAAAGGACGGTGCAGTGTGCTTGAATTACTGCAAGACTGAAGACCAGCTGTCAAATATTTTCACAAAAGCTCTTCCAAGAAGCATGTTTGAGTTGCTAAGAGAGAAACTTGAATCTGCTACAACTGATACAAGGAGGAGTGTTAAATGTGTGTATCAGTTGTTACAGGAGGAGTGTTAAATGTGTATCAACCGTTACTTATCAGTTTTATTTCTGCCGGTTGAGTGGCAATTGTTTTACTTTCTGTTATTGTTTTCTCATAAAGTCAGCAGCTATCTGTTACTGACAGTTACTTTTTTTTTTTTTTTTTTTTTTTGTAAACTTTGGTATTAAAGCAGATTATTATTCAATAAAATGTGGGTTCCTCTTCTTTCAGTTTTCTGAGTTACTCTTTTTCACCAACACATGACTCTATTTCTAGTTGAAGATGTTGTTATTCTCGTCGTTCATGCGAGTTTCCTTTTTTTGTCCCATAAAGATGATAGCTATAAAGCTTAAGAATCCAAATTCTTTGTTCATTCATATTGATTAGGTGCATCATGATAAGCTTGAAATTTTGATTTATTGATGCATGGATGTAGTGACGATTTAGAATATTTGACTTTCCTTTCTAATATTTATTGATAATAAAATTTAGGATACATGACTAGTTCATATGGGTTGCTTCTCATATTTTAGAGTATGTTTTATACTTTTCAAAATATGTTAATTAACTGATTCTCCTCTGGTTTTGAGTTGCCTCTTTGTCATCTTTTTAACCAATGCAAAGACATCCTTTTGTTTTATCTTTGGTCATTGCAACAGATATTTTTTTGGGTCAGAGAAAATTCAATGGTTTTAATCGATCAATATTCAGTACATTTTTCCCCCACAGGAAGTACAGTCAAAAGTCAAGAACATGGAAGTGGAGATTAGCGTATTCCAGAAGGTACTGGAAGAAAGAAATGAGCGTAATTATAATGTTCATGCTCATGCTCATTTTATAGTTTGCTTGATGTACCAAAGAATAAACCAATCTTAAAATTTAGCACTTCAAAGTTCGCTTCTTATACTATACTAGTGCGTATACCCGTGCGTTGCACGGGCTAGATATTCGGATCTATGGTAAAAATAAATTAAAATAAAATGTGAAAATAATGTTCATCAACAGGATCATTATCGCAAATTACATCAGATAAGGTGAAAACTTTGGCCCAATCCTGCATGTGTTAGCTGTGAGATGGTAAATGTACCACTAAGAAAAATAATGAATTCAAATATATAAACGAAATCAAAACATAAAAGGCATCATACCTATTTTATATTTTGGAATATTTCCTTGTAAACAACGTTTGAAGTGGTTGTAGTTGGTTGACCTTTTTCGTCAAGAATAAGAATTTTCAAACCGCCACGTGAAGTAACTCTTGAAATGGCAACATATAGTTGTCCATGGGAAAACACAGGTTGTGGTAGGTAGATACCAACATGCTTAAGAGATTGCCCTTGACTTTTATTTATAGTCATCGCAAAACAAAGATTGATGGGAAACTGTTTGCGCTGAAATTTGAAAGAAATTCTAAGATCAGAAGGAGTGAGTGACATCCTGGGTATCAATACCTTTTGTCCGATGGTACTTCCAGAAATAACCTTCGCTTCAATAACATAATTTCCCAGGTGTGTGATGATTAACCTGCAGATTGCATAGGCCTCAGGATTGATCTATATTTCTAAGCAGCATAACAGGTACACCTACTTTCAGCTTTATCTCATGATTTGGAAGACCTGATGCTGTTATAGTATTTAAAAATTCAGGAGTATGAATATCGTGTTGCCGGTCCACATTTTCATCTTGAGAGCATGGGGTATCATAACTCAAATAGCTTTTTGCTTCTCCTGGAAGCAAATCCAATATGTAATCATTCAGAGTGTCAACAACTTCATTTTTTGGAGCCAAAATTGCCCTATCTTGAAAAAAAGATGGGTTACTAAAATTAACCAAAAAAGATGGGTAAGTATGATTGACTATTGAAGAAAGATGATCTCCCGATTTTTTTATGAGCATATCATTAGGAATCTGGATGATCATATCTTCATCATTCTCCTCCCCAATTTTTCCTTCTCCTACACTCAACATCCAATCTGAAAATGTCTTCATTTCATTTACATCAGACTTTGAAGAGCCAGACAGAAGCCTCATATTTTTAGTCAAAGTATGAACCTCGACAAATTGCCATAGATAAGATGAATTAATTGATGCATAAACAACATCCTGTCTTGTTCCTTTAGGTATAACTGGAAGGATTTGTCTAAAGTCACCTCCCAAAACCACCACCTTACCTCCAAAAGGTTGATTCAAACTGTTAGGATTGGAGAATCGAAGGATATCTCTAAAGGTTCTATCAACAGCTTCGAAACAATGTTTGTTCATCATTGGAGCCTCATCCCATATAATGAGCTTAGCCTTCATTATTAAGTTTGCCAAAGCACTGTCTTGTTTAATGTTGCAAGTGGAATCCTCATCAATATTTAATGGGATGGTAAACCTTGAATGAGCCGTCCTACCTCCTGGTATCAGTAAAGCCGCTATCCCACTTGATGCAACAGTCAGAACAATTTCTCCCTTTGATCTTAGAGCAGCAGCTGAGGCTTGCCAGAGAAAAGTTTTTCCTGATCCCCCGAAACCATTGACGAAATGCACTCCACCACGGTTTTCACTGACAGTCAACATTATTTTATCGTATATTTCCCTTTGTTCAGAGGTCATTGTTGACAGCAGCCTGATATGCTCTGCAGCCAAAGCTTCCCTATCATAATTAAGTTCATCTTGAATCAGTCTATTCTGAGCATTTGATAGCAACAACATGTCTGTATGTGGCATTGAAGGGTATTCTGCCAAACTCCTGTTATTGCTTTGTAATAATCTCTCTATTTCTGTCAGAGTAAAACTTTTCAGTTCGTCATCAGTTAAAATTAATTCTGCATAGGGAAAAAATCAATAAATAATTATTTAATGTCAACCCATATTTGTATGCAATGTTGAAAACAAAAAAGGACATTGATATTGAAAAACAAATAAATAGAACACGTGCAAATTACCATCAAGTTGAAGATTGTTTCTCTCCCTATGCAAAATGTCGTCAGATAGATACTGCCAAGTTTTACTCCAAATTAATTCAGGTTGGCTCAACTGGTTTGAGGCCAATAAGGTTACAAAAAGCTTCCTTAAATAGTGTGCAGAACCCCAATAACTTGCCTCAATTATCCCATCAATGTATTCTTTCTCATCATCCAACAAACCCATTGCATAGCAGGCATCTCGGAACGTTGGATAAACAATATTGTTCACTGTTCTTATATCACTGAATGATTTTGCTCCTTTAGCATAATTAAGCAAATTTCTCAAGTAATAAAGCTCACCACTACCCGAATGAACGAAATGAAGTCTTGCAATCTTGAATCCCTTCTGTCTTTTTTTCCACCGCTTTTCCTTTTGATGCCAAACAAACATCGAAGGGAACTGACTATAAGTCAGGTCCTTTGCCTCTGGAAATTCTTGATTTGCCTCCATCCATGCTAGGAATTTAGATTTGTGAGAATTTGGATTGTCCAAAACTCGATCTAACGGCTCATCATCATTAAAGACAACTGTGTGCTGGTTTGGTAAATGAAACAACAATCGCTCTACTGAAGGTTCTCTGTAATGAATATCAAAGACAAATAATCTCCATGATGCTTCACATGAGGACAGATATCTACAGTCATAATACAACATTATTTCATCCACACATTGACGTTGTTCCTGGTTTGCTGCACTTTGATAAAATGTTGCGGTAACACGGTCCTGTCCTTTGTTGACGTATTTGAAAAGATATTTGATAGAACGGCTCTGGTTACACCACTCAACATTAATATGAGCATTATATCTCATGAGCAAGTATCTGTTGTAAGGTACAATATATCTATTATCAACCAGCGCCTGTCCCTTCTTAATGGTGATCCCAGTGTCCCTTCTTCTATAGACAGGGTATCCATCCTCACTAATTGTAGTGCTGTTTACAAATTTTTTTGGAAAGTGTTTAGAGCACTTTCCATTCTACATACATGGAGACTTCCTGTTCTTTAAGCCACATGGACCATGAATCATTAGCGATGAAACTATTGCATATAGTGCCGGATCAGTTTGTTCATCTGATATTTCAGCAGAGATGATTTTATCTATATCATTGGGAGTTTGGTATCTAAACTTAGGATGTAGAAATACCAGGATATGAGCATAAGGCAGGCCACGTTTCTGGAATTCGATTGTGTAAATGACTACAAAACAAAAGAAAATAATTTAGTCAACATTTGAATTTTCTAAGTTATAAATGTATGTTTTATACCAATTAGAAAAGGACACAGATAAATATGCATACCTGATTTAACCTTTCCGAAAATATTTCCCTGTTTTATCTCCTTTATTAACTGATCAAGTTTAACTTTAAAAACACGACTAAGCAAATCTGGTCTGTCTTCTGGGTTGAGGCCATGTTTTGATAGCTCTCTTTGTAATTCTGGCCACTTTTGATTGCAAGTAAATGTGATGAACAAATCTGGATATCCAGCCCACCTGCAAATCGCCATTGCGTCGTGATAGTTCTGAAATAGATAGCGAGCACTACCTGTGAAGGTTGTTGGTAGGACAATTCTTTTTCCTCTTGAAGCAGGATTGGTTTCACCTCGTAGCACAGCATCTGTAAGGCCATTGTATAACTCAGCTCTAATTTCCTTTTGATGTGTTTTGATATACTTCAACCTAGACGACTCGACCATGCTGTAAGCATCTACCAAAAATTGTTGGAACAGCCTTCTGGAGAACAATAATGGTGCGTCTTCGTCTTCTCTTTGTTGAATCTTGTAAGCAAAAAATTCTCTAATAGAAACAGTTTGTCTTTTCCTTGACGCATTTTGTGGACTATCCTTTAAGGGTATACCTTCTGTCCAACCATCATCTCCTCGTGGAAACAAAAGGGGATACTGTAGTGGCAAATAAGCTGCTGCCAATATAGAAATACGTTTGAGAAATCCAGTTTGGTACTCTACAATAATGTCTTTTTCATAGTCTGCGGCATCAAAATCACCCACAATAAGGGCAGCTACTTCAGAAGCACTTGGAGCACAGTATGTTCTACGATCACGATTCCTTTTTCCTAGAAGCCTTAGGTTGACAGTAGGAGGTTTGTCATCATTAATTTTTTCACGAACCATCCTATAAGTCTTGACATATGGGTTGCACTGATCAAGTGCCATCTGTATGTCGGACACAATAGATTCTCTCAATGATGACCTATCCTTATCCATTCTGCAAATAAAATAATAATAACTATCAATATATTAAAAAGAATTACGTACATTATTATTTAAATTAAAAATACATCTATAAATATTAACTTAGTACCTAACATTTAGCATTACATTTGTCTACTTCGTTCTCGATGTCATATATATACAATTGAGCAAATTTTGGTCTCGATCCAGGAGTTGGAAGCAAGCTACCAATTTGATGATAGTTTTCACCACTCATGACAAACATTGGAGGTCCGTTTCCATCATTAACCTCTTTAACAATGTTTCCTCCCATAGAAGTGAACGAAAACATCATATTAAAGGATCTAATATGTTTCAAAAACAACTTGCTTTTGCTATCATGCTTTAGAAATAAATCCTTTAAAATCTGGGGAGTTTCTTCTTCAGGAGGGGGAAGATAAATCTTTCCTTGCAGACAATACATTGAGAACTTTGGCACTGTTCATTTCTTTTCTTTTTCAATTCTTTCATCATACCACATCATTGCGCCGCAGTGCTGACAATTCCACGTTGGATCACCAATGTCAAAATAATCCGAATAAAATATACACTTAGATAATAATTTATTTGGAACATTGGCACAGTATTTGAAGTCTTAACAAAATTAAACAATTTAAAAACATACACACCATTGGTCAAAACCTGATTGTAGTCAATATCATCAGAATGACCATTCATATGATGATCTTCGTTGTCATTCACGTGAGCTCGATCACCTACAATTAACGTATATATATATAAGAATGAAACACTAAATCATTGAAATTGAATACTTGATTTTCCTTTAAAGTGTATACCTATTTCATTTTCTGGCTGATTTGAATCTTTTTGTAGCATATCTTCATCAGCATTTGGTTCGTACTGTTGTATTAGTTCCGGATGATTTATGGGGCTTTGGTTTGACATAGTTGCATAATAGTTATATTCAATTAGTGATTAGTAAACACACACAATGAAAAAAATACTTAAAACATGATACACCATAGTTCAGATGTAAAACATACCATTAATATTAGACGACAAAGGAACACTGTCGTTATTCAGATTCTCCATAACAATGGCATGTGAGTCTGTGTAATAAATAATTATCACAAATGAGTATTACCATATCGTAACCCAACAAATGTAATTTAAATATTACTTTTATTGTCATTTGAAATGACAGAGACAATTTTTTTAAAAAAATTATATGGAATAAAAGCCAATTTCAACCAATTTACAGGGGCCAAAAGTTGTATTAACATCAAATTATATGGCAGTGTTTTGGCAACTGGTAGCACGCTTGCTTTGCCAAAAAGCCAAATAGACAATAGTTTAGAGAAAAAAAAAATACCATTACTAACAGACAAATTTGGAACAATTGGATGAATGCTCCCTGAGATATTGGCATTTGAATCTACTGCAGTTTTTAAATTGTAAATATCATTGACTTTATTTATGTATACAGAGAACTATACATTAACAGCAAAAAGTATTACCTGCTATTGATTGAACAGTTGGGTTAATTGAAATTGAGTCACAAATTACACCCTCAAAATCATCCAATAGACGGCGGGAAAGTCGGTTGTCATTTAAAATAAACTTTCCAGATTGTTGAGGACTTATTTTCTGAGACCTAAGAGCGCTATTAGGTTTAATTGTCTGTCCATTGTGATCATTTAATACATGTTTTTTCCTTTGGGAAGCTAAGGTAGTCACTACATACAATACAAAGACAAACCTTAATTTTTTTTTTAAATTATATCAGAAGGTCCTTGTACTACTAAAGTTTAAACGTAAACAAATTCTTGAATAAATAAAGTAATACCAGCGGAGATATCTGACATTGGAAGCCTTTCATAACTATTATCAGTTACTGAACTGTCAATGGCTATCATGGGGGTTGGGGTATAATTCGGTTGGAATCCATTGTTTCTTTTTGGATGATTGGATGTCAAACACCCAGGGGCATTTTCTGTAGGAGTTTGACATCTTAAAGGACCAATCTCATTACTGATATTTGTCAATGGCACTCTATTGACATCACAGTGCACCATAGCATTCCTCACTGCTCCAACCTTTCCGTTCTTCATAATAAACTTTCCAGGGCCGCACTTTTTAGATCACTGTGTGCGACTTTCACTTCATTGTGGAAGGTTGAATATTTTCTTTTATATCCTGGAACTCTGTATAGAACCTGCACTATTTAAAAAAAATTTGCCAGGACCAAATTTTCGCTTGTTGACATCACCTGCAAACCACGTGGAAGGGTAATGACTGGTGTAGAATTGAATGGAAGTGTCACACAATTTTTTGAAGTTAAACTCACCACTAAAGTTATTAAGCAGTTGGTTGCAACGTATCGTTTCTGCTTCATTTGTCATCAGCTTCATGCGTTTGTTACTTTCCTTATCAGAATCAGCCATTGTAGCAACCTGTTGCAGGGACCTACAGACTCTCTGTAAAATCATATATTAACGGATATATGGTTTCAGGTTTCGTGGGTTTAGAAGACAAACATGAAGTAATTCAGTAGTTGAATGGGAATATACTTACAGTGACCAATGAGTCTGATGAACTTTGTGAACAAATTTCAAACAATAGTAGCAAATAACTTATAATGGAATGAAGCAATGTTAAAGAGGGAGTATTAGTAGTGAGAAAAGTACAATGGAATACTACTTTAGGAGGAATGTTGCATATATAAGTTGAAAAATACTTTTAGGAGGAATAGAACTACTTCATATATAAGTTTTGAATGTTTGGGGCGACTGCACATAAGTCGAAAGGTTGATATACTGCCTCCTTCCAAAAGGTTTTGCATTTTTGCCTCTCTTTTTTTTCACCAAAACAATTGACGTTTTCAAAATATCAAAGGCTAATAAATTGTTGTTATCAAATATTACTTTAATATTAAAGAGACAGAATTAATTATCATATTATAATAACGATGCATAATACATGTTAAAAGGATCCAAAATTTATTAATAGTAACGTTTGGATTATTAATATTTCGTGACGTTTGGATTCTAATCATGAAAAAAACTATACTGATAGTAAATGGTGTGTTGATATAAATATAAAGAACATTTTGCACGTACGGGTTTTTGATATATATATATATATACTGAAAAGTCCTTTCGTATCCTATTTTTATTTGTACTGAGTTTATATATTCCTTCCCAACAGTTATGATTATTATTGCATTAGCACAATTAAAAGGCAATTCATCGATAACAGTAAAAGGGAAAATGGGAAAAAAAACCTATCATAAATAAATAAACCTAACTTATTGCTAAAAAATAAAGCTGCTCATATATATCTACTAATTGTCATTAGCACTATTAGCCTCAAGTGTGAAGTTAAAAACACAGAACTTGAAACATACATCAGACTAAAAGAAAATAACCTATAGAATTGAGAAAAGTTCAAGCACTCCGTTTTGCTTAAGTATAGATTGAAAATGGAATACACAACACACACACACACACATATATATATATATATATACACACACATACACAACAGTTATGATTATTATTGCATTAGCACAATTAAAAGGCAATTCATCGATAACAGTAAAAGGGGACATGGGAAAAGAAACCTATCATAAATAAATAAACCTAACTTAATAATAAATAAATGGCCTCTGACTCAGATTATTTTTGCTCTAATTTGTGGTTTGTACAATTTAAATAAATAATTTATTTCTAAAATAATTTTTTTTACATTTTATTTTAAAATCTTTTTGGTTAATACTATTTTTGAAATTTGGTTAATAATGAAATTATTTAGCTATTAAAGTTAATTTTTTAATAACTATATGCTTTGAGTTTATATGCCACGTAAATGGTACTATGTATGTAGCCATACTTGAGCTTTGACATGAAACTCAGGTTTTATAAGGAAAATTGGTGGGGATTTAAAATATTTATTATAGGAATGTGGGTGGGAAAAAAGAGACCCGGTGAATTGGTAGTAGTAGTTCTATAGGAATGAAAATTCGCGCTGACAATTTGGTTTAGGAGTAGTATTAATGGAATTTGTAATGAATTGATGGAAGAATCATTATGTGTAGGAATGTCCCTTGTACTCCATTTTTTATTAATACATCTTCTTTGCTTATCAAAAAAAATTATGTGTAGGAATGTGTAACGGCACTAATTGGTTCATTTTTATAATTTTTTTTTTCAAGTGTGGTGAACGCATGCGACGTCATCATAATCGTTTAATATCACGTGGAATTTGCTTTTGGAATTTTAATAATCCGCCTATGCACATTTTTTATTGGGTGGTTTTATTGAAAAAAAATGAAAAGCCTTATTATAGTACTCCATAATTTATAATATTGGTAAACAATTTCTAAATTTGTCGTCTATTTTTTAAACAAATTATTTATTAGCAATATAAAAGTATATAAAAGTTTATAATTATGTACCCAAAAAAAAAGTTTATAATTAAACATTGGTCACGAAATATTTTACCACTTATTAAATATATACGTATCATAAATAAATAAACCTAACTTTACGTATAGACATGAGCAGGTTTGGCATAAGGCGATATATATAAAAAAAGGGTCTTAACGTCTCAGATGTTGCATTCAAATATTGCATCCAAAACAATGGAAATCTAAATAGTATCCAAAACGACTCATATATTATGAGATTGTACATTCCAAAAAGTTCACGCTCGTAATATAAAAGAACCAAAATTACAGAAACCCAAATTAAACTTTAAATTGTCTTATAACACACCTCCAAAGCCTAAGCAACTGCAACATTTAGAATATCATGATCGTCACGATCAAACCACAAAATAAAGAATGTGTCGTAATCAATGTCGCTTCCCGCTACAAACTCATACCATCCCGGACCAATATAGCGTTCAAACTTTCTCCTTTTACCTCCCATCAGCCTGCATTTGACGCTTTCTCCCACACGTGGCTTCAACCAAATATGTGTTTTTTTATGCAATTCCAGATGCCTCACAATACGTGAAGGAATGACCTGAAAATTGTTTGCATATTGAAAATAAATAAACTGATTAATGACAACAATTCAATTAAATAAACCAAAAAGGAAAAACATAAAAATAAATAAATAAACACACCAGTGTTTGTCCTCCCTTTAAGTCTGCACCAGTCACCTCTTTCACCCATGACCTATTCTCCAATTCCTCATCATCGTACTCATCATCCTCCGTATCATCTTCAAGTGGATCTACGTCAACCTCATTATTATCGTTCTCAACAACAACAACATTATCATTGCCATTCAGTACAATGTCAGCATCGTCATCAAGATTAATAACATCATTTTCGTTCAGATATACCTGAACATCTTTTGGAACTACAACTTCATCCTCCATGGGAACAACCGAGTTTTTATCGAATAATGGATAGAAAATTTCAGTATTATTCATTGCGAATATCCTAAATCGAAACTCATTGTCACCTAAATAATGGACCCACACGTGATGCTCATGCTTGAGTTCATAAAACTCAGCCATCTTACAAACGCCATATGAAATCTTCTTCAAATACAACTCTTCAAACAGTAGAACACAATGACTATTCCCTACAGGGTCAGTAAAGTTGACTTCACCATTGGACACCTCGACATACCAAAAGTAATTAAAAGCATGAGGAAGACGCATCAATTCCTGCAAGTATGAAAATAAGACTCTTTACAATTAAAATTTGAGTGTGGAAAATAAAAAATTATAGTACATAATAACACATATGAATGAAATATACCTCATTAGGATTTATTAAAGTCTTTAAGGTCCTAAAAAAATCCTTCGAAGCCAAAAAATGTTCTGGCTTTGCAACATCAGACACAATAGGATAACAAATTTCTTCATAACCCAAATCATAAAGCCTTATATGGAATTTGTTGTTGCCCACATAACACAGAGCCAAAATACGATCAGATTTTAAACCATAAAATCTTGCCATTTTCAACCCTCCAGTAACAAAATAAGGTACTGGAACTGGAGGAGACACATGGTCAGCACATTACCATTGGGATCTATTGTGTGAACAACACCAGGACTCAAATCACTTCCCCATTGAGAATACCATAAGGAATTTATACATATGATGTCCTACAAAAAAGAAAAAAATAGTATAAGAATTAAAATTATATGAGGAGAAGGGAAACAAATAGCAGCATGAGACAGTCCAAAATTAGGAACAACTTACAGTCAATGGATCGAAATCGACCGTGTAGGTTCTGAACAAATCTATGGAAGATTCCATAGTTGAAGCCGCCATTGCAGAATACCAAAAGTTTGTTGCAAACAATTTATGAATAAAAATCGGACTGAAGAATAGGAATTTGTCACAGGTACCAATTTTGGAGCAGAGCAGTAAATTCTTTTATTCAAATTCTCCGTAATCCTTCCATAAACTCATATATATATATATATATATATATATATATATATATATATATATATATATATATATATGAGTTTATGGAAGGATTACGGAGAATTTGAATAAAAGAATTTACTAATAGGATCCACAATTTATCGTTAAAAGGATCCAGAATTTACTAATAGTAACGTTTGGATTCTTAATACACGTGACGTTTGGATTCTAATCATGAAAAAAATTACACCTATAGTAAATGGTGTGTTGATATAAAGAGTGTTTAAAATACTACTCTATAACAGTAGCGTTCCTAGTAAATCAATAGCAACATGATTGCTGCCAATTTCAACGTGGAAAATAGCAACATTCCTCACGGCATGTATTTATTAATAATGCATGCATGCATGCTCATAATTAGTTTATTGAAAAAAATTGAAAAGCCTTAAATCTATGCTATTAAATTGCACTCTTAATTATAAAAAATGCATGCTATTAATTTGGACAGCTTGGATTTATAACTCACGTTTTGCATGGCAGTGCAATTTTGGGTGGGAATTTTCCCTCCAAAATGTTGGCATGGAGGGTTGAACTTTAATAGTTATGATTTGATACCACATAGTTTGCTCATTTGGTCTTTAAATTTTTTTCAGACTGTATTGGCTTATGAGAAGGCAGAAGAGATCTTACTCAGGCCTGAAGCTGAGATTGATAAACAGAGTTGCCTTCTTTTGTTTAGATTTCCCATGCATAGGAGCAATAATCTTAATTTGACAGATTAACGATTCTAGTCTTTCTGCTCATTGACATGTTTTATGAGAGACATCGCACAATGATATAATCAAATGAAGGTACTTCTTCCTCTGCCTCCGGTGTTGTTGCTTCTGGCGCTTTTGCCTCTGGTGCTTCCACCTCTGGTGCCTCTGCCTCTGGTGTTGTTGCCTCTGGTGCCTCTGCCTCTGGTGTTGTTGCCTCTGGCGCTTGCCTCTGCCTCTGTTACTCTGCTATTCTGTTATTCCGTTATCGTTGTGTTAGTTAGTTAGGTTTGTTTGTTTGTTAGGATCTATCATTATATATATGGATCCTACCTTTGTACTTTGAATCAATTCAATCAATTCAGTCGATGTTATTCAGTAAACTTCTCTCTACATATCACAATATGGTATCAGATTGAGAAACTGTTTCTGCTTTCTATTATGTTATCCTCAACCCCAAAATTCCTGAAATTATCTTCCAGAATCCATGGCGGACTCCGACTCCAACAACAACGCCGGCCCAACTGAAGTGGGTCCCTCTGCAACGGTGAGCATGTTTACTCATAGGACTTCTCCACCCCCTTTTAGTGGAGTTTTTGCCTCACCGGGGTTTCACGTGCTTTTACACAGTTCGTGCGATCCAGAACTCGATACCCTAACACTTAAACATGATTCTAAACATAAAAGGACATCTAATGGACTTAAAAACTAAGATTCAAAGTCTCATTTACTCGATCGAAAACTCACACTCGCTCTAGGTTACGAGCGCAGAAAACCCTAATCCCGACTCCGATCGTTCTCAAACTTTACGAGGCTTCTAAGACCCATACCAAAACCCTATTAAGCATTCTTCCATCCTTATACAACCTACATAACCTCAAAACTTATTCTCTTTCAAGCACATGGTTATACAGAAAGTGAATACATAACCGAAAAGTCAAATACATAGTCAAACACACAAAACCCACATAGGGCACACAAGTACTCTTAATCACACATAAACACATGTTAAGCAAGGTTAGAAATTGAGGATGTTACATGTGTGCACTGTTGTTAAACTTGCGAGTTGACTCGTCCGAGTCAACTCGCTAAAAGACTCGTTTCTGCACAAACTCGCTCCGACTCGATCTGAATCATACAGAATTTGACATACTCGCGATTTCATAGCGAGTTGGCGAGTGAGATATGATTTTCAACAAAAGGCCCAGAATGCGTCGGATTATTGCGTTTTGATCATTTTTTTAAAAAAAATGAATTGTTGTTGTGTGCTTTTTAAAAAAAGGAACTTATGTGCATCATCGTGTTTTCTTCTCTGCGCATAAACCCTGAAGCAGAGTGTGCCTAGGGTTGTGATGTGATCTTCCTCCTTCAAGCCGACCACTAACAGCAATCGCGACAGACTTAGGCGACCATGCGTGTAGCATCCCGTATTTTCAGTGTTTAAGTTTTACGTTTTTCTGTGCACGTTGCTGTGTATTTTTGAACTGTAAGGGTATTTTGGTCTTTTCAAAATGCGTAATTTGAGAAAATTGACTTTATATTTGAAACCTATTATGTTTTATTAACTCATGGTAAAATTTTCATAAATTAATTTCGAGGAAAAACCAAGCGACGTTTTGGCCACTCGGGCGATATTTTACCCACTGACAAACACTGCTCCGACCCACGAGTGAAAATTTTATTTTTTATTTTTCTTTTAATTAACTATGATTTTAGAAACAAAAATAATTATTTTATGATTTATTATTTGCCAACGTTTGGTTAAATCGCGTAAGTTTTCAAACGCGCGATAAAAACCTAAATATGTTTTTATGACTTTAGCAAATTTTTCCTTACGTAGTGTGTAAACTAGGAGAGCCTTAAGTCTTCAATAATGTTGTAGAATGTTGTAGAGTGTGTACATTCGTCATAGATAAGCTTTAATAATAAATATCCTAAAAGCTTTTTAACTAATACCGAAATCGTCCAAATGACTTAAACCATGGTTAAGTTCACTTATAGTTAAGCTAACCAACCCTCTCTTCTTTTCCCTAAGAGTTGCGCAACCCCTCCCCATTGTCATCTTCCTTGAGTTTTTATTAGAGTGAGAAAGTGAGTGAGAAAGAAAGGTTTAGAGAGAGAAAGTTGTGATAACTTGTTGATTTCTTCTCCGATCATCAAACCGAAGGTAGATCCGTGGTCCTTGACACTTCCTCTTCATCTTCTATCTCTAGGGATGTTCCTTTTCATCAAGTTTTCAAAATGGGTTTCATGGAGGTTTTATGGAAAAATTGGTATAACTTTGTGTAGGTTTTGAATCAAGTTTTGAAACTTGAGATCTAGCCTTACTTTATCATCCTCTTCATCTTTTATCTCTAAAGGTTTATCATTTTGAGAAAGTTTGAAAATGGGTCAAGTAGTAACTTTTGTGAAAAATGGTGATTAAGTGATCTTTTTGTGAAAAGCTTTGGATTTTGGACTTGGATTTGATCACTACACCATAACCCTAACCCTTAGTGAAGGGGAAAGAATTTGAAAACAACCCCTCCCCTATTATTTAGTGTTGGCCGAAACCTAAGGGGTGTATTTTGGAAATGATCTTTGATTTTAAGTTGTGTTTTGGTGTTTATATGTGTTGTTTAGGTGATTTGGGCGTTTTGTAAACCTGTGCTGGAGATTTGAGAAAGGAGGCAGTTTTAAAGCAAGGGAAATTTCTCTGGAGTTTTGAAAAAGCATAAGTGTTTATGTGTTGATGTGTTTTTTGTGTGGGTTTATTATGATCGAACTCTTTAATGTCAGTTTGATAGAGTATTTATGAAGTTTGATTACATGTCGTTATTTGTGGGTTTTGAAGCATAACTTGTGTTGGTATTTGTTTATGGTTTTTAAAAGGATTTTGATTGTGTGAAGGTTATGTGATGTTGATTTAATTATATTCGATTGTTAGTTGGTTTGACAGGCATAGTTAAACTATGGCCTTATGCGAATTGTTTTGATGTTATAACATGTTTTCTGACCACTTTAAAAAGTGGGGGTTTGCTTGTAAATACAAATGATTCATGTCAAATTTTCTGTAAATGGTTATGCTTGAAAGTGGTTATGTGAATAAGTCTTAATATAGTGCTGCACTTATGCATTGTATGGACCTGGCAAATTATTGTTAGTTGGGCTTTGAGCCTGTGTATATGACAAATTGATGTCACCAGCTTTCTTTAAAGTGGACCTGGAAAATTATTGTCAGCTAGGCTTTATACCTACAGACCTGACAATTTACTGTCAGCTGGCTTTTGAGCTGTTTTCATGCATGTTGCATGGGAAATTATCATTGGGAGATTATCACTGAGATATTATCGTTTATATTTATCAATGGAAGATTATCATATTATCACTTATATGTTATCATTGGGAATTATCATTGGGAGATCACCAACTCATGAAGATATTTATCGTTGTGTTATATTGCTTGAAATATTATAACTATTTGTCTGTGTATATATTATTATTTTGTTTCCACTTATGCAAGTATCGCGATGAAACTCGTGAAATGAGATTTTCATCCTTTCTATGTGTTTCTTGTGTTTTCTTTTACCTCGATGGACCTATAGCAAAAGAAGAGCTTGGACCAGGAGGTTACAACTGGAGGAACGGGCAGAAGACATGCGGTTGGGGGAAATTTTCTGCTAAAGAGATTGCTGAGTCTGATTAGATATAGGGGTTATCAGGAGATGGTCTGGAGTCTCCTTTTGTATTTTGAGTTACCACAGCCAATGGTTTATGTTTTAGTAAATTATGTGTATAACTATTACGCCCTAACTTTGCGAAAACTCTAATAATGTATAATTATGTGTGAGCATGTGATATAAGTATGGTTTATGTTTGTGTATGTTGAGGTTTTAAATTTTCTCAGTATTTTGGTGAATATATTATTATAAATCCATGTAGTCCCATTATGGTGTTACAACACGCAGCGAACGTGATGGCAACGTCCTCATACGAACATACGCAGAGCAAGTTCCTTGCGAGTTACGACTTAGGTAGTTTACCGAGCGAGTTTTTTCATTTTTTGGTTTATTTTTCATCGTTTTTATTATGCTCTTACACATGTGACCATTGTCATATTTGCTCTAGTGCTCTTTTCATTTTGTTTGTTTTTCATATTTTTAATATGCTTCTATTTTGGCTTTGATGTTATGCGATACAGAGCTTGTTGCGTTCTGCTCTAGTTTTTCTATTGCAATCAGTGAAATCACTGTTGTGTCACATAATGTTTGATAATCCTAATGGGTCTGGTTCAACTGCAAGCAACGCAACCACTGCACCACCTAGTGTCAGGGCAACATGAAGCATTTTCCAGGAAATCGCACAGATATTGGGTGGAAACATGGGACACATGTTCATGGCAATGCATGGCAAGAAGGTGAAATGCAACTATTGCTCCAAAATTATTAGTGGAGCAGTTTTTAGGTTTAAGCATCACCTTGTCGGCACTAGAGAAGATTTTGAACCTTGTGCTACGGTATTAGAAGAAGTGAAAATTTTAATGTTGAAAACTGTTGTCGAGGCTAAAGAGGTATCAATGAAGAAGAGAAGATTAGTTGACATTGAGGCAGATAATGAAGAAAACCCGGAGATGGAGATGGATAACTCTCTCCAAAAAGCAAAGCTTATTGTAAAGAGAAAGGGCAAAATTAGCTCTGTTGAGATTCAATCAACAATTTATTGTATGTTGACAAAAACCCCTAAAGGAGGAAAAAGTGAAAAAACCCCTAAAGGAGGAAGCAGATGGACAAGTTGCAAAATTTTTCTACACAAATGTAATTCCTTTTAATTGTATAAAAAATCTACCATTTGCTAAAATGTGTGAAACGATGGGGAGATATGGAATTAGCTATAAACTTCCCTCTTATCATGATATTAGAGAAAAGCTATTGAAAAAGGCAGTGAACCAAACTGATGTAATATGCTTGAAGAGTTTAAGGAGGAGTGGAAGAGAACCGATTGTTCAATCATGTCTGATGGGTGGACGGATAAAAAAAGGCGTTCAATTCGTAACTTTTTTGTGAACATCCCTAAAAGGACAAATTTTCTCTATTCATTGGAAACTTTTGACATCTCAAAAACAATTGATAAGGTTTTTACGATGTTGGATTATGCAATCAATTTTGTAGGAGAGGAGAACGTGGTCGAAGTAGTTACTGATAATGCTGCAAATTTCAAGGCAGCAGGGGAAAAGTTGATAGAGACATAGAATAATTTGTATTGGACTCCATGTGCTTCCCATTGCATTGATTTGATTTTTAAGGACTTTGAGAAGCATCTAAAGGTTCATCAAGTTACTATAAAGAATGGAAGAAAGATCACCACTACGGATGGCAAAAAAAATCCGCACCCGCGGGTATATCCGCGGATAAAATCCGCCACGTACTTGAAATGGGTAACTTAATGGGTACCCGCGGGTGTAATAGGGCGGGTTTTTTTTCTACTCGTGTATTAATGGGGTGGGGCGGGTTTCATACTACCCGCCCCACGGGTACCTATCAATATGGAATTACATAAATACCCTTACCTATATAAATCCAACTTACTAATTTCTCCCCTTAAACTTATATCCGCTTCTGCACGTGTTACAAATTGATACTGAGAGGGATAAAAGTGTGTGACATGAAAAGGCAGCACTGTCTCAAAAACACAAAGTGGAATCAATATAATAATAATAATAATAATAATAATAACAATAACAATGGAAACAACAGGTAAGACGTGAGGTTGTGGGCCGTTGGTTTTGAAATGTATACAAGGATCAATGATATGGTAAAATGAACAGCTTAGATTAAATGTAAATGTGTTTCTTTGAATAAGCCAAAAAAATAAAAATCCAAACCGTTGATCGAGTTTGGAATCACAACCATTTCATAGTCATCTTCTCAGAAAGAAAAAGAAACCCTAGCTCCTCTGTGTCTTTCTCTCCTTGCCATGGATGTTTTTTCTGTTTTGCTTTCTGCTTCTTTTTCCTTGATCTTTTCTTTTTGTTGTGGATGCCAAGATGTGCAAGAACGATATGTTTTGTTTTGTTTTGTTATATTATTGTTGTCTTCTTCTTAGATTACAGAACAATTTGTTCTATTATTGATCTTATCTGTTTTTGGTTTTTTATGCCTTAAGTTTTCACTTTTTTGTCTGGGTTGATGATAGTATGATACAACAGATCTTGTGATTCGGGTTTCATTTTCGTTTTTTATACTGATGCTCATTCCCCCTTTTTCATATTCTCATATTTTGTCTGAGTTATTGCATAAATTTAATATGTATGGACACATGTGGATACCCGTGCGGGTTACGGGCAGGCACAGGGCAGATTTTCATTCTGCGGGGTGGGTGGAGGATGGCTACTACCCGCACCCGTGGAGCGCCATTGCCATCCCTAATCACCACCTACAGACACTCTAGAATAATGTTCATTAGCATGTTAAAGAAGTTCACAAATGGGAGGGACTTTGTTAGGCCTGTTATGACTAGCTTTGCCACTGCTTATTTGACCTTAGTTTGTCTCAATTGGCTAAAAGCATCACTGATGAGTATGTTTAGCTTAAATGAGTGTAAATCAAGTAG
Organism: Calophaca sinica; assembly: GCA_037113605.1. Taxonomy (NCBI): domain Eukaryota; kingdom Viridiplantae; phylum Streptophyta; class Magnoliopsida; order Fabales; family Fabaceae; genus Calophaca; species Calophaca sinica. The sequence continues at coordinate 92,286,771 of CM073732.1, read as the reverse complement.
GTTTGCAAATGCACAAGAAGGAAGACAAATGGAAAGTGTGGTTTTAGATAGTCGGTTTTAGAAGAATGTAATTTTATGCCTCAAGGTTGCTGCTTCTCTCAAATTGAAGTTCTTCTGTTGGTAGATTCTGATGAAAAACCTGCCATGGGTTTCATATGCGAGGGCATGGATAGTGCCAAAGAAATGATTAGAAACAATTTTAGAAATGTTAAAAAAATTGCTAGCTTTCCTAGCTTTGTGTCATTTCAAATTTAATTATCTTATTTGTAATGCTACTTTATAAGATAGGATATTTGATATTTCTAGATATGAACCTATACGGAAACTTATTGACAAGCAGTGGGACCACCAGCTCCATAGGCCCTTGCATGCAGCTACATATTTCCTTAATCCATAATTGTACTTTGAACCTAATTTTAGAATGGAAGATGTTGAGGTGCAACAAGGGTTATACAATTGTTTGACATGGTTGATAAGTGATGTTGCAATTAAGAAAAAAATCAATTTGCAACTTTTGAACTTTCGACTTCGCAAAGGGATTTTTGATTGTGAATTTGCAAAGAAAGCCAAGAAGACTATGCATCCTACAGAATGGTTGGAGATGTATGGGGATAATACTCCAAAACGAAAGAAGTTTGCTATTCATGTTCTAAGCCTGACTTGTAACTCTTTTGGGTGTAAGTGTGACTCTTATTACCCCTTTGTTCAATAAATGCAATAAAAAGCATACAAGAAGTAATAAAATACCGAGTTTATAGAAACTTTAACGGAATAGTAGTTCACATTGACAAACACTGAAAATCAAGTCCGCGGAATAATAATTAAAAACATAAAAACTCATTTGTGGAAATAAAAACTCAATAACCCAATGTCACATGTCTGAGAGCTAAAACCCTTAATCTTTACATCAGAATAATAAATGCTAATAAATCATAAATAACTCTTAAGCTAAGCTCAATCGCGTAGAATATTTCTCTGTGTTGACGTCCACGTCATCACCTGCAGTCTCATCACCTGCCCGTATACAACATATCAACAATCTAAATCTCATCAACGAATGCTAATTGGCCAATGGTCCTACATCGACAACCAGCTAATGCGAACCTAACATCTACTCTCTTGAAGTCTTCATGATCCTTTTCCCCTCCAGGTAAGCGGATTGAGAGTGCCTCAACATCCAGAGACACAAATTGAGTCTAATTAGAGTGATCCAGTGTATGAATAGGAGACCTCGTTAATGTTTTGCCTTTATGTAAGACCCCCTATTGGAAACTACTTATAAGGTTGAGCAGAGCTCCTCGTGACTGCCTTTGAACTATTCCCCAAGAAGTCGTTTGCTTACCACCCCAGCAACACTACATCTTCGCTGCACGACAACTGGTCTAAGTGTCCATCAATCGAGCATAACTCAAAACCGGAGTCACTAACTAATCGTGTTTTCGTGATCAACGGGTCTTGGGGTCAACTGCGTCAACAAACCCATCGACGAGTTTCCCAAAAACCGAATACCCAACAAACCCGTCAAGTATGAATCGAATCAACCACACGTTAGTCACAAACCCATGACCAATAAACAAACGAGGATAATAATTTGTTACCCTCTCAAAACAAGCCACACAGTTGTCACAAACTTGTGACCATTAGACAAACAACGAGAGTAATAAGCCATTACCCTCTTAAAGCAAGTCACACATAAAGCATACTATAAGTCTAGGTAGTTACTACCCTTAACCAACTCTTACAGGTCTTTTAAACAAGTTATTAAACAAACAATAGGGGTATAAATCAATTCATAGCCCCTGTGAATCAATTCAAGGTTGAAAACCCATTGTGAGTCGAATTGAGTAGTCATGTATCGATTCATGACTTCAATTCACCAGTTCTATACGTGACTGTTGTGAATCGATTCACAAGATCTGCAGAAGTGTAGTAAAGCTGTTTTTCTACGGTTTTACGAGGTAGGGACCTCTCCTAAACCCTAAACCCCAGCAACACTACATCTTCGCTGCACGACAACTGGTCTAAGTGTCCATCAATCGAGCATAACTCAAAACCGGAGTCACTAACTAATCGTGTTTTCGTGATCAACGGGTCTTGGGGTCAACTGCGTCAACAAACCCATCGACGAGTTTCCCAAAAACCGAATACCCAACAAACCCGTCAAGTATGAATCGAATCAACCACACGTTAGTCACAAACCCATGACCAATAAACAAACGAGGATAATAATTTGTTACCCTCTCAAAACAAGCCACACAGTTGTCACAAACTTGTGACCATTAGACAAACAACGAGAGTAATAAGCCATTACCCTCTTAAAGCAAGTCACACATAAAGCATACTATAAGTCTAGGTAGTTACTACCCTTAACCAACTCTTACAGGTCTTTTAAACAAGTTATTAAACAAACAATAGGGGTATAAATCAATTCATAGCCCCTGTGAATCAATTCAAGGTTGAAAACCCATTGTGAGTCGAATTGAGTAGTCATGTATCGATTCATGACTTCAATTCACCAGTTCTATACGTGACTGTTGTGAATCGATTCACAAGATCTGCAGAAGTGTAGTAAAGCTGTTTTTCTACGGTTTTACGAGGTAGGGACCTCTCCTAAGTGGTCCCAGAACTAGTCCAATATTTTAAATAATTACTAAAATATCTTTAAGGTCTTTAAACACTTAAATTAACATCAAATCCTTTAATTAAACCCTTGTCCTTAGATTTTAACATTTAAACATCATATTCATTCAAATCCTTCCCAATAACATATCTTCAACTCTAACCTTAACATTATCTTATCCTTAATCAGTCCTTCCTAAAAATTGACCCTTGTCCTGTCTCATTATTTAATGATAGTTGTCAATTCAATTATCAATCCTCATAATCTTATGGTTCAATTACACTTTTATAAATAATTTACATCCAATTGTCCTCTAAACAATCTCAAGTTATATTACATGCATCCAATTCTATTTTAATTTATCACTAAAGCATTCCAAGAAATCATATATATAATTTCAAGCATTCCTCACTTCAAAGCAGTGAGCTTAGTTCATGCATCCATACCAATTACAGTATCAAATATTCATACAACATTAAAAACCACATATTATGCATCAAATCAACCTAAAACAATAATAAAACATTATTAGAGCTCCTTGCTCCTACAAGGACCTTAAAAATAAACCAAAACAGAATCATAAACCAATTAGATTGTTGCTCACACAATGATTTAAAATCAGTAACTTGCCCTGCAAGGCAAAGGGGTCATGAAACACCCCTAACATGTTAATTGGAGCCCTAGACCTCTTTTCATAGGATTATCCACCCCATACCTTAATGAGTTTTGCAGCCTTCTAAAATGGTCCAAGAGAGTCCCGAGATTGAATCCTTCTCGGTCCCCATCGTACTAAGGAATTCAAATCTAAAATTAGAATAGAGTTTTAAGGAAGTTGGAAAATAGACAAAACTGAGTTCGTGACTTACCTAGAGGATTTTTCCTTTAGAAACATAAAAAAGTTAAGGAGAAAGGAAGAGAAGAGCCTTATGATCACAACCTTGAAGACGAGACTTGATTTGGTGGAGAAACAAGAGAGAACGGCTTGACACAGCAAAGAGAGCTCTTGGAATTCTAGGGTTCTTTGAGAGAACTTAGAAGATGACTAAAACTGATGTTTAGAGTTCTAATAGTTTTAAAAATAGGTTTAGGTAGTGATCCATAAGTCTCATCATGATTAGAAGTGAAACAGGCCGAAACGGGGCGACCCGTTAATTAAAAAAAAAAACACTATCAGCTGCTTTGAATCGATTCATTCACGAGGGTGTTACATTGAGCATAATTGGACTTTATTTGAAATGGTAATTGACTTTTTGAATTTTTTTATAGTTTTTAATTTTATTTGTTTATGTTTAGTTTTAGAATGTTAGTAAAAATAAATTTTGGTATTTATATTTTATTTTCTAGGTTCATACAAATAAGAGAACCTGCTTGCATAAAAGAAAGATGAATGACTTTGTTTATGAGATGTGCAATGTAACACCCGTACTTCAAAGTAATTTTGAAAGCAAGATATTTAACATTAAGTACATGGATTACTAAAATTTTACAAACTTGTTCAAGGATTACAAGTCTAAACTTAACATTAGTTTACAACTTTCATCAAGTACAAAGCTTGAAGAATAAACTACATCCCCAAAATACATTAAACTAGGAGAATTAGGCCCTTTAGCATCTCTTAATCTTTTTTTGGTACCTACTTGTCTGAAAAATAACAAAGGAAAAGAGTGAGATTAAAAATCGTAGTGAGTCCTTCACGGACCCCTCACAATCACGAACTACAACATACAAGAACCTCAATCTATAAGCATCATTAGTCAATAAGACATTTATTACCTTATAGATTAATTCTCTTCTATTCACAATTCTAACATGGATGTATCCCCTTAGGGTCCAATTCTAATTGAACCAGGATCCACGCCGCCGAGTCTTATCGTTCACCGGACCGACAAACATATTACTATCTATTAAGATCTAACTACCATAGATGTATTCCCTTAAGGGTCAATTGTAATTGATCCAGGAATCCGCGCTGCCGGGTCTTATAGATCACCGGACCGACGTGTCTGCCGTCGGGTCTTATCGTTCACTAGACCGACAACCATGTTGCCCTCTATAATGAATAATGTGAATAATTCACATTTACCCCCAGTAAGGTTCTATCACAATTCTATAATTCTATAATTTTAGTACCATAGTTTCAATGAATCAATCCAAAAACATGTTTACATAATGTTTTGTAAGGGGATTCCTATGATATCTCCTTAATCCCAAAGGGTTAAGAACATAAAAATCAAATATTCCCAGCCTTAGAAGCCTTTTAGGAGTCAAAAACATCAAAACTGCACAACAGGGCGTGCTCCAGCACATCCATACGCACGTTGCATGCATTGGAACCATTTGGTTTTGTCCGAGCATATGTCGCCGTGCCTTGAAGCGTGTCACACACGTCCCTGCGCACAGGTACCCTGTGTCGCGCGCTCACGCGCCTTCCAAGTCTGTGTCTCGCTCGCAAATTGGCTCGCAAATGCTTCTGTTTTGATGCGCGTCGCGCGCGCATTAGATGCGATGTGCACATCCTCTGTAGAGTTATGCCGAAACAAAATATTCTGTTTCCAAACTTCTCCAACCTTGATTTCTCCTCATTCTAAACCATTTCCAATGAGATTTAAACTCAAAATCAAGCATCAAAACATGATAAGATGAAGAACAACTTATTCAACACAAAAACCACAAGCAAGAATTTAATCAAATGTTACAAAGAACATACCCAAAATGAACAACACGTATAAACCCACACCCATTCTATGACTCCTATAAACCACAAAGAGGAAACAGGAAATCACACAAGATGAAAGGAGAAAGGAAACCCTAATATGGGTCTTATGGTTGCCCAAAACCTAAGGAAGAAGAACTCATCACAATCTTCAAAACTTGAGCCAAAGCGTCGTGAAATTTTTTTTATTTCTCTTCTCCTCCCCTTCTTCTCAATTTTTCCTTTTCTTTCTCTTGTGACAACCCGTAATCTCCCTTCAAATATGAGATCTTAACTCAACATTGTTCTTCTCTAAGTAAGGCATGGAGTAGCTTCTCTGATTTCCTCCCTTGTTTTCCCTAATTTTTTGTGAAAACCCTAGGGTCTTCTTCTCCTTCTTCTTCTTCTTATGAGCAGAAACGAAAATAATGGGAGAGGGGGAAAGAATGAGGCTGATCGAGAGAGGGAAAGAAGAAAAGGGAAAGTGAGTGGCTCACACAGATTTGCACTATTTTACCCCTAAATGAGCACATAGGTTTTACTACTTTGCCCTTAAACAACATTTAATTCCCACCTTGACCCTGGGTTCTCTATTCTTACCTGTAATTTAATTTATGACACCAAACAATAATTCACTCATCATTCAATTTAAAACATAATAATGTCTAAATTAATGAAGCTAAATTATTAAATTAGGTGGGGTGTTACATGCAACTTGAAGTTAAGAAAGAAACAAATAAGAAAGAATGTTTTTCTTTCAATTGATAATTTTTTGTTTGATGATGAGTGGATAAGGAAAGAAGGAGATGCTACTAATGTTAATGAAGAGAATGTGGACCAACCTCATCGACGTGCTGCTGATGTTGAATTTGTTGGAAGTTCAAGAAATCCATTTTCAGATAATTTGGAGACTGAGAATTTGGCCTTTGATGCTAAGAATTAAGAGGCTATATCATACGGGGCAGAATTTGATGAAGATAGAGATGATGATGGAGATGATATTGTTGGAGGATTGGACATTTGAAGAATTGGCTTCTTTTTTTTTTTGCATTGTTTTAACGTTTGGAACTAGTGTTTTTATGAGTTCATGCATAATTCTGGTCATTAATGCGCTTTTGCGAGTTTTATATGTTTTGAATCAATTCTATGACAATTGTTTTTGGCTACAAAGCTCTTTGACACTTTATTATAGTGATTTGTAGTTTTGCTTTATTATGTAGTTGAAATATTTATATTTTTTTGCCTTAATGGTATTATAATAAGTATATATATCATGTATAGATTTTTTTAATATTATTTTAAACATTAGGTAAACTCGTACGAGTTTACGAGTCGAGTCTACAAGTCGTGTTTGACAACCTAGTGTATGTAGGTTGAGTATTCCTGTTTGTTTAATTGATCAGGTTAAGATAAGATGGCTTTTTGTTACATAACTTTTCACCGAGTGAGTGGCATCATGTTGATATATAAATTAGTATCCTAATACATCTATTTAGATGAAGAGTTTTAGCGACACAATCAAACACTCTCTTTCTAACACTTTCTCTATGATTAAGTGAAATTCTCATAGGTTGCCCTAAATTAGTGGGTCTCGTTACCTGTGTAGTATGATCAATTTCCAAAGTGGTGAGACCGATATGAATTTTACTCAATCATGGAGCAAGTATTGGAAAGAGAGCCTTAGGAAATATGTTGTTAATATTTCTCTAATTTAGATTGGTATATGTTTTCGATGAATCAGTTGAATGTCACTTTTTCTTTACTTTTGGGGTTGCATTTGATGTCTGTTGTATGATAACATCAGATTTTATATCAACTAACCAATTTGATGGCACAAGGAAGCATATTTTTAGATATTTGGTTGATAAATACAAGCACCTGATGCAACTTCAGTTTTCTAGGTTGACAAGGTAAGCAGATAATACAAGCACATTAACCAAGTGATGTTTCTACAAGTATTTTGATAATGCTAATAGCAATAGGATTTTGTATGTAGAGTTTGAAATGTTTTTCTTTTTGAGTGGGGGTGATTTTGTTCCCTATATCTAGTGGATAATGTCGAGTGCTTTTGGAATCTGTCCTGAGTTGTGGCATTCTCTAGCCATGCCTCACTACCTTTGGGTGGATGAATATGAGAAATGTCAATGACACCCCAGGTTCCTAAAGCCACGTATTCTCGAATCTGAATACTCTGACCCCTGCCCTTCTTTCTCTTTCAAACAAACGCAAAAGAATTGGAGAGCGGTCTGATCTGTTGGTAATAGCATTTTGAAACAGGAAGTTAGGGAACACGTCTAACCATGATTAGTTAGCCAAGGATTGGTCTAACCTTTCTTCAGTAAGGTCTACCGAATTTCTACTCTTAATCCAAGTAAATTGGTAGCCTTTCATAGGAAGCTCAATGAGGTTGAAGTCTTGGATGGTCTCTTTAAAGCCCCGGATCATCCGAGGAGCATGTTGAGGCCCGCACTTGTCGTCATTGGAGACAAGATCGTAGTAGTCTCACATCGTACACAACCAGAAAGTTATCTTGTGCCAGTCTCTCCTCTACTTTGACTCTAGGTAACCATGGCAACCTGTGAAGAACCATTGGGGACGTCCATCATGACTCATCTCAGCATTAATAAAATTAAAGGAGTAACTAAAATACGAAAGTCAAATGGGTGTTTCCAGAGAAGTGCTAACCCGCCACTTCTTCCAATTATATCCACTGCAAAAGCGAAGTCAAACCCCAATCTAGCTCCAATGTTTTCAATTTTATTAGAGTGTACCAATGTCTCTCAAAGATAAATATCATTCGGCTGGTTTGTCCGAGCGAGGTCACGGAGAGAGGAAACTACAATCGGGTTGTCTAGGCCCGGACAGTTCCAGCTGAGAATAATCATGATCCCTGGCAGGCCACTTTTATAGGGCCTGCCAATAAAAAATTATCATCATGACTCATTTTGGCTCCCTCCATGACCATCTTGTTTTTAGTACTTGCCGAAACATGTGTGCTCTGACCCCCTTTTGCTTCCTGATTCTATTTACATATTCTTTTTTTTTTGTCACCCTTCAACATTTATTTCCTCATCAATGTTTTCTTCTTTCATGATCACGTCATTGCTCCCTTTATCATTTGAATTATTCCCGCGTTGACCTCCCTGCTTTGAAAAGAATAAATCAGGATTCTTGTAATAATTGGCAGTGCCAACCTTTGTTCCTTGACCCCCAAAGTTGCGCCCTTTTTCCTTATTCTTTGGGGTAGCATTTATTGTGACATTAATTCTCGCTCCTTGATTGTAGTTTGAGACCGGACATGGCGCCCTCTAGTCCTACTGATCCTCATCCCTAAGCCACCTTGACTAGCAGGAATTCGCGTGCATCCTCAGCTCTGCCCGTATCCCCGGACCCCAGCTACATGTTCCATCATCCACAAGCATGTCGCACAAGTCACTCGCATTGGCTATCAACATGGCCTAGGAGACCACACAGATAGCAAAACAACCCAAGCCTCTCATACTTGAACACGACAATCTGTGCTTCAGAACTTGGTTTCTTGATCTTCTTTGCCTTCTTCAACGGTTTCCTAACGTCAACCAGAACTCAGGTCCTCATATAGGCCCTCCAGAATTTAAAACTATGTTTTCCGTCATACTCCAGAAATTCTCCCACATAGTTCGCTATCTGCTCCCCCAATGTCATTCACATAAAGCCAGTGGGATCATTATGAACTTGGACCCAGAATGACACCGTGTAGAGTGGAACCTGGCTAGGAAACTCTACATCATGTAGCACACTAAGAATGAGAAGGTGGTTATCAAATGACCACAGTCCCAGCTTCACTACCTTTTGGATATCTAGTTGATGGAAAAATTTGAACATGAATATTCCTAGATCCACCTCCTTGATAGACACCCCTCTTCCTGGTTGCCATACTTCTCCCATTCGATCCTTCATCATCCGAATTCTGATAGGTTTGTTTGCCAAAAATCTCTTAACAAGGCAAAGTGGTTGTCTCACTCTTCCTTCTTGTCCTCCTTCTTCCTACATCTCCAACTCTGGTTCGTCATCACTGAGATTAAGGTTTTCCATTGTTGTATCTAGTGTAGGACGGGTTGACAAAGACATATTTCCAGGGAACTTATGCAAATAACCCTAAGTAGTGTAGCGGCTTGACTTCTTCTCACGGTAGAGAAAGACGTCCCATAGGGGGGAGAAAATGTTCGCTTTGGTCTGCCTAAACTTGACTCTAAAAGCTAGCTCAAGGCTTGATTAACTTTTTTTTTATAAAGATGTATGTTATATTATCCTGGTTTTTCTTTAAAAAAATAATGAAGGTAAACGTGAACACAAGAAAGGAGTTGAATTGTGTCGAAAACTTTTAAGAAATCTTTTAAACAGAGATCAAATACTTTTCAAAAGCATTTTACTACCAGACACAGGAGACACCGGAAGCTGAAAAAATGGGTTTGAAAACTTGTTTTCTCGTAGAGCAGAAAGTAAATCAATGAGAGTATAGAAGAAGTAGACACAGAGATTTATACTAGTTCATCACAAACTGGTAGCTATGTCTAGTCCCTTCGTTCCTGAAGGATTTTCCATTATAATCACACTGATTACGAATTCCCTTAAGAGTACACTACTGTCACAAACTTGACTATACTATAAACTTCTCAAAATAACTCAGTAATTTCGAGTCTTTGAGGAATCAGCCTATTACAAGGCTATATAAGTTGGCTATATAAGTTTTACAAGAAAGATTTGAATACAGGAAAATAACTTTCAAAACGAGATAATGAAAAGTTTAAGCACAAAGTAGATAATTTTCTAAAAGAAAGAATAAGACGCTAAAAACTTGTTTACAGTCTGGTTCGCAGAGTGTTTGTCACAGAATTCTTGATTGCTCACTTGATTCGTAGTTCTGTAGCCTTTTTCAATGTTAGAGTTGGAATATTTATAGACGTCTTCAATGTTACCGTTGTGCAGCTCCAATCATTGAGTGAGGTAATTGATGCAAAATATCAGCAATTCCCTTTTCATAGGAATATTCGAATAATACGCCTTTATTACCGTTTGTACTGTTTCCTTTTCAATCATTTGCAGTTTGACACAATTTGAAAAGTGTATGATCTTTGTCTTTTAGTTAAAGGTGTCACCTTTGATACCTCGTACTATCAAATTGAGCGCAAAAGAATATTTGAATTTACTGCAGAGATACGCTGAGACAGAAAGCAAAAAACAAGGCCTGCTTCTCGCGTGCTTCATTAAAGAACTAGATGCTTGCTGAGAGAAACTACACACTGAGAGTCATCAGAAGCCAACAAGCATTTAGATGCGTTCCATGTGTTGCAATCTCTGAATACCAGACGCTCGATACGACTAAGTGCCAGATGCAAGCACAAGACCGGATGCTAACAGCTTTAGCTCATAAGTTCTCTTGTAAACTTCTTCTTCATGCTTGAGTGTTATTACAAATAGATAGACAAATTTAATCCTACACACTTCAAGACTTATCATAAGGTAAATTGTCTACACATAGATACTTTGTTATCATCAAAATTATTGAGGGTCTAAACTTCTCAATCATTTACGTTCCAACAAAAGGGACAAATTGGTCCCTGAGGAAAATTACGAGACCCATTTTGGTCCACGGGGAAAATAAAGTCCCACAATAGTCCCTGGGGATTTCAAAAGAAGGACACATTTGTCTCTCCATCCATTTCCATCCAAAAACGTCACTTAAGGAGTTGACATGACCAGTTAAATGATGAGATGTGTCGTTAAGTGGTGTCAGGGTGTCATTTAATGACAACATGTAAGACATTTGGGCCGATTTAGTCCTTATGGAAAAACGTGAGAATTAGAGTCAAAAAAAGGAAAAAATGGTCCCTATATCAAATAGGCCAAAATAGTCCCTCCTCCATCTCTTTCTTCAATCTTTTAACTCCATTTTTGTTAACCCTAACACTCCCCTCCATTGTTGAAGAGAGCATGATTTAGTTTTGTTGCTCATTTCTACACAACCGGAGAAACGCGCCAAAGAAATCACGATCAAGGTAAGTTTATTGCTTGTTTTGATTTCTGTTGTGAGAGTGAGATTGTTTTGTGATTTGTGATTCGAATGCGAATGCGAATGCGATTTGCGATTTGCGATTATTATTCTTAGTGTTCTTGGTTTGCGATTTTATGATATTGAATATAAACTAATTATAACTCAGAAAGGTTAGATTTTCTATTAGATAATCAGTATTTTGGCTTGCATATCTTCCTAGTGCAGGATCACTATTAAGTGCTTGTGTTTTGAATGATTATTATGATCCCAAAAGCACCTAGCTTCACTTTTTCTAGGCTCTAAAGATTCTGCTAATATTTCATAGTGGACATCTAAGCTGGCTAATATTTCATAGTGGCATTAAAGATGGTATCTTTATCTTCTTCACCTTGGAAGCATAACTGTTCTGTGAAAGTTCTCGTAAAGTCTGCACACAATCTACTGAAACTGAAGGGTTTTGCTGAAGGGGAATGTCATGTTCATTTGGACAACAGTAACACTCAAAAGGAAGGAACATTTGTGAGTATGACTCATCATCAATAAATTTGATCATGATTTGAAGCCAAATATGTGCAAAAGGGCAACAAAGGGAAAAATTATAGCTAGGTTCTCCAAGAGCTCTAATAGATGATAACTTTGGAGGTTGAAGAAAACTGATACATAAAGATGGACAAGGGACTAAAATTGGTTTGATGGACCTATATAATTTCAGGATCTAACGTTTTGACAGAAAGACTAAATTGACCCTGTATAATACCATGTTTTACTCATATTAAACGGTAGTAACAGTTAACAATACACCTCAACATTTAATAGTACAGATCAGCTTTTTAACTGTTGTTTTCGAATGGAAATTGATATAGACACGTGTCCCACATTTGAAAAGGTGAGAAATTAATTCAGGATTTATTTTTTCTGAAAGACTAAATTGGGTTGTGAGATTTTTCTTGAGAACCAATTTGGGTCTTATTCTTTCAAAAAAAATATTAAATTAGCCATTGAGAATACATGCGATAATAAATTGGTTCTTGAATATACACGGTATAAGAATATTAAATTAATCCTCTATTATTAAATGGAGACAAATTTTTATAGTCCTTCTTTGTTCCTACGATAATCATGTCTTGTTTAAAACTAAAAATAAATAAATGAAATGATAGCATGATCTTTGCTTAAAAACAAATAAGTCCGGGCACTCCCCAAAGGAAACACAAAAAGGACCACAAAATCTTTATTAGAAAAAATATAAAAGACATAATAAACATGAATAATATCTCAATTATTTTTAAAATATATTTTATAAATTAAACTCTATAAATTAAACTCTATAAATAATATCTCAATGGTGAGATGTGATTGGATGATGATTTAAAACTTTTTTATACTATCGGTACATATAAATTAAACTACTATATATATATATATATATATATATATATATATATATATATATATATATTATCTGTTCGAAGAAATCGCAAAACTAATTTTAAAGACTGATGGCAAGAAAGCAGTTTCACCATGACTGATCCTTGGCCAGGACCAGCGCCATCAATCAAAAATGCTCATCGTCCTTTTCAGGCATTTCAAGATTGTATTATAGAGTGAACTGGCTTCATTCCAACTAGGAGGCAAGGAAAAGAATGTCTAAATCATTAATACCAATAAGAGTGAAAAAATTTTTGAGATTCTTTTACATTGCATTGTATGTGACGATTGTTTCTTAGCCTATTCCTTCGATGTCAAAACCAGCAGTCCCATTGCCCCTATGAGTATATACTGCAAGGAAAAAAGGAAGAATTAACATTCAAATGTTAATGTTTATACAGTATTAGTTAATACGCCGAGTACATGTGAGAACTGGAGATCGGAGAGAAAAAATGGTAGCAAGAAGAGTAGAGGGGGAATGCGGTTGAGTAAAGTAAACAAGAAAAAAGTTGCTTGCTAGAAGTGAAAGTTAGATTCTACAATAACCCCCTGAAAACGATATAAAGCCGAAATATAGAACAGGATGATTTAGAACCACTAATGATTTCTTCTATTAATTTAGACAAAAGATTTCGTTATTTTGTTAACATTTCATGAGAAAATAAGTGCATGAACACAACAAATTCCAAACACTGATCCTCTTTTGATTTCTTCCTTTCATTTGAGAGGAAAAGGGAAGAAATTTAGGTTTTAATTTTGGTAAAATTTAAATTGCAAAAAGAACAAACCTTGAGAATAGGCTTTTCAGTCATGATTATTGTAGCCCAACCAAGATAAGGTATGAACCTGCAAAACAGATCAATGCGGTTGAATATATTACACACAAGAAAATTTGTTCTGTAATTCTGAAACATATTATCACCTAATATCGGAAGCAAAAAGATATGGATTTAGCAGTGAACTGAGGTTTTGGGGTAATTAGGTAATAGGAAATTAGGAACTAGTTCTGAATTCAGAAGAAAATAGTTTTCATTGATAGAAAATTTCTATTACATTCCAAAAAGGAAGTCCCTATCCCTAGAAAAATTAATTCATTAATTTTCTTCCCCTTTTTCAATCATTCTCTTTCTGCTGCAAAATAATTTTTACTATCCGCCTCATTTATGTCACTATGCAAACACCTCAATGAACAACCATATACATTTTGGAATAGTGGATTTTGCCACAAGGTTAGCTAAATGGGAAGAAAAGGAAATATCTATGATTAGCAGAGTATCAAACCCAATAGAGTACAAACAAAATTAAACATTCCCCCCCCCAACCCCCAAAATATATCTCATCCCTTCATAAATGAAACAAATGAATGAATCGTTTGTTTAAACATATGCTCAGAATTATGCCTTGAAATAGATGAGAAAAATCATGAGTTTGAGTGGGAAGGAACTTTTATCCTAAATTTACTTGATGACCTACAAAATCACACACAAGATGAATTCTGCGTAACAGTTATAGACCATCAACTTATCAACATAAGTTGATAGCTGGGAAGAAAATATGGTTTATTGATAGAAGCTCTCCTTGCTCAATGGCAGTACCAGTGGCGTACCTAGCCAGTGAATAAGGAGAATATAAACACAAAGTACAGTAATCAATCTCCAGGTATTCAGGAGACCTGGAACTCTCCCTAATATCCTTTCCAATACCCAAGACAAGACCTTCTTATATTAGCTTCCTATTATTTATAACCTATCATCTCTGACTCTCTAGCTGATTCCTTGACTAACTATTCAACTAAGTAAGGGGGTTGCCATACAAACGTAAGCATCTTCGACGTACCCAACAAAAGAAGTGATAGGTCAGGTAAGTCCTAATGTTCAGCATGAAGACACCTATGTGATGGTATTACCCCCCACCCCCACACGCACACACCAAAAGAAAAAGATTTACCCGACAGCTCTTCCCATAATATGATGTTTCTGCAACCAATTCTGACCGTGATTGTACAAAACCCTGTCATCCATAGGATTATTGTCTCCTGAAGTAAAAAACCATATAAAGAAATAAGTAACTTTGATCACTGGATGAAAAGGAGTTGTTAAAAACAAAAACAAAAAAATAGTTTACACCATGAAAGCAACTTACAAAACAGAAACTTCAAGTAGTAAACAATATGGTGAATGGTGATTACAAAATAAAAAAAGTAGCAAGAGAAAAACTGATAAGATATTTCTTTCCTTATGATCAAGAGGATCATTAGCTGATAATTGGAATATAATATATAGATATTATAATTTAAACAAAAAAGTTGAAAAAAAAAACATATATTGCAATATACCTTTAGTGAGGATATACGTTTCTTTTGTATCTTGACGGTCATGAACCTAAAATAAATGAACATTAATAAATTGAGTTACATCTGTCATAGACACAGACCAATATTCAACTTTTAACGACAGATTTAAACAGTAGATGAATATGTAGGGGAGGGGCAAGTCAACTATGCATATTATTTGCAAAATATAGAAAGAAGTACAAATTGCAAGCCTTCAGTTCTACAATTAATCAATCCGACTAATTGAGTATAGGATGGGGATTTCTCAATGAACTCTGTATACATGATTTAATGACTTACTAAACCATTCCTTTGTATGTTCACGAGCTCCAATTATTATAGACTTCAGCTCTATTGATTTAGTGAACCACGGGGAAAACGATCATCCAGATATGGCGAGTCCTTAGGATTAATAAGTGCCATTAATTCAGGTTTTTATCTGTTTGAACAATATTGTAAATAGTCAACCGCTAGCCTATTCCGAAGGGAAACGAATTTAAAATAGGAACAAAGATGGGCATGGGTAAACGATACCCAGGAAGACCAAATGTTTATGACTATTTATCATCAAATGTTTATAACTATTTGTCATCACCATTCCTTCCCTCGTGGACAATTTTTTGTGTTTTTTTCGTATGTTTCTAATTACACCTGTAGCCCTGCACCATAGACTTAAGTTTATATCATAATATCGACTCCCCAACTAAGTTGACTAAAGGTTGCAGAGCAGGCACATCAGTGCAGTGTGCCAGTCATTCCCATTACCGTACATAACCTATTGTCCTCTTCAAAGATATATTGCTTATAAGATTGTGTAAACCGAATGAATGATAAAATGACATGGAACAGAAAATATATGTCATCCAAACCTTAATTACACGATGAACAATTGGAATATCACGTCCCTGTACAATGTGCAGACAATTATTAGCAAAATATATAGAAGCAAGTCAAGCAACCACATCAAAGACAAATAAATCTCTCAAGACTAGCACCACATTTCATAAACATATTGAATTGAATGGCTTCCTTTCCACTTCATCTTTCTGGTTTATATATAATATAACATATAAACACGTTCAAGTGCCAACAACAAGTGATTTTAGAACCCTACAGTCTTCGAAAAACAAGCCGGGGGAGAAATAAGGATCATAATCCAATGCATGATGGTCTTTCAGACTTGTTAAGGTTAAATAAAAGGGGGAAAAGTTACACCTAAGCTTGTAAATATAAGGGAAAAGACAAATCTTTTTCAAAAGTTTGCTTTACAAAAATAATGACAATAGCTACAGTTTCATGAGACTCTTATACACGTAGTTTGTACTTATACACAACATCTTGTTTTAAAAGGAATCATGTCTTATGCCACAAAATTCGACAAGGATAACATTCAGAGTATGAAACACTAACCTATAATTAACCCAATTGACAGCAAAGGTATTTCGTAGGAGTGTTTTCTGTTCAAAGATTAATGCTAGCAACAAAAGTTGTATCAATCTTTTTTTTCAACCTTTTCTTTATTATTGAGTGAAATCTCATACTAGCCCCAATCAGGCATTAAAAAACCTGGATCTCCATTCTATCAGTTGGACCAGCATGAGATTTCATCCAAGAACGAAAGTGTTAAAAGAGTGCATTGTTAGCATTTCTCTTTCTTATTCAATCTACATCCATATTTTTTTTCACGGGATTAAATCTACATCTATGAAATACCAAAACCCCAGATAATGAAAGAAATGTATTTATAAGAACTTTAAAATTGATATCCAATAGGACAAAACTTAGATCCATTTCTATATGTACAGTTTGTCCTGCTCCCATTAGAAATATACCCAAAACTGTTCAAAGGCTGTATTATAAAACTGATTCATTGTACCTTTTGACAAAAAAATACTGTCATTTTATGAGTGGAATAGGAATAAGTTTTCTCCTATCCAATACAAAACAAAATTACGAGAGGGGGTTGGCACATATCAGTTATTCATGGAAAAAGGAATAAGGAATGGCACATACATCTAAATTGAAAACCACAATGTCTCCTGCAAGAATGGGATCCTTGCTCATGTGCAAGAACAAAATGTCACCCTGTCAAAGCATCCACAAGCTTTTATCAGACAACCCATATAACCTCCATAACATTAAGTGTAAAAATAAGAACAAAAAAAAAAAAAAAAAAAAAAAAAAAAACAGAAACGATCATTCAACTTATTCACATTCTCTGAAGTAAATCGGAATTTTATTCATTTATGTTTTATTTGAAAGAAAGGGTGTGTAATTAATAATACTGACTCGTCTGAAACCAGGTTCCATGCTTCCAGAAAGAACAACAACAACCGGCGATTCACTGCCGGTAATACATAATAATACTTTCCATATTACTAATGCGGATGTTACAACCAACCCTGAAACACGTTGTGAGAAACGGAAGGGGAAAAAAAAAAAAAAAAGAGAGATTAGCCACACACAAAAGTACTTAATTAATTAATTAATTAATCAAATGGTCTTGAATTGAATCCACGATACGAGAAATAAGCATACCAAGAGTGATGACCTGGTTCAGAGCTTGTCTGAATTGAATGGACTTGACGGAGTCCACAGTCTCTGCAACCCAACCCATTTTCCTCTCTCCTTCCGAGCACCGTTCGGTTACGATTGAGGATTCTTGCAATTGAAACGAAGCGAGTGAAAAATCAGCGAAAGTATTATTTTTATAAAGTTATCAACCGATCTTTCTCATACAATATTGCAATAATATTGCAATGTCAATCTCAAATTCACAATACTTAAGTGTATTTATGCCTGTGATGCTGTTTTTGGGTTTGAAAACCGCATTGTTCCCGTTTCAAACGTATGGTAGACGTGGATCCCCCAATATTTATGCGACATGTGTCTATTTTATTTTCTTGCAAAAGTTTTCTCTTATTACTCTTATTAAAATTATTATTTAATTTTTAATTAATATACTCTTATTTTTTAATATATTATTATATATTATCTCATTATAAATCTCTTTTGAATAATTATCAAACGAACACTATAAACCAAGCTTATCAAAACCGGATAGGACCTTTGAGCAGAGTGTAGAGTCTTGGTTGAGTTGAAAATCAGGCCAGGGAAATTGAGCAGGGGTTGGGCCAGGAAATGAATTAACTAATATTTTCAAAATTTTTAATATAACATATAAAGCACTAATAAACAAAAAATAACATAATATTTATAACATCACGATATAAAAAATTAAACTCCGCTTAAAATGTTATAAGTCAACATATAACATGTAAAAATTACATATTAAACAAAACAAATATGTTATAATAACATTATAATATTCAATAATCACAAATATTGTAATGTAAGTACTCTCATAATAATATTAATATATAAATTAATTTTAAATTTTATTATAATATTTAATTTAATCCAAAAATTCTCTTATGTGTCAAAGATAATGTCATTTACCATTTTAAAAAAAAAAATTAATTTTTTTAAGAACCGTAGGTTCGGTTTTGGCAGTTTTTTGCGGTTTTCCGGTTTTTGCGGTTTTACCGGTTTTCCGGTTTTTAGGCCGGTTCTTATACGATCAGGTTTCGAGTTCAAGCGAATGAGACGGTCCTGGTTCCTCAGCGTCGGACCATTTGGTCCGATCGATTTTAACAACTATGCTATAAACACAAAGTACAGTAATCAATCTCCAGGTATTCAGGAGATCTTCGTCACTCATGATTGCCCTGGATGAAAGTTAAGCAAGCCGGAAAACACGCATCACTGTCAAGTAAACATCGCGGGCAAGGGGACATTATAAACAATATACATCACAAAATTTAGTCTGAACTAGACTACTACTCGTGCGATGCACGGGCCAACTGTATGTCCAAATCACCATACTTTTAAGAAAAACCATTGTAACTATTAACAATTCAATATATACTCCCTTAAAAAAATGAAAATATGAATTGTACATAAAATCTTTCTGCTGATATGGGCCTTCAGTCCTTTAAAACTAAACAATATATTCTACCTGTTCAATGGCAAATAAGACACACATAAGACAAATAATACAATGATTTTTCAAAGTATTGAAAAACCAATGCCGACCTTCAATGAAGTGTATTATCCAAATCATGGTTCTTTTCATATGCGCTTTACACATAAGAACAAAAAAAAATTAAATATTTACACTACTTGTGATGGAAGGTTTTTTTAGAACTATTCTATTATATCGCAATTATATATGTTGTTTCAGAGCCACACAAATAGCAATCCTAATAGAACATTAAAATAAGCTGGTATAATCATTTGTTGAAATCACTTTGACCATTTGCTTCTTGTACATGCAATTTCCTTGGGAGGAGGGGGCACACTACCTTGAACCAAATAACAACAATGCATATAAATAATAGTATAGTAGTTAGATAGTGTAGTAAAGGATAGCATTGTTTACAACTTGTGCAGTAAAGGATAGCATTGTTTACATCTAACAGTTTGACTCTTAAACCTGCTAGCTATTTGCTTACATGGATCTCCTCACCACATTGCAAAACACCAAGCTATAACTTATATTCAGAATGTATTCACAAATACCAGGGAAACAAAAGGATACTCGATGACAACGACTCTGCAGTCTATAAAAATTACAATCAGAGATTAATGGCAGTTATGACAGGTAAATCCGAGAAAACACAGCCATATAAATCAGAAACACATACTTCCAACTCCAACTGCCAAAGCACAAACATAGAGCACAAACATGTAAGCCTACAAAACATAACCTTTTAACCTCAAATGTATTTGTTCCACCAGAAATCAAAAGTCGGGGTAACCAAATTAAACAAAAAAAATAACAGAAAAAGACCCAGAACAGAAGGAAAACATATAAAACAATGGAGGTGCATAACTTACCCAGATAAGACTTTTATTAGAAGCATGGCAGCCAAAAGCGCTCTTATTTACCTGTGTTATTTGGAAGAAAAACAAAAAGCGCAACCACATCAAAGAACAATGGTACCACCCCCTAATTCCTAATGCACAATCAGTAATACCAATCCTTACCCCCATTTCCCCAACTTCAATCCATAAAGCTTAAAAAATAATGCCCAATAGAACCGAAATAATCCCCAACTCATGCTACGCTTGCCTAAATTTTTTAGATTGCAAGTACTGCAACCAAAAGAGTTAGCAGGCTGTCGCAGTCATTGCTGAAATACTGATACATGCAAATGGGCATATGAAATTAAACTATCTAACCAAATTACGTCCAAAGAGTAAGTTTTTACAAATTATGTCAAGTCTAAATTATGTTCAATTATAGAACCTTAAAAAAATTATAGAATATGCCAATTACAAAGCATATATCATTAACTATCAGAGAAAAAGTTATGCTTATCCATAGAAAGAGGTGAGTGAACACTACGCTTGCTGATTTGTGCATGGTGAAAGATCCAGAAAACAATACCTCAACTTTATCAAACATTGATCAAAGATAACCACAATTCTAATGACAGTAAACCAAGAAAAAGTAAAATAATGAATCTTAATTCTTGATACATGAACATGCAACAAAATATTTCACAAATAAACAGGTTATCCATTTAAAAAGACCTTAAAACACGACACTCTGTGAACATATGCTGGACAACAATCATATGAAGGAAGATGGCAATCAAGCAACCAAATTCAATAGCACATTTCCAAATAACATTAAGCTAGAGAGTACCTTTCCAAAAGAAATGGTTCGAATGTTTTATTTTGATAAACCTGAAGCGATTTCTATCCCTAGATAAACTGCACAATCGACTTTAGAAGCGATTACTAATGATATACGTGCGAGATGAGTTAAGCAATGTTTCTCCTCATCTTCGATCACTTTTCATTTAAATGAATATGAAGTTGCAAATGTAATTAGAAGAAGGAAACTAAGTAATTGCAGTATATTCACCCAACAAATAGGATACCTTTAACTTCTTCAACATGAACAGGAATAGGGTGGGCCTGCAAAAAAGCTAAATGACTGCATTAATTTAAATGGTAAAAATTAATTATTACATTATTGCCAGTTCTTGGTTCTTACAGTGTTGGGAGAATTGATGCAGTCGAACATCCTTTTTCCTTCAATGAATCTTATCCAGCCCATAACTAACCTTTAGCAGAAACAAATTTGATCCATAAGTCTTATCAGTTGAACACATTTGAACATGCATTTGAATATGAAGAACTGAATAGGAGGCGTATCGGCCATGAAAAATGTAATTAATAATTGTTAACACAGCAAGGAAGAAGAATTTAGATGGCAAAATGTCACATATGACAGCCTCATCAGAATTTGTGAATGTAATCCTACATTTGTTATTAGAAATGATTGTTTATCTTAAAAATTGTACGATTATAAAAAAAAATATTGATAAATAAATATTCACGTAATCCGAACACAATATACCCGTGTGTTCCTCAAAGTGTTTGTTAAGTGTATTATTTTATTTATTCTTTGATATATATTAAATTCAAAAGGGAAACTAAAAAATGATTCCTAACAAATATCACCACTCAAAGTGTCTGTATTATGCTAAGAAATGATTCCTCAAAGAAAATTTTGATGGCATGTATTGAATTAAATTGATTGTAGATATGCTATCTCCCCATCAAAGCAAACTCAAGAAGTAAGTTCTCCTAATCCAAATGGTGTGATTTGTACAAAAATTCCCACCAAAAATAATTGGGAAGTCAAACTCTAGATAAAAATAAGAATAAGAATTGAAATCAAAATATAACTTACATAACTTACATAAAAGCCAGTATATGTCATGGAGGATATATCTTTACCCTAGAAAGAAATCTTTCATGAATTAACAATATAGCAGTAATAGCACTGACTTTGAAACAATCTTATGTATAAGATTATGACAAACTAAGCCTGAATATAATGAAGAACCATAGTAGATTTCTGCACACTTTTGCCATATAAGAAAACATCTGAGCGAGTTTTTTTATGCACGCAAGACAATGTATAAGTAGAAAAGAAACCTTTAAACCAAACAACTTGATTTCAACCTTATGGCAATAGAGAAACATCAATCACCAACTGTATCCTATAACTCTCACAAAATAAAGTTATGATAACAGGTAGATCCACAAAACAAAAAGAAAAGAACTCATAACAGGAAGAAAAGAAAGACAGACGATGCCATAATTTAATGAGTCCTACTCCTAACTCATTAATGCAAGGGAATTCCATGACAATCCTTCTCTTTTGAAAAATCAGTACAACTAATTAAGAATATTACTCATGTTGCAAATTTCTGAAGACTCACCCAAAAACACGGATGGATGCATATAATAAATGTCTCTCTTGGAGCTATGCTTGTTCTCTTGCAAAAGTTTCTAAACGATCAGCAGCACTCTCAACATGACATCTAAAAGCAAATCAAAATACTCAAAACCTAGAGAACAGTAACACAATTGAAGAATGAGCGAAAAAAAAGATACAAATTAGCGTAAATTAAAACTGATGAAAGGCAAAGGTAGAGAGTGTGAGTGACCTAGTCTATGGTAGAGAGTGTTAGTGACCTAGTCTATGTAAGTGTGTTTCCTTGCAAAGTGTGAGAGCTTCCTTTCCGCACGGCAAATCGGAGCCACAGTAACTGCATTGCAGAGCAGAGCAGAGCAGAGCAGATGAACAAAAAGGCCAAACGTAAAAAAAAAAGGGACCCAAATCGCAGATCATGGCTTCAACCACCACCAAAGGCGAAAGCCCTATCAGTTTATGGGGACACATCTGCGCCGTGTCGCCGCCGCGAAACGCGGCTCCCTCACTGCTGCTGCAACAGCGCACACCAGGCGCGGCTTCTCTGTAGCGCGACTCTTTTCTGTCGCAACGCCTCATCTCCTTCTTCTTCTCTTCTTCTTTTTCTTCCTTCTTCTTCCCTGTTCCGCCTCGCAGAAGTCATTGTGTGAAGGAAGTCATTGGAGAATATTTGTCACAGATGAGAGACAGGTCGAACCGAGAGAGATGACTTCACACCCAGCTCGCGGCGGTGACGATTTCATTTCCGACAACAACAAACGCAGCGGTCTTCCATTTATGTGTGCGTCACCGGCTTTCTTCTTCAATTCAGATCTAGTCCAACAAATCTAGGTCCCAAAGTGCAGCAGAAGCAAGAATGGGTAAGAAGAGTGAAATTTCACATTTCAGGTTACGGTTGTGGGAAGAAAAGAAAGCAGGAAGAAGGAAGGAAGAAGAAAGGTGAAATTTCAAATTGTTTCAAATTGGAAGAAAACGCGTGAGGGTATGTGCTGGCATAATAAATGAAAAGATTATGGTAGGTAGAGTTGACATTTAATGGCCAGCTTTGCAAATGAGTTAGGAGATTGGGCGCGAGAATTCTCTTCGCAGACTTAAGAGGATTTATAGATAAGATTTCATGCCTAAAAGTTTTGGATAAAAAATAAAAAGGAAAAATACTACATTCGGTGAACTGACACTATTTTGCCCCAGGATAGTGTAAATTATATCATCTACACCTTAATGCAACAAACTAAAGTTTTACACTGTGCCACAGTCACTTTAGGATTCAGCAACATAAAAAAAATTGGGAAAACAACCATGCATTAAAGTACATGCAAATTTCAACATACAACAAATATGGGAACTCTGCCTTGGGTCACGTCCACGAACTCTGCCTTGTGAACCCTCTGTCGTCTCTCGCACCAGAAACCTTCGATCGAATCCTTCTGTTGTGCGACTTGTTTCTCCTTCTCTAATGGTTAGAAGATGGGAGAATGGGGAAGAGAAATTTGGCAGCTAGGGTTGTTGGAGAGTTTGGTGAAGAAATGAATGGTTCGCCCTTGAACAATCAGGGCCTTCCATGGCCCATTATATGTTTGGAGGGGAAGGGAGGAGAGGGGAGGAATTATTTTAAATTATGTTTGTTTGGTTCAATTTTTTTTAGAGGAGGGGAGAGGAGCAAAATCCGTCCTGAGTCAATTTTGGCTTCCCTCCAAAAGTGGGGTTTTTCGGAAAGGAAGGGAGGGGAGATTATATATTTTAAAATAAAATTACTTAAATATCCTTATATATAATATGATATAAAAGGCTATAAGGATATACAAGTAAATTAATCTCTCCCCTCTCCTCCTGAACCAAACATGCAAAGACTTCTCTCCTCTGCCCTCCCCTCCTCTCAATCAAACACAAAATAAAATTAAATCTCTCCCCTCCCTTCCCCTCCCCTCCCCTTTCCTCCCCTCGTTTAAACCAAATAGACCCTAAAGGTTGGTGGAGAATGGGCCCAATTCAGTACAAGGAGTTTGGGCCATACAAACAAAAACATGAAGGCCCATGATTTTACCACCTCCCCTCTTTAATTTTAACAACTCCCACACCCACTAAAAAGACGAAAATACCCCTCCCCCCTCCTCCCTCCCTTTTCCCTTCCTCACTTCCCCATCTATCGCACATCTCCTCTATCTCTTCCTCACCTCCCTCTCTCTCAAACGAAACCTCCCTCTCTCTTTCTCCGCTCCCTCTCTCTCTCTCTCCCTCCCACGGTCCCGCCCTCTCTCTCACGTTCGTTCAGGCAGCTTCCGTTTTTGTTAATTTTTTTCTACATACTCTGATATTCTGGATTCTTGAGTCCGGAATTTTTCGTAATCAAGAATACAGATGTTCGAATTACAACACGTATCAGTTACAATTCCGGATTCTTGTTTACGGAACATTCCAGACTCAAGAATCCAGACGTTGAGTCTACAACATGTATGTTTTACACTCTCAAATTCTTGTTTACGGAAAAGAGACATAACAGCGTCCAGATTCTTATATCCGGAAGAATCCAGAAACATAAATCCGGAAAACCAGCGATTTCAGGAAATAAAATAAAATAAAATACGCGAACGCACCTCAGATCAGTGACAATGTGGAAAAGGTATGTGAACGTGAACACAAGAAGGGGGTTGAATTGAGTTGAAAACTTTTTGCAAACTTTAAGATAAAAAACACTATGTTTTGAAAACTGCTTGTTATCGGATGCTGAAATATAACCGGACGCTGAAAAGAAGTTTACGAAAAGTTGTTTTACTTTGCAAGACTAAAGTAAATGTAAAGCAGTAAAGTAAGAAACGCAGAGATTTTTACTAGTTCACCACCAAACTGGTAGCTACGTCTAGTCCCTTCGTTCCCGAAGGATTTTCACTATAATCAACTGATTACAAATTACCTTAAGAGTATTCTACTGTCACAAACTTGGCAGTACTCTTAACTTCTCGAAACGACTCAGTACGTTCGAGCCTTTGAGGAATCAGACCTGTAACTAGGCAATACAACTTTCACAAACTATTTTTGAATAAAATCAAATAACTCTCACATAGAGGATGAAAATATTAAGCTCAAAACAGTAGCTTTCTAAAAGAAAGAATATAAGACGCTGAAGTTCAGTTCTTTGGTTTCCAGAAACTTGGCATGAAACTTGATTGATCACTTGAGTAATAGCTCTTTCAGAATATAGTTTCTAGCCCTTCTTCAATGAAGATCTTGAGATGTTTATAGGAGTCATGAGGATAATACCATTGCAGATATTTCAGCTCCAAATCATTGAGTAAGGTAATTTTGAATATACGTCATTTTCTTCCTTTTCAGAGAATATCAGAATAGTACACATTTTCGTTATGGTACTATCTGCTTTTCACACAATTGCCTTGTACGAATTTGTCTTATTCTAAAGGTGTCATATTTGATACCTCGTACATGAAATTGAGTGCACAAAATCAAAATCGAATTCCATTCCAGAATAGCTGAGGTAAAAGATCATAAATGTGACCAACACGTGCTTCATTAATAAGACCAGATGCTCGTTCAGAAATCAAAACGGACGCTCGCAGCAATTGAGTAACCACGTGTCATAAGATTACACTACCGGATGCTCGCTACAAGCAAGACGCTAGAGTGAACCGGATTCAGCCACACATGAAATGTATTCATCTTCTTGTGAAGTTGTTCTTCTTTCTTGAGTGAGACATAATATAGGAGTCATTTTAATACCTACACACTTCAAGACTTATTAGAAGTTAAATTATTCACTTGCAAATACTTTGTTATCATCAAAATTAATGAGGGTCTAAACTTTTCAATCATTTAGGTTCCAACAATCTCTCCCTTTTTTATGATGACAAATATCCAAGGTTGATGAATAATTTAGTTTCAAAAATAAATTCAAAGGTCTCCCCCTGAGTTCAACATACTCAGATATAGTCAAATATTTTCCAAGTATTAGAGCATTTGCATGATTGCATAATACATACATGTATCATAGCATATTATTCAAATAACTATTGAGGACCAGATGCTGAGATCATTGTACCAATAATAAATATAATTGTACCAATGAATATCAACGAGTATCAGAGCAACAAAAATATGTTATGTATGATGAATGATGCATGTTATGTGATAATTAAGCACGTTCACCAGACCTTACTTTTACTCCCCCTTTTGTCATCAGACAAAAAGAGTATAAAATACATCATAGTCAAAACAGTATTAAATAATAAGAGAAAAATTTGAAGGAAAAAAAATTAATACCATTCAAAAGATAATACGAGCAAAAGAGCAATTGTACCAAATTAACAATTAATACAAAACATTCGAAATAAAGAAAAAATGTTTTAAGGTGGAGGATGAAGGATTTGATTGAGGCGTTCCATGAGAAGATTCACATTGCTTTCCAACTGATTCACTTTCTGAGATGTAACAATCAAATTCTCATACTGGGCTCTAGAAATGATGACCAGTTCATCATTTTCAGGAGGAGCAGGTTCTGGAACTCTTTCAGCATGCTCAACAATGGCCCTTTGCCATCTTCTGGAAGCCAGCTTCTGATGTTCCATAATAACTTGTTGTGACAGCTTCAATCTCCTTTCCTTACTATCCTTAGCCTTCTGAAAGAAATCATCATTGGTAGACTCCATTTGATGAACCTTCCAAGTTTTTGTTTCTCAAACTCCATGTCATGTTCCCATCTAAGCACTAATTCCTCTGGGTAAACCATATTCAGAAATACAGTTTTCCTGTGCTTGAACAACTCATCAACATATGCATCAAATCTTGTAATCTCAGCTTCTGATGAGTTTCTTCTTATAGCTTCTTCTGTCTCAGTAAGGCAGGTGTTGAGAACATCATTCTCAGTCAAGTAAATCCTTTTCAGATTCTCTTTATCATCTTCATTTTTAGTGACAAGCTTCAAACGAGGTAACATAGCTTTGTCTTTCCAAAACATTCCCATTTGACTCCAATTGAAGCCAATATCTAGATGTTTGCTAATTGCAGCCCATTGATCTTGCAGTTTAGTAAAACTAGGAGGCATAATAACAGAGCACATCAGTATATCATCAAAATGCAGAATGACAAGGTTTGTGTCAGATACTCTACTGATAGAGCCAACGGTTGGAATAGTGGCTTTCTCTGCATTACAACAACCAGAAGAACCAGTACCTCTAGAATCTTTCTTGATCTTGGTTAGGTAGACTTGCTTAGCATGGTCCTCAAACAGCTTTCTGACCTTTTTCTGAGAGAAAGCTTTTGTGTTGTATGTTCTAGGAGCTTCCTTAAACTCTTTGAGAGTCATTATCTTTGGAAGTCTTCCAGGTGGTTTATTCTTCTTCTTCTCAGGAACTGACCATGGAAGCCACCTTTGCCTATCAGGCACAATCTTGACAGATGCTGAGGAGGGATCTTTGTTCAGATAAACTAACTGAAGCCTCTTCATTTTTCGGCAGTGAGTCATGAAGGCCCTTTCTTCATCAGATATCCACTTTCCACACTCTTCCAGAGTGAAAGGTTCATGTTGTGGCAGATTCTAAGAGAGATCAATAGAACATGAAAGAATTCCTCGGTTTGGAGGAGGTTTCAATCTTCCACCAAAGGTAATCTTCAGTCTGTTATTGTAGCTGAATGGGGCAATTTCAAGTCTTGCAACCCCGAAAGTAAAGGTTTTCAAATGCTAGAGAGAAGGGTGATTATATATAGAATGATACTCTTCTTCTCTTACAAACATTGGTATAATAGCATTTGATGGAAACTTGAAAGCACCAACATATGAGGCATCAGAAGTGGGAGTGATGGAGTTGGTTGTGGATGAGGAAGCGAGAGCAAGAGTGGAAGTCACTTTGACTTTGTAAGTTTTGGGTTTGTTGGGGGTGATTTTGAAATGCTGATTGCAAGGGTGAGAGTGGAGTGAGGATATGTATGATGTGAAAGAAGTGTTAGAGGAGGTAGAGGTTTATGGTGAAGGGAATGTAAGTGTTTTGGATTTTGTGATTTTCTGGGAGGATTGTGGTTCGGTGGATGGAGGTTGTGTGGAGTGTGTTTGTGGTGATGAAACAAAGAGTGGTGGTACAGTGGTGGTACAGTAACAACATCATCAGAACCAAAATCAGTAATAGAATCATCAATAGTAAATCCAGTACCTTTGGATTAAGCTCAGAGTGCCTAACCAATTT
Organism: Calophaca sinica; assembly: GCA_037113605.1. Taxonomy (NCBI): domain Eukaryota; kingdom Viridiplantae; phylum Streptophyta; class Magnoliopsida; order Fabales; family Fabaceae; genus Calophaca; species Calophaca sinica. Next base: position 92,258,180 of record CM073732.1, on the reverse strand, counting down.
CTTTCTCTTGCCTTGAGGGGCAACATCAAGAGAAGGGGGTGGAGGAACTTGCTTCCTAGGGCCAGACGCTGAAATGGGCTTTTCAGCTTCTGCCTTTCTCTTCTTCTCCAATATGCTTCTGATGGGGACTCGGTCCTCATCATCTTTTGGTTCATCTCTCCTTTTTGGTGCAGGAAGCACCTTCTGCTTCTTGCTTCTTGTCTCCCTGGCTGGAGACTCAACAGTTCTTTTCACACCAGATACTGAGCTTCTGGTGGGTTTCTTCACAACTTCACTAACAGTAGCACCAGCTACTTCTCCTTGTTCCTGTTTCACCTTCTTGATCATATTACCAGTGATCAATTTCATTATAACCAAGCTATTGACTCCAAACACATCAGGATAAACAATAGCACCAAGTCCAAAATACTTTTCCCTTTCTTCTTCTTTTAAGGCTCCAAGCCTTCTTGCAATACCGTCTTTAATCATCATTGCAGTAAGAAGAACACCATAGGGAATAACCTTAATAATGTTTTTCTTGTCAGCAGAACCCTTCCTTGAACCAACAAGTGCATTGACAATATTGTTAAAAATCAATCTAGGCAAGTTGATCTTGTGACCAACTATATAGTTTCTCATTATGAACTTCTGCTCATAGTTCACAATGTCACTCAATCCAGTCTTCAGAATAACACTCTTGGTGATAATCTTATGTAGCATCCTGTAGTGACTTTTCAGATGCTTGGCAGAGGGAGTTTCATTAGTTCCCTTCAATTGTCTGTAGTTCTCAAATAGAGCCTCGTTGACATTTTCCATTCCTCTGAAGGCGTCTTCCCAACCAACATAGTAACTAATTTTTTGACAAGGACATTTTATTGTATTAGCAATAGTGTTTACGGTAAACATTAATTTGAAACCTCTAACATGACCTTCGATGATGCCACCCGGAAGCATATGAATGTTTCCCTAAACTTCCTTGATAGCAAAGACCAGAACTTCAACAGGGTCTCAAAAGAAGTAGTTTTTCTAACCCAGATTCTTCAAACCTTCATCGAAATTAAACCCATAAAGCTTGAAGCTTATCAAATCAATTCTATTTTCAATCAAGACTTTTGCTTCAGTCACGGTGTCGTAGATAGCAGAGTTCTGTCCGACCTTAACGTCAGTCATGGTTGCAGTAGATGAGTACATGATGGAGGTTTAGGGTTTCAGAGAAAGAGCAAACAGAGAGAGGGAGAGAGAGAAAAAACAGTTTTTTAGGGAAAACAGAGAGTGCAGAGTGGTGCGAAAGAGATGCAGTAGTGGGAAAGTTTTGAAGAAAATGGTACAGTTACTTTTTCAAAACCTCTTCGTATTTCTCTTTATAAAAAATTAAATCAAAAAGAAAATAAAAATAAAGATTTGCTTTTCATATAAATGCAGTTGCCAAAATAAAGTAAAATTAAGAAAAAGATTTTATTGAAAACGCAAATATAATCATGACTCAGTAGGTGTGATGAGACGCTTCAGTCCCACACTCGTGTGACATGTGTGTGCTCAGATGCACGCAACGAATTCCGGATGCTGAGTTATGCAATGTGAATGACATATCATATGTTACACGTGTGAATGCTTATGTCATACCAGATGCTGAATGATACATTTCACAAGACACTGAGATTAATCATTCTTCTATAAGATAAAAATTTAAATTTCTTCTTATAAAATTGAATCTATCTTCAGCAAGGGGTTTTGTGAAAATGTCAGCCCACTGATGATCAGTGTCTACAAATTTTATTTCAAGTACACCCTTCTGAACACAGTCTCTTATGAAGCGATGCTTAATCTCAATGTGCTTTGCTCTAGAATGCAATATAGGATTTTTAGTAAGACATATTACAGATGTATTATCACAAAATATAGGAATGTTAGTCTCTTTTATCAAGTAGTCTTCAAGTTGATATTTCATTCACAAAAGTTGACAACTGCAACTTGCTGCTGAGATGTATTCAGCTTCTGTTGTTGAGAGTGCAATGGTTCTTTGTCTTTTGCTTAACCAAGACACTAGATTTGCTCCAAGGAATTGGCAGCCTCCACTTGTGCTATTTCTTTCAATTCGGTCTCCAGCAAAGTCAGCATCATAGAATCCTACTAATTTGTAATCTTTTGATTTCTTATAAAGCAAACTAAGATTAGTATATCCTTGTAAATATCCAAATATTCTTTTAACAACACTCAAGTATGATTCTCTAGGATCAGATTAAAATCTAGCACACAGGTAGACGCTGAACATAATATCAAGTCTTGAAGTAGTAAGATAAAGTAGAGATCCAACCATACCTCTATACATTTTTAGATCTACTTTCTTACCAGTTTCATCTTTACTAAGAATACAAGTAGGATGCATAGGTGTGTACATTGGCTTGCAATCAACCATCTTGAATTTCTTGAGCAATTCCTTGATGTATTTGCTTTAATGTATATAAATACCATCATTGTATTGCTTGATTTGAATTCCAAGGAAGAACTTCAATTCTCCCATCATGCTCATTTCAAATTCAGTCTGCATTAACTTAGAAAATTCTTTGTAAAGGCTTTCATTAGTAGCTCCAAAAATGATATCATCAACATAAATTTGAACAAGTATAAAATGCTTGTTTAATGTTTTTCTAAAGAGGATAGTGTCTACTTGACCTCTAATAAAACCATTTTCCATTAAAAATAAACTTAGTCTATCATACCAAGCTCTAGGAGCTTGCTTAAGGCCATATAGAGCCTTTTTAAGCTTAAAGACATGTTCAAGAATTCAATGTCTTCAAATCCATGAGGTTGTTTCACATAGACTTCGTCAGTTATAAAACCATTCAAGAAAGCATTTTTCACATCCATTTGATAAAGAATTATTTCATGATGTGCAACAAATGAAAGTAAAATGCGAATAGCTTCTAACCTTGCAATAGGTACAAAGGTTTCAGTAAAATATATACCTTCTTCCTGTGAGTAACCTTGAGTAACTAACCTTGCTTTGTTTCTCACTACCTTACCATCTTCATCAAGCTTGTTTTAAAATACACATTTAGTACCAATAGCTTGTTTATCTTCTAGTAGAGTGACTAACTTCCAAACATCATTTCTTTGGAACTGATTTAACTCTTTTTGCATAGCCAGAATCCAACCTTCATCTTCCAATGCTTGATCAATCGATTTAGGTTTCATCTCAGAGATAAGTGCAAGATCTGTATGCTATTTGAAAGAGGATCTTGTTTTCACTCTATCTCTAGGTTCTCCTATGATTTGATCTTTAAGATGATTAGTTTTGTATCTTCAACTCTTTCTGGTTTCAGCTTCTGCTTGAGTAGAATCCTGTGTCTGGTTATCACCACTGGACGCTGATGTAGGTTCACTGTTTGTTGTACCACCAATATCTAATCCTGAAAATAATTCATCTAGCTCTGACATTGCAGTGTCAGGCTTCTTGTCATCAAACTTGATATGAATGGATTCTTCCACTATCAAAGTTTCCTTATTGTATATTCTAAAAGCTTTAGAACTTTCAGAGTATCCCAAAAAGATACCTTTTTTAGCTTTGGAATCAAACTTACCAAGTTGATCCTTAGTATTCAGAATATAACATATGCAACCAAAGGGATGAAAATAAGAAATGTTGGGTTTTCTATCCTTCCACAGTTCATATGGAGTCTTCTTCAAAATAGGTCTAATAAAGACTATGTTTTGAATATAACAAGCTGTGTTTACTGCTTCTGCGCAAAAATATTTTGCAATATCAGCTTCATTGATCATGGTCCTGGCCATTCCTTGGAGGGACCTATTTTTCCTTTCTACAACACTATTTTGTTGTGGTGTTCTAAGAGAGGAGAAATTGTGGAAGATGTCATTTTCTACACAAAATTTTTGAAAGCTTTCATTTTTAAATTCTCCCCCATGATCACTTTTGATTGAAGAAATAAAATTCCTTTTTCATTTTGAACTGATTTGCAGAAAACAGTAAATACCTTGAATGACTCATCTTTGTGGGCAAGGAATCTAACCTATGTCCATCTAGTAAAATCATCAACAATGACTAACCCATATTTCTTTCCAGTTAAAGAGGCTATCCTTGTTGGACCAAAAAGATCAAGATGCAAAAGCTCAAGTGGTCTAGAGGTTGAAACAACATTTTTAGAATGAAAAGAAGTTTTAACTTGTTTTCCTCTTTGACATGCCTCACAGAGAGCATCATTGGGTTTATCAGATGCTAAATTTTTATTTTGTAAAGTGGGTTCATCTGATATGTAACCAAGACCTTGAGTTGTCGTTTTACTGACACCCCAAATCATTGAAGCTTGCTTGCTTCGAGTTACACTTGCAAGAAACTTTGAAAGGCATATTCATTATCATTTGAATTACACGTAGGATTGCCTTTAACTTCAGAGCTTTCAGCTTGAGAGCTCTCAGCTTCTGATTGCATGTCAGCAGCCAGACGTTCGTTATCCACCAGATGCTGATTTTCAATTTTCAGCTTCTGGTTTTCTTCATTGAGCTTTGAATTTTCATTGTTCAAAACTTGAAATTCTTGTGATAATTTTGAAAATTTCTTTTTCAAAGCTTTATACTCAGTGGAGAGAGTGGTAGAGTCCTTAAGGAGATCGTCAAATGCAAGTTAAAGTTCAAAGTAAGAATCATATATTATTACTTCTTCAACTTCTTCTTCAGAATCTAAGTCAGTATTTGCCATGAGGGCAAGATTGGCTTCTTCTTCATTATCATCTTCAGAGGATGACAGGTCCAGGTCTTCCTATGTAGCCATGCGACTCTTCTTCTTTCCCATGAAAGAATTCCTTGTGGGTTTTTCCTTAAGATTAGGACATTCAGACTTGAAGTGTTCAGGCTTTTTACATTCATAGCAAACGACTTCACTCTTGTCTTTGCTTTCCTTCTTGTCCTTAACATCTTTCTTCTGGAATTTTCTTTTGAAGTTACTTTTCTTCCACATTCTTTGGATCTTCTTAGATATGAATGCAAGCTCATCATCTGTTCCATCTTTATCTCCTTCAGAAGCTTCATCTTTTCTTCTTCAGCCTGAAGGGCTTTAGAAGAACTGGCTTTGTACTTGTTGACTTTCAAAGCAATAGACTTGCTTTTCTTCACAGATTCTTCCTTGTTCAGCTCAAGTTCGTGAGCTTTCAGAGAACTCAAAAGATTTTCAAGCCGTAAGGCGTTTAACTTTGGGTCTCCACTGCTTGGTCAAACTTCTCAGGATCTTTCTCACATAGTCAGGAGTGGTGTAGCTTTTTCCAAGGGCTTGTAACCCGCGAACAAGAGTTTCGAACCTTCCAAACATAGATTCAATGTTTTCACCATCTTCCATTTTAAACAGCTTATATTGGCGAACCAACATGCTAGCCTTAGTTTCTCTTACTTGGGCAGAGCCATCATAAGAAAAAACGAGAGAATCTCAAATTTCTTTGGTTGTATCAAATTTACCACATTTATCATATTTTTTTTCCTGAAATAGCACAAATAAGAATAAATCTAGCTTTTTGATTGATCTGATATCTCTTTTTCTGCTCATCATTCCAATTTTCTCTAGCTATAGTAACGCCAGCAGCATTAGTGGGAATAAGGTAACCACTTTCAACTATATCCCATAATTCAAGTTGTTGTGTCTCAAAGAAAGCATTTATCTTATCTTTCCAGTAGTCAAATTTTTCTCCAGTAAATAGAGGATGACGGTTCATATGACCACATTCTGCAGACATGTTCACAGGTAAGGATCTTTTCTCTTAACACGGTTAAGTGCTCAACCAAGAGGCCGAGCTCTGGTACTAACTGAACGTGAATACAAGAAGGTGGTTGAATTGTGTCAAAAACCTTTTGCAAACTTTAAGATAAAAAACACTATGTTTTGAAAACTGCTTATTATCGGATGCTGAAATATAACCGGACGCTGAAAAGAAGTTTATGAAAACTTGTTTTACTTTGCAAGACTAAAGTAAATGTAAAGCAGTAAAGCAAGAGACACAGAGATTTATACTAGCTCACCACCAAACTAGTAGCTACGTCTAGTCCCTTCGTTCCTGAAGGATTTTCACTATAATCAACTGATTACAAATTTCCTTAAGAGTATTCTACTGTCATAAACTTGACAATAATCTTAACTTCTCAAAACGACTTAGTACGTTCGAGCCTTTGAGAAATCAAGCCTGTAACTAGGCAATACAACCTTCACAAAGTAGTTTTGAATACAATCAAATAACTCTCACAGAGAGGATGAAAAGATTAAGCTCAAAACAATAGCTTTCTAAAAAGAAAGAATATAAGACGATGAAGTTCAGTTCTTTGATTTCCAGAAACTTGGCACGAAATTTGATTGATCACTTGAGTAATAGCTCTTTCAGAATGTTTTCTAGCCTTTCTTCAACAAAGATCTTGAGGTATTTATAGGAGTCTTGAGAATAATACAGTTGCAGATATTTCAGCTCTAAATCATTGAGTAAGGTAATTTTGAATATACTTCCTTTTCTTCCTTTTTAGAGAATATCAGTATAGTGTACATTTCCGTTATGGTACTATCTGCTTTTCACATAATTGCCTTGTACGAATTTGTCTTATTCTAAAGGTGTCACCTTTGATACCTCGTATATAAAATTGAGCGCACAAAATCAAATTCAAATTCCATTCCAGAACAGCTGAGGTAAAATATCATAAATGTGACCAACACGTGCTTCATTAATAAGATCAGATGCTCCCTAAGAAATCAAAACGGACGCTCGCAGCAATTGAGTAACCACGTGTCATAAGATTACACTACCGGACGCTCGCTACAAGCAAGACACTGGAATGAACCGGATGCAGACATACATGAAATATATTCATCTTCTTGAGAAATTCTTCTTCTTTGCTTGAGTGAGACATAATATAGGAGTGATTTTAATACCTACACACTTCAAGACTTATTAGAAGTTAAATTGTTCACTTACAAATACTTTGTTAATATCAAAATTAATGAGGGTCTAAACTTCTCAATCGTTTAGGTTCCAACAGTATGGAACGAGATGGCACCAGAGAGATAGTGGCAGATAACAAGGTGACAAAAACACCTTCAAAAGTGAGAGAGATTGAGAGAGGGCGAGACAGATTGAGAGAGGGAGAGAGGGGAGGAGAAGGTGAGGTTTGAGAGGGAGGGTGGAATCAGATTTTGTGTTTTTTAACAAGAGCAAAGTTGGATTTTCAAAATATTGGGAGGTGTGGAAATTAATGAAGGAAGGAGGTAAAATCAAGGCTCAAACATGAACTTCAATTAAAAAGTTGCATCAGCCCATAACTGTAGACTTGATATTACAAATATGCGTAACTTGGATTTACAATAACCATGGAAAATCAAGAAAATAGTATTATCATAATATTTATATTATCACATTCTTTAAATATTTATATTATAAATTATAAATTATAAATTACATATTATCATAATATAAAAAACGTCCCGAACAGTAATTTTAAATGTACCACATCTCGAAATAGCGTACCAACTAAGTATACCTCTCACGTACCACATATTAGCCAACAGGCGTACCACGTCCCCGAACCTGTATCACGAACCAAAACGTACCGCGTTCCTAGTAACTATGTACAGCCATGAGATACATCTTAAATCCATACACTTACATTCAAATTAAAAATAAATGAATACATCGTAGATCAACTAAACACTAATCAGAGCATAAAATCAGACATGGAAAATGGAATAATTGGGAATCGAAGACCTGATCCTAATTGTTCAAGACTAACAAAATCGAAATCCACAGAAGCCGATATACAAAGCTGGATTGTGAATTTAAATGTTAAAAACAACAATAAAAAACGCTGGATTGCGAGATATAACAATGATCGATGAAATTAACAACAAAACACAATCCACGAATCCATTAGGGATCTATGAAAATTTGGATCCTATCGAGAAATTAGGGTGATGGATTGGGAGTCCATGACTTACAGTGGTGAGATCGGGAAGAATACGAAACTGTAAGGAGGAGATTGTTCGAGAAGCGCCCGATAACGAAGACGCAGAAAGAGAGCAAAGGGTAGGGCTGGACACTGGTCGGCTTTGGTTGGAAAGATGCTCAACTGAATGAAACCGCGAATGGTAATATCAAGCCCATCTTCGTCTATTTGAGTCAACGGATAGGGTGGGTGATCGGGTTCGGCAGGCGGTTTTGCTCGGTGGCCTGTTCACAGAGTTTCAGCCAGTGGCAAGAGAAAAGAAGAGGTGAAGGAAGAAGTTCTTACTGAAGTTGTTTGTGGGTTGAGTGTCATGGTTTGTTTTTGCGGTGGGCTTTTGGAGATAATAGTGGAGCTGGTTGTGCGTCGGAGATGACGAAGAGACATGCCATTGTGCTCGCCTTCACTTACAGAGACTCGGAACAGTAAGAGCAAGACGCCCAAGAAGAAAAAGGAGAAGAAGATGATGATGAACTCAAAGGGGCTGAAAGAAGAGAATTAACATAGAAGCTGAAAGAACAGTCACCACTTTTGTTTCTCGATGCCCTTCTCCTAAGGTCGCCATCATTAGCCATCTGGGAGTCTCTCGCCCACCATCTGTTTCATTTCTCATGGTTGTTTTGTTGAGAGTGGTTGAATGCCTTAGGCAGAGAATGGTTGAAAATGTTACTCTCTTTCTCTCCCTTTCCTCACTCTTTCCTCTTTCTATATTACCCTTTGTTTTTCTCAACGGACTGAAATTGATCAAAAAGTGGAAAAAGAAAACAAAAAGCCAAAAATAAAACGTCTCTGGCAGTGGGTATGTCACTGATTAGTCATTTCAATACTTTTCTATTTGCCTTTTTTAATTTTCAGTGCATCAGTAAGGGAAAAAGTCACATGTCGCAAGGTTGAATGAAGCATTTATCAAGGAAGCACAGTGATCTGACTTTGAATAACAGTCTAAAGAGATGTGACATTCCTGATAATATATATGCGGAGTAATTTTGAAAGCTGAATAGTTTTGTATCTCGGTCGGATTCGAGTTCCGCCAGATTCTTAAAACTAAACCCGCACCCGCCCAGCTTAATCCGTTCAGACCAGACTGTTTTTACCCGAGAACCCGTGAAACCGACCCAACTCGCCCGCATGTATCCTTTTTTCCGGTTTATTCGGTTTTCGGGTCGGTCTGGATATTTTGTCCACCCCTAGCAAAGGGTAAGAGGTAGAGAAAACCACAAGGTCTCTTTTTAAAAGAGAGAGAAGGCTTTGTTTGGATGGACCTTTTTGGTTGTTGCTTCTCTCCATCTCTCTATACACCGCTGTCAATGTCATTCGAGGCATTCTGCCTCCGCATAATGTCGTCCTATTATCGTTTAATTACCGATATTACCCTTTGTTGTCGTCTCTCTTCACTCTTTGACTCTCTCTCTTATCTTTACCTCTGGTGTTTAGATTCTCTACAGTACATGTATATTCCTTAGTCCTTATGTGGCACTTCCAGTATTTGACACGTGCTCATCTTTTTTTTTTAATCTCACGGTTGTAGCTGTTTGATAAAAGGCTACTTTTTTTTCTTTCTTCTTTTTTGAAAACAAAAAGGTCCTTTCTTTTCAGCTCGTTTATAAATAATTATATTAATATTTATATTTAAATATATTTATATAAAGAAAAATTTATAACTTCTTTTAAATTTATTTTAGCGAATCTCTAAAATATTTTAATAATAAATACTTAATCACATTTCTTAAAATAGTTTATTAAGTAAATATTTTATTAAATTGTCGTTATCGAGAATACAATAGTTTGCTCGTTTTCTCATTCCGTAATAATTTTAATAAATATGATAATTAGTTGATTACAAAAAGTCTATCATAAATAAATAACAATCGAATTATTTATAACTCTAATAGTATTTTGGAATTCGATAAATATGGTCTATGCTAGCCCTCAAGCCTCGCATTGTATCTGTGTTTGGGGAGAGCTTATTAGTTTCAAATCTCCCATCTCAGAGCTTTCGCTTATAGTTGGGGACTTCAACTTTGTCTTGTATCAACTATTGTGACCTCATCGACATGGGCTACAAAGGTTAAATCTTTACCTAGACTCGAGGAATTATTAAAGAATGACCCGATCGAGCCCTAGGCTCCCCATGATGGCAAACTATGTAGATGTTATCCTCCTTCCCATTGAAACTCCAAACCATGTTGGCTTATGGATCCAAGTAATTCCTAATGCCTCTAAACTCAATCCAGAGCTTACTTCAAATTATCGAGCTCGTGGCTGGACCACCAAGAATTCTCCACCAAAGTTCATCACTCTTGGTGTCCCTCTTCTTCTTCTAAGGGAGAGAATATCATCTGTCTAATCCATGCCCTTATAACTTGGAATAAAGATACCTTCAACAATATTTTTTGCCATTAGCAATGCCTTATTCGCCGCCCAGACAGTGTCAACAAAGCCCTCATGTCTTCCCTCAATGATTGTCTTAAGATCTTGGGAAATCCTTGTGGGAAGACTATGCCACATGACTCTCCATGAGGAAGCTTATGTAGACAGGTGCATGCTTGGTCGTGATGTTAGTAAGGAAAAGGTTAAAAAATCATTTTTTAGCATGGGTTATCTCAAGTCCCTGAGGCCTGATGGTTTCCACCTGCTTTTCTTCAAGTCCTAGTGGGATATAGTAGGGAAACCCCAGTCTTCACTTTGTGCTCGATATCTTCAACAATCTCAATCATATAAAATAGCTGAATTCTAGTTTACTCACCCTTATTCCAAAGTGTGAAGACCCCTCACATATTTTTTAGCCTGGTTTTTATTACACGCTTAAAATTGAACTGAAGAGTAATAAGAGAAAACTTTTCCAAGAAAAAAAAATAGACACATGTCGCATAAACATTGGGAATCCACGTCTATTTTACGTATGAAACGGGAAGAATGTGGTTTTCAAACCTAGAAACAGCATCAAAGGCATAGATACACTTAAATATTGTGAATTTGAGATTGAGATTACAATATTGCATGAGAAAGATCAGTTGGTAACGTTATAAAAATAATACTTTCGCTGATTTTTCACTTGCTTCGTTTCAATTGCAAGATTCCTCGAAGTAAATTAGTATTCAAATAAATGAAGTAAAATATTTTTACAAGATAAATTAATTCATCATCCAATTTTTTCATATAACTATTGTTTCTCTCCGTCTCTCTCCCTCTCTCGCACACACGCATATTCATTAATATTTCAAACTTTTAAAATCCACAGTATACAATAAGAACATTTTTAATTGAAATCATTTTAATGTGTTTATTTCATATTAAAAAGGTGATAAATAGTTAATCAATCACATCAAATGACAAAAAATTATACTAATTTTACATATATAATAATAAATTTTCCTCAACATTCTTTATATATAATATTATGTTAATAACTTTAGGTTATAAATTTATCTTTCGTTATTTATTGTCTAATATTTGGTTATAGATATTTTAGTTATAGATTTAAAATGTTGTGGTTGATTACGATGATGAGATTTAAAATATCATGTGAGATCTCTCATCACTGACCCAACCCTAAAAGTTGAACACCAATATACCTGTTAACACAATAAAATATCTATTTAAATGTTTTCGTGTATTTTTATTATTGAAGTCCAATTAAGTAATATTTGAATAGATATTTGTATTTGGCTTAAATATGATTTTCGTCCCTGCAAATATAGAGATTTTTGTTTTTCGTCTCTGCAAAAACATTTTTTTGTTTTTCATCCCTGTAATTTTCTTAACTTTGTTTTTGGTCCATACAAAAATTTATTTTTATTTTTCGTCCCTGAAATATATATATTATTTTGGAATTAGTCCTTGTATTCTCCATATTTTAAGGACTAAAATCACATTGGCCTCTAATTTCAGGGACTATAACTAAACATGAAAAAATATTACGATGACTAAAACAAAACAACAAGGATCAAAAGCAAAAATTCTTATATGGCAGGAATGAAAAACAAAAAAAATAATTTACATGGACTAAAAACAAAAGTCCCTATAATTACGGAGACGAAAAACATATTTAAGCCTCTTTTATAAAATGGTCATTTTTTTATATATATAACTAATTAGTAACTTTAAAAACGTTGAAATAAACATGCATTTTCCTATATTAATTAACTAAAGAAAAAAGACCGTGCGTAGCACAGGTAACTTTCTAGTGTTCTTTTGATAATTATTCAAAGAGATTTATAAATAGATAATATATATAATAATATATTAAAAAAAAGAGTATATTAATTAAAAATTAAATAACAATTTTAATATATTTATTAGCCTGTTTTTCATTACCACTTAAAAATGAAATGAAGAGTACCAAGAGAAAACTTTACCAAGAAAAAAAATAGACACATGTCGCATAAATATTGGGGGATCCACGTCTATTATACGGGAAGAATACGGTTTTCAAACCCGGAAACAGCATCACAGGCATAGATACCCTTAAATGTTGTGAATTTGAGATTGAGATTGTAATATTGCTTGAGAAAGATGGTGGTGTCTAGAATGAACAAGTATTTAAGTGGTTCATCATGGACCATAATTATGATCCGTTGGATCGTACAGTTCTACTATATCTTATGATGCGCCATTCACACCGAATAATTTTTCTTCTTCCATTCTCTTCCCTTCTCCCCCCCTCCTTTCTACGATGGTAAAACATAGTGAGGTGCCATGGTTGAACTACTGTGGACATCGCGATGGTTTGTGATGGAAAAAATATGAATTCCTCACCATGCATATAGCAACGTTGTTGCTTCACTGTCTATCAGTCTAACCATAGGGTGTGTAGTTGAGGGAGGAAGATAGTATCAATTGAAACAATTCTATTTGATTAATACGATTTGAATATTCACTTTGTTTGTCGGATTAACCGTTCTTCGAGTAGCGTGAACATCAACATTATCCAGATAAAGCTGAGAAAAACATGTTGTGGTTTCTCATGTTGCTTGTACCTGACAGTGTCGCCAAAGCAATGGTGGTCGACGACGGTGTTGGAAGCTCTGCGTACTTGAACCGAAAAGAACAACAACAAAAAAAACGTTTGCAACACCCTAAAACATGATTCACAAAGTGGATTCACAGAATTTGCAACACAAAGTGAATTTAAACCCCAAAACAAAGATAAAGGCAAAAACTATTCCCAGATCTCAGAGAGCCTCAAAACATGAACCTGTAAAAGAAAGGTCAAATTTTGCAACACCCAAAAAGAAAAAAAAGTCATTAATTGATTTGAGAGATGACCATGAAATTGAATGAGTGGAAGGGGCCGGTGTCGGAAATAAAGTGGTGAGGGGAGAGGGTTGGTGTCGACACCACCATGGCAGTGGCAGGTTGATTTGCTGAGACAACGAAGTGAGCGGCGGAATCTGTTGGGAGGGACTAAGGAGGTGGTTGGATCAGGTGTGTTAATGTGTACTGGAATCATGTGAGCCTAATTAATCCAAGGGTTCTTAGTTATGGTTCACCCATGAACCATTTGTCACACTTCTCCACCCTAGAAGCCACCGAGAAAGATTAGTTGGTAATGTTATAAAAATAATACTTTCGTTGATTTTTCACTCGCTTCGTTTCAATTGCAAGATTCCTCAAAGTAAATTAGTATTTAAATAAATGAAGTGAAATATTTTCGCAAGATAAATTAATTCATCATCCAATTTTTTTCATATAACTATTGTTTCTCTCTGTCTCTGTCTCTTTCTCTCTCTCCCTCTCTCTCTCTCATACACTCTCTCACACACACACATATATTCATTAATATTTCAAACTTTTAAAATCTATATTACACAATAAGAATATTTGTAATTGAAATCATTTTAATGTGTTTATTTCATAATAAAATGTGATAAATAGTTAATCTATCACTTCAAATGACAAAAATTATACTAATTTTACGTATATAATAATAAATTTTCGTGTACATTCTTTATATATAATATTATGTTAATAACTTTAGGTTATAAATTTATTTTTTGTTATTTATTGTCTAATATTTGGTTATAAATATTTCAGTTATAGATTTGAGACGTTGTGGTTGATTACGATGATGAGATTTAAAATATCATGTGAAATCTCTCATCACTGACCCAACCTTAAAAGTTGAACACCAATATACTTGTTAACACTATAAAATATCTATTTAAATGTTTTCGTGTATTTTTATTATTGAAGCCCAATTAAGTAATATTTGATTAGATATTTGTATTATTAAATTTTATAAGATGGTCATTTTTTTATATATATAACTAATTAGTTACTTTAAAAACGTTAAAATAAACATGCATTTTTCTATATTAATTAACTAAAAAAAAAAGACCGTGCGTAGTACGGGTAACTTTCTAATGTTCTTTTGATAATTATTCAAAGAGATTTATAAAGAGATAATATATAATAATATATTAAAAAATAAGAGTATATTAATTAAAAATTAAATAATAATTTTAATATATTTTTTAGCCTGTTTTTCATTACACACTTAAAAATGAAATGAAGAGTACCAAGAGAAAACTTTTCCAAGTAAAAAAATAGACACATGTCGCATAAATATTGGGGGATCCACGTCTATTATACGTTTGAAACGGGAAGAATGCGGTTTTTCACTAGTGCGAAATACACCTAAAAAATAGACTTATAATGCCGGTTTGTGAATTAACCGGCGTAAAAAGTGACGCAGTGGTATTTTTGAAATTAACACGTCTTTTTTAAAAGTGTGGCTAAACTTATCACGCCACTTATAACGTCGGTTTTTAGTAAAAACCGCGGTTAAAAGATATAATGTCGGTTTTCTCCAAAACCGTTGTTATAAACTTAAACGCCTAAATCCTAAACGCCTAAAACATAAAACTTCTAACGCCAATTTGCAAAAATACCGCGATTAAAACCTAAACGCCTAAAACTTATAACGCCGATTTTTGATAAAACCGCGATTAAAACCAAAACTCCTAAAACCTATAACGCCGGTTTTGTTTTAAAACCGTGATGAGAACTTAAAAAATAATTTCTCTCGCGATTACAACCTAAATGTCTAAAGACCATCTATTCCTGCGAACTCTTCCTCTCTGATATTTTCGTCTCCCTCGCGAACTCTCCTTTCCCTCGCATCGTCCGTCTTCCTCGCGCCGTCCCTCACCACCGCCAACCGTCCGTCTCCCTCTGCGTCGTCCCTCTCCACACGAACTCCATCCCGTCCTTCTCCACGCGGAGGCCATTCTCTCTAAACCCAGACCAGAGAATCTGTAAGTTTCTTCCCTCTCTCTCTTTCTATTTCAATAATGTTAGGAGAAAAGGAATTTGGTTTTCAGGAGAAAAGGAATAACGCCACGTGAAGGGTTTAGCAAGCATATGAATTTTTAAGTTTTTGATTAAGGAAATAGAAAGTTGTGACACTATGTAGTGTAATGAACATGCATACCTTCTATCGATTTGGCTAGGCCTTCAAGTTTCAAAGTTGTAGAATGATGGAGATATTCCCCAGACCAATTTGGAAGATACATTGTTAGCTTTCACTTTCTCTTATATCTGACTTAGAAAGGAAAACAAATGAGTTAGATAGAAAATGATTTATTGGATGACTCCTTTGTCTTATAAAATTAATCATAAAAAATCATGAGATACAATTGGTTCGTTTTTCCCCATCTCTACTGTTATATATTGTGTTGGAATAGTGCGAAATGTCACTATTGATCTAGATTTTCATGCGCTGAGTCGTGTTTCATGTCTCAATATAGGTGTTGATTTTAAGGTCAAATATGTCACTATGGATGGTAAAAAGTTGAAGCTTGCCATTTGGGATACAGGTGTTTGCTTGGGTTTATTTGTTTTAAATTTTATTTCTATTTCACTTTATAGTACCTTTCTTCAAATTCTTGCCTGGTATTAGTTCCTAAACGTAGATATGATGATTAATTATGCAGCTGGTCAGGAGAGATTCAGAACATTGACAAGTTCTTATTACAGGGGTGCGCAAGGGATCATTATGGGTGAATTTCAATTCTTTCTTGCTTGATTTACCACCCTCCCTGTCATATTTAATTTAACAGGATGAAATGTTTTGAATTTTCAAGAGAACCTAGACTGGAATGTATTGTAAGTGTAACATTTCATATCTTTATACTACTAGGCAATCTGGTGCAGTCTGTGATTATGGTATAAGGGAATTGATTCGTAGCTAGTAGGAGTTGAAGTCTAAATTTTCTTCCATATTGAGTTATGTCATACTTCTAATACGTGGTTAAAGTATTTTTGTGTTGCCTTACATAAACAAATGATATGGTTGCCATAAAGATATTTTTCAAATTAATGATGATTAGAGGTGGCTTTAAAGATCATTGTGTACATAGCATTGCCAAATAAAATCTCAATTTGATCCCTTTTTAATTGCCTAATTTTGAGGCATCCATACTTCTTTCTATTAATTGTTCTAACTTATGCATATAAACATGTCAATTATAGTTAAATATCTAAGCATAAAAGTGTGTATATTATTTCAGAACACGGTTATTGTGACAACCACCCTAAAAATTAAATGGAGCCGCCACCAATATTTATTTTTATAGGAAACATTGGAAAACCTATTTTTTGAATATTTTTGAATTTAATGAAAAAAAAGAAGGTCTTTGAACCAGATTTTGAGCTCCGGAGTTGGTTACGCAAAGGGAATGTATCAGCGCCCTTAAAACGCCCATAAAAATGGTACCTTTAATTGTTTGAAAATAATTGTTTGCCCCTAAATAATTTATTTCCCAAAAGTGAAATTTGTTTATTTTATTTCTATAAGTATACTTGCTGAAATGGAAATGAGACTCTATTTATGACTCTGACCTGAACATAATTGTTTAGCATAATTAAAAGAATCGATCCCCCCTAAATAAATCTAATAGACCTAAAATTACCTTTTCTATTATTTTAAATAAAAGCAAAATTTAATTACTTAGTCATTAACAGGTAAAAAGGATAAGAAAATCTATTTAAAAGAAAGAATATTTTTTCTTCTTACAAAAACAGATTAAAAGATAAAAATAAAAATAAATTAAACAAGTTAAAAAAATATTAACTTATATATTTAATTAAAAGAAAGTGTAAATAAAGAAATAGAAATTTCCTATTTTGCTTTTATACCCTTCTTAATAGAAAATTTGCACATTGGTCCCTACTAAGGGTTTGGCCCCATTGGAAGGCCAAACCCTAACCCTAATCTCGTTCCAGGATCCAACAACAACAGCAACAACAACAACAACATCAACACGACAATAACAACAACAGCAACCAGACTACCACAAAAAAAATAAAAATAAAAGAACAACACCAAAGAATTGATCACAATTTTTTATTCAAGTCTCTACTATATGGTCATATAGAGAACAGAAAATCAAATAATAAATAAATAAAAGAGAGAAGATGAAACCTGGGTACAAGCTTTCCCAGAAAAATTATACAAAATGAGAATGGGGGGGGGGGACAAAAAAAACCTAGAACTAAAAAAAAGGGTCTATTTTTGGTTCTGGGGAGCCTCACGGGTTCATGGCTATGGCTTCTTTCTTCTGCCTCTCCCTCTCTTCGTTCGTCTCCTCTATTTTCCTCTGTTTCTGCTTGGTGCTCTCTGGTTCTCAATTTTTCTTAGGGTTCGGCCTCCTTTCCTTTGAGCGTGTGTGGCTTTTATAGACTAATACCTGCGAAACGAACAGATCCAATCAGTTTAAAAATCAGAAAAACAAATAGAGAGATAAAAGGAAAGAAAGGAACCAAATACCCCCTTTTTGACAAAAATCTCGTTTGGATTTGATGATGAAGAAGGAGAGGTTGCGGCCGTTTGGATGATTTTAGGGTTAGGGTTTGAAAGGAGTTGAGGTTGGAGAAAGAGGGAGACCGCCGCGGCCTCGTTGAGAAGGGGAGGGAAGAGAGAATTAGGGTTTGAAAGGAAAGAAGAATTGAAGAGAAAGAAAGAGAGAAGGAAAGAAAAGGGGAGAGCGAAGGGACGGAGTGGCGTTGAGGGTTTCCTAGGGTTGGGGTTAGTTTCGGTGGAAGGATGAAGGAAAAAAAGGAAGAGGAGATGGGGGCGAGAATTCAGGAGGGAGATGCGGCTGGCTTGGAGCCCCTAGGGTTAGGGTTTGATGGTATTGAGAAGGAAAAAGAGAGAAGAAGGAGGTGGAGGCGAGAATCATGGGAGAGAAAGACGGGTGGAGAAGATTGTGGGAGAAGAAGAGAGAATGAGGGAGAGGGAACGGCGCTGCGTCGAGGGGAAGAAGAAATGAGGATGAGGGGAAAATGAGATTTTAGGGTTTTAGTTTTAGGTTAAAAATGGGTTGGGCTGCGTGAGAGTGTGTTTGGTGGGCTAGGGGTGTGTGAATGGAAGGAGGGGTGCATGAAGCAGCGCGGTTGTAATAAGAAAAAGAAGGGGTGTGCGCAGCAAATAAAGGAAACAAGCCGGGCTAGGCTGCTATTAGCACCCCCAAAACTACTACTCATAATCCCTTTCTTTTCTTTTTTCCTTTTTTCTTTTTTTTTCTTCTTCTTTTTATTATGAAACTAAAAATATTATTCTTATTTTTTATTACAAACTTAAATAAATGATAAAATAAAATAAAAAATAAAGTAAAATGGGCCGGACAAAATTAGGGTACTACAGCTGTCCTTCCTTAATTACATTTCACTCGAAGGTCTTCGTGCCTTCGTTGTAAAAAGTAATTAAGGATAAAGGACTCTAATTTTGTCCATAACGAAATTGTTTGAGGATGTGAGATTGGGATTCTAGGTCTGATTCCTAGTGAATTCCTGGTAAGGCATAGGTTTAGTTCCTAACTCTTACAAAATTGGTGAGATATTCTAGGTTCGATTCTTAGTGAATTCTCGGTAAGGCATAGGTCTGATTCCTAATTCTTACAAAATGGATTAACTTCCCTATTTGGGAAAAGTTTGGGGTGCGAGTTTCTTCGTCGCTCGACACAAGTTTGGGCCAGATTCCCAACAAGGGTTAGTCAGGTTCTTAACTCTTGCTAAAAGGTACGGATTGGCTACCTTATTTAAGGAAGGTCCGATATATGAGCTTTTCTGTCACTCAATATGGGTTCGGGTCAGATTTCCGGCAAGATGTAGGTCAGAATCCTAACTCTTGCTAAAGTATGGACTGGTTTTCCTGTGCGGGTGAGCGTCCGATTATGCGAGCTTCTCGTCACTCGAAAGCTTGATTCAGATTCGGAGCAAGGTATAGGTCAGATTCCTAACTCTTGTTAAAAGGTGTGGATCGATTTCCATAATTGAGGAAGATTCGAGACGCGGGTCAGGTTCCCGACTAAAGGCTTGGGTCAGATTCCCAAGGTGGTGAGTCAGATTCCCAACAAAGTGTAGGACAGGTTCCTAACTCATGCTAATAAGTGGATTGGGTAGGTTGAGTACTAGTTCTTACTGAGTAACAACAGACCAATTGTATGTAATATTTGAGAGGGTGGGTCAATGGACCCAAAAAAACTTTGATGCTCATGCAGAATGCAATGAATGGTATGCTATGCATGAAACGTAATTTTCTATTTTTAGAGAAATGTTGTTTTTTTTAAGGTGGGTCGTGGACCCAAAAGTATTGATAATCATGTAGGATGCAATGAATGGTATTCCATGCATGAATATTATTTGCTTTGAAAGAGAAATGATTTTGAAGGTGGGTCGGGGACCCAAAAGTATTAATGATTATGCAAAATGCAATGAACGGTATGCTATGCATGAATATTATTATTGTTTTGAATTTTTTTTTTGATTTCCCTGAATTCCTTTGAGGACTCTGCCCCTAGACTCGTGGGGTGATAACTTTATGTTGGCTTGCTTGTCCAAATGGTTGACTTTGTAATGCACCAAGTTTGTGTATTTGCCCCTTGATAGATCATTTTATGGATCCTCAAATTTTCAGCTTCGTGCTTTGAATGCCCATGGGAGGTTTAGATTGACAATTTTGATCCATAGAGGCTTTTCAGTGTCCCTTTGGCCTTCGTCCAGCCATGTGAGGAAGGATCTATGTAGAGACGCGGATCACCTTGTGTAGTTCTGAAACTGGAACAAAATCCTGAATGCGAAGCTTGTAGACGATGGGCTCAGCTTTTGCCCCCAGCTTCTCAGTTTATGTTTAGATCTGCGAGGTCCAATCTGGGTTGACATGTTTGTAAATTTGACCCTAACTTTTGCCTAGGCCGCTTTTTGCGAGTTTTCAACCTAGCGGGACGCTTTAACTTTTGCCTAGACCGCCCTTTCAGGTTTTTAGCCTAGCGAGCTTTTCTTTTACACTTTTTTTTTTGGTAAAGCAACTACACCGGGGAGTTTATATGGATTTCCTCTTTCAAAAATCAAGTTTTGAGAAAACATGAGCAATTGTACTTTGATCAGAATGGACTTTATTATGGTTGTAACGTGGCCAAGGGTTAAGGGCTATGAAAAAAAGGATATTTCAGGCTCAAAAAGTATTTAAGGGTTTATGAAAACAGGGATCTTTAGTGCCAAGACGCACTTGGATGGTTGCTAGCACAATTGTCTTGTTTTGCTTTTGCATTTTTATTCATTTTTTTTTGCAAGTGTCTTGATATGTTGCATTTAATATTTGCATGCTTGTTTTTTTTTTAACAGACAAAATTTAATGGACTATTGTGCTAGCCTTCAATGTATGGGTAATCCTTGTTTAGGGTATTTGAAAGAATTTTTTTTTTAGGCTCAAAAGGGGTAGCAAGGGATAAATATTTTTTATATTTTTGGATAGAGAAAAACATCCAAACTTCATCTCAAAACCTCATTGCTCAAATTTTCACAAAACTTAATTTTTGATAATTGCACATTTGTTTTACCATTTTATTTTATGAGCTAAATTGAAAAAAAATTCAAATTGCAGTTTTATTGATGAACTGAAAAGATGAGAACATAATGAGCCATTTACAAGATATACCCTCGGGCTTGGAGCAAAGCATAAAAAGTAAACAGAGTTATCTTTCTTGAAGTCCAACCACTTGGCGTTGATCAGATCTTGCACTTTGTATTTCAAGGCCTCAACAATTCTCAATTGAATGACCCACTGCCCCAACTTGGCATGTTGTCATGAGCAGCGTTTGTATCTTCTTCCATCTCTTGGTTCATACTGCGCGATGGTTTTCGAATGTCGAGGTTGGCAATCCTTCTGCTTATTATCCCTGCTTCCACTCTTTCCCCGACGATGATTAGTTCTGAGAAGCTTAAAGAGATATTTCCAATCATCATGTCATAGAAAGGTGACTGGAGAGTGTCAATAAATATGGTAACCATCTCCTTCTCTGATAGTGAAGGTTCCACTTGGGCTGCAATGCTTCTCCATCTTTGGGCATACTCTTTGAAGCTTTCATTGCCCCCTTTTACCATGGTTTGCAACTGGGAGCGGCCATGAGCCATGTCCATATTGTACTTATATTGTTTGATGAAAGCTTTAGCCAAATCATTCCATAAGTTGATTCTGCCCTGCTCTAACTGCATATACCAGCGTAGGGATACCCCGGTAAAACTCTCTTGGAAGAAGTGGATTAGGAGCTTATCATTACTGGAGCAGGAGGCCATCTTCCGGCAGTACATGATGAGGTGGCTTTTTGGACAAGTTAAACCTTCATACTTGACGAACTCAGGGACTTTGAATTTTGGAGGAATTACCACGTCCAGGACCAAACATACTTCTGAAGCTTTGAACCCAATATGATTTGCCCCTTCAATTGCTTTCAGCCTATCTTCCACAATTTGGAGTCTCTCCTGATCTAGGGGGTCTCCTGATGGGCCATTGGAAGCCTCTCGATACTCATTAGTGCTGGTAAAATGATTCTCATCAATGGTCAATTTTGCACCCAAGTTCTGCAAGAGGTCCAATATCTTGTCCATCTTACCATTAATTTGGTCGAGTTCTTCTCTCATCGTTTGCTGATTCTGTTCCAACAAGTCCATAAGTCCAGATTGGGCTCGAGTCCGGTAGGGATAAAGGGAAAGCTTATTTGTTTCTATTTTTCTGTTGAGGGGGAAAATGAGTTACGTTATGAAGATGCCATGATTATGCATGTCATGAATTTTTTTTATGTACATTTTATGCAAAATAATATTATGGATAATGGAGAAACATTTTTTATTTATTTTTTCTATAAAAATAAAATGAATGCAAGGATAATGAGAAACATCGTTAAAAAAAGGAGAAAATGCCTTTTGTTTTTTTTTTTGAAAATTTATTATTTTTTTTTGAGAGAAAAAGAATGAGAAGGGAAAATATTTTTTGAAACTGTGTTTTTTTTTGCAAAGAAGAATAACAAATAATATTTTTTGGAGAAAAATATCATTTATTATCTTTCACAATTTTTGAAATGTGAATGAAAAATAAATGGATAAAGGAAAAAACGGGTAGAGTGTGCCCCTTGTGATGTAGGCCGGTATTTCCTAAGATATTAGGTCATATGACTTTTGTCACGTGGAAAATGGGATAAGATATGCTCCTTTCATGATATGGGCCGGTAGCTCCTTAAAAGGATCTAGGTTTATATTAAGTGTCTTTCCATTGGGTAAATTTAAGATACTAATCTAAAAGGTCCCTAGAGCCAAGGGTCCCATTTGAAAATGTTACCACCAATAATAAGTATATTATTAAATGATGGTTTTTTCTCAAATGGAGCCAAACTCTAGGTGAGTCTTTCGTAGGAACCCACTGGTTGTACGTCCAGCAGAGCACCCACTACATAGCCTCTCCTAACTTAAGATTCACTCGGGCCCGGGTATAGGGCACCCACTCATAGTGTGTGTAAATAAAGTGTATAAAGCGGAGTGTGTGAAGGAGCAATAACCTAAAATATTACCCGCTGCAAAATAAATTAACAAATACATTTATATACAAGGTGGCTATCCTAAAGTTCATATATACATGTGAAACAGATAGAATAAAGCAAAATTAAAACAAATAAATCAAAGATAAGAATAAAAGAAAGAAAAGGGAAATAAATCATTTAATAGGCAAACAAATTAATTCAAATAATTTTAAGGCCTAACTCTCTAAAGTCCCTAGTGGAGTCGCCAGCTGTGACAACCACCCTAAAAATTAAATGGAGCCGCCACCAATATTTATTTTTATAGGAAACATTGGAAAACCTATTTTTTGAATATTTTTGAATTTAATGAAAAAAAAAGAAGGTCTTTGAACCAGATTTTGAGCTCCGGAGTTGGTTACGCATAGGGAAGGTATCAGCACCCCTAAAGCGCCCATAAAAATGGTACCTTTAATTGTTTGAAAATAATTGTTTGCCCCTAAATAATTTATTTCCCAAAAGTGAAATTTGTTTATTTTATTTCTATAAGTATACTTGCTGAAATGGAAATGAGACTCTATTTATGACTCTGACCTGAACATAATTGTTTAGCATAATTAAAAGAATCGATCCCCCTAAATAAATCTAATAGACCTAAAATTACATTTTCTGTTATTTTAAATAAAAGCAAAATTTAATTACTTAGTCATTAACAGGTAAAAAGGATAAGAAAATCTATTTAAAAGAAAGAATATTTTTTCTTCTTACAAAAACAGATTAAAAGATAAAAATAAAAATAAATTAAACAAGTTAAAAAAATATTAACTTATTTATTTAATTAAAAGAATGTGTAAATAAAGAAATAGAAATTTCCTATTTTGCTTTTATACCCTCCTTAATAGAAAATTTTTACATTGGTCCCTACTAAAGGGTTTGGCCCCATTGGAAGGCCAAACCCTAACCCTAATCTCGTTCCAGGATCCAACAACAACAACAACAACAAAAACAACAACAAGACAATAACAACAACAACAACAACAACCAGACTACCACAAAAAAAAAAGAACAACACCAAAGAATTGATCACAATTTTTGATTAAAGTCTTTACTACATGGTCATATAGAGAACAGAAACATCAAATAATAAATAAAAAAAGAGAGAAGATGAAATCTGGGTACAAGCTTTCCCAGAAAAATTATACAGAACGAGAATGGGGGGGAACAAAAAAACCTAGAACTAAAAAAAAGGGTCTATTTTTTGTTCTGGGGAGCCTCACGGGTTCATGGCTACGGCTTCTTTCTTCTGCCTCTCCCTGTCTTCGTTCGTCTCCTCTATTTTCCTCTGTTTCTACTTGGTGCTCTCTGGTTCTCGTTTTTTCTTAGGGTTCGGCCTCCTTTCCTTTGAGCGTGTGTGGCTTTTATAGACTAATACCTGCGAAACAAACGGATCCAATCAGTTTAAAAAACAGAAAAACAAATAGAGAGATAAAAGGAAAGAAAGGAACCAAATACCCCTTTTTTGGCGAAAATCTCGTTAAGATTTGATGATGAAGAAGGAGAGGTTGCGGCCGTTTGGATGATTTTAGGGTTAGGGTTTGAAAGGAGTTGAGGTTGGAGAAAGAGGGAGACCGTCGCGGCCTCATTGAGAAGGGGATGGAAGAGAGAATTAGGGTTTGAAAGGAAAGAAGAATTGAAGAGAAAGAAAGAGAGAAGGAAAGAAAAGTGGAGAGCGAAGGGACGGAGCGGCGTTGAGGGTTTCCTAGGGTTGGGGTATGTTTCAGTGGAAGGATGAAGGAAAAAAAGGAAGAGGAGATGGGGGCGAGAATTCAGGAGGGAGATGCGGCTAGCTTAGAGCCCCTAGGGTTAGGGTTTGATGGTATTGAGAAGGAAAAAGAGAGAAGAGGGAGGTGGAGGTGGAGGTGGAGACGAGAATCATGGGAGAGAAAGACGGGTGGAGGAGATTGTGGGGGGAGAAGAGAGAATGAGGGAGAGGGAACGGCGCTGCGTCGAGGGGAAGAGGAAATGAGGATGAGCGGAAAATGAGATTTTAGGGTTTTTAGTTTTAGGTTAACAATGGGTTGGGCTGCGTGAGAGTGTGTTTGGTGGGCTAGGGGTGTATGAATGGAAGGAGGGGTGCATGAAGCAGCGCGGTTGTAATAAGAAAAAGAAGGGGTGTGCGCAGCAAATGAAGGAAACAAGCTGGGCTTGGCTGCTATTAGCACCCCCAAAACTACTATTCATAATCCCTTTCTTTTCTTTTTTCCTTTTTTCTTTTTTTTCTTCTTTTTTTCCTTCTTCTTTTTATTATGAAACTAAAAATATTATTCTTATTTTTTATTACAAAATTAAATAAATGATAAAATAAAATAAAATAAAAAATAAAGAAAAATGGGCTGGACAAAATTAGGGTACTACAGTTATAGATCGTAGTTGGATGCAAAAACATCATTTAGGTGATGAGTATAAGAACGGGGTCGAAGAGTTCTTACAATTTTTCCAAGCAAAATTTCCTAATCAAACAACCTTATATTGTCCTTGTGTTAAGTGTTTGAATGGTCCAACACTAGATGTTAAGGAGATACGAAATCGTCTTCGTGTTTATGGAATTTGGCAAAGATATACGACATGGACCTGACATTGTGAAGTGTTAGACAAACCAAGTGTGTCCAAAAGAGAGGAAGTTGATGTAGATATGGACGATCGACTAGAGGACATGATTCGTAATATTGGACAGAAGTCTTTTCAGCGAACACATGTGTATGAAACTCTATGCAGCGACAAGGAAGAGCTTTTGTATCCGGGCTGCAAAAATTTCACACGGTTGTTAGCGGTGTTGAAATTGTTCAATTTGAAGGAGATAAATGGGTGAACTGATAAGAGCTTCACTGAATTGCTTAAACTGTTGAATGACATGCTTCCGAAAAGTAACACATTACTGAACTGTAATTATAAAGCAAAGAAGGTATTATGTCCGATGGGTGTGGAGTATAAGAAAATACACGCATGCCCGAATGATTGCATATTGTACTGGAAATAGCATAAAGCAAAGAAGAGTGCCCAGAGTGTAATACACCACGCTACAAAAAGAAGGACGGTGATGATAGTTGTGATGATATGTACAAAAAAGGTCCTACTGCGAAGGTGTTATGGTATCTTCCAATTATTCCAAGGTTTAAGCGACTGTTCGCCAATGTAAATGATGCAAAGAACATTAGATGGCATGTAGATGATAGGAAATGTGATCGAAATCTTCGCCATCCGGCCGATTCTTTGCAATGGAAGAAAGTTGATTCATTGTTTCCGGAGTTCGGCAATGAGCCAAGAAATCTTAGGCTTGGACTTGCTACAAATGGAATGAATCCATATGGTAACTTAAGTAGCATCCATAGTTCATGGTCTGTTCTCTTGGTAATTTACAACCTGTCTCATTGGTTGTGCATGAAGCGCAAGTACATTATGTTATCTATGATAATTTCTGGTCCAAAGCAGCCGGGAAATGACATAGATGTTTATCTAAGTCCCTTGATTGATGACTTGAGAATATTGTGGGAAGAAGGCATTGATGTGTTTGATAGGTTTTTAGGTGAAGATTTCAAGTTGCGTGCCAAGTTGTTTTGCACCATCAATGACTTTCCAGCATATGAGAACTTATTCGGCTATAGTGTTAAGTGGTATAAAGCATGTCCTATTTGTGAAGACGACACATGTGTCTTTCAACTGAAAAATGGAAGAAAGACTTGTTACCTTGGGCATAGAAGATTTTTCAAACGTGATCACCCATATCGCAGGTTGAAAAAGGCTTTTAATGGATGTCAAGAGAACGAATTTCTCCAAAAGCTTTAACCGGAGAAGAAGTTTATCAACGGGTGAACTCCATCAATGTTAAGTTGGGAAAAAAAAGAGGAAAAAACATTCTTTTGTGAAAAACATATGGAAGAAAAGGTCAGTGTTCTTTGATCTTCCATATTGGTCAAGTCTTGATGTAAGACACTGTATTGATGTGATGCATATGGAGAAAAATGTGTATGATAGTGTAATCGGTACGCTTCTCAATATTCAGGAGAAGACAAAGGATGGAGTGAATGCTCGTCTAGATCTGGTTGCCATGGGTATAAGAGAGGAGTTAGCTCCTCAGCCAAGAGGTAACAAGACATATTTGCCACTGGCTTGTCATACATTGTCAAAAGAAGAGAAAAAAGCTTTTGCGAGTGTTTACGGGGGTGCGAAAGTGCCACAGGGTTACTCTTCAAATTAAAGAGTCTTGTATCGATGAAAGATCTCAAATTAGTTGGCTTAAAGTCTCATAATTGTCACGTCTTGATGCAACAATTACTACCAGTGGCTATTCGTTGCATCTTGCCTAAAAATGTTCGACATGCCATAATTAGATTGTGTTTATTCTTCAATGCAGTATGTAGCAAAGCCATTGACCCTCAGAAATTGGACGAGTTGGAAAATGAGGCTGCTATCATCTTGTGTCAGTTGGAGATGTTCTTTCCTCCCTCATTTTTTGACATCATGGTTCATTTAATTGTACATCTACTCAGAGAGATTAGAGTGTGTGGCCCGGTTTATTTATGGTGGATGTACCCTATTGAACGATACATGAAAATATTGAAAGGGTATATGAAGAATCTATATCATCCCGAAGCATCTATTATTGAAAGGTACGTAACAGAAGAAGCCATTGAGTTTTGTTCAGATTATTTGTCAAAAGTGGCACCTGTACGTAGAGCATGGGTCGAACGGAAGTGTTACAAGCACATTTGTATACATTGAATAATATTGATGAGGTTGAACCTTACTTGTCTACTCACAAAAATCTTGTCAAGGCCAAAAACCCTCGAATGAATGAAAATTGGGTGTTGAAGGAGCATAACAAGACATTCATAACTTGGTTTAAAGAACAGATTTTGAGTCATGATACTGCTTCTGAGACATTAACATGGCTAGCACATGATCCTAAATTTAATGTCTTGATGTGGAAAGGATATGATATCGACAAATTTTCTTTTTATACAAAGTCACAGGATGACAAGAGCACCGTACAAAACAGTGAGGTTATGGTTATGACTTCATCCATGTATTTCTCTAGTTCAAAGGATAAAAATCATGTTCTAGCATCCATAGCTTATTTTGGGGTCATTGAAGAGATTTGGGAGATCGACTATAATAAATTCAAAGTGTCTGTTTTTAAATGTAAGTGGGTTAATAGTAACGGTGATGTACAAACTGATGAATTAGGATTTACAATGGTGGACCTTGACAAGGTAGGTTATAAGGATGAGCCTTTCATCATGGCAATCCATGCAAAACAAGTGTTTTATGTCAAGGATCCTTCTAACAAAAGGTGTTCTGTGGTTCTCTAAAGAAGAAGTATGCATGAGAGTGATGAAAATCAAGATTCAACACTAGATATTAATGACACTCCTTCTTTGTCAACACAAAGACCCATCTTCATTGATGAAAATGACGTAGACGATTTATATGCCACTCGTGATGATCATCAGGAAGGGATATTGAAGGACATTAAAACTTGACTACCAAATAAGTTTATATTATCTGTTTGTTAATTTGTCTATTATTAATATCTATTTGTTAATTTATCCATTATAATTGTTTCTAACATTGTTTCTCACATTTGTTTCTTTGTTTAAACAGACATAATATATGGCTGATCCATCAACATCAAATTCCCCTAAAAAAAGGACTAGAAGTGTTACCACTACATCACAATTGAAAAATAGACTTCCTCCTGGTGAGAAGTATTCTGTTGCATTTAATCCAGATACTGGGCGACCTGAAGGTGATAATGTATCCCAATTCATCACTTATTTGGGGTACGTTACACGAAGCAAGGTCCCCATTCTGATACCTAAATGGAGAAAGGTCCCTGTTAAAACCAAAGATTTGATATAGGAAAATGTCGTGATATTTGACCTTTTTCACTATTTGTATGCATATTTGTATTTAGCTTTATCGATCTTTGTGTGTATGTATTTACCAACACCACCATTTTGTTGTGTATTGTAGGATTTGTTTGATGTTTCCCCTGATGAAAAGTTTAAGAACCGATGGTTGTCCTAAGTGGGTGAGTGTTGGAAGGACTTTAAGTCTAAACTCTCCAAGACATATGTATTTGGGAAAGGAGATAGAGATGGTTGCACAAATCCTTGTCAGAAGTATAATTTCATTTCAGAGGACATATGGAATGAGTTTGTTAGGAGCCGAATGGAAGAAGAGTTTCTAGTTCGTTTTAATTATATTTTTTAACTTGGTCGTGCTAATATAATTTTTTTCTTATTTTAATTTGTGGTGTGTGTAGTACCCTAATTTTGTCCTGGATTTTTTTATTTTATTTTATTTTATTATTTTTGCTTGCTTATTGAATTAGTAATGTTAATAATATTTTGGTTTTGGAATAAAGAGAAGACAAAGAATAAGAATAAAAAAAAATAGAGAAAAGAAAAGAAAAGAAGCGAAAAAGAAAAAAATAAAATTTATTGAAAAGGGGTTGCATATTGCAATCACGGTGGTGCCACTAGCAAACTACACCCAAGCCCTAAGCCCAACACGCCTCAAATCCAGCCCAACACAGCCTTTTACTTTGTGCACCCCTCCTTTTCCTGCATACACGCCCCCTGTGCCTCATTCCTTCTGCCTGCTGCCTGCACCCCGTTTTTCATCTTCGCACCCCTCCTAAGCATTAACACCCTGCGGCCCAATTTCCCTCCAGACCCAACCTTTTATTTGCCCTAACCTTGATAACCCTAATTCCATCCCTCACCCTCTCCTTTCTCTCATCTTCGGAGCGCCCATCCTCTCCCACGTTCTCTTTTCTCTCATCTTCCGCTTTCTCCAACCTAGTTTCTCCCCTCCATCCGCGACCACTCCCCCCATTCCCTCCTTCATTCTAGCCTCATCCTTTCTCTCTCACCCTCACCAAAACCCTAATCCTTCTCACCCCTCCAACAGCCGCGACGTACCAAGCTCCTCCTCCCACCATTTTCTCCCCATATCTCGGTCCCCATCCCTCCATCTCATCTCTCCTCTTTCCCTCATCCTTTCCACCATTCTCAGCCTCTCCTTTATCTTTTCTTCCAAACCAAAACCCTAACCCTTAACCCTTCACACCCAAGCGGCCGCTCCACCTCCCTCTTCACTCTTCTTTCCATCTCTTCCAACCTAACTTTAAACCTCATGCCCGCGGCGTCCTCATCTCCAAATCCATCAAATCCAAACCGAATCCTCCAATTCATGCCCAAATCAAGTCCATATTCGAATCAAAGGGAGTCTTTTTCTACTATTTCCTTTTTACCTATTTTTCTGTTAAATGCGTTTTTAATTACTGATTGATGTTCCGATTGTTTTGTAGGTGATTAAAAGAGGATTGGAGGCTATAAAAAGCCTCATAAACGAGAAGAGAGGGGGGCAGCGAGAGTCAGAGCAAGAAGGCTGGAGATTCAGACGAATTGGAGCAATACAGAGAGCCCCAAAGTTTTTTTTCCTCTTTAAACACTTAGAATTTTAGGGTTCTTTTTAATTTGATCTTTTTCGGATTAAGAGCTCTGTGAAGTTCAGGCTTTTTTTTTATTTAATTAGTTTTACTTGCTTATTAAATTAGTAATAATAATGATATATTGGTCTCAATAAATAAAAAGAAGAAAGAGTAAAAAAAGAAAAAAAAGGAGAAAAAAAGAATAAAAGAAAGTAAAGAAAAAGGGAAGAAAAGGGTTGCGAATAGCATATTTGAGGGGTGCACTTAGCAAACTGCACCCCATTTCCAAAAAACCAACCCAGCCCAATACTCCTCACCTAGCAGCCCACACATGCATCCCCTCTCTTCTCTATTTGCACTCCCTGCGCGCCTCAGGTCTCCCTCTCGCTAGGCGCACCTCCCTTTATCTCGCACCCCCAAGCTTCCTCAAGCCCAGCCATCAATGTTGCGTAGCCCACTTGATCCTCCCAGCCCAAAACTCGATCCAATCTCCCATAACCCTAAAACATATGAAAACCTAAAAATCATTTCCTTTCTCCATCTGCAGCGGCGCAGCTGCTTCTCCCAAACCCTCATTCTCTCTTTCTCTCCCACGATCCTCTCCTCCATCTCGGCCTCCACCTCTCCTTCCTTCCTCTCTTTCTTCCATCTTTCTCCCCTAACCCTAGGCCAAATACGGCGCCACCTCCCTTCATCCTCTCCTCCATCTTTTCCTTCTTCCTCCACTCCACCAAACCCTAATCAGCCCCTTCTCACAAACCCTAAACTGCCACATTTCCTTCTCTCTCGGCCTCCTTCCTTTTTTGTCTCTCCTCCATTAAATCTTCCAAATCACCCTCAAATCAAAACCGGATCCGATTCAAAGGGAGTCTTTTTCAACTCTTTCCTTTTTCTACATATCTTTTCTATTAAAGATTAAATCTGTTTTTATTACTAATTGATGCACTTTGATTTTCTTTGTAGGTGATTAAAAGAGGATTGGAGTCTATATAAGGACCTCACGAACGTGAGGCAGAGAGGAGAAAAAGGGAACCGAGGAGAGGAACCCTAAGGAGGACCCGAGAACCAACCTAGGGAGGAAAACCGAGAGCACAAGGGCGAACCTAGAAGAAAAAAGAAGGCAGAAGAACACTGAAACGAGAGGAGATGAGACGTGAGGAAGAACACCACCAAATTTCTTTTTTTTTCTTTCGATCAAACACCTTTTGATCTTTCATTGTAATTATTATTTTGGTTTGGTTGATACTGGTTACCGGAGAGCCCTACTCCAGGTTCTCTTCTTCTTTCCCTGGGTATCTTCATTCCTTTTATTTTTATTTTTTTTGATATTATATGGCCTTCTCTTCTTAGAAGCATGTAATTGTTGGACTGCAATTGATACAAACTGAGAGTCACACGCAGTTTCATCTTTCTTGTTGCCTTCTGATATAATGTTTTGTTCTTGATTCTTCAAATACAAGTGTACCATACCTGTCCTTTGATTCACACAATGATCAAATAGAATTATGGTTAAGGTTTGGCCTTCCAAAGGGGCCAAACCCTAGGTAGGGACCCGATTGCAAATATGTTGTCTAGGAGGGTATAAAAGCAATAAAGAAAGTTTCCATATTTTTTTATCGACACATTTTTAAATAAATCTCTGAAAGTTACATTTATTTCATTTTTGTCTAAAATAATATTAATCATAACTAAATTGAATTTTATGGGTTCTGTTTTGAATATAAAGCAAAAAAATAAATTAAAGTGTTTGCTTTTAATCTGGCTGGCTGAAATTTGTTTGTGACTATTAGTTAATAATTAGAAATCTTATTTTTGAGGGAAATAAATTATTTAATGGCAAACAATTATTTTCAAACAATTAAAGGTACCGTTTTACGGGCGTCGCGGGGTGCTAATACCTTCTCCGTACGTAAATAACTCTCGGGCTCAAAATCTGGTTCAAAGACCATTTCTTTCAATTTTTTTCAAAAAATAGGTTTTCCAATGTTTTCCTAAAATTAAATATTGGTGGTGGCTCCATTTAAATTTTAAGGTGGTTGTCACAGCTGGCGACTCCACTAGGGACTTTAGAGAGTTAGGGATTAAAATTGTTTGAATTAATTTGTTTGCCTATTATATGATTTATTTCCCTTTTATTTTTTATTCTTATCTTTAATTTATTTGTTTTAATTTTGCTTTATTTTTTTTAACATGTATATATGAACTTTAGGATAGTCACCATGTGTATATTGTTTTATTTATTTTGCAGCGGATAGTTTTAAGTTTTCTCCTTCACACACTTCACTTTATACACTTTATTTACACACACTATGAGTGGGTGCCCTATACCCGGGCCCGAGTGAACCTTAAGTTAGGAGAGGCTGTGTAATGGGTGCTCTGCTGGACGTACGGCCAGTGGGTTCCTATGAAGGCCTCACCTAGAGTTTGGCTCTATTTGAGAAAAAGTTCATCTTTTAATAGTATACCTATTATTGGTGGTAACATTCTCAAGTGGGACCCTTGGCTCTAGGGACCTTTTAGATTAGTAACTTAAATCCACCCAATGGAAAGACACTTATGTGGACCATAGACCCTTTTTAAGGAGCTACCGACCCATATCACAAAAGGAGCATACCTTATCCCATTTTTCACGTGACAAAAGTCGTATGACCTAAGATCTTAGGAAATACCGGCCTACATCACAAGGGGCACACTCTACCCGTTTTTTCCTTCATCCATTTATTTTCCATTCACATTTCAAAAATTGTGAAAGATAATAAATGATATTTTTCTCTGAAAAATATTATTTGTTATTCTTCTTTGAAAAAAAAACACAGTTTCAAAAAAATATTTTCCCTTCTCATTCTTTTTCCCTCTAAAAAATAAATTTTAGAAAAAAAAAGCATTTTCTCTTTTTTTTTAGCGACATTTCTCATTATCATTGCATTCATTTTATTTTTATAGAAAAATAAATAAATAAATAAAATGTTTCTCCTTTCTCCATCACATTCTTTTGCATGAAATGTACATAAAAAAATGTATTCATGGCATGCATAATCATGACATCTTCATAATATAACTCATTTTTTTCTCTATATCAGAAAATAGCTATAACTAAGTTTTCCTTGCACCCTTACCGGACTCGAGGCCAAGCTAGACTCATGGATGCACTGGAACAGAATCAGCGAGCAATGAGAGAGGATCAAATGAAAGAACAAATGGGCAAAATGTTTGACCTCTTGCTAGGCTTAGAGGCAAGATTGACCCGTGAAGAAAATCCCTTCATCAACAACAATGAACGTCAAGAGACTCCCATCGATTTGTCAGCATTACAACCTGTTGACACGAATGCCCAAGAGGATCCCCTAGTTAAGGAAAAAGTCCGAGTTATGGAAGCTAGGTTGAAGCAATTGAAGGGGCAAATCACATCGGGTTCGAAGCTTCAGACGTATGTTTGGTCCTAGACGTTGTAATTCCTCCAAAATTCAAAGTTCCTGAGTTCGTCAAGTATGAAGGTTTAACTTGTCCAAGAAGCCACCTCATCATGTACTGCCGGAAGATGGCCTCCTGCTCCAATAATGATAAGCTCCTAATCCACTTCTTCCAAGAGAGTCTTACCGGGGCATCCCTACGCTGGTATATGCAGTTAGAGCGGAGCAAAATCAACTCATGGACGGACTTGGCTAATGCTTTCATCAAACAGTATAGATACAACTTGGATATGGCTCCTGACCGCTCCCAGTTGCAAAACATGGTAAAAGGGGGCAATGAAAGCTTCAAAGAGTATGCCCAAAGATGGATAAGCGTTGCAGCCAAAGTGGAACCTTCGTTGTCAGAGAAGAAGATGGTTACCACATTTATTGACACTCTCCAGTCACCTTTCTATGATATGATGATGGGAAATATCTGTTCAAGCTTTTCAGACCTAATCATTGTCGGGGAAAGAGTGGAAGCGAGGATAATAAGCGGAAGGATTGCCAACCTCGACATTCAAAAACTATTGCGCAGTATGAGCCAAGAGATGGAAGAAGATACAAACGCTGCTCATCGCAACATGCCAAGTTGGGGCAGTGGGTCATTCAATTGAGAATTGTTGAGGCTTTGGAATACAAAGTGCAAGATCTGATCAACGCCAAGTGGATGGACTTCAAGAAAGATAACTCTGTTTACTTGTTATGCTTTGCTCCAAGCCTGAGGGCATATCTTGTAAAGGGCTCATTATGTTCTCATCTTTTTAGTTCATCAGTAAAACTGCAATTTGAATTTTTTTCAATTTAGCTCATAGAATAATGGTAAAGCAAATGCACAAATTATCAAAAGCTAAGTTTTGTGAACAATGAGATTTTGCGATAAAGATTAGCCCTTTTTCTCTATCCAAATACTTATCCCTTGCTACACCTTTTGAGCCTAAAACGAAATTTTCTTTCAAATACCCTGAATAAGGATCGTCCATACAATGAAGAAAAGCACAAGTCTCCGATCAACTTTGTCTTTTCAGAAAGAAGAAGAGCAAAGTAAGCAATAAGGTATCAAAGACAATTCAAAGAAATGTCAAAAACGTGTCAAAGACACTTGCGAAGATCAAAAAGGAAACCGCAAAGGCGAAACAAATGTGCTAGCAACCAATGAACTACATCTTTAGACTAAAGATCCTTATTTCCATAAACCCTTAAACACTTTTTGGGCTTGAAATATCCTTTCTTTCATAACCCTTAACCCCTGGCCACATTACAACTCTAATAAAGTCCATTCTGATCAAAGTCAAATTGCTCATATTTTCCTAAAACTTGATTTTTGAAAGAGGAGATCCATATAAACTCCTCAGTGCAGTTGCTTTACTTAAAAAAAAGAATATAAAATAAAATGCTCGCTAGGATAAAAACTCGAAAGGGTGGTCTAGGCAGAAGTTAGAGCGACCCACTAGGTTGAAAACTCGCAAAGAGCGGCCTAGGCAGAAGTTAGGGTCAAAGTCACAAACTTGTTAACCCAGACTGTACCTCACAGATCTAAACATGAACTAAGAAGCTAGAGGGCAAAAGCCATGCCCATCATCAATAAGCCCTGCATCCAGTGTTTTATTCCAGTTCCAGAACTACACAAGGTGTTTTGTCTCTCAACATAGATCCTTCCTCACATGGATGGATGAAGGCCAAAGGGACACTGAAAAATCTGAGGATCAGAAGTTGTCAATCTAATCCTCCCAAGAGCATTCCAAGCACAAAAAGGAAGATTTGAGGATCCATAAGATGATTTACCAAGGGGAAACTCGCAAATCTGGTGCATTGCAAAGTCAACTATTTGGACAAGCAAGCCAACACCCACGAGTCTAGTGGCAACATCCTCAAAAGAATTCAGGGAAATCGAAAGATAGTCTTTCAAAGTAAAAGAATACTCATGCATAGCATACCATTCATTGCACCTTGCATAATCATCAATACTTTCGGGTTCACTGCCCGCCTAAAAAAATCCTTGCTCCAAAAGCAAAAGCAATACTCATGCATAGCGTATCATTCATTGCATCTTGCATGATCATCAATACTTTTGGGTCCACGACCCACCTAAAAAAAAATCTTCTAAAAATAAAAATTTCATGAATGCATACCATTCATTGCATCCTGCATAACCATTAAAGTTTTTGGGTCCATTGACCCACCTCTCAAATATTACATACAGTTGGTCTATTGTTACTCAGTAAGAACTAGTAATCAGCCTATTCAATCTATTAGCCTGAGTTAGGAACTTGTCCTACACCTTGCTGGGGAATCTGACCCACCACCTTGGGAATCTGACCCAAGCCTCTAGTCGGGAACCTGACCCGCGTCTCGGATCTTCCTCAATTATGGAAATCGATCCACACCTTTTAACGAGAGTTAGGAATCTGACCTACACCTTGCCGGGAATCTGACCCGAACCTATACTGAGTGACAGAGAAACTCTTATCACGGACATTCCTTAAAGTAAGGTAGTCAATCCGTACCTTTTAGCAAGAGTTAAGGACCTGACTTACCCTTGTTGGGAATCTGACCCAAACTTATGTCGAGTGACAAAGAAGCTCGCACCCCAGACTTACCCTAAGTAGGGAAGTAATCAATACCAAAGATGTGAGGGTTAGGAGCCAGACCTATGCCTTACAGGAAATTCGTCAGGAAACCGAACCTGGAATCTCCCACCAATTTTTGTAAGAGCTAGTCATACCTACGCCTTACAGGTAATTCGAAGGGAACCAACCCCGGAATCTCCGACCAACTTTGTAAGAGTTAGGAAATACCTATGCCTTACTGGGAATTCACTAGGATACCGACCCTAGAATCTCCCACCAAAGTCGGGAACCAATCCCGCAATCTCAAACTACTTGTTTCGGACAAAATTAGAGTCATTTGTCCTTAATTACTTTTACCATGAATGCACGAAGACTTTCAAGTAAAATGTAATTAAGGAGGGGTAGCTGTAGTACCCTTATTTTGTCCGGGCTTTATTTATTTATTTAATTAGTTTTACTTGCTTATTAAATTAGTAATAATAATGATATCTTGGTCTCAATAAATAAAAAGAAGAAAGAGTAAAAAAAGAAAAAAAAGGAGAAAAAAAAAGAATAAAAGAAAGTAAAGAAAAAGGGAAGAAAAGGGTTGCGAATAGCATATTTGAGGGGTGCAATTAGCAAAATGCACCCCATTTCCTAAAAACCAACCCAGCCCAATACTCCTCACCTAACAGCCCACACATGCACCCCCTCTCTTCTCTATTTGCACTCCCTGCGCGCCTCATGTCTCCTTCTCGCTAGGCGCACCTACCTTTATCCTCGCACCCCCAAGTTTCCTCAAGCCCAGCCATCAATGCTGCGTAGCCCACTTGATCCTCCCAGCCCAAAACTCGATCCAATCTCCCATAATCCTAAAACATATGAAAACCTAAAAATCATTTCCTTTCTCCATCTGCAGCGGCGCAGCTGCTTCTCCCAAATCCTCATTCTCTCTTTCTCTCCCACGATCCTCTCCTCCATCTCGGCCTCCACCTCTCCTTCCTTCCTCTCTTTCTTCCATCTTTCTCCCCTAACCCTAGGCAAAAAACAGTGACACCTTCCTTCATCCTCTGCTCCATCTTTTCCTTCTTCCTCCACTTCACCAAACCTTAATCAGCCTCTTCTCACAAACCCTAAGCCGCCACACTTCCTTCTCTCTCGGCCTCCTTTCTTTTTTGTCTCTCCTCCATTAAATCTTCCAAATCACCCCCAAATCAAAACCGGATCTGATTCAAAGGGAGTCTTTTTCAACTCTTTCCTTTTTCTACATATCTTTTCTATTAAAGATTAAATATGTTTTTATTACTAATTGATGCTCTTTGATTTTCTTTGTAGGTGATTTAAAGAGGATTGGAGTCTATATAAGGACCTCACGAACGTGAGGCAGAGAGGAGAAAAAGGGAACTAAGGAGAGGAACCCTAAGGAGGACCCGAGACCCAACCTAGGGAGGAAAACCAAGAGCACAAGGGCGAACCTAGAAGAAAAAAGAAGGTAGAAGTACACTGAAACGAGAGGAGATGAGACAGTGAGGAAGAGCACCACCAAATTTCTTTTTCACTACAAGAAATAGTTCAGATACCGACGGACATTCACCGACGGCTTGAGTCCGTCGCTAAAAAAGCGGGATTTCCGACGGCCTTACCCGTCGGAAAACGCGACCCGTCGTATTCTGGATATTACCGACGGGTTAAGCCGTCTGAAATTAGCGACGGACTCAAGCCGTCGGTGAATGTCTGTCGGTAAACCGTGACTTTTGGAAAATTTCCGCTTGTTTTTGAATACCGACGGCCATTGACCGTCGGTAATGGGGAGTTTTTCCGACGGATTAGCCCGTCGCTAATCCCGTGTCGTTTACCGACGGGTTAAACCGTTGGTAAGTTTAAAATGGCCATTGGTAAGCTCTTTATTTGGCCAGAACAGAACCCTTCTTCTTCATTCACTCGAAGATCAGAACCCGTCCGTCCTTCATCTCCCTCGTTCGCCCTCCGCTGTAGCCTCCCTCCGCCGCACTGCCGCCGAACATAACCCCTTTTTTTCACCATCCCACTCCCGCCGAACCCTCTTGTCTTCTGACCCGGATCCATCTCCGCTTCCTTCTTAAACTCCGTTTCCCATCCCCGCCGCGTTATTTTGGTGTCCACCCCGGAACCCCGCCGCCACCGACGCCTTCCCCGACAGGTTCTAGTGCGAATGAGGTTTATCTCTCTCTCTCTGCCCTCCCTCTTTTTTTCTTTCTCTCTCACTATTGTTGTTATTTTGTCTCTCGGCAGGTTTCAGTTGGGGATGAGGATCTGATTTTCCGTTAGGTCACACTTCCCCTACCCTTTCTTCAGATCCACCTTGAAGGAGCTTCGAATTGTCCATAGGTGAAAACTTCTCCACTTGGATTTGCAATTGGGTTTTCTTTGATGTGTTGATTTCATCACTTCTCTTTTATTCATGATATTTGGATGGTTAATTTTTACTTTTTGTAAGTCTTTTGTTGTGAACTATGTCTTCTTCATGTTATTTAAAAAAACAGCAGAAGTTGTGTTTCCTATCCCTGACTTGTTTATGTCAATGGGTTATGGGTACATTGTATTTCTTGGTTTATTCATTTTGATGTGTCTATCCAAAACCATGGAGCAATTTTCGGGTTACTTAATCCATGAACCTCACTCGTGTACTTAGCCACTCCTAGTGTGTACCACTGTTAGTTCAACATGTCACAGAAAATCTATGATTGGGGTGTGGCATTTTTGTTTTTTGTTTTTGGGCTGTGATGATAGCAGGTATGTTTGTATAAATAAAGTTTCAATTTTTAGGAATTGTATACAGTGGCTAGGATGAGGAGGAAATTGTAGATATTTAGCTCTGCTACTAAATCCAAAACCTAATCTTTGGTGAAAGTAGTAACCTAATCTCTAGTTTGTTTGGATAACCGTTGAAATGAGCTTGCGAGTTCCTTTTCCTTTTGAAGGTTTGAATGGATGTTTAGCTGTAAACGTGCTTTGCCACGGTAAAGCAAATAGGCACTTTGTGTTGCACATAAGGAGGAAGCACCTACTTTGGTGTTCTATTGGTCTTGGACTATGAGGAGACTTTTATGGCAATTTGTTACCCATTTTGCATGTGGCTTGATTATCTCCTTTTGTTTGGATCTTTGCTGCATGCTTGACCCCTATTATGATTAATTGCTTATCTTAATTGGAATTCCTTCATTTCCTTGATCTGAATCAAAATGAAATTGATTAATTACTGATTCCATCTGACATTTTCTTATATATGTTTTAACTGCTAATTTAATTTAATTTAATTTAATTTATGCATTTGATTGATAAATTATTGTTGTTTTGACATAAGATATGGGGTTTGTATGATAAGAAAGAGAACATGAAGCTGCATGTACATGGATCTTGTGATTGGAATTAATTTGCTGCTTATGAACAAGGGTTTCTGGATTCCTTTGGTGGTGACAAAGGTTTTACATTGCATTTTCTTTCTTTTTAGGTTTTTGGATTCCTGGGTTTCTGGATCTACTGGTTTTTAGGTATGTTGCATTCGAACTTGTTTGAATTCTATCCTTATTTAGATTCTGGTGTGGTTTTGATATTCTTGTTTATATCTTATTAGTTTCTGCTAACACAAAAAGCTCTGTTTCATAGGCCTCTGAGTTCGCCACCTACACCAGTTCGCCACTTGTACCACTAGGTATGCACTCTAACGAAATGTCGGTTAACTCATTGGGTGGAAAAGGGTTATCTGTTGACCCCTACACCGACATATTTATTTGTTTTCGTTCATAGTTCTCTCCACAGAGGGGATTTTGAAGTGTATTGTTTAATTGTCTAAATGATATGTACTATGTAATTGTCTGCCAGTTCTGCTATCACTCATCAGTCACAATGCTTGTGAGTAAAGAGTGCAATTTTAATTTATGCTTGCCATTTCATTCATGGATATGGATATTGGTGATGTTGCTTGGCTGCAATTGCTTTGCACATCTCTCTGTACTTCTTTCCCTTGCCACTTCTGCTTGTCTAATTCTATCCTCTTTAAAGGACCAAGTCGATTTTCTAATTCCAGTGTTGTTAATCGAGGATCGCGAAAAATAGCGTAAAATTGGTAGGATAGCGTAAAATAGCGGGCAGATAGCGTAAGTTAAATAGCGGGTGAAATAAATAAAATTATAAAATTATATATTAAAAAGTGACATATAATATTTAACGTTCAGCACAAAATCTGAAATGACATAATAAAATATTTATTTAATGAGCTATTTTTCGAAACTTAAGTGATTATTTATTCATAAATTATTTTAGAGGCTTATTAAAATAAAATGAAGAGAGCATATGAATATTTTTTATGTTGATATATTTGAATATTAATATCAGCATTTATTTTAAGTGATGTAAAATAAGTTTAAATAAACCCTGAATGAAATGTAAAATAAGATTAAATAAACCCTGAATGAATAAGTAGCTCTTCCGTTTTAACAAAATAAAATATATAAATTAAAATTGCAATATTGATTGAATTGTTAATAATTATTATTTATTGAAAAATAAAATATTTTTTATTATATATGGCGGTTGGCGTAGTGGCAACTAAATGATTAATAAAACTACACACACAAGAAATGGACCATTGCTCAAAGAAACAAAGCGATTTGAATTGGAAAGGACAAATAATAATAGAATTAAAAATAGATTTAAAATAAAAAATAATTAAAAAGCAGAATTTTTAAGAACAATAGAATAAAAAGCGATTTTAAAAAGAAAGAAGAGAATAACAAAACGAAATGAGATAGAATTGAAAAATAACATAATTAAAAAAGTAGAAGGATTCAAAAAACAGAATTGAAAAAATAATTAATAGATGAGCAGAATTAAAAAAAGAGAAACAAGGGAAACAATCGTTAAAAAATATGATATAACAAAAATGAAAAAAGATCTGAAGAAGAGAAGAATTAAAAAAATTTCAATAAAAATTTCAATAAAAAATAACAACATTAAAAATTATCATATAAAAAATTAAATGAAAAAGGAAAATAATAAAACTAATTCTACCCTTGTCACTTCTGCTTGTCTAATTGTTATGTTAATCATTGATCGAATGGATGTTTGATATTTGTTATTAGTATCGGAGAGAAGCCTTAGCTTCCCATTTGAGGTTTAATATATTATTGAGTGCATATACTCTTTTAGGGTACCATGTACTCATTGTATATTGAACCTTGAATTGTCCAAGTCGGACAGTTTGGGAAAAAACTTTTTCTTTACTCGTATAATAGTTGTTGCTTAATTCTTGTATCTTTATATTTGATGAAATTTTGGTTCGATTCATTTCCTTTTGTTCTCTGGGTGCATACTTGATTGCGGTGTTCATAACTGCGTTCATTTTGTGTACTCAGAGACCAATGGGAAATGCTGCCAAAATTTTGTCAAGTATAAGATACGAGAATTAAGGAATGATTATTATACGAGTTCTGAAAAAGTTTTTTCTCGAATGGGATAGGGTCATACCATTTAAAGAAAGAGAGCGGTTGTAAGAACGTCGTCTTCTTTGAAATTGTCATTTTTTTGACATGCGAGAAGATGGAATATTTTCTTTCGAGTCGTAGTTGGATGTCACGATAGGTTGTATCAGGGAGAGGGGTTTGAAACCAGATTTTTCTTATTTGGGGTTGCGTGCTTTGTCCAAGTCGCAATGGCACATAAAGATTTCAAAACTAATGGAGGGATTAGATGTCCGTGCTTTAATTGCGATTGCGAAGGATTAAGAGCCCAAGTGAGGTCATGCACCACCGTATTCGATTGGATTTAGGCTTAATTCTTTGGATTTGGACTAGACATGGTGAAAAGTTGCCTCATGTTGATTTAGGGGTTGGTGATAATTGCGAAGGTGCTTGGCGATTCACGTGGGTCGGGATGTGGTGGCGATTGAATTGATGCAAGATATGGTTTGTGATGCCTTGGGGGTGAGCGTGTCATTCGAGGAGCAACAATATGATGACACAGATGAACTTCCAAATGAGACAGACAAAAATTTTATAATCTATTGTTAGAAACAAACAAGCCGTTGTTTGAAGGGTCTCTGAACTCTAAGTTATCAATGTGTGTGAGGCTCTTAGCTCTTAAGTCCAACTGTGGTGCTACCGGTGTGCTTGGATCTCGTGAATCTGAAAATGATGTTGGACTCGTCACCTATCGAGATGATTTGCCAAAAAGTTATTACGAGGCTAAAAGCTTAGTGTCCAAGTTGAAATTTGGAATCTAAAAGGATTGATTGTTGTGTGAGAGGGTGTATGTTGTATTACGACAATGAATTTGGTAAAAGCGATGGTGCGCTAGTTGAATGCAAATTTTGTGGTGAGCCTAGGTATATGTCACATACTAATAATCGGACGGGTAGACAAAAACCAGTTCAGTGAAGGCAATGTTTTATTTGCCAATTATTCCAAGGTCAGCAGAAAATGTTTGCATCACCACAGGCAGACAAAATGACATGGCACTATAAGAATAGAAACGCCGGGTATGTTGCGCCACCCTTCCGATGGTGAAGCTTGGAAGCACTTTGATCGTGTGCATCCCGATTTTCTGGCAGATCCACGTAATGTATGACTTGGCTTATGCTCGATGGTTTTACCCGTATGTTCAATCCACGGCGAAACCTTATTCTTCTTTGGCGATTATCGTTACCCATACAATCTTCCTCCGAAATGTGCATGTCTAAGCCTTATATGTTCTTGACTTGTGTTATCTGGGTCCAGATAATCAAACGGATGGTATTGACATCTATTTAGAGCCTCTTATTGACGATCTCAAAAGGTTGTGGAATGGTGTTGTGACGTGCGATATTGCACGAAGAGGAATTTTACAATGAGGCAGCGTGATGTAGACTATTAATGACTTCCCTGCATATGGCATGTTGTCTGGTTGGGGTACTCATGGTAAAATGGCATGTCCACATTGCATGGAGCATACAAAGGCCTTTACCTTGAAATTCGGGGAGAAGAGTTCTTGGTTTGACTCACATCGCGAGTTTTTACCCGATGATCATGCATTTAGGCGGAATAAGAACGCTTTCAAGAAGGAAGAAGTTGAATTAGATGGCGCCCCCGAGGTTGACACGAGCAGGTCTGGGAAAGGGTTATGGAGCGCCCAAAATCACAGATTTTGGCAAGTTTGATCGATTTGAAGGATATGGACAATGGCATAATTGGACAAAAAGAAGTATTTTTTGGGATCTGTCATATTGGAGAGATAATTTATTGAGACACAACCTTGATGTTATGCACATTGAGAAGAACTTTTTTGACAATGTTTTTCTCACAGTGATGAACGTCAGAGGAAAAACAAAAGACAATGAGAAGGCCATACTAGACTTACCACTTTACTGTAGGCGAAAGGACTTGCATTTGACGAATCGGTCGGATGGGAAGACCCTGAAACCCAAAGCCTGTTACTCTTTAACTGCTGAGGAAGCCAAGTCAGTCTGTCGGTGGATAAAAGAACTTCGGATGCCAGATGGTTATTCTTCTAATTTGGCAAGATGTGCCGATGTGAACAAAGGAACCATGATTGGGATGAAAAGCCATGATTGTCATGTATTCATGGAGTGTTTACTTCCTATTGCATTTAGTTCCTTCTTTGTCAAATATTTTAAATCCTTGTTGAACTCAGCCAATTCTTTAAAGATTTGTGTTCTGCGACATTGAGAGAGGATGATCTCATAAGGATGGAACAGAACATACCAGTCATTCTTTGTAAGTTGGAGAGAATATTTCCCCCTGCTTTCTTTGATTCTATGGAGCATCTAGCAGGGCATCTTGCACATGAAGCTAGGCTTGGTGGACCGGTTCAATACAGATGGATGTATCCATTCGAAAGGTACTATAATAAAGTATTCTATAAAATAAATATTTATTTGAAGGATTAAATGTATCAATTTTTATCATCAACGTTGTTATTTTGTAGATTTATGGGTGACTCAAAACGGTCGGTGAAAAAAAAGGCCAGGGTTGAAGGATCTATTTGTGCAACTTACTTACACCGTGAAACAATCCATTTCTGTTCCCATTATTTTACGAACTTCATGTTGACACCAACAAATAGTAGGAATGAAGTAGAAATTGAAAGTGAAAGACACCCGCTTGCCTTATCAGTATTTTGCCTTCCTAGTCATGGTGGAAAGGAGGTGGATAACTGGATAACGGGCGAAGTGTGGAAGTCAGCCCACGTTCATGTGTTGATCAACTGTGCAGAAGTATCACCGTATCTAACGTATGTATCATTTTGACCACTTTCAATTTCTTTAATCCACAATTGCTCTTGATCATTTGTTTGATAATGACTTCATCAGGGCATTCTTGTTAACTAAGCCCACAAGCGTACAAGACTCTTCTGCCTATATTCATGAATATTTCCTAACGTGGTTTAGGAACCAGGTATGTTTTTTGAGTCGTCATATATATATTATTATTATTTATTGTTTGAAAATACAAAAATATTGTTTGAAAATAGGAACCATAATTTGTTTGC
Organism: Calophaca sinica; assembly: GCA_037113605.1. Taxonomy (NCBI): domain Eukaryota; kingdom Viridiplantae; phylum Streptophyta; class Magnoliopsida; order Fabales; family Fabaceae; genus Calophaca; species Calophaca sinica. The sequence goes on along the minus strand of CM073732.1, from coordinate 92,213,410 downwards.
ACATGGTGTGTACACAGGTGTATAGCGAGGCAGAATCCCCTAAAATCCAACACTTGAGAAATTTATCTCATGGTCCTAAATCGCGTGTAAAAGAATGGCACACACTCTTTGTAAATGGATACAAACTCCAAACCCAGTCAAAAACAGAGGAAAAAAGCGATTAACGGCGGGGTTTATGTAAAAGGTGCCACGGATGGAGGTGAAGATGACTTTTACGGCGTGATTCAACATATATATGAAGTGACGTACAATACTTTAGACTATACTAAAAAATAGTGCTATTTTATTGTAATTGGTTTGATCCAGTCAAATAGAGGCACAAGAGTGGATCGAAAATATATCTTGTTGACATACACATGAGCAGAAGATACCAAATGTTTGATCCGTTTATCATGGCACAACATGTAAGACAAGTGTATTATGTCCCTTATCCATCAACTCGAAGGGACAAACAAGGTTGGTGTGGCGCAATAAAGATAAAACCACGAGTCGCATTGAAGCGAGATGATACCACGGGGAAGAAGTGGCTTATCAAGTGGATGAGATGTCTCATGTCAATGTAGTAAATGAAGTGGAACCCATTACTCGACTACGTGACAATCCAATCACATATGAAGATGTAGATGGGAATGAGGAATTAAATGAAGAAGTGGCAGAACCATCAAGATCTGAAGACGATGCCGAAATTGAGTGGGCAGAATGGGCAGATTGAAATTGTTTAACTTTTTACAATTTGAGAAATTAATGTGTAACAATATATTTTAATTTGTCAGTTATTTTCATAACTTGTTTATTTTTATGGAATTCACTTGTAATATTGTTATGTTTAAATATAATATTTCATGACTGTTATTATTCAATTGCTCTATAGACATATATGGCATCAGGAGGTTCAGGAGCCAACCCCCCCAGACCACCCAGTGGTGGTAAATGGAAGGGGAAGGGCATCACCCTTGACCCCCCTCGTCGTCAGAGGCCGAACATCATTAGGCGTGACCTGCGGGTTTCGACGTTGTCATCTACACGTCGTCCTAGTACATCTACGCTGAGACAGCCTGATACACCTCCTGCACCTAGACAGCCTTCTGCACCACCTACACAGACTCAGGCACATTCGACACCAGCTACACAGACTCGAGCACGTTCGGCACCTTTGCCTCACATTGACATGATCCCCACCCCGGGGTTCCAGCAGCCACATGGCGCTTCGAGTTCCCATGTTGTGCCTGATCCGGTGGCCGATGCTCATCAGTCCGACCATGATTATAGTACGGGCCATACACCTGATCACACTGATGTTGGGCAGGACGGGGAGGAGCAGGAGGTTCAACAAGAGGAGGTTCTTGAGCAGGGGGAGGGGCAGGAGCCTGAGACTCTTGAGATGCTGTATGATGGCCGAGTTGTTACCAGGCCATCTGGTAAAAGGTAAGTATTTGCAATTTTTTCGAGTTATTAATAATTTACATGTATATATATATATATATATATATATATTTTTATTTAACATGTTTTTATTGTTCAGGTTTCTTCCCTCAAAGCCAGCTGCGTTAGCTATCACAGCAACAATTGAGGAGAATTACCAGGAGTTTTGGCCCACAGGGGACGAAGGATAATGAGCGGGACCATATGTTTAATTCTTTCAGAGTAAGCTGCAATTTTTATTTTATTGCATATTATTTTATTTTCGTAAATTTCAATTATGTTTAATAATGTCTTATATTGATACAGACGAGGGTTGCTTGGGATGAAAAAGATGAGGAGCTGATCGAGAAGAATTTTCATATGAAGGCCTCCCACCGCCTTTCTGACATGCTTCGAGATGCCCGCATCATGGATCGCCAGCCCAGTTGGATAGGGGATGAGCTCTGGCGACAAGCGGTAGCGCCTTTGGAACACCCCTGAGTTCAGGCGACCAAGGCCAAGAAGAATATGGCCTCGAGAAGGGTGGCGGCTTGCACTGCTGGAGGTTACGTCGATCGGTAGCGACCTTGATTAGACTTGTACGTGTTATAAAATTGTTATTATTAGTATTTTATTATTATTATTATTATTATTATTATTATTATTATTATTATTATTCTTTATTTAAGTTTTTTTATTAATACAATCACAGTCGAAGAGGTTGGGGAGAGAAGTTCAGTTGCACGAGCTCCATCTTGCAACTCATATGAAGAGGAGTACTAGTGATTTCGTTGATGAGCCTTCGAGGCGGACCCAGGTAATTATAAAATATAATAAATATTTTTTTAATAATGTTTATATTGTTTTGTTAAAAAAAAAGATTTGACTTATTTGTTTGTTTAACAGGAGGAGTTTGAGGCGAGGATGTCTCAGCTTAGATCTCAGAGCTCATCATGTTCTCCATCTCAGAGCCCTGACGATCTATCTACACCGGCCGAGGTTTGGGCGGAAGTGGTTGGCGGAAAGAAGAAGAGTCGCCTATATGGTCTTTGGCGACCTTGCCAACAACTACAAAAAGGGCCGCCGCCTATACATTGGAGAGTCGTCGAGTAGTAGTCTTTGCCGGGTCGCTCTGCGCGGATGACCAGGAGATAAGCGAGTTGAAGCGGATCGTGGCCCAAAGGGAGGTTTTGACTCAGTCTTTGCGGCGGCGAGGAAGCGGATGTACAAGTTGCTAGCTTCGCCCGGCTGACCTACTCCATCGACTCGCCTCGCCTCGCCTCGCCTCGCCTCCGCCTCCGCGTCTTGATGGTCATGTCGATGATGCGAGATGATGTAGAGCATCTCGATCATAATCGAGTACCGGGACTATTAGTTCTGTTTGTACTTATATTTTTCATATTTTTGGATATCATTTTTTTCGTTTGGATATTATTTTAGTTTGTGATTTCTATACCTTGAATTTTTTTATTTATTATGTTTTCTTTTTTTAATTTGCTTTTTAGTTTACGTTATCACATTTTTATATATGGAAATCAATTAATAATTAAATTAAATTAAATTACAAGTAATTTTTAATTAAATTAATAAATAAATATTTTTTAATATGAGAATAAATTATTTTTATAATTAAACAAATAAATAATTAAATTAATTAATTAATTAATTAATTAAAGAATAAAATTAATTTGGTTATTAATTAATAATTTTATTAATTTTATTAATAAAATTAATTAAAGTAAATATTTTATTAATCAATTTATTTTTCTAAAAAAAAACATTCCGATTACCGACGGTCTAAGCCGTCGGAAAACGTTTCAGATTGACCGACGGTCAACACCGTCGGAAATTTAACGAAGGGCTTTACCCGTCGGAATTCACCATCATTTTCCGACGGGTATAACCGTCGGTATTACCGACGGTAAAGAACAGTCCGTCGGTAATCCTTTGCGACGACCATATTTCCGACGGGTTTTAGGCCGTCGGTGATCCGTCGGTAAAACCGGATTACCGACGGCTTTTATGGATTACCGACGGCTTTAGGCCGTCGGTAATCCCGTGTTTTCTTGCAGTGTTTTTTTTCTTTCGATCAAACACCTTTTGATCTTTCGTTGTAGTTATTATTTTGGTTTGGTTGATACTGGTTACCAGAGAGCCCTACTCAAGGTTCTCTTCTTCTTTCCCTGGGTATCTTCATTCCTTTTTTTTTTGATATTATATGGCCTTCTCTTCTTAGAAGCATTTAATTGTTGGACTGCAATTGATACAAACTGAGAGTCACACGCAGTTTCATCTTTCTTGTTGCCTTCTGATATAATGCTTTGTTCTTGATTCTATAAATACAAGTGTACCATACCTGTCCTTTGATTCACATGATGATCAAATAGAATTAGGGTTAAGGTTTGGCCTTCCAAAGGGGTCAAACCTTAGGTAGGGACCCGATTGTAAATATGTTGTCTAGGAGGGTATAAAAGCAATAAAGAAAGTTTCCATATTTTTTTTATCTACACATTTTTAAATAAATCTCTGAAAGTAGTGGCTAAACCAAAAGTAGATTTAGTGTTGCTACTACTAATATTTATTATCATTATCTCAAAAACTTAAAAATCGATGACTACTCTAAATCTTCTTTTGGTTTGGTCATCATCAAATCTTGATAAAAAAAATCTAATAATAATTAGTAGTGACAACACTAAATCCACTTTCGGTTTGGTCTACGCAAACTTTTTTCGATCTAGAAAACTCAAAATCAATGACTACTCCAAATCCTCTTTTGGTTTAGTCATTACAAAAATCTTAATAAAAAATCTTAAAATATTAGTAGTGATTACGCCAAATCCACTTTTGGTTTGGTCACTACGCAAACCATAAAAATTTTAAAAAATTATTAAAATCAACCAACACACAATCATTTTCTACCCAAGAACTACGTAGCCTTTGATTTCTCCACTGCACCCGGAGATACGTAGGAGCAGGAGCCAACTCCTGTCAAGTGCAAAAATAAATAATTTTTATTAAGTTTTATCGTTAAACTTTTCTTTTTTATAAAAGGGAAATAGATATTTTAAAAGTTAACATAAATTTTGTACAATTAATTAAAGGTAACCTTTTTCGAAAGGATGTCATAGGGTGCTAATACCTTCCCTATGCATAATCGACTCCCGAACCCAAATCTGGTTTCAAAGACCATTTTCTTTTAGTAGGGTTTTTCCAATATTTTTCCCTAATAAATAAATCATTGGTGGCGGCTCCATTAACCTCGAATAAATTCCTCCGGATTTTTCGGTCGCTACAGCTGGCGAGTTGCTAAAGTAACTACTATTCAGTTCCTTCTTGCTATCTTTGCTGCTAATAATTAGTTTTTACATCAATTGGATGTACATAATGCTTTTTTACATGAACACCTAGATGAAGAGGTCTATATGGATCTCCCTCCTGGCCGTTCTCCTACTTCTTCTAACAAAGTTTGCAGGTTAATCAAGTCAATTTATGGTCTCAAGCAATCAAGCAGGCAGTGGTTTGCAAAATTGCCATCATCACTTTCAACACAGGGATATATCCAATCACCCTCTGATCATTCTTTCTTTCTCAAGCACACCACTAACTCAATTACTGCATTATTGATTTATGTTGATGATCTGATAATTGCAGGAAACAACTTGCAAGAAATTACTACCATTAAAGAATCCCTTCACCAACAATTCAAAATCAAAGACTTGGGAAACTTGAAGTACTTTCTCAGATTGGAGATAGCAAGATCAAAATAAGGGATCCACATATGCCAAAGGAAATACGCTTTGGATATACTCTCTGATATGAGACTGCTTGCTTGCAAACCAGCCAATACTCCTATGACTAAAGACACAAAGTTACAAAAGTAACAAGGGACACCATTGGAAGATCCTTCAACTTACAGAAGATTGATTGGACTACTCTACCTCACGACAATAAAACCTGACCTCACATATTATGTACATCAACTGAGCCAATTTATAAGTTGTCCAACATCTCTACACCATCAAGCAGCCATTCGGGTTCTAAGATATTTGAAGGCTACCCCTGCTCATGGCCTGTTTTATTCAGCTACATCTCAGTTGCAACTAAAAGCATTTTCTGACTCGAACTGGGCAAGCTGCATCGACACCAGGAGGTCCACCACAGGCTACTGCATCTTCTTAGGGGACTCTTTGATATCTTGGAAATCTAATAAACATCAAACAATCTCAAAGTCATCCTCAGAGGCCGAATACAGGGCCATGGCATACATGGTTTTTGAGCTGTAGTGGCTCATCTACTTATTAACTGAGACTCGTTTTCCCTTCAAATCCCCAACTCTCTTATACTGTGACAATGCCTCAGCCAGATATTGCAGCCAACCCAACACTCCATAAAAGACAAAACATATAGAAATTGATTGCCACATAGTAAGGGAGAAACTTCATGCTCTTGTCACCAAGCTTAGAGTGTTTCCAAATCACCCTACAAAATCATTGGATCCTACATCTTTTCATGCTCTTGTCACCAAGCTTAGAGTGTTTCCAAATCACCCTACAACTTGTTGGGGGCGTATTGGAGACATCACACAAAGATATAATCAAATGAAGGTGCCTCTTCCTCTGCCTCTGTTGTTATTGCCTCTGGCGCCTCTGCCTCTGGTGCCTCTGCCTCTGGTGTTGTTGCCTTTGGTGCTTGCCTCTGCCTTTGTTACTATGCTATTTTGTTATTATGTTATTTCGTTATTGTTGTATTAGTTAGTTAGGTTTGTTAGTTAGGATCTATCATGGATCCTTCCTTTGTACTTTGAATCAATTCAATCAATTCAAAATTGATGTTATTCAATAAACTTCTCTCTACATATCTCAATATGTTTTATAATCTTGTAATGCCTGATCCTAGAAGGTTCATATAAAAATAGTTCAGATAACAAACTTGAACTCCATGAACTTGAGGAACATAGCCTTTATAAATCAAAATAACTTCTGTCATTAAACACAAATGCTACAAGAAAAATCATTATGAAATTGACATTGACAATTTCATAATTATTACTCACTAAGATTATTATAGCCATTGTGATTGAAGATAAGCCACATGGAAGTAAATCGAGCTCAATCTTATGAAGCTGGATATAAAATATATGTACAATCGCTTCTATTATAGTTATTATTTCTCAAATCATTATACTTAGAGCGTATTAATTAGTTTTTGTTTAGCACTAAATTTGCTTATCAATTATCATGTAGTGAGAATATCAAAACTGAATTATATTGATAATATGAGCAGAATAATCTACCTCTATTTAGTCAGTACTAAAGACGTCCAGGAATAGACATCATACATATTAAGCCATCAACAATGCCTCAATAGATAGAGCTTTTATGAACTAGTCACTCATAGAGGCATCTACAATTAGAGATAATATTGCCACAAATTATCACTAATTGGGCAATGAAAGAGGTAACAACTCGAGAAACATCTTGGGAGGTAAGTTTAAGGTAGATGGTGTTGATTTAATTATGGCTAGATTTCATGCCTTAAATCAACGTTTTACAAGATTGAAAATGCCAAAGCTAATTTTAATGCAGTGAGTTCTACTAATATTTTTGGTGAGTTTTGTGGAGTACAAGGACGTGTAATTATGAATTGTCAATATCCAGTTGCTCCCTCAAAAAATACATCAATGGAGCAATTAATGGCTTCAACGAAAGGAGGCAGAATAAACCATTTTCTTCCACCTATAATCCTGGTTGGAGAAATCATCCCAACTTCTCATATCGAAACAACGAAGACCAAGTTGGACAAGGTAGTGCTATACCTTCTTTAGGATTCCCACAAGTACAAAAGTCTAAACTTGGAGCCCTTCTTGAGAATTTTGTTGTGGCTCAAACTAAGCAAAATGAAGAGTTTAGGAGGCATGGTCAAGTGGTGAGTGAGGCTATTGGAGAGTTGGAATCTAAGGCAGACAATTTAGCTATTGATAACATGTTAGAGACTCAAATTGCCCAACTAGCTAGTACCTTTAGCAAACCTATGGGAAAATTTCCAGGCCAACCCGAGGTGAATCCTAGTGACCATTGAAATGTGATTACCATTTCAGAGGGACATGAGCTTAGTGGAAAGAATGAGGCAGGTGAAGGGGTTGAACAAGTTGAGGTTACTAGGACGCCACTTAAGAAAGAAAATAGTGACAAAGTTGTAGAAAAAGTTGATCCTAGCTACATAACTCCTAAACCTTACATACCTCCAAGACCCTTGCCTCAAAGGATAGCAGAGGCCAAACTTTTTAAGAAATTCGATGAGCTTCTAGAGCTGCTTAAAAATCTTTATGCGAATATTCCCTTCCTGGAAGCTTTGGAACAAATGCCTACATACAAAAAGATTTTGAAGAAGATACTATTTAAAAAGAGTAGGCTTGAGGAGCATAAAACTATGGGTTTGAGTGAGGAATGTACTGCATTGATCAATGATAAATTACATCAAAATATTCCTTGTTTGATCTGGAATATTGATTTTAATAATGCTTTGTGTGATCTTGGGGCTAGAGTTAACCTTAAGCCTTTTCTGTGTTTAAAAGGTTGTGGTGGGCATATTAAAGCCTACAACAATTTCCTTTCATTTAGCGGATTGTTCTGTTAGGCCCCAATAAGCATCTTGGAGGATGTTTCTATCAAAATGGGTGAACTCTTTATTCTTGTAGATTTTGTAGTATTGAATATGAAAGAAGAACCCCACATTCCAATGTTCCTTGGAAGGCCACTGCTAGGGCCGTTATAGATGTAAAAAATGGATAATTTCTTTTTCTATTGGGGAGAATAGAGCTTAATTCAATTTATCTAATCCTACTAATGACCCTTGTATTTGAGAATTTTTGTGCAGCATTCATCTATTGCCACAGGTGGTCAACAATATTCCTCTACGGTCAAGATTGATTGATAAAGTCCTAGAAAAGACCAGGAGTAAAGAAACTAAGTCTATCTGACGTAAAGGTGGCGCTCCATTGAAGCCCCCATGGATAGATGATGTTAAAAGAAAAGTTACGGGTTTGGGGACAACATGGTGAAGTCAAGACTGCTCAAAGTTTGGAAGGTCAAGGGGATGACCACCCCTAAGTTGGAACGGGGATGATCACCCTTACACGTCAAGCTTGAGATATTAAACAGGTGCTTCTTGGGAGGCAACCCAAGTTTTGTTTTGTTTTATATGATTTTCATTCCTTTTCTCGCTATTTCAACTTAACTATTTACATTGAGGACAATGCAAGTTCTTCAACTTGGGGTGAGGTGCTTTCACTTTTGCAATTCATTTTGTTATTGCATTTTCTGTATCATCATATTTGTATTTGTTATATCATTTTCATAATGGCATTTTGTATTTCATAGCATTGTGTTACCTCATTGATTATTTTGTCCTATGTGCCATGTTTTTAGGAATCATGAGATGACAATGGTTTGGAGCCCAATTCTTTGTTCTTGTTGTAAACTAATACGACAATATAACTGTTTTGTATATAGAGGTGACCTTAAACAAGTTGATGATTAGCGTAAAGTTATCCGATTTTGTGTTTCTCACTGGTTGAACATCTAAATACGAGTTTTGAGCTTCTATAGAGGTTTATGTTACATCATGAATTATGCCCCTTTCTTTGTGTTGAGTGTTGTTGCTTTTTGATTGTGCTATCTGGAAATTGACTTGAAACCTTTTCAAGGCTAAATAAATTTTTGTTGGCATATACGAAAATGATAAAGGCATTTTAGGTATTTTTCATGCCCTAGGAGCTTTTGTTTGTATACAACCTATAGTTGCCCATTTTGAGCCTAATGAATATTTGCTTTCTTGGTACCATGCTCCATTGTTAAATTATATTTGGGTACCTTTTTAGGGTTTAAATGGAGCAATTGAGTAGGTAAAAATAAGAAATGATAAAAAAAAAATTGTGATCTTCTCTTGTGTTTTGTTGAATTCTCCTCCTTGATGTCTGTCCATTGAAGGTTACTTGGAAAATAGTAGTAATAAAAAAAATAGGAGTTTGAGAAAAAAAGGAGGAACAAAAGTTGGAAAAAATTGGAGTTGATTGCAATATTGAATTGGTGATCTTGTTGTATGCTCCAATTGTTTGTTCCACCCAATTGTGGATTGTGCACTTTTGGTCCAACCACTTTTTCAAAATCCAAGATTTCTAGGGATCAAAAGTGGAAAAAATTCATGATTTTGAGGGATCAAAAGTGCAATTAAAAAATATTTGGACCATAATCGCCAAATTGAGAAAGTTGAAGACCAAAATCACAAAAAAATAAAATAAAAGGACCAAAATCGTCAAATAAAAAAATTAGATGGCTAAAAATGTAATTAAACCTTTTTTATTTTGCTTGTCCATGCTTCTCTTTTACTCTTTATTATTAGTACTGTTCCTCCCATGATGTACCCCTTATCTTTCTCCGTGACTGGGCCTTGATACGAAAGGGACAAAACAAAAGGATCCAAGAAAACCAAAAAAGTTTCCTATTAAAAAAAAAGAGAAAAATTTAGAAAGAAACATACTAGGAATCATCACAACAAAAAGTGGGAAATGGGAAACGAGAAAAAAAAAGAATAATGCTGCACCTTTATGAGAATACCCTACTCATTAAATAAGGAGAGACAGACAGCCACACAATGGATTCAATTCAATCATCAATGATAGTATGAAAGCAAGAGAGTGGATCCACCCCAAATCCAACGAATCCCCATTTTATATTTATAGGGGGTCCGAGTTTGGAGCAGCACCACTACCAACTTTGTGCTTTTCCTTCCTGCTTTTAGAGTTCAACTGCTGCCGGCCAAATTGGCTGGATTTTTCAAGATGAACACAACGGAGAGAGAGTTCATTATTTGTATTTGATAAGGCTGAAGAAGCTTAGAATTATTTTCAGAGATCTGGCGGGTTGCGGAAGTAAATTAGCATCAAGAAATGGGTGTGAATGTGGGGACTGTTTGTGCTGTGCTCCTCTTGGCAATTCAAGCAATGGGGTTTTCCGGAGCTGCGCCATTTGAGAAAGTTGCAGGTATTTACTTCTCTGTCATTGTTATTTTACCTCTCTTCTTTTTTAGCTTGCTTAATGCTTGTTTCCTGGGAGATTGTCGATTTCTTGTGTTCGTCGATTCGGATATACTTACCGAGAGAAAACTGGGGAAAACAACAAAAAAAAGGCTTACACCTTTTTTGTGATGTTGGGTGCCAGCTGACAAAATAGTTTTTTTTTTTTTTTCGAGCACCGCCAAAATAGTGATACATGAATAATATGAATACAGATAGTAAGGTGGGACCTTGACACGTGGTGCTTTACGTGGATCGATACTTGTAAAATTGTCATCTCTAATGTTGTCGTTTTTGGAAGTAGAAGCTTATGATCCTTTATGTCTTCACAATTCAGATGATGACTTGATTGGTGTTGTTTCAAAAAAAAAAAAAGTAAAAATGAATATCAACACCGATTATATCAACATCTCAACAGTAAGAATGAGAAAAATCGTGAGCTTCTACTACCAAAAAGTGGCATCAACCGTGATCAGCGTTTCAAACAACTTTTTAAATATCGATCCACGTGAACCAGATGGTCCATCTTATAAACCACCATGAATAATGAGTAATGATATTTTGAACCAAAATTTTTAACAACTTTCGCGACAACTTTTAAGTGGCTAATACAATTCAAATAAGTGTTAATTACGTTCAAATTCGTGGTTAATGAAGGTACGTTAATAGTTAGTGAGTTTCAACACCTTATATATCCATTAGTTATTTATTGAACGTAATTAACCACGTATATGAACTGTATTAACCACTTAAAAGTTGTCGCAAAAGTTATCAAATTTTGGGTGTGAAAATATCATTACTTATGAATAATTGATAGATTATAGTTGAATGAATTATATAGTCATTTTAATAACCAAGTAGTGACAACGTAAATATATTTTACTCATTAGTTTAGTTCAATTATATTTTCTCGTTCTACCACACTTGTAAAATCATTTATCATGATGAAAATTTATTATAAAATATTTTAAACATAAAATAATATGATTAAAACACACACATAATAATAAGCTAGTCAGTTAAATCAATTCAATTGCATGTGCCCAAAGAAACCGGCAATCAATTAGACAATTACACGATTACTTTTTCACACCTCCTCCCTTTGGACCAACAAAAGCAGAAGGCCCGGATAATCTAATCTAACCCATTTGGGCAATCTGTTGTTTTGTAATCTTTTTTCTTTTAACAAAAAATGGAATGCAAGTTCACAAAAAATTAAAATAAAATGCAAGAGCATCACAATAAAGAATGGAGTCACGATAAGAAGTGGAAACACCTAAATCTAAAGAAAGGGAGACTAAATCTATTACGATTAAAGTCTTCTAAAATAAAATTGAGTCGTAAATCTCACCAAGTAAAACATTGACTATAAATGTCATGAGAAGCTAACTGCACATGAATTTCCTTTCCTATAAATGTGAGAGACGAAAAATTGTGTTTGTTTAGAGTGAAAAATGCAATTATTCCGATGGTTTTTGAGCTGCCAAGGGACCAAAGTCAAATTCTTAAAAGCATTAATAACGAGCAACGAGTCACATTCCAACAACTTTAGCCAGCCTCGTTTGTAATCTTTGAATGAAAATTTCTTGTGAATTTTTTCTGTCTATTTTCATGACCAATAGTGGCAACCACCGTTACCTCATTTGAGCAATTTAATTATTAGTGTTCGTTGAATATGATTTTCTATGGATTAAAAAAAATTATGTAATTCAAGATTAAAATTCATTTTTTAAATAAAAATAATGTGAGGAGGGATAAAATTACTCCAATAACTCTTCGCTAAATAACTCTCTATAGATATTGAATTTCATCAATCCAATCGTTGAATTAAAAGTTCTTTTTAAGTAGATCAATTTCATATAATTTTAAAATAATTGATCCTTCATCAAATGACTTCAATTTGAAACATAATATACTTTTTGAAATACAAGTAAAATGTTGATCATATGATTACATAGCTACGAATGTCCAATTTCTTTAAAATTTGATATGCATGATCATTAATATAATATGACAATTTTAAACGGTTGTATTGATGAAATTCAATGTCTATAGAGAGTTATTAAGCGGCGTAACTCTGAAAGGAGTTCAATCCTTCATCAAATAATGTTTATGTTTTAGTGCTTTTAAATGACTTAACCGACATCTACCAACATTACGTTGGTCTGAGTGGAACTGGGCTCGGATCCCTTAAGTAAGGTTTCAGGTTCAAACCTCGTAAATGGAAAAAAAGTAGTTGGGAGGAGAGATCCCACTAAAAATGGCCAACCAGATTGAGATTAGTCATTGGTAAAGTCGTTGGATGCTTCGAAAAAAAATATTTAACTGACATCTAAAATTGAAACTTCAAAAGGATTTTATGATTGTTTAGCTAAATATTGCGTTCGTTTCAATATTTTTCATAAAAAAGTTACTTTGAAAAATCTCTTGTTATTTCTACCCCTCTAATGTATTTACTATTTAGATTTTCTTATTGAAAACTGAAAATTAGTAAAAATTTTACCTATTTTATAAACCTATATTTTTATGATTTTGGTGAAATACTTTTTTGTAACATAAAGAAACTATTAAATGTAATTAATATTCTTTTTAATAATACGAAATTTTAAAATATAATTTATTTTATGCTTATTAGATATTCTTTCTAAAATATAATTTATTCTTTTCAAAAAAACATTTTTTTCAAAAGTACAAAAAAAAAGCTTAAAAAATATATAAAATGGTTATCCATTGTATTCTTTAATTTTGAAATAATTTTCATCTAAATCCCAAAACCATAAAAATTGGTTTTGTGATTGTGGTTCGGCGTTTTTTACGGCATTCACGCATCGAATCCTACTCTGTTCACATCTCGTCTTTCTATTTTTTTTTATTTCTACTGTGAAGCCTTTTCCACACGTCTAATTCTCGTCGCACTGCACACCATTTCTTTGGTCCACGTCATCCCTCCTGGACAAACGTCACTGTACACCTTTTTTTTTTTGGATAAGTGACTGCGCACCATTTTTTTTTATGAAAAAAGGAGTCTGCACACCATTTTTTAATTCTATATATACCGTGAAGCACGCATGTCTTTCATCGATCAAACATTTGTTTTTGGTCAAAAAAATCAATCGGACATTTGTATACAAAAATACTATACGAAAATTTGTAATATTTTTTTATAGAAAAATTAAATCTGTAATATTATTTATTATAGTTTTATAATATTTATTTTTGTTGTCAAAATTTATATTATTTTTTAAATTTTTTAGTATTTTTTTTTTCCAGAAGTATTTTTTTTTGTCATTTTCTTTTTGTGCCAATTTTTTTTTTTATATTGGGTGAGGTCATAATGAGGCGAGGTAAAAAGTGTGGCTTAAAAACTCAACTAAAACTCAAAACTCAGAACTGAAACTCAAAACTCAAAACTAAAACTAGATTTGGTTTTCGAAATTTTCAAAACATAAAACTAAAAACCACTCCAAATGGACCTTAATATATAACAAAAGTATGTTTTCCAACACACCCACATAGTCAAACACAGCAGTTTGTCACAATGACAGTACGACGACTTAATCGAACTTTGCCTGTAATCATCTTAATAAGAAATTATTTAAACAGTTAGAAAGATTTGAGAAAAAAAATACTCTAATATTTTGAAATAAAGATATTATAAAAGACTTTATATTTTGATGAAAAGTTCCTGTAGTTTTCATTTAAATTAATTTATTGGCTTAATTGTACTTTTAGTCCCTCAGGTATTGCGATTGTGCGATTCTAATCCCTAAGTTTCAGTTATGCAAATTGAGCCCTACATGTTTCGTAATTGTGCGATTTTGACCCCTTAGATTCTAGTTGCGCGAATTAGGTATTGCGATTGTGCAATTTTAGTTAAGCAAACTCAGATGACAGTTGGGCACAAAAACATACCACTCACACTAAGTTATGTCAGGTCATATCCACACGTGACACATCAATATTTTTTGTTAGAAATTGAATGACAATAGGACGAATGAATCAAAATCGCACAATTACTATATATGGAGGATCCAATTTGCCTAATTAGAACTTAGGGGACTAAAATAGCACAATCGCGAGGAGACCCTCTCCTCTTTTCTCCTCTTAATTCCCAAAGAGACCGTAAAACATCACACGTTTCTTTATGAAAAAATTGGTCCATTTGAAAGAAATTAACAAATATGTTCTTAAATTTGCTTGATAATTGTCTATCATGCCACATGTTTTGCCTTTACCATTTATGAAATAGATATTTACGATTTTTTTTTTTTGAAAGAATTTACGATTTTTTAAAAAAATTGTATAATATAATGCATCATATAACTATGCGCGGCTTGATCATACATAACAAAGTACCCTCTTTTGCATGAGTTATTCTCTTATTCATAAAATGTGCACGAAATACAACGGTGATTACAATTTGACAAACACAAGAATATAAAAGACAAATTCGAAGGTGTCTTTTACATAAGTGCCAAAGTTTTAGTTCTGTCTCTTATTGTGAGAGAGATTTTTGGGACACAAATGTTTAACTCATGGGACCATAGGATACATATTATCCAGTTAACCAAACAAACAAGAACTAAATAAAAGGAGAGAGCGGACATCGTGGATGCTTGCCCCAAATGAGATTCACACACACACAGATTGACATCTCCTTTCAGGGAAAGGGAAGAAAGGTAAACAAGACAAGCAAGTCCTTTAAGTAACAACTTGGTATATAAGTGAAATTCAACAATGTTTAGAAACTTATCTATGTAGCCAAAGTAAGAAATAGGACTCACGTGGCACCCACATGAGTTTCAAGTTTCAACCAATCATAGAGAAATGGTTGGCAGGACCAGCCTAAGGGTAAAGTCCTTGGCTTTCTCCAAATTGCAAGTCGTCGCCCATGGCTTTCTTCTCCGTCACCGACAATCCAAAGCTCAACTCTCTTGCTCTCTCTAAAATGTTATGACTTGGATTTTTATCTGCATTTTTTTCTCCAAGCAGTATGTGCATAGTCGCGCATGGTTTGTTCTAAAACGCGTTATTGGGGAGAAGGAACCATAAAAAAGGAATGGGAGGTGTAATGTGACATTTCACCAATAAGATGAGGAAATGTGTGTCTTGATGCACAATTACATGTGATGGTGTGCACGAGAGTTAATTATTCACTTATATTGTTATTTTATAATCTGTTCATGTCATGGAAAAGGGAATAGTTCACACTAAAATTTGTTTTGAATTTTTTAAAGAGAAAACTTAATAAATAGTTAGGAACTAAATAAATTTTTTTAAAAGAAGACTATAATTCTAAGATCAATTAATGCATCCAATATTATATTTTTGAAATTTTTTAAACACCCAAAAAATTATAATATATTTTTATTGAAAAATATTTATAAATAGTATTTTATAAGGCTTCATCTCATAGTTTACTTTAGGCCTAATAATGTGTTGGGCCGGCCCTGATGGATGGAGAAAGGCTATTAGAGAGTGTGTTAATAGCACTTCTTAAGTCTACTATTATTATAAAGTAATTGTATTTTCTCTACATTAACACATTGGGTAATTGTCTTACCACATGTTCTTGTGCAGAGAATATCTTCAAGAAAAAGCGATCTCAATCTCGCTCCCGGCCCATTGACACCATATTCAAGCTTCCTATGGCACCGACTACATGGCATCCAGGTATCCATCATGTGATTGTAATTTTCTGTCCTCTTGTGATATATTCTAGTAAATGTAGCCTGGTTATAGCTAGCATTGAATTGCCACATGCAGGTAATGGTTTTGCAAGTGGAATCATTGATCTGGGTGGGCTACAAGTGTCTCAAGTATCAACATTCAGCAAAGTTTGGGCGACCTATGATGGTGGACCAGATAATCAAGGTGCCACTGTTTTTGAACCAACAGGAATACCTCAAGGATTCTCTATGTTGGGTAGCTACAGCCAACCCAACAACAAGCCTCTTTTTGGATGGGTTCTTGTTGCAAAGGATGTGTCTTCAAGTATCCCAAATAGCACTTTAAAGCCACCAGTTGATTACACACTTGTATGGAACACTGCATCTGTGAAAGTTAACCAAGATTTCCCTTTGTATGTTTGGCTACCAACAGCACCTGATGGCTACAAAGCTTTAGGCCATGTTGTCACCACCACACCAAATAAGCCTTCCCTTGACAAAATCAGGTGTGTCAGGTCAGACCTCACCGACCAATGCGAGGCTTCTACGTGGATTTGGGGATCCAATGGCTTCAACTTTTATGATGTCAGACCAAGCAATAGGGGAACTCTGGCTCCTGGTGTTAGTGTAGGCACCTTTGTTGCACAAAATAGTGGGACTAATAGCCCTTTACCTATTTCCTGTTTGAAAAATCTCAATGCTATTTCAAAAGCCATGCCTAATCTACAACAAATTAAGGCAATACTCCAAGTTTACTCTCCATTTCTATACTTACATCCTAATGAAGAATACTTGCCTTCCTCAATCAATTGGTTTTTCTCGAATGGGGCACTACTATACAAGAAAGGGCAAGAGTCAAGTCCTGTCCCAGTAGCACCAAATGGCACTAACCTTCCTCAGGATCCTAACAATGATGGTGCCTATTGGCTAGACCTGCCTGCTGATGATGCCAACAAAGAGAGGGTCAAGAAAGGAGATTTGCAAGGCGCAGAATCTTATGTACATGTGAAACGAATGCTTGGAGGAACCTTCACTGATCTTGCCATGTGGGTCTTCTACCCTTTCAATGGACCTGGAAGAGCAAAAGTAGGGATCATTGATGTTGGTTTGGGGAAGATGGGTGAACATGTTGGTGATTGGGAGCATGTGACATTAAGGGTCAGCAACATGGACGGTCAACTATGGCATGTCTATTTCTCAGAACACAATAGTGGTGTATGGGTTGATTCCTCTCAGCTTGAGTTCCAAACTAACAGTGGTTTTGACTCTCCAGCTAAAAGACCAGTGGTTTATTCTTCAATACGTGGCCATGCGTCGTACCCACGTGCTGGTCTTGTTCTGCTAGGGAAAGATGGTGTAGGTGTAAGAGATGATACTGCTAAGGGTAGCAAGGTCATGGACATGGGAAAATTTGTATTGGTTTCCGCTGAGTATTTGGGATCTGCAGTTGTAGAGCCACCATGGCTTACTTATTTCAGGGGATGGGGTCCACATATTGACTATAATTTAGATGGTGAGTTGAAGAACGTGGAGAAGGTATTGCCTGGGAAGCTGAAAAAAAATTTTGAAAATATTCTAAGGGGTTTACCAAAAGAAGTGCTGGCAGAGGATGGACCCATAGGTCCAAAGGCAAAGAATAATTGGAATGGAGATGAAGCTTGAATTTTGTAGACTTTTGTTACATTGACTCTTATAAACTTCAAAATTGATTTAATATGATGTTATTGGTGCAATTGTTTGAGGAGTTACAGTTTTGAGTTTAATTAAAATAAAATAAAATAAAACCAAACCAGCTCCAAATACCGGTACAAATTATAAAACCTTAGCAATTCTTGGTCCAACAAAAAAAAAATTATACGTAACAAATTTTAATGGATAGTGCATAGACAAAGACAATTATTATTAAATATTATTTTCATGAATAATTTTATATAGAATCCCCCATCTTCTGTCATAGTGAAAGTTTAAATTAAAAATCCCCGATTTAAAGATTTATTTCTTACCGTTGGGTTTTTTATTTTTATTTTATTTTGTTTTGTTTTTGTTTTTTTGTGTGTAGCGAGAGATTTTGACCATATTTGTTCCCAAAATCTCATTGGTGAAATGTTCACGGGTCTAATATCTTATATATTCTTTATTTTATTAATTATTAGGCGATGTAAGACTATCTCACACTTAGATACCCAATACTTGCGACTACCGGCTTATTGTCGGGTTTTGGCATTTTTTCTCTTTGTAAATCATATGGGTGTCTTTGGAGACTGTTTGTGCCGTGCTTCTCTTGGCAATTCAAGATATGGGGGTTCCCGGAGCTGCACCATTTGAGCAAGTTCCAGCTGTTTACTTCTCTGCCATTGTTATTTTACCTCCTCTTTTTTAGCTTGGTTAATGTTTGCTTCCTCGAAGATTGCCGTTTTCTTGTGTTCATCGGTTCGGATATACTTACTGGGATAAGAAAACAGGGGAAAACAACAAAAAATTAATGCGTATACCTTTTTTGTGATGTTTGGTGCCAACTGCCAAAATAGTGATAAATAAATAATGATACTAGGGTGCGACACCTTGACACGTGGTCTATGTGGATTGATACTTGTAAAATTGTCATCTTAGACGCCGATTATTGTTGTTTTTGGAAGCGGAAGCTCACGATCCTCCATGTCTTCACAATTGAAATGGTGAATTGATTGGTGTAACTCAACTTATATTCATTTTTTCTTGTTTTTTGTCGAACCGACACTGATCACGTTACTATCTCAGCCATAAGGATGAAGAAAATCGTGAGCTTCTACTATCAAGAGGCAGTCTCGGTCGTCATCATCAGAGTCTCAAATAACTTTTCAAATGAATTATATGATCATTTTAATAATCACGCAGTGACTGACATCGTGAATATATTTTACTCATTGGTTCAATCATATTTTCTCATTCTACCACACTTGTAAAATCATTTATCACGATGAAAGAAACCGGCAATTTATCATGATGAAAATTTATTATAGAATATTTTAAACATAAAATAATATGATTAAAACACACACATAATAAGCTAGTTTGTTAAATCAATTCAATTACATGTGCCGAAAGACACCGGCAATCAATTAGACAATTACACCATTAATTTTTTACACCTCTTGTAACAAAAAAATAATAATTTTTTCACACCTCCTCAATTTGGACCAACAAATGAGGAAGGCCCGGATAAGCCTTTTTTTTTTGATAAAAAGGCCCGGATAAGCTAGTTACACCCACTTGGGCAATCAGTTGTTTTGTAATCTTTGAATGAAAATTTCACGTGGAAATTTTTGGCAGTTTATTTCCCCACCTCCCCCACTTAATTTCCCCACCTCCCATTTTTTCAATATTCCAACTTTATCCTTCAGATTAATTTCACTCCCTCTCTCCCTTTCTCACTCCCTCACTCAGCACCTCCCCTCCTTCCTCCTTCCTCATCTTCTCCTCCCAACCTCCCCTCCTTCGCCCTCTCCTAATCTGTCACTTTTTGAAGTTTTTTGGCTCGCCTTGGAGGTCGTAGCTAGCCCTGGTGCGTTCGTTCTTCATCTACTCCACATTGCCACTGATCTGAGGTTCGTCGGCCTCTTTTTTTTCTGAAATCGCAGAAAGTCCGGATTCTTATTACCGGAGTACTCCGGATATAAGAATCCGGACGTATATTTTTTGATTACTCTATTTCCCAAGTCCGGATTCTAATATCCGGAGTACTCCGTATTCTAAAGTCCGGAGGTATAAAATAGTCCGGATTTAAGAATCCGGAATATTCCGGTAATTAGAATCCGGACGCTTTGTCTGTTAAAGTTTTGACTTGTCTTTTTCAGTGCAGTTTCAATGGAAGAGAAGCATTCCGAAGACAACTTTCCCGACACCATAGTGCCCATTGTTCCTGATGTTCCAGAGGTCGTTTCCATGGATTGTACCAGTGCATTCACTACTGCTCGGGTACTTATTTTATTGATCAATTTTGTTAAGATTTGTTAGATGAGTTGGTGAATGATACATGTTGTCGTTTCAGGTGTTTTCTACACGGGATGACCTATTGGCATGGGCACGAGACGTTGGCAAATCTGTTGGGTGTGTGGTTATTATTTTAAGATCAGACTATGGGCAATCAAGTAAAAAGACTTTTGTGATGTTGGGTTGCGAGAAAAGTGGCAAGTATAAGCCTTACAAGACTATGGGAGTGAAGGCTACTGGCACTAGAAAATGTCAATGCCCATTCAGATTGAAAGGAAGGCTGGTGAAAGGTGCTTGGGAGGTGGGTTTTGAAGGTAATGTGCGGTATGCACAACCACGGGTTAGTCGAAAACTTTGAGGGTCATCCATATGTCGGTCGTCTAACCACGAAGAGTTGTCTAATCGGCGACATGACATTGAACATGATTAAGCCGAGAAACGCCTTACTCTCACTACAAAGATAAAAATCCAAACAAATACACCACAATTAGGCAGATCTACAACGCATTTACAAAAGATCCGGTCTAGTCTAAGGCAGGGAAGAACTGAGTTACAACATTTGATGAACTTGATGCACCGTGATCGTTATGTGCACTGGCATAGAAAAGCCGATAACTCTGATGTTATCACTGATATAGTTTGGGCACATTCTGAAGCTATCAAGCTTGTAAATTCGTTCAACATTATTTTGCTTATTGATTCGACATACAAGACTAATAGGTACATGATTCCCCTAGTTGAGATTGTTGGTGTGACCTCAACTGAGATGACATTCGCTGTTGCATTTGCATTTGTGGAGTCGGAGAAAGCGGATAACTACACATGGGTGCTTGAGAAGTTGAAGGGTATGTTTGTGAGACAGGATTCGTTACCACAGGTGATAGTAATGGCCGGGAACTTTCTTTGATGAATCTGGCGGCTAACGTTTTCCCCTGTCGCGTAACATGTTGTGCCAATTCCATATCCGTAAGAATGTGAGGGCGTAGTGCAAGACTTATGTGTATCCACAAGAAAAAATTGAATTGGTGATGACTGCGTTTGATTCAGTTGTTGATTCACCAACGATGGATGACTACCGAATGATCGCAACATTTCGAGGATGTTTCAGCACCGTTCAGTAACTTCATTGACTATGTCAAGAACACATGGCTAAATCAACACAGGGATAAATTTGTTTCTGCATGGATAGACCGGCATATGCACATTGGAAACAAAACAACCAACAGGTATGCACCTGAATTGTTGGTGACATCTGACACTTATCACTATTTTTGTGGAATTCTGAATTGTGTTTGTTTTCTGATGAACAGGGTTGAGTCTACACATTGGCGGTTGAAGAAGTTGTTAGCTGATAGCAGAGGAGATTTGTGTAACTATTGGGATGCAATGAATAACATGATCAGGTTACAGCACACTGAGTTGAAGGCTTCATTCGAGCATAGCATTAGTAGACAACAACATTGCTTTAATATTGCAGTCTACAAGCACTTAAATGGCCTTGTGTCTAAGAATGCGTTACAGTACATTGCCGACGAGCTTCTCTGATGTAGCACCGTTGGCATAGACAGTTCTGCGTGTGGTTGTGTGCTAAGATACACGCATGGACTACCTTGTGCATGTGAGCTCGCCAGATATACGATGCACTACATCCCAATCCCGTTGGAGGCAATTCATACTCACTGGAGGAAATTGAGCTTCGAGAACCCATGTGACAAGCGGTAGCCATGGTTCGTAACTAAGTATACAAAGTTGAGCTAGCGGCATTGGCACATAGGTTTCGAGAGCTTGATATTGCGGGCAAAATGGTGCGAAGGCGAAACTACGTGAGTTGGCATTTCGACACCACTTCTATCCGTCCACCCTTGTAAGGTGAACCCACGGGGAGCACCAAAGAAAGGAAAGTGGTTGGCGATATAGTTCAACAAGACACGATCCATCCTCATGGGAGCGTGTTGATGACTTCTTTGCCTCCCAACACGATAGTGCGTCAACTCCAACCTCGTCTAGACGTTCAGCTCACACTTTGTCTAGACATTCGGCTCCTCCTCCTATCAAGTCAGAACCACCTACAGCTCCTCCTCCTCCCATCAATTCAGAACCACCTACAGCTCCTCCTCCTCCCATCAAGTCAGAACCACCTACAGTTGCTCCTCCAGTGATGAAGTCAGCTCCGGCCCTGCCATTCATACACCAGTTTCCTTATCAAATTCATCAATACATTGACAACATTATTGATGTAGAACCCGATGGGGACTGTGGGTATCGTAGCATCGCTGCTTTACTTGGGATGGGGGAGAATGCATGGCCCTTAATCCGACAGGATTTGATTAGAGAGGTTGAGAGAAACTGAGACGACTATGTTGGTGTACTTTGTGGCGAAGACAACCTTGAGGCACTACGGCAATCACTATATGTTGACAGGGTTGATCATGTTGCCAAAAAAGAGAAATGGATGACCATGCCAGATGCAGGATATGTGATTGCTAACAAATATAAGGTGGTTCTGATCTGTTTAGACCCAAGGGGAAGTACCACAATTTTCCCTCTCAGGCACGGACCACCAAAGGATTGGAAAAATCAGCGCGTCCTCTGCATTGGATTTTTGCATAGAATGGAACACTTTGTACAGGTACAATACTTGTGTTAACTCTTTATTTTTTTGTAACCTTTACATCATTTTTTACTTTGTTTAATTGGTTTCAAAATGACATTTTCTCAGGTCTATTTAAAGCATGACGCTCTAATACCTCAGCCGGATGTTCAATGGAAAAGGTTTAGAAGCGATTGTGCTAGGGATTGGGAGGCGCTATATCTTAGTCGCATGCAACATTGGAAATCAATTTTTATTTCATCCGCAGAACATGTAGCTGTAGGTCATTGAATATTTATATATTGGATCTCTATATTTATGGTTCAATTTGTGTTTTAAATTGTGTTTTAATTGTATTTGCCTCTGAACGACATAATGGTACGACCAGGAGACGCAAAATTTATGAACAAATAAAATGCATATATCCCAAAATACAAATACATATATATGTCTGATCAAAATACATATGAAAACACTAAGAGGGTGCTGCTACTCATGCCTACGCCTGACCCGTCGCCGTGTATATATCTGCGGGAAATGGGGGCGGGCTAATCTCTGTAGCTCTCGCATCGGCTCCCAACCATCGGTGTCGGGTGGATGTGCGGCGTCCGATCCATCCTTTGCTGTGCAATCTCGGACACCTAGCCCAACTAGCAGCCTATGACAACAACAAAAAAAGATTTAATTTTCGTATTCACAGCTGTTTAAGAGAAATAAATAAGACTTATAAATATAACATACATCTGCTGGTGGCGGTGGTGGTGCGGATGGTGGTGGTGGTGGTGGTGGTGGCGGCGGAGGCGGTGGTGATCCTGGATCTGGAACTGGTACATGATCAGGATATATATATGGATGTGAGATACGTCGGAACCAATCCATGTATCCAGGTTCCACGTCCGGTAATCCAGGCGCCACCGGATCACCAAGAACAATGAGGTGCCGATCAAAATGAAGCCACCTCTCGTCCATCTCCTCGGGGCCCGGCCATCGCCGTCTCAAGTCCGGGGATAAATCGGGTATCTTGTTGCACATGTCCAAGCGGCGCAATACCTGTCCGGCGAATATGGATAGGCGAGAGTCCTGAAAGCGGATGAAGCCCTGAAGTGAGATATAGCGTAGAACTCCCGCGCCTGCCTGTGACCGACATACGGGTCCCACGTAACATCGCCTACAGTCAGCCGATCCAGGGCCCGCCGATATGGCCTCACCAGTCCTGCGCCTCTGACCACATCCCAACGAGAGGCACGGGGTACTGCCTCGTCGTACTCCAGACATAAACTCCTGGATCCGAGGTCAGGTGTCTGGAAGTGCTCATGAATCCAGGCCTGCATGAAAATTAAAAACTCAAATAGGTATACAACAAAATAACAGATTATTGAATACAAGAAAATTCGTACCTGTAATAGCGTCGCAAATCCCGCCATCTGCTTCGTCTTAAACCTGCTCGCATCCCTGAGCTGGTCATACAAATGTGCGAGGGCCATGGCACCCCACGCGTAGGTCTCCACACGGCTCAAGTCCCTAAACATGTGCAGCCATCCTATACGCGTCAAGGACCCACTCTTCTCGGTGAACAGAGTGGTGCCGACAAGGTGCAATAGGTAAGCCCTGGCTGCCATGTCCCACTCTCCATCCTCGCAGCATCGCCTGTATACCTCGGTGCGCAGCCACTCCAGTCGAACAGAAGTACATCTGTTCCTATCAATCTCAGCATCTGCTACAGCTCTAGGGACGCCTAACAGCTCTGTCAGCATAGCAGCAGCTGTCTGCCTATCTGGCTGTCCCGTGGTGTACCACGTCCCCATCACTGGAATATGGAGCGGTGTGAGGCGTCATCAGTGATCGCCATCTCACCGACGGCGGTGGAAGGCTGGAAGTGTCTGAATGCCACCGGTCCACAAAGGCACCGATCCCTTGTCGACCGCCCCATAACAAAGCCGCTGAGTGGATCAAGCTTGACTCAGCGAATAGCATGAATCTGCGGACAAGGGCAAAAGCATATACATCGGTGCCGTGATTGATCACCCTAATCTCTCCCGCAATCGACATCAAAACAAAGACAAGATAAGTCAATTACATATAAATAAATGAAATTAATGTAAAAACAAAAATAGTGTTTACTTACGTCGGGCTCGAAGCCCAGTGCGGCCACATGTTCTTGTCCATAATCGTGAAGCGATCGTCGTATGGGCCCCAGGGAATGACTCCGGCTGCTGCAGGCTCCACCACCGCTCCACTACCGCTCCACCACCGGCTTGTCTGGCTCCACTCTGCGCCTTTGTCGACTGACGTCGCCTCCACGACCGGCTCGTGTCTTGGCGGCGTACTAGCTGAAGTACCGACTCCACTACCGTCATGAGGTCGACGCAGCTCATCCTGACGCTTGCGTGCCGACATAGTAGGTCTCGTCTGGTCATCAGCAGGGACTGATATCCGACCACCCCTAGCGGGTGCACGACCACCCCTAGCGGATCAACGACCCCTCGTACGTGCCATAATCCTGTAAAATAAATTCATAAATAAAATATAAATAAAAATCAAATTAAATAACTACTGCAGTCGTTCTGAACTTCCGGACTCTTGAAGCCGGAGTGATCCGGATTCTAGAGTCTGGAAGTAGGAATTGGAGTTTGTGTCATTCTGAACTTCCGGACTCTTGAAGCCGGAGTGATCCAGATTCTAGAGTCCGGAAGTTCAGAATGACAGAAACTGCAATTCCTACTTCCGGACTCTTGAATCCGGATCACTCCGGCTTCAAGAGTCCGGAAGTTCAGAATGACAGAAACTCCAATTCCTACGTCCGGATTCTTGAAGCCGGAGTGATCCGGATTCTAGAGTCCGAATTTCTGAAAGCGAGAAAAAAAAGGGCGATGCTCGTACCTTGCGTAAAGTGAGCGAGAGAGCGATGGGAGACGGTGGAAATGTGGGGAGTGTGAGGCGCAGTGAGATTGGGAGAGGGAATGGTGGAAATGAGGGAGGGAGGTGAGGCGAGGCGAGGATCGGGAGAGGGAGGCGAGAGGAGAGGTGAGGAAATTTGGAGTGGGGAGGTGATGAAATGGGGAGGGAATTAGGGTTAAGTTGAGGGGTTTTTTTGTCTTTTTATTGGGTTGGGGAGGTGGGGAAATTAAGTGGGGGAGGTGGGGAAATAAACTGCCAAATTTTTGGGTCTAATTTCATGACCAACAGTGGCAAGTGGCAACCACTGTTGGCTCATTTTAGCAATTTACAGTGTTCGTTGAGGTGGCTTCTACCCAGAGGATGCATTGCATGTGGTTCACGAGTGAGGACGATTATAAAATTTAATATATTGCAGAAGACTCCTTAAGTTTAGTTTGATATGTTGTTTTGGTAGCAGGCAGGCAGTAGCCCGTCTACGCTGCAGCTATCAAGCATGAGATAGAACTGGATCTAGTGGTGAGGTGGCCACGGAAATTTTCTTTGCTGAGTTTCCAAACATCCATATCAAAAAGATGTTTTTTTTTTCATACATATCAAATAGAAGTAGGGGCGTTGAAAATTGAAATTAATAATTTGATTTCCAATTTCTATAGCAAATTTGTTTTGTCGTTTTTAAGGTGGGTGCCAAAAGTTTTGTTTTGAACGGAATTCTATTGAACTCGAGGGTCTGTTTATTGGGATTTTTGGTTCGTCGAGCATTTGTCTACCAAATCTAAAATAAAACAAATGATTTTTCAAACGATTGTAAATTCTATAAGTTAGACGATAATCTCATCTAATAACGGGTTTTATGTTTAAGGTCAGTGGTTCGTCAAAAAATCAACTAAGTCAAATGAGACCAAGAATTTTGCCAAAATCACTGTGAGACGCAACTTAACAATGCTGCCAAGGATTCTCGTCCAATTGACAGTTACAAAGAATGTGAAAGAAAACAGTTTTGATGGAAGTTTGAGAAATGAAAATGTGAAGAAACATGAAATTGAAAGTGAAGAACACAAAAAGGAAATTTTTTTATGAATTTTTGATATTTTGAAAGACTTAAAGTAAATAAAAACATGTAAAATTGGCTAGAAAGTAAATTGCTGAAAATGTAAATGAAATTTTAAAGACAAGTGCAGGAAATATAAAGTTTGCAGAAACTTAAAATGCAGGAAAATAAACAAACTAGAAAGTAAAGTGCAAGAATTTAAGGTGCAAGAAAGTAAATTGCAGAAGAGTAAAATAGACGAGGAATGTAAATGACAAGAATGTAAAATTGCATTGAAATGAAAGGGTGGAGGGAGTACTTGATGTCAGACCGTGAATCTGCTGTGTGTGAAATGAGAAAATCGATCAAGTATCCAACCATAATTATACCATTCGACCTAGTATTTATAGAAAACTTAGGAAATAACTGTCTAACTACCTGCTTGACACATATACAATAGTTAAGCCTACATGTCTTGCAATTACATCACATTAAATATACTCGACGTAGTCTAACTTAGACGATTCTAATTACAACCGGTAAATGTTGAGTCAATATTGACAAGTCTTCGTTGGCTTCGGTAATGCTTCAATCACCAAGATGGGTCAGTTTGACCATAACTTAGTGCTTCATCAAAAAGATTTACCAAGTCCTCAGGACTTAGCTATTTCAATGAATTGGCAAATACTTCGACTAAGAATCAAATTCACACATCTAATCGAAGTATGCCAACTTTAACTCTCACCATAGCTTTTAAACTAAGCCATTTTCGCACTTGCTTCAGGTCTTCGACCAAATCTTCATATTCTTTCAACAAAACCCAATTCTTCATATTCCCGCTTCACCTTCAAAGGCCTGGCCTTTTCCAACTATCTTCGTTGCGTTATTTGACTATTCGACCACATCTTGCTCTTTTTGTCAATGTGAAGTAAGTCAACTTTTCTCTCCTTTAGACCATTGACCTTCTGTCAACCATGACCTGTCTAAAACCAAAATATATTTTGGCACCCAACAAGATGATGATCGTGAATTGCAAGACTTAGCAGTTCAATTGGTTTCAACTTCGCCAGTTTTCAACAAGATCAGAACGCAGTTAAGGGTGATACACCTAATTCCATCACCTCCTATTAACCACAATGTTGTTGTTTTCTTCATGTTGTTTTTCTTTGTTGGTGTTGTTTTTGATAAATTGTGTCAAGCAAGGAACAAAGTTAGTAGTGAAGATGGCTTGCGTGGTGTGTGGCCTCAGTTGTTGGGGAAGAAGATGACAATTGGAAGAATGTACACACACGTAGAGTAATGAACTCAAAGAATGGATAACCAAAAATAACAAAAAAAAAGGGTATTCACTTGCACTGTTTCATTATTGATTAAAACACTGATTTATACAACTGGGTTTACACATAGCTCAAGGCCCAATTACACTACTAATGCTACAAACTCAGCATACACCCACCAATACACTTGATACACCCCCTATCACATGTAAGATTGAATTATCATCTAACACTCTTCCAAAATTCAATCTTCTACTGACACAATATTTAGCAAGCCTCTCAATTCTTTGAACTTCTCAGCCTTGAGTGGTTTAGTAAAAATATCTGCAATCTGAAATTCAGTGTTGCAATAGATCACTTCATGCTTCCCTTTAGACACTTGATCTTTCAAGAAATGATACTTGGTTTCAATGTGCTTGCTCTTCCCATGTGAGACCTGATTTCTTGCCAAGTTAATTGCATATTTGTTGTGTATCTTCAGCTGCAAAGGACCCTTACAATCAATCTTCAACTCATTAAGCAATGAGCTTAACCAAAGAGCCTAGTAAGTAGCATTTGCTATAGCAATGTAATCGGCCTCGCATGATGATAATGTTACCACATTCTGTTTCTTAGAACACCAGGATATAGGAGCAATTAAAAACTTAAACCAGTATCCATAGGTGCTCTTCCTCTCCACCTTATCACCACACCAGTCAGAACCTGAATAAGCATCAATCTCAGCATAGATTCTTCCCTCTCCTCTTGGAAATAACAGGCCAAAATCTTGAGTACCCTTTAGATACCTCAAAATTCTCTTAGCTGCCACCATATGGGACACCTTAGGATCACTCATAAACCAACTAACCAGTCTAACACCCAAGGAAATATATGGTCTACTGTTGCAAATGTACCTTAGAGACCTTACAACTTGCTTAAACAAAGTTGCATCCATTGCCTTTTCCTTGTCACCTCTTGTCAGCTTCAAATTTCCTTCCACTGGTGTCACTGCAGTGTTATAATTCTCCATCTGAAACTATTTGAGCACTTTACCAATACACTTCATCTGGTGCAACACTATGCCATCATCTCTGTAAGCAAATTCAAAGCCAATGAAGTAACTCAACATACCAAGATCTGACATTTCAAACTCAGTCATTAATCTCTTCTTGAACTCATCAATTTCTGCATTGTTGCTTCCTGCCACCAAGAGGTCATCAACATACAAGCAAATGAGGACAATATCAGCTCATTCCCACTTAACATATACTCCAAATTCAACCACACACTTGGAGAAGCCCTGCTGACCAAGGAAGGAGTCTATTCTCTTGGTCCAAGCCCGAGGGGCTAGTTTCAAGCCATACAAAGCCTTTCTCAATTTGTACACTTTATGCTCATCACCTTTCATTTCAAAACCCTGTGACTACAACACATACACTTCTTCCTCCAAAGGGCCATTTAAGAAGGCTGACTTGACATCTAATTGCAAGAGAGGCCAATTTTTGGAGCTTGCAATTGCAATGACCAGCCTTATAGTTTCTAATCTAACTACTAATGCATACACTTCAGTAAAGTCAATTCCCTTTCTTTGAAGAAATCCTCTTGCAACTAGCCTAGCCTTATGCTTGGCTATTAATCCATCAGGCTTCAATTTCAACTTGAAAATCCATTTCAGGTCTATAGGCTTCTTACTTGTTGGTAAATGGACAAGCTGCCAAGTTTGATTCCTCTCTATAGCACTGATTTCTTCTTGCATTTCCTCTCTCCAAACCATCTGTTGAATTGCATGCTGCCACTCAACTGGTTCTGTGTCTGTCAGAAAAGCAAAGTGATCCAGCTCTCCTTCACTTGTTACTGCATTATCAGGCAATAACTCATAGCCACTAAGTCTCACAGAAGGAAACATTTCTCTTCCTGATCTTCTCAGCTGCTGCTCATGTGCATTGACCTCCTTTTTTGCACTTGGACTTTCACCATCACTTAACTGAACTGGCACACCACTGCTTGACTCTTCATTTCTGTCCCAAGTTGCAGACTCATCTATTATCACATCCCTACTAATGATGACTTTCTTCTAAACTGGATCATACAGCTTGTAAGCTCCAGTAGGATCATATCCAATAAGCATTAAGGCCTCACTTTTATTATCCAGCTTTCTCCTCCTCTCATCAGGAACATGTCTATGGCAAAGAGAGCCAAAGATTCTCAAGTGCTTGATACTTGGTTTGTTCCTACTGAAAGCATCTTTAAGTGTCACATTTTTCAGCCTTTTAGTAGGACATCTATTTAGGACATAAGTAGTTGTACTCACTGCCTCACCCCAGTAGCCTTTTGACAATCCTTTACCTTTTAGCATCGACCTTGCCATGTTCAACAGAGTTATGTTTAGAGTTCTGTTTCTCCTTTCTACCAGTTGTGTTGAGGTGTATAAGGAGTTGTCACCTCATGCTTTATTCCCCTTTGTTCGCAAAACTCCTAGAACTCATTGGAATTGTACTCACCTCCTCCATTTGTTCTGAGCACCTTCAGCTTGTTGTCTCTTTGTCTTTCTGCCGTAGCACAAAATTTCACAAACTTGGAATACACCTCACTTTTCTCCTTGATCAAATAGATCAACAACTTTCTGGTATATTCATCAACATATGTCATGAAGTATCTGTTTCCACCTAATGATGGAATCTCCATAGGCCCACACATATTATAACACCCATATTTTTACGGTACGTTATTTAGCGTTATTATAGTGTATTTTAGTCGTATTTATGTTATAATAAGCAATTTTTTGTTCGCTAAGTAAGTGATTTAAATAAATCAAGATCAAATTGAATTTGAGAATTAATATTTTATATTAATTCATGGTTCGAATATCGTCGAAAAATTCTAACGAAGATTCATCGCATCTCGAATCGCCGGGCAGTTTTGCCGCAGATAAAATTTTAAATGAACCCCGATTTCGATGAAAATCGAATCGTAACTTGTTGTGATTATTTTTGAATGTTTGATAGTGTTTTTATTATTTATAATAAAATAATATCACGCAGTGAATTAATTTCTCGCTAAATTAATTTTCGCGATTTTATCGGCGGGTAATTAATCGGTAACGCGGTTATTCGACGCCGTGTTTTAGCAATCCTTAGACTCTAGAATTATAGGGTAATCATGAGAGATGTGAAATTAGATGAGTAGGATTAGATGATGTGATTAGCATCTCATAAAGTGCTAGGTGTCATTATTTGTGTGATAAGCATTTTTACTTTTTTCCTAAACCATTACTAACCAAGCATTGTTTTTAATTGAAAAAATAAAATAAAATACCCCACCCGCTAATCAGCCCAAGGCCGACCCCCTCCCTTTCTCTACCCCATTTCATCTTCTACTTCTTCCTTTCCTAGTGTGAGAAAGAGCTTGAAGCTCCATCGCCTTCAACCACCATTTTCTTGCATTTTCAACTTCCAACCTTCATCATTCTTGCACCTAGGCTCAACCTCCACTTGATTCATCACCTTTCAACCATTCAAGTAAGGAGAGAAAACTGATTTTTCTCCCCCATTTTTCTGCTCAAAACAGCGCCCCTCCCTCTTTTGCTACTTGTATTTATCTTACTTTCTTTCTTGATTTTCATGCTTGTTTTGTGTTTGATTTATGTTTGGTTGTGATCAATGATGGGTATGAACATTACATCCCTAATTCTTGGAACCCTAGGTGTGGCCCAAGAGGAAAAAGAGGGAAGAAAATGTGATCCTAGTGAATCAAGTAATTGGTTGGTTAATTGAGCCTTTATGATGTTGTTGTTGTTGTATTTGTTCATAGTTTTGGAGTTAGAAGTTATTGGGTAGTTGTTTTATAGATTGAACCTATTCTTGATGAAGGGAGTTAGTGGGATTTAATTGAGGAAGCATGTATCTAGTTGTTGAATTATATACTTTGGGTAGTTTAATTGCTATTGGAATGGTTATGTATACTTAAGTAGAAGAGTTAGTATATTATTTGTGAAAATTTGGTTCTTGAGGAACTAAAATAGCATGTAGAACTTGATTGGTGGTCCTCTAATTATTAGCATTGTTATGGACATGATTAAAGTGTTTTGATGCCTTGAAGTGTAATTGAATGACTTGGAAATGGATGTTAGTTTGTAAAAAGAAAGTTTTGCAAATTTTTTTATAGAAAAAGGGGTGATGGTCGAGAGCCCTATAAGGGTGGTTTGAAGGAAAATTATTTTGCAAACTTGTTTATAAGGATTGTATTGATGTGTTATCAAGCTTTGGAAAATTATGGAAAAGATTTGGTTTCATTTGAACTTGTTTTGGAATTCTAAGGCTATGAAACACATAGGTAAGTTGGGTTCCTTGAGACCCAAGAAACCTAGTGGAGCCTTAATTAGATACTTTGAGAAAAAGGATTGGTTTGTGACATGGTTTCAAGTTCTAAGTTTCAAAGTAGCAAAGAATGAGTTTTAGTTTTGAAAATCTTACACTTTTAATTGATTACTAAG
This sequence comes from Calophaca sinica, assembly GCA_037113605.1. Classification (NCBI taxonomy): domain Eukaryota; kingdom Viridiplantae; phylum Streptophyta; class Magnoliopsida; order Fabales; family Fabaceae; genus Calophaca; species Calophaca sinica. The sequence goes on along the minus strand of CM073732.1, from coordinate 92,181,035 downwards.
ATTCTAAGTGGAAGTGTTTAGTTAGGAAAGGGTTAGGTTTGAGAGCCTAAGGTTTTTAGTTAAGTTTTAGCTTATGCTAAGTTTACTCGTGGTGATAGGAGTTGCGAATCTGGAGAACGTGCGACACGGACCCGAAGCTTGCGGTACCCCATTAGCAAACAATTGTGATAAGAGCAACTTTAGATATTGATAGGAATTTAATTTTCAGCCTTATGTGAAGAAGTCTATGAACCTCAGAGTTCGAAGTGAGGGTCTCGTACCCCTTCGACTTTTATTTCTTAAAATTGTAATTATGATTATTTAGTGGGCTTGTCTGCAAGTGGTTGGCAGCTGTCCCCAACCCCCCACACTTGTTTGATTTCCTCTCTGTCAACCCACTAAGTTGCAGAGGGATGAACTGAATTGTCAATTTGCGTTGTTTACTGAGTTGTGATTGGTTGAAATGAATTGCTTATACTGCTAAACTGTTTCGCACTATATTGAGCTTGGCATGAATATTATTTGATATGCGGTTAAATAATTATTCAATTTGCTTCGTGAATTATCGTATGCGGCGGCCTATCCATTGGAGTGCGAGAGTTTAGTCAAGTCGTTGAGTTGTCGTGACGTTTTTGAGCTTCGATCCGATTTACCTAGGGTGCTAGGATCCCCTAAACGGATCCGGCTGGTTCTTCGGTAGCTTAGCTAGACGTCGTAGCGTCAAGGAACCTGAGCTGAATGTCCTAGGGTAAGCGGAGAGCCCAAGGCTACGGCTGGTATTCAGTGGATGGATCGGCGTTACTTTCCGAAAATTGTCAAGTGTCGTGAGAATATGAGTCTTGAATTGAGTATGGTGAGAGTCTTGAGTTGCATCTTGAGTATTATGCATATAGTTGTTTTTACCTATTGTTATGATTGTTATTCCCTGATTTATTGAGAAGTTGACCCTTTCCCGTGGTGCCTTCAACCAATGATGGTGACCCAGGCGATGACGAAGAGCGTTCTGGTACCGGCAATGAGGACATTATCGGAGATCATCTTTGATTTTCCAGATATTGAGATGCCCGTGGCGATAGAGTTCAACCCCATCTCCCGTCACGTTGTTTATACAGCGGATGTCGTACAGAGCTTTCGAGAGGGTGGTATGGTAGTGAGACAGGAGACTTCACGGCGTACAGTGAGCTTCCCGATTCGGATGATGCAGGTGGTGGACACTTGGCGAGCTAGTCAGGGAGAGAGGACTATGCCAACATCATCTTCCTCACTAGAGGGACCCCTCAAGATCCCGAGGCGTACTGCTTCCCGACTTGCTTCCCGAGGACGAGGACCGAGGGATCGATGGACCGCTCGTAAGAGCGTGATCAGTCATGAGACTACAGGAGCTTCTACTTCCACGGCGGCTGTTACTCTGAGTCCATTGGCAGAGCATGAGCCTGAGCCAGCAGTAGAGCCGACCTCCCCTAAGGTTGATAGGACCCCTACTCTGCCGGTGGACCCTCCTCATGTGTGTAGTGTGTGCGGAGAGGTGGGTTGTAGCGGTGCAAGTGCTACAGAGGATGTGCTAGTAGGAGAGGATGTGCCGGAGGATGTACCAGCAGTTGTACCTTTTATTGATCTGACTGGAGAGGACCCGATGGATGATGAGGAAGAGGAGGATCCATCTGCGGATTCAGATAGTTATCTGTAGTCTTCTTGTTGTCTGACTGTCTGTTTATGTTATTTTGGATGACTGTAGTATTTGTTTTAGTGTATAGTTTGTCTGGAGACCAGTCGGGCTTGATGGATGTTTTTTGTACTACAGGGTAGACTGGTAGTTTGCTTTTGGAGCAGCTCCCTACGTGGGTGTCTGTCGGGAGTACCCCCTGGGTATGATTGCTCTCACGAGGGTCTTCATACCATAGGTGTATTCTCTCATACATTTTTATGCACTGCTTTATTTTGTACATACTGTTTATGCAGAATTGGTTATGTATATATGTATGTATTTCCAGTGCTTGAGTCTTGTGTCTTAGTTTGCACCATATTTCGAAATGCTGTGGCAACTCTATGTGTACTTTGCGGATGTGACTGTTTTAAAAAAATATATATAGACCACATTTTCCAATGGACACAATAGCACTATTTTAAAAATGCATCGCATACAGGTTTAGTTCTAGATTAGTAGCGGTCCGAAAACGGGTCGTTACAATAGTGGTATTAGAGCTGTTCGGTTCTAACCGGACTGTGCATAGAAAATTTGGAGCTGGTCACCGTGTCGGGTTATGTTTGTCGGGTAATTAGTTGTGTTGTATTGTTATTGTGTGTTGAGTGAAGCAAATTGTGCTTGAAAATTGTTTGAATTGTTTCTTGATTGAAGCAGTGTGTGTTAACACATTCTTGATTTTGTGGTTCTGACAGGTTTTTGGACCTTGGAGGACCCTTATGCCACCTCGTAGAGACCCTACGACAGGATCGGATAGCCCCAACATGGAGCAAGCAATTCAAGCAATGACGGAGATGGCGGCGGCTATGGCTCAACAATCGGCTACTGCGACTCAACAATCTAACGCTATGGCTCATCAGACTGTAGCCTTGACCCAGCTGAACCAGCAACAACAACAGAGAGCTGAGAGGAATACGGATGCTAGAGGATTAGTTGACTTCCGTAAGCACGACCCACCAAAGTTCTACAGCGAGCCGAATCCAGATAAGGCAGATCTTTGGATGCAGGAGATAGAGAAAATCTTAGAGGCACTCCATTGCCCAGGGAATGTTAAGGTGGACTATGCAACCTACTTGCTGCTAGGAGATGCCGAATACTGGTGGAAGGGAGTGAAGCAGACTTTGATGGTAGAGTGTCGTGAAATTACTTAGGAAGTTTTCCACAGAAAATTTATGGATAAATATTTTCCTGATGCTGCACGAGCGGAGAAAGAGCTAGAGTTCCTCCGACTACAGCAAGGTAGCATGACGGTGTCGGAATATGCTGCTAAGTTCGAATCAATTGCAAGGTACTTTAGTCCGTTTCGTGACTGAGCTAACCAAGGATGGTTGAGTGAGAGATTTCAGCGGGGATTAAGGTCGACATCCAGAAGTTTGTGACGTCTTTAAGAATCAGGAATCTTCAAGAACTGATTGACAGGTGTGTTGAGGTGGAAATTATGAGAAGCGCCAAGAAGAGGAGTGGTACAGGGGGACCACTGAGACCCCAGAGCACAGGACAGAGGTTTGCTCAGAAGGGAAAACAGCAGAAGAAGCTGTACAGTCGACCTCAAGGGAACAATAGCAAAGGCCAGTATCGCCCGATGGTTCAGAATACGAGACGCGGGAGTTAGACTAGCGCCGATGTGACTTGTTACCATTGCGGTAAGCCAGGACACTATGCGAGCAACTGTACTGCGAAGGATGATGTGTGCTTCAACTGCAGGAAGCCAGGACACTTCGCTAAGGATTGTCAAGCACCTAAGGCTGAACCGGCAATGCACGTAGCAAAGGCAAAAGGGAAGCGTCTGATGGCCAAAGGCAGAGTCTTTTGCATGAGTGGTGAAAAGGCAGAGCAGACTGATGAACTCATTCAGGGAGATTGTGAGATTGAGGGTAAATCCTTATCCGTCCTTTTTGATTCCGGTGCAACCCATTCCTTTATTTCCTCGGATTGCATAGATCGTTTAAAGTTGACTATGACTGCTTTACCATTCAAACTAGTAGTTACTACCCCAGCTGCTAAAACCTTGGTTACCAACACTGCATGCCTTAATTGTGTAGTGGTCATCGAGGGTAGAAAATTTGTGGTTAATTTGGTCTATTTGCCACTTAAGGGTCTAGATGTCATTCTCGGGATGGATTAATTGTCTCACCACCATGTCCTTTTGGACTGTGCCCGAAAAACAGTGGTTTTTCCTGATCTTGGAATTTCCAACTACCTATCTGTTAATCATATTGGTGTTTCATTGAAAGAGGGAACTCAGGAATACATGTATTTGGATAGTTCAGAAGTTTCTCAAGAACTCGAGTTGAAGAATGTTCCTGTGGTTTGCGACTTCTCAGATGTTTTTCCCGAAGATGTGCCGGGATTACCGCCAGGGAGGGAAATCGAATTCTTCATCGATTTGCTTCCAGGAACGGGACCGATTTCAATAGCATCTTATCGGATATCTCCAGTCGAGATGAAAGAGTTGAAGTCTCAGATTGAGCACTTGGAGTCGGAGCAATTCATACGATCGAGCGTGTCACCTTGGGGAGCTCCAGTGCTGCTGGTGAAGAAGAAGGATGGACGATCAAGATTGTGCGTGGATTATTGCCAACTCAACAAAGTTACTGTCAAGAATCGGTATCCGTTACCACTTATCGATGATTTGATGGATCAACTACGAGGAGCTGCGATATTTTCCAAGATTGACTTGAAGTCAGATTACCATCAAATTCGACTGAAGGAAGAGGATATTCCCAAGACGGCATTCAGGACAAGATATGGTCACTATGAGTACCTAGTGATGCCATTTGGAGTGACGAACGCGCCCGCAGTATTCATGGACTACATGAACAGAATATATCACCCATTCTTGGATCAGTTTGTGGTGGTATTCATAGATGATATTCTGATTTATTCGAAGAGTTGAGAAGAACATGTAGAGCATTTATGCCAAGTACTACAGATACTACGAGAGAAGCAGCTTTATGCTAATCTTTCTAAGTGTGAGTTCTAGCTCGAAGAGGTGAATTTTCTCGGACATGTGATAACCAAGGACGGGATAGCTGTGGATCTAGCCAAGATTGAAGCTGTGTTAGCATGGGAATAGCCGAAGACTGTAACAGATATCAAAAGCTTCGTTGGTTTAGCAGGTTATTACCGGAGGTTTATTAAAGGTTTTTCGAAGATCGTAGCACCACTTACACGACTTACGAGGAAGGATCAACCGTTCGCTTCGACCGAAGAGTGTGAATTCAATTTCCAGAGGTTGAAAGAGCTTTTAATGACAGTGCCTGTGTTGATTTTGCCTCAACCGGAAGAGCCTTACGAGGTTTACTGCGATGCGTCACACCAAGGATTAGGATGTGTGATGATGCAACATAGGAAAGTTATGGCTTATGCCTCGAGACAGCTCAAGATTCACGAGAAGAATTATCCTACGCATGATTTGGAGCTTGTTGCAGTGGTTTTCGCATTGCAAATTTTGGAGACACTATCTCTATAGAAGTATGTTCACTGTTTACAGCGATCACAAGAGCCTGAAATACTTGTTCGATCAGAAGGAGCCTAACATGCGACAGCGAAGATGGATAGAATTTTTGAAAGATTACGACTTCACTTTGGAATACTATCCAGGAAAGGTGAACATGGTAGCTGATGCACTAAGTAGGAAGAGCGTTTTAGCTTCAACAATGATGATCAAGGAGTTGGAGATACTAGAGAAGTTTCAAGACTTGAAGTTGAACGTGGAAGTGTCACCGGGGAAGCTGAAGTTTGGAATGCTCACCATTTCTAATGGATTATTGGAAGAGATTAGGAACCATCAAACTGATGACAAGCTACTACAAGAGATGGTTGAACTGGTAGCACGAGGAAAAGCGACAGAATTCAAGATTGGAGCGGACAACATCTTGAGGTGCAACAGACACGTGTGTGTGCCTGATGTGGCGGGACTGAGGAAGTTGATTCTCAATGAAGCGCATAAGAGTAGATTGAGTATTCATCTGGGAGTTATGAAGATGTACCAAGACTTCAAGAAGCATTTTTGGTGGCCCGGAATGAAGAAACAAGTGGCAGAGTATGTGGCTTCCTGTCTTACTTGCCAGAAAACGAAGATAGAACATCAGCGACCAGCATGGATGCTACAGTCACTTGACGTACCTATGTGGAAGTGGGATAGTATTTCTATGGATTTCATCGTCGGATTGCCAAGAACGCAGAAAAAGAATGACTCGATTTGGGTAATCATTGACCGATTGACCTAATCTGCTCATTTCTTGCCGGTGAGATCGACTTACAACGTGGAAAAGCTGACAGAGATCTACATTGTGGAGATTGTGCGACTGCATGACGTGCCTTCTTTTATTGTTTCTGACTGAGATCTGAAGTTCACATCTCACTTTTGGAGGGAATTGCAAGAAGTAATGGGAACCAAGCTCAAACTTAGCTCAGCATATCACCCCCAGACCGATGGTCAGACTGAGCGGACGATTTAATCACTAGAAGACTTGTTGAGAGCATGCACATTGGATCACAGAGGAAGTTGGGACGATGTCTTACTGCTAGTGGAGTTCACCTACAATAACAGTTATCACACGAGCATCGGCATGGCACTTTACAAAGCATTGTATGGACGTAAGTGTCAGACACCTCTTTGTTGGTATCAGGATGGTGAGAGCTCTGTCATGGGACCGACCATGATTCAACAGACGATCGAGAATATCCGATTGATCAGAGATAGGATGCGGACATCTCAGAGTCGACAGAAGAGTTATGCGGATCAGGGTCGCCGACCGTTAGAGTTTGAAGAAGGAGATCATGTGTTCCTCCGAGTTACACCTATTACTGGAGTTGGTCGAGCAATCAAATCCAAGAAACTTACTCCTAAGTTCATTGGACCTTACCAGATTCTTCATCGTATTGGTCCAGTGGCATATCAGATTGCCTTGCCACCCTTCTTGTCAAACATTCATGACGTCTTTCACGTCTCACAGTTACGAAAATATGTTTTCGACCCTTCTCATGTTATTGAACCGGATGTGATTCAACTACGGGACGACCTATCGTTTAAAGCGTCACCTGCAAGGATTGTCAATCGAAAGACTAAGCAGTTAAGGAACAAAGAAATCCAACTTGTCTAGGTCATGTGGGATTAGAAGACCGAAGACACAACGTGGGAGCTAGAAGAGAAGATGAAGAACCAATATCCAGAACTTTTTCTCGGTATGTATCTTACTCGTAGTTTCGAGGATGAAACTATTTTTAGAGGAGGAGTATTGTAACACCCGTATTTTTACGGTACGTTATTTAGCGTTATTATAGTGTATTTTAGTCGTATTTATGCTATAATAAGCAATTTCTTGTTCGCTAAGTAAGTGATTTAAATAAATCAAGATCAAATTGAAATTGAGAATTAATATTTTATATTAATTCATGGTTCGAATATCGTCGAAAAATTCTAACGAAGTTTCTTCGCATTTCGAATCGTCGGGCAGTGCCGCAGATAAAATTTTAAATGAACCCTGATTTCGATGAAAATCGAATCGTAACTTGTCGTGATTATTTTTGAATGTTTGATAGTGTTTTTATTATTTATAATAAAATAATATCACGCGGTGAATTAATTTCTCGCTAAATTAATTTTCGCGATTTTATCGGCGAGTAATTAATCGGTAACGATTTTATCGACGCCGTGTTTTAGCAACCCTTAGACTCTAGAATTAGAGGGTAATCATGAGAGATGTGAGATTAGATGGGTAGGATTAGATGATGTGATTAGCATCTCATAAAGTGCTAGGTGTCATTATTTGTATGATTAGCATTTTTACTTTTTCCTAAACCATTACTAACCAAGCATTGTTTTTAATTGAAAAAAATAAATAAAATACCCCACCCCCTAAATCAGCCCAAGGCCGACCCTCCTCCCTCTCTCTACCCCATTTCATCTTCTACTTCTTCCTTTCCTAGTGTGAGAAAGAGCTTGAAGCTCCATCGCCTTCAACCACCATTTTCTTGCATTTTCAACCTCCAACCTTCATCATTCTTGCACCTAGGCTCAACCTCCACTTGATTCATCACCTTTCAACCATTCAAGTAAGGAGAGAAAACTGATTTTTCTCCCCCATTTTTCTGCTCAAAACAGCGCCCCTCCCTCTTTTGCTACTTGTATTTCTCTTGCTTTCTTTCTTGATTTTCATGCTTGTTTTGTGTTTGATTTATGTTTGGTTATGATCAATGATGGGTATGAACATTATATCCCTAATTCTTGGAACCCTAGGCGTGACCTAAGGGGAAAAAGAGGGAAGAAAATGTGATCCTAGTGAATCAAGTAATTGGTTGGTTAATTGAGCCTTTATGATGTTGTTGTTGTTGTATTTGTTCATAGTTTTGGAGTTAGAAGTTATTGGGTAGTTGTTTTGTAGATTGAACCTATTCTTGATGAAGGGAGTTAGTGGGATTTAATTCAGGAAGCATGTATCTAGTTGTTGAATTATATACTTTGGGTAGTTTAATTGCTATTGGAATGGTTATGTATGCTTAAGTAGAAGAGTTAGTATATTATTTGTGAAAATTTGGTTCTTGAGGAACTAAAATAGCATGTAGAACTTGATTGGTGGTCCTCTAATTATTAGCATTGTTATGGCCATGATTAAAATGTTTTGATCCCTTGAAGTGTAATTGAATGACTTGGAAATGGTTGTTAGTTTGTAAAAAGAAAGTTTTGCAAATTTTTTATAGAAAAAGGGGTGATGGCCGAGAGCCCTATAAGGGTGGTTGGAAGGAAAATTATTTTGCAAACTTGTTTATAAGGATTGTATTGATGTGTTATCAAGCTTTGGAAAATTATGGAAAAGATTTGGTTTCATTTGAACTTGTTTTGGAATTCTAAGGCTATGAAACACATAGGTAAGTTGGGTTCCTTGAGACCCAAGAAACCTAGTGGAGCCTTAATTAGATACTTTGAGAAAAAGGATTGGTTGTGACATGGTTTCAAGTTCTAAGTTTCAAAGTAGCAAAGAATGAGTTTTAGTTTTGAAAATCTTACACTTTTAATTGATTACGAAGATTCTAAGTGGAAGTGTTTAGTTTAGGAAAGGGTTAGGTTTGAGAGCCTAAGGTTTTTAGTTAAGTTTTAGCTTGTGCTAAGTTTACTCGTGGTGATAGGAGTTGCGAATCCGGAGAACGTGCGACATGGACCCGAGGCTTGCGGTACCCCGTTAGCAAACAACTGTTGTAAGGGCAACTTTAGATATTGATAGGAATTTAATTTTCAGCCTTATGCGAAGAAGTCTAAGAACCTCAGGGTTCGAAGTGAGGGTCTCGTACCCCTTCGACTTTTATTTCTTAAAATTGTAATTATGATTATTTAGTGGGCTTGTCTGCAAGTGGTTGGAAGCTGTCCCCAACCCCCCACACTTGTTTGATTTCCTCTCTGTCAACCCCACTAAGTTGCAGAGGGATGAACTGAATTGTCAATTTACGTTGTTTGCTGAGTTGTGATTGGTTGAAATGAATTGCTTATACTGCTAAACTGTTTCGCACTATATTAAGCTTGGCATGAATATTATTTGATATGCGGTTAAATAATTATTCAATTTGCACCGTGAATTATCGTATGCGGCAACCTATCCATTAGAGTGTGAGAGTTTAGTCAAGTCGTTGAGTTGTCGTGACATTTTTGAGCTTCGATCCGATTAACCTAGGGTGTAGGATCCCCTAAATGGCTCCGGCCGGTTCTTTGACAGCTTAGCTAGACGTCGTAGCGTCAAGGAACCTGAGATGAATGTCCTAGGGTGAGCGGAGAGCCCAAGGCTACGGCTGGTATTCAGTGGATGGATCGGCGTTACTTTCCGAAAATTGTCAAGTGTCGTGAGAATATGACTCTTGAGTTGAGTATGGTGAAAGTCTTGAATTGCATCTTGAGTATTGTGCATATAGTTGTTTTTACCTATTGTTATGATTGTTATTCCCTGATTTATTGAGAAGTTGACCCTTTCCCGTGGTGCCTTCAACCAATGATGGTGACCCAGGCGATGACGAAGAGCGTGCTGGTACCGGCGATGAAGACATCGTCGGAGATCATCTTTGATTTTTCGGATATTGAGATGCCCACGACGATAGAGTTCGACCCCATCTCCCGTCGCGTTGTTTATATAGGGGATGTCGTACTGAGCTGTCGAGAGGGTGGTATGGTAGTGAGACAGGAAACTTCACGGTGTACAGTGAGTTTCTCGATTCGGATGATGCAGGTGGTGGACGCTTGGCCAGCTAGTCAGGGAGAGAGGACTATGCCAGCATCATCTTCCTCACCAGAGGGACCCCTCGAGACCCCGAGGCGTACTGCTTCCCGACTTGCTTCCCGAGGACGAGGATCGAGGGTTCGATGGACCTCTCGTAAGAGCGTGATCAGGCGTGGGACTACAGGAGCTTCTACTTCCAGGGCGGCTGTTACTCTGAGTCCTTTGGCAGAGCCTCAGCCAGAGCCAGCAGCAGAGCTGGCCTCCCCCATGCTTGATAGGACCCCTACTCCGCCGGTGGACCCTCCTCATATGTGTAGTGTGTGCAGAGAGGTGGGTTGTAGCGGTGTAGGTGCTGCGGAGGATGTGCTAGTAGGAGAGGATGTGCCGAAGGATGTACCAGTAGCTGTACCTTTTATTGATCTGACTGGAGAGGACCCGATGGACGATGAAGAGGAGGAGGATCCATCTGAGGATTCAGATAGTTATCTGTAGTCGTCTTGTTCTCTGACTGTCTGTTTATGTTATTTTGGATGACTGTATTATTTGTTTTGGTGTACAGTTTGTCTGGTGACCAGTCGGGCTTGATGGATGTTTTTTGTACTACAGGGTAGACTGGTAGTTTAGTTTTGGAGCAGCCCCCTGCGTGGGTATCTGTCGGGAGTACTCCCGGGGTATGATTGCTCTCACGAGGGTCTTCATACCATAGGTGTATTCTCTCGTACATTTTCATGCACTGCTTTATTTTGTACGTACTATTTATGCAGACTTGGTTATGTATATATGTATGTATTTCCCGTGCTTGAGTCTTGTGTCTTAGTTTGCACCATGTTTCGAAATGCTATGGCAACTCTATGTGTACTTTGCGGATGTGACTGTTTAAAAAAAAATACAAACCACATTTTCCAATGGACACAAGAGCACTATTTTTAAAATGCATCGCATACAGGTTTAGTTCTAGATTAGTAGCGGTTAGGAAACGGGTCGTTACACACATCAGAATACACCACATCTTAAACTTGTTTAGCTCTAGATGGTGCAAATGACTTGAAATGGTTCCTTGATTGCTTACTGACCAAGCAACCTTCACACAACTGATCTAGAGGTTTAATAAGTGGCAATCCATACACCATCTCCTTTGTGCACAATTGATTGAGGCTCTTGAAATTCAAGTGCCCGAATTTATAGTGCCAAAGCCATTTCTAATCCTCAATATTGATGCCAGCAAAACACTGAATTTCTGCTGCATTCAAGTTCACCTTAAATGTTCTATTCTTGGACAATTGAGCCTACATCACCAATCTTTGTTACACTTGCAGCCTATTTTGACTTATCTGCATGCTAAACCCCTTCTGTATCAGCTGTCCGAGACTTAACAAATTGTTCCTCATTGATGGAACATATAGAAAATCATTCACATAGGTGGGACTGCCATTCTTTCTCTTAATCAGCACTTTCCCTTTCCATTCTATTGATACTGTATTATTATCAGCAAATTTCACTTTAGTCATATAATTCTCATCAAATTCAAGCAACCAATTTCAATTTTCCGTCATATGGTTACTACATCCCGTGTCTAGATACCAACAATCACTCATATCTGCTTCAAGATTTGTAGTAACCATGAGCATTACTTGATTTGAATCAGAGGAGTTGTCTTCAGCCACGAATGCTTCATCATCTGCTTTGGATCTTGGCACCTTGCTTCCTTTGCACTCATCTGTAAAGTGGCCGAATTTCTAGCAATTGTAACACCTTATCTTCTTTTTATCAAACTTCTTTCTTCCCCCTTTACCATTGCCCGATCCACCTCCTTTTGATGTGCCTTCACCATGATCTTGATCCTTGGAATTTTCACTAAGGCCTCCTCTGTGATTGCCCTCCTTTCCTTTTCCCTTCTTATTCTTCCATTTCTCAAACCACCTTTTCTTTACATTTTGAGACATTAATGCTTGTTCATTGGCTTTCCCTGTCTTTCTTTCATTCAACTGTTGCACATGAGCTTCTAAAGAACTCCAAAGCTGCTCAATCTTCATGGTGGACAAATCTTTGGACTCCTCTATGGCAACACAGATGTGATCGAATCTTGGTGATAGAGTTTTCATAGCTTTTTCTACCACCATTTGATCCGTAATTGTCTCACCACAGGATTTCATCTGATTAATGAGACCCTAAAGCTTTGTAAAGTACTCAGTAGTCTTCTCTTGATCTTCCATCTGCAACATCTCTTATTGCCTCCTTAGAGTCTGAAGCCGAACCTTTTTCAATTTTCCATCACCAGCATGACATGTCTCCAAGGTGTCCCACGCTTGTTTTGCGGTTTCTACAGATGAGATCTTCTCTCAATTCGCAGCATCCACACACTGGTGAATCAAGAAAAGGGCTTTATAATCCTTTTTCTTGGATTCTTTATAGGTTGATCTCTGTGCTTTAGTCGGATTTGCCTCCAACTTAGTGAATCCATTCCTCACGATTTCCATCACATCTTGGAAACCAAATATCACCTCCATTTGTTTCTTCCATCGGTCCCAGTTATTGCTGTCCAAGATTGGTAGATTGCCACCGATATAACCATTTTTATTAGATCCCACCATTGATGAAACCTTCATGCACTCACAGTGTTTCACTCATTCACATTATTTCACTCAACACTCACTCTTTCACACTTCAGCATCAGAACCAAGTATTGGCTTTAGATACCAATTATTGGGGAAGAAGATGACAATTGGAAGAATGCACACACACATAGAGTAACGAACTCAGAGAATAGATAACCGAAAATCACAGGAAAAAAATGTATTCAGTTGTGCTGTTTCATTATTGATCAAAACACTGATTTATACAACTAGGTTTACACATAGCTCAAGGCCCAATCACTAAAGGCCCAATTACACTACTAATGCTACTAAGTCAGCATACACCCACCAATACACTTGATACACCCCCTATCACATATAAGATTGAACTATCATCAAACATTAGTAAACAGTACCATCTTCTTCTTGTTTCTGGAAAATGATTTGTAGAGAAAAACATGGTCTGGGAAAGTTGTGGAAGCTTGACAATTAGAGATGGAATTGCGAACTGATTGCATCAGCTATTTGGGGGATCGTGCGTGGTTACGGAGAGAGACTGACAATTAATTAGTGGAGCATTGAGACCGACATGTTGTTGAAAAGGGGGTGGGTGGATAACTTGGCATAAATAAATCCCAGCTTAAATTTTCTTTCTTCCAAATTTTATCTCCTAATGATTTTTTTCCTTGGGTGGGAGAGTAATCTTTATCAGACCTGCAGTATTTTACTATTTTTAGCAACGTCGACATAGACGACCAAAAGATCAAGAGTGGGTAAACTACAATATGTAACAATTTTGGGGATAAAATTATAATGTTTATTAATTACTACAGGTTACCTAAGAATTTGGTATTTAATCTAGATGGTTCCTTTTCTTTATATTAAATCTAACGGTTACTGGTGGTGGATTACCGATGAACCACCTATTTGATGGTTCACCTTAGATGTCACTGTTCGTTGAATATAATTTTCTATGGATAAAAAAATTATGTTTTCCTAGATTAAATTTCATTTTTAAAATAAATATTATGGAGAATGCCTTAAAATCAGTTTTGGGAAGCATTAGAATGCATATAAGTGCTTTTCCATGAAGGTGAACCGATTCACCAACAATGTGAATCGATTCATGGAGGCTTAGAGCATCAGCGCAGGTTTTGGGTGGTTATGTGAATTGAAGTTGTAGTCTGTGAATCTCTTCACAGAATCTGTGAATCGAAGTGGCTGTCTGTGAATTCAATTCATAGAATCTGAGAATTGATTCACAGTATGCAGTGAATCCATTCATGCGCGGGTCTAATGCGTTTTTAAGGTAGTTTTCTGGATTTTGGCCAATAGGAGTCACATGAGACACATTCAAACACTTTGGGAACTTAGGGTTTCATAGAGAGAGATTCAATTCTTCATCTCCTTGTAATTCTTGAGTGAAAATCATTTAAGTGTTAGAGAGATTATCATAGCAAGGGATCTTGGGGTTGTTCACCTTGAACAATTAGAAAAGATTGGAAGGGCCTTTGTAAATCTTGGTGTAAAGAACTCATTGATTCATAGTGGAAATGAAGGGCTGCTCTCTCTAGGGGATGTAGATCATTGTTGGACCGAACCTCGTCAACAATCTTGTGTGTCAATTTCCTCTCCTTCATCACTTTGGTTGTGATTTTGGTTTTAATTGTAATTTTTCTGCACATAGTTCTATTTGTTCTTGTTGACATTGGTTGGCTTGAATTTTTTGGTTTGATTGCTGGTTATTTCTCTTCTTCATCTTGTTTGAGAACCAACAAACATAATGATTATGTTATAGTGCTTTTAAATAATTTAACCGACACCTACCAATATTACAAAAAAAATAGTCAATTTGTGGGAGTTTTTAAAGCAATTTGCGGGGGTTTCCCACACAGCCTTAGTTCCATGCACTGCAATCTATTTGCGGGGGTTTTTAGGAACCCCTGGTATCGGACCGCCGCTATTTAATGCTCATTTTGCGGGGATTTTCAACCTCCCCAATTTAATTTATTTTGCGGAAGTTAAAAACCTCCTCTATTGTTCCTTTTTTATTCAAATTTTTTTTTATTAATTTTCACATTCCCTCTTGTATTCACCATTCAACAATTCAAAGCTAACGAAAAAGTATCAAACTTTTTCAGATTAGTCGTTTATTATTTAAAATATTATATTTACAACATGTAGCAATCATATATGTACAAATTCAACACTTGTGTACAATGTAATCATATATGTACAATCATACTAATTCAAAGATTGAGTTATACAAAGCAAAGTATGGTGAATTGCTATTAGCTAACTCCCCTTCTCTAAAGTCTTGCAAAGAGTGCCAAAAACATGCTTATTTGACACAATACAATGGCCCCATGTGGCATGTTGTCCCCACCTTGTACAACACTCATGACATTTGACATCAACCATCTTGAGCAATCAAAATAAATTTAATTTACTGCTGTCATATTACTCTCATATAGCTATACTAAAGCTGAACAAGAACACTGCAAGTTTAAAAATTAAAAAATGTAAGAGTACCTGTAAATTGAAGTATTGTAGATTATGGAACAAATCATTCTTGAGAGTACTTGCAAATTAGTCAAGTAGAACCAAACATTCTTGAGGGAGAGATGAAACCAATCCTGCATGAACAGTAAAAAAATATAAGAACAAAAAAAGAAGAAAAAAAAAACAATTATGCAAATGGCATGACTACAAATACATTACATATTTTACCTGAAATATCATAAATTGTATCTCCTACTCAGGTGACTAGCACATATAAATGAAGAATTGTGCTACTAATTGAAAAAAGGTAATAGAAAACCCAAGTCACGACAAGTCCAATAGTCTACATTTACTAGCTAACCACATGCATTTGTGGTACTAGAACTCCATAGAAAAAGTTTTTATTGAAACAAAAGTTCATTTATAAGAATATATAATTAAGTCTAACACTAAAGAATATAACATCAGCAGGTTTGTTCAAAATAAAGGTAACACATCAAACCAAGTACAAGAATATTCAATTCTAAAGGCAACACATCAAACCAAGCTCTTACAATAATCATCAATAGCCCATTGATACTTTGACTGATTCAACTAAAACCACATGTGCCAAATGGTTGCTCAAATTTGAATGGGCTGTAAAAGGAAAGGTATGGGGCATTATTTAGAAAAAATATACAAGTTATTTACAATATATATTTTGTAAATCCTCACCATTTTTAATGAAGTCATCCTTGAGAGATTGAGTAAAAATCTACAAGGACAAACAACGTGACACAAAATTAGGAGTCCATAATGTTAAGAGTGTAGCCATAAGGAAGTATATATCTACTAAAACTGCAGCCATGTTAGGAGCTCAAATGAGTAGATCCTACTCCAAATAAAAATGTGAATAAAAATAGAAACATGAAAATTTCAAGGGAACCAACTGTTCTATCATTAGATCCAATGACAAATTTCTGATCAGTTGGTGGGTAGTCAATATCCATCCTGTAGAATGAAACATGAAAATGTTAGTACAATAAATTCCATAAATACCAAACACAGTAAATATTTAAAGAAAATTAATTTTACACTCCATAAATGTGATATTTGTGAACACATTTGGCTTCATCCAACTTCCTAGCATCATAGCTATAACAGTTACCATTTTTATTTGCCTGCATAATAATGGAATTTGTCTATAAGAATTTACATAGTAGGCACCTCAACTGAGTCTAATAGTAAATTTGATAACAAGACTGAGATTGTGCACTTGTTTCTTTTTTTTTATGGAAAAATGTTTAGATTGTGGGAGGCTCACCCCTATGCAGGGTCAGGGAGAACCACTAACCTGAGCCAGAATTTACGGTGGAATTTGCGTATCGTCCACCAACGCAGCCACCTAGAATCGAACCTAATTCGCAACGTGTGCGAGCGGAAGGCCGAACCAGTTGAGCTAAGCTACGTTGGCATTTGTGCACTTGTTTCTTTCATGTAAAAAGTTAGCATTTAAGATAAATATTCACTTATCTGGAACCAAGAATGAGACTTGTACCTTTTTTACTGTAAGTGCTAGATTAACATGACTAGTATCTTGAGTGCAAATAACAAACAACCTGCACGGAACAAAGAATCACAACATTTTATCTTTCAACCCAGTTGAAACAAACATAGACACTACATCAGTGAAAAACTTCTACCAAATACATACAATGGGTGAGATTATGAATAGTTTTTGAAAAGTAACATAGATCGAAACTTCCAGTATCAAATATTGTAATAAATTTCCTCTGTTCTATACTAGTTCAAACAAATTAATCTCTAGCTCGTTTAATATGAGAATACTCAAAAGAGGAATGAGAACCCAAAAAACATTGAAAAAGAGAAAGATTAATAGAATCTATAAAAAGAGAAAGGAAGCAAAAACAGAATAAAAAGAATCGCAGGAAGAGAATGGAAAATCAGAGACAAGAAGTGAAAATCGCCATTCGGCGGTGAACCGTCTCAGATCACTGGACAACTGAGAACGTGGCTCCTGTCGTTGTCAACTGTGAGTGCGATTATCCCATCCATGCCTGTGTCACTGTGGCACTCCGCTACCTTATCGTGTGACTGGGTTTCACCGTAGCAGCGAGATTCTGGACCTCTGACTCGCAAGGGTGCCCCCTCATCCATATTGACGAGTGAGTCATCCAAATCGCTAATGTTGAATGAGTCTCCAATGGTTGATTAGGGCTTGCTAAGGAGGGACCAGAAGAGACTTTATAATGACAGGAGATGAAAAGGTAAGGGTTTTTATTTCGGTGGAAAAAACAAACAAAAGAGAAAGAAAGGGAAATCATGGAGGCTTGGCAGTGGTCCATTGCGGGAAGGAGGCTGGGCAATGGTCGGCTGCTGGTTTGAAGATGAGAGACGAGAGAGCGAGAGTTGATATGGAGAGAGAAAAAGGTTCAGCGATAAGTTGGAAGAAAATGTGGGACCTACCCACATTTCCAGCCAAGGAAAATGAAGTGGTGCTTCATTTTTCTTCTATGAGCAGTGCACATTTTTTCTCCATGCGGTGCTTAATTTCAAATGGTGCCAGGATTGTGTTAAAATTGTTCACACAATGCATTTAATGCTCAACATCCACCTAATTGCACTTGGTGCAATTCCTTATAAATAGAGCATGCAGGAAGACATTCAAGCATCCGGAAGAGAGAAAAAATTACGAGAGTTACATATCCTCGTAGAGAAAAATAAAGAGATCCTCACGTGAGAGTGAGAGAAAAATAGCGAGCCAATTTTGTGAGAGTTTTAGCCACAAATTGAGGGTATAAATTATTGTATTATTTTGAGAGGTCCACCTAAGGGTGAATTTTGTATTCCCATTATTATTATAGTGGAGATCTTAAGTGGCCTAAGGGTCCCGTGGTTTTTACCTTCACATTGAAGGGTTTTCCACGCTAAAAATTTTACGCGTGTTTCCGCTTGCCTTACTCTGTTTAATTTTTTTTGCCCATTTTAAGTTACACAGAGAGGGAAATTTATATCGGCATTTCCCAACAGTGGTATCAGAGCCACTGTACCGGGGAAGCTTTTATCCTGTGTAATTCAAGATGGAAAGTTCTACTGTTCATGATGGAGACATGTTCAAGCTTACTGCCGACAACTACAATTACTGAAAGCCGATGATGGAAGACCATTTATACTGCAAAGATTTGCATGATCCAATCACTCAGAAAGAAGTACCAACAGGGAAGACTGACAAAGAATGGGAGACCCTGAATCGAAAGGCAGTAGCTATGATCTGGAAATATATTGACCGGAGTTTGTTCGAGCATGTATCAACTTATACTAATGCGTATGAGTTGTGGATGAAACTTGAATCATTGATTCAAAAGAAGACGCCCAGGAATAAAGCCCACCTTGTCAGACGACTGGTAAAATTGGATTATTCGGACGGTTAGAACATGATTGAGCATCTAAATACCTTCAAAGGTATTGTCAACCAATTGATGAATGCAGAAATGAAGATAGATGATGAGTTGCAGACTCTTCTACTCCTCAGTTCTCTACCTGAGAGCTGGGACACTCTAGTTGTCACCCTCAAAGAACTCGCCTGCACGAAAAACTTCAACATGGATTGATTCTGGTTCGTTTGTTGAATGAAGAGTCAAGACGAAGCAAAAGAGGCTTGAACAACCAGTTCGAAGCCAACATTATTGACAACAGAGGAAGGAGTAAGAATCGCGAAAAAGGAGGTCGCGGAAAATCACATGGTAGATCCAAGTCTCGCACTAGACTGAGTTGCTACTATTGTGGCAAACAAGGCCACAGAAAGTCCGAGTGCAGATTCTTGAAGAGAGATCAACAGTCTGGAACAGTCCATCCTGACCAGATTGACCCAAAGAAGAAGAAGAAGAAGGAACCACTACTGCAGTGGCTTCGGAAGATGAAAATACGTTTTTTATCGGAGATGAAAATTATCTAAATGTTGTATCTAATGACTGCATTTGGATAATTGACTCGGGAGCATCCTTCCATGTAACTCCTCATGAAGGATTTTTCTCATCATATCAAAAAGGAGATTTTGGTACGGTGAAGATGGGCAACCATGTCACAAGCAAGATTGTTGGCATTGGTGAAGTAACTCTCATTACAGATAATGGAAGCAAGCTCGTGTTGAAGGAGGTGAGACATGTACCAGACATGCGTCTAAACCTTATCTCAGTAGGAAAGTTAAATGAAGCTGGGATGATAAACCAGTTTGGTGCTGGTAGATGGAAACTCAGCAAAGGAAACATGATTGTTGCTCGAGGCAAAAAGGAAGGCTCCCTGTACATCATGCAGGGAAAGATATGCAAAGAAGAGATGAGCGTCGCTCAAGACGCAACCAAAGAATTGTGGCACAGACGACTAGGCCACATGAGCGAGAAAGGTTTGGAGATTCTTGCTAAAGATCATCTTCCAAACATAAAAGGGCAGCCACTTGAATCCTGTGAAGATTGTCTAGCAGGCAAACAACACAGAGTATCTTTCAAAAGATCAGACGATGCAAGAAAAAGAAAACATATTCTAGATCTTGTTCATTCAGATGTGTGCTCAACATCTGAAAGGTCCATTAGTGGTGCTCAATATTTTGTTACCTTCATTGACGATCACTCTAGAAAGGTGTGGATGTATCCATTGAAGACGAAAGATCAAGTTCTTCAAGCTTTCAAGGAATTCCATGCTTCTGTAGAACGCGCAATTGGAAGAAAGCTGAAATGCTTGAGAACTGACAATGGAGGAGAATACATAGGTCCTTTTGAAGCCTATTGTAAAGCTCATGGGATACGACATGACAAGACACCTCCCAAGACTCCTCAGATGAATGGAGTAGCAGAAAGGATGAACAAAACGATTGCAGAGAAAGTTAGAAACATGTTTTCTCATGCAAAACTTCCCAAATCATTTTGGGGCGAAGCGGTAAAAACAGCGGTTGATTTGATAAATTTGTCTCCTTCAAGACCTTTAAATGGAGAGATACCAGAGGAAGTATGGTCTGGAAAGAAAGCCTCCTATGGTCACTTGAGAGTCTTTGGATGCAGAGCATTTGTCCACGTTCCCAAAGATGAGAGAGCAAAGCTTGATGCTAGGACGAAGGAGTGCATATACTTTGGTTCACCAAGAGATGAACTTGGCTTTAGATTATGGGATCCTTCAAACAAGAAGATTGTTCGAAGCAGAGATGTGGTATTCTATGAAGACCAGACAATCCAGGACATTCAACAATCCAAGAAGCCAAAGACCATTATGGTGCGTAACTCAGGGCGAGAGATTCCTCAAAAGAATGATGAGCCTAATCAGACAACACAACCCCATCAGATGGCGCAGCCAGATCTGACAGAACAACCCCACTGCATGCAATGATGATAGAGAGCGGATGAGACGGAACAAGAACCTCAACCGAGAAGGTCAATGAGAGCCCGACAACCCTCAACAAGGTATTCCTCGGAGGATTATGTCACTCTCACCGATGAAGGGGAACCTCAAAGCTTCATGGAAGCCATTGAGATGGAAGATAAAGAAAAATGGATGCAAGCCATGCAAGAAGAAATGCAGTCCCTGAAGGAAAATCAGACGTATGATCTGGTAGAATTACCAGAAGGAAGAAGAGCGTTGAAAAACAAGTGGGTGTTCAAACTCAAGAGTGAAGAGAACAGTCAAATCCAGTACAAAGCACGAATTGTGGTGAAGGGGTGCCATCAGAAGAAAGGCATAGATTATGAAGAAATTTTCTCACCGGTGGTGAAGATGACATCCATTAGAGCAATCCTTGGTCTAGCTGCAAAACTAGATTTGGAGGTACAACAACTCGATGTTAAGACAACATTCTTACATGGAAACCTAGAGGAAGAAATATATATGAAACAACCTGAAGGTTTCACAGAACTATGCAAAGAACATCTTGTGTGTCGTCTGAAGAAAAGCCTCTATGGTCTGAAGCAAGCTCCAAGACAATGGTACAAGAAGTTTGATCTCTTCATGACCCAACATAATTTCAAAAAGACATCCGCAGACGACTGTGTGTTTGTGAAGAACTATGATAATGGTGAGTCCATCATACTTCTGTTGTATGTTGATGATATGTTGATTGTTGGGAAAGACAAAATGAAGATAGCTGCTCTCAAGAAGGCATTAAGTAAATCGTTTGCCATGAAAGATCTGGGTGTAGTAAAGAAGATTCTTGGAATGAAGATCACCAAAGATCGTTCTCGAAGAATGCTGTGGATGTCTCAAGAAGACTATATCAAGAAGGTTCTTCAAAGGTTCAACATGCATAATGCCAAACCAGTTCATGTTCCATTACCTGGTCATTTCAAGCTCAGCAAGGCACAATGTCCAGAGAATGAAGAAGAAAAAGAAGAAATGAGCAAGGTACCCTATTCTTCTGCTGTGGGTAGCCTTATGTATGCAATGGTTTGCACAAGACCAGATATTGCTTATGCTGTAGGAGTTGTTAGTAGATTCCTATCGAATCCAGGAAAGGAGCATTGGAATGCTGTGAAATGGATATTACGGTATCTAAGGGGAACTGCCAACAAGTGTTTGTGTTTTGGTAATGGAGATTTAAAGCTTCTTGGGTATGCAGATGCAGATATGGCAGGAGATGTAGACTCAAGAAAGTCTATATCAGGATATTTGATTACTTTTGCAGGGGGAGCTGTCTCACGGCAATCACGACTACAAAAGTGCATTGCTTTGAGTACCACAGAAGCTGAGTACATCGCAATCACTGAAGGTTGTAAGGAAATACTGTGGATGAAGAAGTTCCTGCAAGAGTTAAGCCAGACTCAAGAAAGTTATGTTCTTTATTGTGACAGTCAGAGCGCAATACATCTCAGCAAGAACTCGACATTCCATGCAAGGTCGAAACACATCGATGTAAGGTATCATTGGATCCGTGATGTATTGGAAAAGAAACTGCTACAGATTGAGAAAATTCATACTAATGATAATGGGGCTGATATGATGACCAAAACTCTACCTAAAGAGAAGCTGGAAGGCTGTAGAGAAGTTGCAGGCTTAGCATCAACCCCGAATTGATCCATGGAAATTTTCCCTAAGGCTGGAAGGGGAGAATTGTGGGACCTACCCACATTTCCAGCCAAGGAAAATGAAGTGGTGCTTCATTTTTCTTCTATGAGCAGTGCACATTTTTTCTCCATGCGGTGCTTAATTTCAAATGGTGCCAGGATTGTGTTGAAATTGTTCACACAATGCATTTAATGCTCAACATCCACCTAATTGCACTTGGTGCAATTCCTTATAAATAGAGCATGCAGGAAGACATTCAAGCATCCGGAAGAGAGAAAAAATTACGAGAGTTACATATCCTCGTAGAGAAAAATAAAGAGATCCTCACGTGAGAGTGAGAGAAAAATAGTGAGCCAATTTTGTGAGAGTTTTAGCCACAAATTGAGGGTATAAATTATTGTATTATTTTGAGAGATCCACCTAAGGGTGAATTTTGTATTCCCATTATTATTATAGTGGAGATCTTAAGTGGCCTACGGGTCCCGTGGTTTTTACCTTCACATTGAAGGGTTTTCCACGCTAAAAATTTTAGGCGTGTTTCCGCTTGCCTTACTCTGTTTAATTTTTTTGCCCATTTTAAGTTACACAGAGAGGAAAATTTATATCGGCATTTCCCAACAGAAAATGGGTTTGGGTGAAGGATTGCGAGATGCCAAAAAAATTTTGGGGTGGGCGTACCGCGCGATATGAAAAATAAAGAAGGAAATTAAATTTCAATTAGAGGGGGTTTTTAACCCCTTAAAATTAAACAAAATTTCTACAAAGGGAGCAAGGAAAGCGTGTTTTTAAATTAATTTGAGGGGTTTTTTTTAAAACCTCAGCAAAATAACCCCCACTATTTAGCCTTTTTTTGTATTGGTCTGTAAAAAAAAAACGTTACATTTGTTTGAGTGAAACTAAGCTCGAATCCCTTAAGTAAAGTCTCGAGTTCGAATCTTGTAAATGAAAAAAAAAATGTAGTTGGCGGGGAGACCCCACTAAAAATGGTCAGCAAGGTTGAGACTAGTTATCGGTATAGTCGGTTGATAATTCACATTAGAGCTGTTAAACCCGTTTAACCCGACATAATACATGGGTTGGGCTAGCAAAATTGAGGCCCAAACTAATTTTGGCCCAACCCGGCCCCATCCAAAAAATCACCGGACCGACATTGGCTTGCCCGTTGGTTCGAATATTATTTTGATTACTTAAATTTATACTTATAAATCAAATGTATTATGCGTCAACGTAAACACAAAATAGCTAAACATGAATGGAAATTCCATACAACAAAGAGTATGTTAAACGCGGCAAACGTAAATGTAAAAAGCTAAAAGCTGGGAGTCTTGAAATTATCATTCGATTAAACTAGTCCATAATATTTTGTAAACAAAAAATGAATTAAAATAAAAAAAAATGTGGATAATGTAGGCTTTCAAGGATTCAATCTGCAACTTGTAAAATAAAAAATGGAAGTTGTGCAAAAGTATTGATAATTCATCTATTTCTGCTTTCACATACCCACTCACCGAATGGATTATCTATTCTTGGTCATTGGTAGAAGTAATGTGCATTACCCCATCCATAATGATCAGACATAAGGAATTAAAAAAAAAAAAAAGTAATTGATCATATTGGTCCCTGAAAGTATAACTCAGTATCACTTTGGTCCCTGAAATAGTAAAAACTCCAAAATAGTCCCTGAAAGTGTTCAACGTTTGTCACTTTGGTCCCTGCCGTTAATAATTTCATTGACTCCGTGAGTAATTGGTCACATTGGTCTCTGAAAGTGTAATTTGGTGTCACTTTGGTCCCTGAAAGAGTAACAACTCCAAAATAGCCGCTGAAAGTGTTCTACGTTTGTCACTTTGGTCTCTTACCCACTACTAGAAAATAAGCCAGCGGCGGCGGTTAATCTGCGGCGGTTAGGCAACAACCGCCGTCGGTTTGGAAGCTTATTGGCGATTCTGGCAGCTTAACCGCGTGTTTTTCAAGCATTCAAGGGCGTTTTTTGTGTACCCACGTGGTTGAATTAAAAAAGGCATCAACTTTCTTTCTTACACTCTGAGCGGTTTACGGACAATTGGAGGCGGTTAGGCGAAATTAAATTTTTTTTGACGTGAAAATTATATTAAAACTGCTTTCAAGAGTTAATTAATTAAAAGAAAAGAAGAGAAGGGTCATCAAATTACTTTAGCAACTCTCCTCCCAACTCTCCCGCTCTGTAAAACCCCAAATTTTTAACACACCCCTTTGTAGCCCTAGCTCTCTCATGAGACGAACAAGCACTGGTGCGAGGTACAAGCTTGAACAAGTGGGTGATCACGAGCCTCTAACCTGTGAGACTAACAAGTGGTCGCGAGGTACAATTAACAATCCTTTGCTTTTTTATTTTTGGTTGTGAAATTTGCGTTCCTTGCTTATTCTTCTTTTTAAGACGGTCCAATCCTGTTAAAGCTTATGAGTCCAGACAAATTCCAAATGTTGATGAGTTCGCGAGTGCCTTTATGATTCTTCTTGCATCTTGTAACTTCCCGTGTGCCACTTGTAACTTACTTTTTATTTTAGCTTGATGCCTTTATGATTCTTCTTGTATCTTGCTCAATGTTTTGGCATAATGTGAGACGTGATTTTTATATTAGATTGTCATAGACAAAGGACTTAAGGTACAAACTTTATTCTGGAATTTTCATTGAGAATGAGGATAGCTTCTGTTTCTGTTCACTGGCATTTGTTCTTTTTTTTTTCATCTTATTCTATATTCGCCATATGTACCATTGATGATTCTGCATGCTACTGTCATATATTAATGGAGCATTTTCTACCATTGGCCATGCGAGTAGGATTGCCCAAAGAGGTATCAACTGTTTTAAATGAGTTGTGCTCATTTTTTAGGCAATTATGTGGTAAAGTGTTGAGTGTTTCAGATTTAGACAAAATGCAACATGATGTTGTGCTCACTTTATGCCACATGGAAATGTTATTTCCCCCTTCATTCTTCACGGTTATGGTTCACTTAATTGTTCACCTTCTTTGAAGAAGCTAAACTTGGAGGTCTGTACATTATCGATGGATGTATCCTATCGAGAGGTAATTTTCTAACATTTTAAATTAAATAATGACTTGAATGAATATTAATAAAAATCTTTTTATGATTTAATAGGTACTTAGGATTGTTAAAAATCCTATATGTACGTAACAAAAGGCACGACGAAGGCTCTATAGCAAAAGGATACCTAATGCAAGAGATCTTAACATTTTGTTCAAGGTATCTAGATAATATCGAGACAAGATGGAATCGACCTCGGTCAGTGTAGATGATGAACCCAATGATATACAACCTAAAACTCGAGAAGCGAAATTGTTTCCACAAGTAGGAAAGCCCGCTGGTGGTTCTTCATACTTCACTCTTACATCCATTGAAAAGTTACAAGCTCATCGACATGTGCTAACCAACCTGCCTTCTGAGATCGCTATCTCCGTAAGTGCTTCTCAATATTAATTACCTAAATTATTTTTCTTTAAGTATAATAAGTTAAATCTATATAGGGAATTTAGAGAAGTTGTAAAGAGACAACTAAGGAATCGTACAAAGTCTTCACGAGATAGACAAAGAAGGTTCATAGAGAATTTGTTTGTTGGTTCTCTAAACGCGTGTAAGCTAAATTCACTCTATGCCACGTGCATGTTGCATATATATTGGTAATATGCATGTCATCGACACTACAATATTCTTATTTCAGATTTTTAATGATCTCAACAACTGATCGAGCTTGAGATAAAGATGTTCTTATTTGTCTTGCTTTGAGGTCCTATCGACAATGCTAGAAGATTCACCGCATATAATGTGAGCGGATATAAATTTGGACCTTGCACGAGATGAAAGATTAAAAACTCAAAATAGTGGTGTTTTTGGTACATTTGGCACTAGAAGTTACTCAAGTAATAGTGATACCCAAATGAGGTTTGGAGGGTACCTTTATTATGGGAAATTAATAGACATTATTGAGCTAAGCTATAATGGCGTATTCACGATTCCTTTATTTAAATGTCAATGGGCTAATACCACTACCTCCTGAGGCATGAAAAAGATAATTTGGGTTTTACCTCAATCAACTTTACGAGGCTAATACATACCGTGAACATGAAGATGATGAGCCATATATCAAAGCATCCAAGCCCAAATGGTTTTTATGTGGATGATGAGAAAGAAAATGGTTGGAGGCATACCCATTCATTTGAAACCAAGGGACTTATATGACATGGGTGAAGAAGATGAAGAGATAATGGTGTCCAATGAGGCTTATCCATCACAAAACTTGGAACAAATATTTCGGATGATACCACATACATGCAATTAGCAAGGGCTACTATGGATGATGATCCTCAAGTTCAACCATTAATGAAAATGTTAATGATTGTAATGACAATATGGTTATGTAATAACAAACGCGAGGTTAACACAATGAAACGAAATTCCTCGCTATTTTATTTTGTAGTAATTTTGCTTCTATTATCGTATTGTCTTACGCTTCTTGAAGTCGATCCTCTGCTTTGTTTTCTCTTTTTTAATGAGTTATTTTATTATTTTTAATAACACTCCTTTTTTTCTCTATTGATGTTGTTGGGAGTTTATGTTGAATATTGATGAATACTATCATTTTGTTATTGTCATAAAATAGTAGCATTGTGGGGTTCATGTTGGGAGTCTTCAGTATACGAACTTTTATGTTTCCTCTATCATTTTTTGTTGATTTGCTAATATTAAATAAATTTGTCATGTTCTTGGTGCTTGGGGTTTGAATTTGTTGGAATCAGAGCAATGGCCAAGACAAAGAGGTTTACTCCAGATTCGATCTACATCACCAAATTCAAGAGAATGCTGCATAGTCAAAGTGCATCCCATAGGTCACCACTGAGTGAGCCTATAGGTCATATTGACCATCAATTAACATTGAAGTCCAAAATTCCCAAGAAACCGAAGTTGAAAACCAAAATTCTCAAGAAAATCAAGTCGAGATGAAGCTCTACCCACTTACGAGGAGAAAGTCCAATAAATATTGGACAGTTACTACTATTGGTATGCAATTACCTTTTCAGTGGTTTTGATTATTTAATAGTTTTTAATGAGTTGTATTTTTTGATACACTAATTGTTTCTTTTACTTTATATTTAGATGGTAATGAAGTAATTACAGAAGAACGTCTACGAGTTAGGGACTTGTTTGCGGATGCTCGGTGAGAAGAAAGTGATCCTAGATTGGAACCAAGAGGTCAACCAGTTGGAGAGGCTGCCTTTGGGTTTCTTTTTAGGATCTATTCTTTGCTAATTATGAAATTTTCCTATTAGTTATGATAGGTGGCCATATGTTCCATCAGATATCAAGTCTAGCGTGTGGGATAAAACTATAAAGGTATAAACTGTAATTATATAATATTCACTTTTATAAGGTATGAACTATAATTATATAATATTTATTTGATTAACCCCATGGTCTTGATTACTAAATTTGTCTATTGTAGAAAGTGTTTAGACATTGAGCACCGCAAAGTACATAGTTGAAAATATTGGAAAGAAAGTGGAAGGATACCCGTGTCGAGTTGTTTCTTGAGTTCTATGATCAAACTCGAAGTCGGGAAGAAAATCTCGAGTCATACATTGGCATCCCTAGGATCAATGGGCAGCCTTTTCTCACCTATAGATTACGGAAAAAACTATGGTAAGATGTGACGTGTTGTAAATATTTTAATAAAACTTATGATTCACTAACTTTGTTTTCTTAATAATGCGTGATTATTCTGAAAAAATATCGCAAAATAGACAAAAGCAAACAATTCCCCATACACTTGCCCAAAACAATTGCGAGGAAAGAAGCGTGAATTGGTATCATTTATTTATTATTTTAATGTTTTTCATTTCTAAAATTTAAATTCATTATTTCTTGATGTTACTAAATTGATATTAAATATTAGGAAATTCAAAGCTGGGAGATTTTATAGCGAAAGCGGATGTATTCTATTGCTCACACAAAAAGGATGGAACTTTCGTTAATGATGAGGCTAAAGAGAAGAGCGTGGAGTATAATTGTTACTTAAGAATTTTCATTGTGATTGAAAGTGACAATGATGGTAGTTAATCTTTTGTGAGCTCAATTACACGTTGGTTAATTTTCATGTAGGATCAACTTGATATATAGCGGATGAGATGTCTTCTGGAGAAGATATTTATGCTAAAGTATTTGGAAAAGAGCACTACGGGCGATAATGCGAGGCATGGGATTTGGTGTTTTGCCCTCTCAATACTTATCACCCAATCATTGTAATGGGAGCTCAACCATGGCATCATCTGGTGGTGTGACATATTCGACTATGAAAGGCTAAGATTGGAGTTAGAAGCGAGAAAAGCACAAGTCCAAGCTTAAAAGGGAGAAGTAGCAAAAGTTCAAACTTTAGAGGAACAAGTGGCGTTTCTTATGCGTAACTTTGGAGCTCAATTCCCAAATAGATTTAACAATGTAAGAGTATTTTTTATCTAAGAGTGTTTTTCAATTCATAAGTTCATATGCTTGTTGTTAGTATTATTGATGTGCGGATGCATTGCATACTAAAGATTAACAAGTTCAATAGGTAACTTGATCTTTATTTTTGGAAAAATAATCACCATTATGTTTTGGAGATTAGAGGTTTGATTGATTCTATTGTGGAGAATTTGTGGTTCGTGCATTTGCCTTTTTTGCAAGATTTGGAATATCATTGCCGATGCATGGCTAGCTTTAACTTGCTATTTTGGATGATATATTCATTTGCATTGCATCACATGGACTAGTCTTTACATGGGATTAACCAGAGATACAGATCAAGAAGATATCTATTTATAATATATAAAAACAGAGTCGTGAATCCTATCAATGACACATCAACTCTTCTTCTGCCATGTAATCTAAAGTTTGCCACATCACGTATATTCGATGTGGCAC
This sequence comes from Calophaca sinica, assembly GCA_037113605.1. Taxonomy (NCBI): domain Eukaryota; kingdom Viridiplantae; phylum Streptophyta; class Magnoliopsida; order Fabales; family Fabaceae; genus Calophaca; species Calophaca sinica. Next base: position 92,152,073 of record CM073732.1, on the reverse strand, counting down.
CTTGCAACACATCCATCTACTCCTCTCATTGTCACTACTCTATAACACACACCCATTCATTTACCATTGTGTAATCTTACTTCATGTGCTAAAGGAATAAAGGTGAATTTATTTCTCAATTCAATTGACCCACTCACACCCTATGATGGTTTCCAATTATGGCCGCTCAGCTTGCACACATCTTACATAACAATTCTCTTAGGTAATCGCAAACCCTTTTTATTTTCTTTGTATTGATTGGTGCCTTTTTCTTCTTCTTTTAATTTCTAAGTAAAAAGAAAGATTGCTTGTGTATCTTTTGCACTAATTGTTCCTATATCTTGATTGTTACTTTTTATTTGGTGGGTAGTTTGGTTCGATATTTAGACTTCTAAGGGATTTTTTTTTGGTTGAGGAAAGACTATTTATGGAAAAGCGAGCATCTTTTGCCTCATGTTTTTCACTACATATTTGAGGTTACAAAGCTTTGTTCATCTTAACTTAATTTACGTTCTTTGTTGGTGAAGAAATTGCCACATATTTGAGTTTACAAAGCTTTAAAACCACCACTTGCATTTAGGATGTAAAATCTCTTCTTAAATCCCGGTTAGTGGTTGTTAATTATGTTTGTAAGTCCTGCCCTATCTATCAACCAAAAAAATATTTATTTACCAGAGTGTTTTTTTTCAGACCCTTTATTAGCAGCGTTTAGTAATTTTTGTGTTCTATCCTTCTAAATGTCTATAGAGTAGATTTGTAGCTATATTATAGAAGCATATCTTCTTTATCACTATTTAATATTTTGGATTACCTCTATTCCTAAATTCTTGTTTAGCTTGTTTCGTATATGATAATAATTAAAGACTGGTTAGTTCTCCTATGCTTTTTATGTGAATAGATGATTGCATCTCCCTTGAAAGTTGCTTCCAATTGACTTTCTATTGCTAGTTATGTGTTGTTCATTTTATTAGCACTGACTCTAATTTTATTGTCTAATTTCAGGCTGTAGATTTAGGCTCACCCGCAGAAGCGAGACCCTCTTCCTCTGCCACCATGCACCCCCAGGCTCATGGACCGTCATTCTACTGCGTAGTTCTTGGTTTAGGATTTGACATAGCACTTTTTCCGAATCATTTTAATATTCTAGATAGTTGTACTTTCAGTTATGGTTTTTTTTGTTCATCACTTTCAGTTATGGTTTCTTTGGTTCATCACTCGTGATTATGGTTTAGGTTCTATCCATTAGCACTCTATTTTGTGTTATTTTACTTTTTAAGTATGAATGAACTTTTTTATTATTTTTATTTGTTTAAATGATTTGATTAGTTTATTTAAAAACAAAAATTCAATATATTTATATGAGTAATTTGTAGACACGGATAGTACAAAGTTAAAAAATAATGCAAAAAAATAGCATAAAAATATAATCGCGGGCATACAAATGACACTAGCCGAGCAAATCTTTGTTGGGTAAAACCGCCTCTAAAACCCAACCGCGATTTGCACCTAGAACCGCCGCAGATCAGGGCACTTCCATACATCATTTGGCGGTTAGAACCGCCCAACCCAACCGCGCCGGTTGCCCCATAACCCGCGCACTATTGGAGCACATTTATTCATACTTTGGCGCGGCCATGATCTACCGCATCGCCGCTAATAAACCGACGTTGTAACCGCCGCAGTATGACTTCACGACGGTTGTTCCAGCGGTCCCCTAGAACCGCCGCAGTGTGACTTCGCGGCGGTGGTAACCGCAGCGGTTGGGCAACCGCCGCAGAGGGTATTGCGCGGCGGTTTTAACCGCCGCAGAATACTATTTCGACCGCCGCAGTTTACCCTTTTTGTTGTAGTGACCGTTAGTCATTTGATTGTCTCCGTTACAAAATAATTGTTAACGGTAGGGACCAAATTGACAAACATAGAATACTTTCAGAGACTATTTTGGAGTTGTTACTCTTTCAGGGACCACAGTGACACCGGGTTACACTTTTAGGGACCAATGTGACCAATTACTCACAGAGTCAATGAAATTGTTAACGGCAGGGACCAAAGTAACAAATGTTGAACACTTTCAGGGACTATTTTGGAATTTTCACTCTTTTAGAGATTAAAGTGACACCGAATTACACTTTCAGGGACCATTGTGACCAATTCCTCTGGAAAAAAGAGGATGGGACCTAAATATGTACATGCGCATGCCAGCTCTCGTAAATCAGATGAGACGTAAATGTCTCGTTTCATGAAATTGCACTCCTGCTCTAATATTATGAAACAATGAAGAACTTTTGCTAGAAAATTAATTAAACGAGAATTTTATAATTTAAAAAGATTTTTTTTTCTAAAAATAGTAATTTAAAAATGGTCCATGGGCCAGCCCTTCACGTAACCAAAAAAAAAATGATTTAACGGACATCTAAAATTGAAACATCAAAAGAATTTTATGATTTTTTAGCTAAATATTGTGTTAGTTTCAAAATTTTTCATAAAAAAGTTACTTAAAGAAAATCTCTTCTTATTTCTACCCCTTTAGTGTATTTACTAGTTAGACGAGTTTTTCTTATTGAAAACAGAAAATTAGTAATACACCACCCCACATGATTGATGTTTGTAATAAAACAATATGATATATATATATATATTGCAAATTAAACATAACTTTTCACATATTTACTTTTTGTCATTTTATAATGCTTATCTTTTGAATTTTATTTAATATTAATTATTGTTTTATTTTTACTCTTAAATTAAGAATGTGTGTATCACTCTCAATTCATTATACCCCTAAATATATTATTACTTGAACAGTTTTTTTTTTTTTTTGACAAAATTACTTGAACATTGCTGAACAATAAGCAAACAAAATATTGTGCAGATTTGATGTCGAAAGATGAAGGGAACACTTTCTCTTTGATTTTGTGCGTGCTTTCCACATGCCGGAATTCCATTAAATGCAGATTTGTATTCAAAATACTAATATTAAGATTCAATGACAATTAAGGTTGTGTCAATTGTAGATTTATTTAGAAGAGAAGCAACGTTATTTATGTAGAAATATCGCGTGCATTTATGGAAGATATATCCTGAATTGTATAATAATAATAATAATATATAGATTTAGGGAGATCTCTATATAGTTTATGCGCTATTATCTTGGAATACAAGTTTCTTTATTTTGCCATGACACGTGTCTATATAAGGGCATACCCTGGCTACGATATTTAATTTTACCGTTCTCTGACTTGCATAACCCAGGTATTATCCACCATTCTCAACATAATTATCGATGAATCAGATCTCGTCCACCACTTCTGTTCTTCCCTTCATTGATAAACTCACCAAGCAGTTTACCTGCAAAGTAAGAAAATCATTGTGATGTTTTTAACTAATCTTGTTTCATACTTTTTTGGGACATAATTCTGATTTTTAATTTATTTTTGCAGTTTTGCAAGGAGATACTCTTTGAGCCAACTACCACTCTTTGTGGTCACAAGTGCGTATCAAATCTTGAGACAAATACCACACTTGTCTTAATTTTATAGATGTCAAATTAAAATTCTGTTAGAAATTTTTCATACTCAATTTAGTTTTTAATGCACCAACTCCAAAAATTTCTCATTTAGAATCTACAAATTTATAGTTTTTGCAGGAATTGTTTGCGATCTTCCGTATATAGGTATGGCCCAAGCTGCCCTACATGCAATAGATGGATAAGGTATTTATAAAATAATTTGATTTTACAAAATCACATATTCTAAACAATTTATGTTCCACGAATGTCTTTTCAATTCTTTATTATTTTTTGCAGCGATGGAAAACCTTACCCCGTGAACACAAATCTTTGGAACACAATAAAACACTTGCTCCCTGTAGAAGTTAAAGCAAAGAAGAAAGTTGAAGTAAGGAAAGCAATTGATGCCAAAGATTGTCCAAGGAATTTAAGTGCACAGCCATGGGAAGAATCGACCAGTCCTTTGATTCCAATTGAAGATTGCATATGCGCTGTGATCGTATTCTCGACTATATGTGTGTGGTTGGGTGGGGCAGCTTTGTTATTCAAAATAGAAAAGTGATTGGTTCAATGATTCATCATGGCCTCACAAGACTTCTATCTAAGAGCATCTTTAGTGGTGATCAACTAAATGGGTTGGTTAAATTGCTTTTTGTGGGCCCATATTGCCACATGGGATTTAAGCAACCCATAATCAATCTAACCACAATTTGCTCCAATGGTGGTTTCTTGAAAGCAACCTATCTTGACCTCACACAGTTATATTTTTTTATTTATACTTAATTTTTTATCCAAATTTAAATATTAATTTAATTATTTATTTCAATTATTCAATTTTCCAATTTTTTATCCGTTGGAATAGAATTTAATTTGGGCCATTACCCAAAAAAAAAAAAAATGGGGCCACGCTCTCAGCCTCTCATTAATATTTTGACCCCTTCTCCATTCTCCAAGAGCTTTTCAATTTGACCCGTTGGCCAAATTCTCATTTCTCCAGAATCTTCCTCACTCCCTCACCTCTCAACTTCTCACCCCCTCTGATTCTTGCCCTCTCACTCTCCTCTGATTCTCCCACTCTCCTCTTTTGATCCTTTTCTATTTCACTCTCCTCGTTCCTCTTCTGCGATGCCCGGATCCCTCTCCTTTTCTCTAGATCCGAGCTTCCCCTAACACCCAGAGGCCAGATCGTCATCTCTCACGGTGAGATCTCACCACCACCGCGTCCATGCAAGTCGATTGCACAGGGTTACTGGACCTCCGCGCTTTTTTCGACTGGTCTCACCACCACCGCCGCCAGTCTACTCCGGCGTGCCTCACCCACAGTGGATCAGCTCCAGATCTGTCCACACAAGGTCACTGCGAGCGGCGACAACCAACACCCAGCGTTCTGTGACTTGTAATTTTTAATTTTTTTAATTTTAATTTTTTAATTTTGGAGATTCAGATATTGTCTTTGATCTGGGTATGTAAGATTTGGGAGATTCTTCGTCATGTTTCTGTTGTGGTGCTTCTGTTCATTTTAATTTTTTAATTTTAATTTTTAATTTTGGGAGATTCAGATGTGTTTATGTTGTGGTGCTACTGTTCTTCGTGTTTCTGTTCTTTGTGTTTCAGATTCGGTTTTTCTTCCCTCTCTATCTTTAACCGTGAATGAGAAAAAAAAATGATATAATATGTTTAGTTGCCGTTGTCAATAGAGTGAACGACAACTAAATTTTGAGGACTTTCTTTGCCACGTAGATCAACTACAATGGGAGTTTTTTGGAGTTGCCGTTCCCTATAGTTTAGCAACGAGTTAGTTGCTCCCGTTAAAGATGCTCTAAGAGCGTAGACTGTTTAGTGAACGTTGTTTAAGAGCATTGGTTATTTTTAGTTTTTATTACTCCTATTTCTACTGAGCAAGAGGATAGCAAGTTACAAATTTTGTGTTGATACAACACCTATTTTTATTAATACTAATTGGTTAGTTACATGTGCCTTCGCACAAGTCTAATTCATTTTCACGGACGCTTTGAAACTGAAAGTATCAAACGGATGGTACACAATAGCAACAACATTATTGACACCGAATACTTGCTATGCACATGTGCTGAGATTATCATTATAGTGTTCACCAAATTAATCAGACCAGAAACTTATTAGTCATATAATTTCTGCTTATGAGCGCCACATGGTAACAACTAGAGCTTCATGTATTATTCAAGAATATAATAATTTTTTTATTTTTTAACCAATGCAAAGACATCCTTTTGTTTTTATCTTTGGTCACAGTACCAATGCAACAGATTTTTTTTTTTTTTTTTGGGTCAGAGAAAATTCACTGGTTTTAATCGATCAATGTACAGGTACAATTTTTTATTTTTTTCTCACAGGAAGTAGAGTCAAAAGTCAAGAACATGGAAGTGGAAATTAGCATATTGTAGAAGGTACTGGAAGAAAGAAATTAATGAGCATATTTTTAATGCTCATGCTCATTCTATAGTTGGCTTGATGTACCAAAGAATTTATGAAGCTAAATAAAATCCACATGGAATCAAATCAAGCTCAATGTAAAATATATGTACAATGGCATCTATTGTAGCTACTATTTCTCAAATCATTATACTTAGAGCGTATTAATTAGTTTTTGTTTTGAAACAGATATTGCCATAGCTAGCAACCAAGCAAAGAACCTGAGTTGGTAGAAAAATAATTAGCATAAAATCATCTGCAGTGATATAACTTTGTGCATTAATTTGATGTTTGTAGAATACGTAAAATAAACTTTTAAGTGATAAGGTTCTAAATATTCAGCACCTGGGATGTTACCAAATGCGTTCGGCAACATGGCTTTACATAATCAATCTTTGAATCACCAGTTAGAATTGTCTTCTGGAGCCACCCACCGGTAAGTTCCAGTTTCTGCAGTCATGATACCAAACTGATATTGCAATCTGGCTACACCAAAATCAGCAACTTTAACTACCTGCAGCTGGATAAGATTTTGAAAGACTACTGGCACATTGGCATAAGTTGTAGGAAGAATTGGAGGAATGAATGATTTGCATTATACTGAGATAAACAGGGTTTATATACATGTGACAGTTAGAATAACTGCCTCCTAACTAATTCCAACTAACCATAAACTCACTGCTAACTAACTTATAATTACAGTTGATGAACTAACAGAAATTAACAATTCTGTATCCTAACACAAGTTCATACAAATCATAATAAAGGCATGCGCAAAAATTTATGAAGTTGTATTTAGTAAAGAAGAAAATTAAATAGAAAATTACTACTCAAATCACTTGCTAAAAGATATAAATAATTGCATGTATTCATATCTTAAGGTCCCTAAATTACAACTCTCATATTACAGTTGCTGTGACATATATTTGGGACTTGCTCTCATTTTGTCTTTTTCATGTATTTGGTTCAATATCAGCAACTTTTTCTTTATGTATGCACAGCTGTAAGGCAGGGATCCTTTAGATGGCATGCAATAATATACACAACCATAAATTCAGAGTGAGAGTGATTTGCAGTGTTGTAGTAGTATGAATTGACATCATTAAATAAGAAGCAACAACCTGTAAAATCAAAAGAAAACACAGTAATAATCACTTACCCCTTTCTCATCCATCAAAAGATCATTAGCAGCTTTGAGGTCTCGATGCAAATCATTATTCATTATAATCAAATCACTTGGCGTAGTTTTAGCACTGAGGCAATGACATCTTTTAAGACTTGGACATTTATTATAAATAAATTTTGGGTTCTTTATAATTATAATCAAGAGGTTGAACAAAATTAACTTCACGATATGTTTCAATTATACTAACTGCAGGAGGATTTAATTTCAACTGTCAAAGTAAAACTTCTTGCAGTTATAAACAATCATTATAGCATCACCAGTTGTTAAACACGAGTGTCTCCTAAGTGAAGTCTCTAAGCTGCAAATGATCCAGAAAAAGAAAGAAAACATGTTCATTGTATTTGCATTTGATAGACTAAAATATTGTCAAACAGAGACACAGGCAAAGTCACAAAAGCATAATTGACCGGAAAAAAAAAACATCAGAAAGCATATTTAATGCCTCTCACACTCTTTGATTCTCTCTAAGAATTGCAATTAAGTAAAGATTGACTCACCTCAAGAGTTTGACTCAAATACTCTGTCGTAGAAGCACCAAAAGTCGACACTGTGTTTGTTTATGAACTCCAAATTTGCTCTCACTGTGTTAATTGACAAAATTCTATCTTTATCACATACAAATTTGAATATGAAGTATATCAAATTGGAGTGAAGAATCAACGTACTACTTCTTTTAGCCATGTTTAATTAATTGGTGCCTTCTTCCCATGGCCAACGTTTGGTAGGTGCACCGAATGGGTCACCACGTGTTCGGCGGAATGTATGCAAAAATGCAACACTTAATTTTATCCGGTCTTTTTTATTTTTTTTTTCTTATTTTAAATAAAAATTTATATTATATATTTATCTATTTATTAGTTTATAATAAAATAAAAAGAAAAGAAACTGGAAAAGGAGAAAAAAGAAAAATATGAGAGAGGAGTGCAAATAGTTAGATGGGGGTACCACTAGCAATCAGGGCCGTCCCTGAGATTTTGGGTGCCCTGTGCGAATGGATAAATTGGTGCCTTATTTTTTTTGATATATCAAATATATATATTATCAAAAGCACACAAAAGGGTGCAAAAATTAGTCATTAATTGTTTTTTTTTACGAAGGGTTAGGAACCTCATCAAAACTTTCTGATACAAAACTCTTCTTAGAGAAAAAATATCTAGAAGGAAAAAAAGTACTCTGCTCCCTTTGGAAAAAATAAAAACTAGTCATTAATTGTTTTGATAATCTCAAGTTAAACAAAATACTACCGAAGGAAAAGAAACGATTACGGTAGCAATGTTCTTTTTCTTTGCTTATAAGAAGTTGAAAATGTTTATCAATTGTTATATTTTTCTGAAATCTGATTTGTAAGTCCGTCCATTTACTCATGAAAGCTATGTGTACACCACTTGATTCATGTTCTTTAAGCTTCATAGAAAGATGATTTCAATCATTAAAACCTTCATTTGCTAAGTGGCTTGTTCTATGACTTGTACCAAATAACTTACAGCAAAAACAAAAAACTCTATCTAATTCTTTTGAATAAACAAGCCAACTCTTATTTTGCTCTTCTCCATTAGAACAATAACGAATGTAATATGATGACGAGAAGTGCCTACCAAAAGTATCCTTAGGACCATTCACATGCAATTGACATATCTCGTCAACAATGTAATATGATGACGAGAATTTGAACGTGGCAAAAACATAAGAAAAGGGGGGTTTGAATTAAGTTTTAGAAATCTTTTTGCAAACTAGTATGTTTATAAAAACCTTTTCAAAACAACTCTTTAATAAAATAAGACAGTAAGAAAGTAAAGAGAAGAGAGAAGAGAATGACACAGTGATTTATACTAGTTCACTATTACGTGACAGCTACATCTAGTCCCATCACACACTTGAAGGATTTCTCCACTATAATCAACCTGATTACACTTGAGAGTATAATACTGCCAAACTGGCTATACTCACAACTTTTTAGAACGACTTAGTACAGTCAAGCCTCTAAGGAAAACAGCCACTACTGAGCTAAAGACAATGTTCAAAAATGTTTTTTAAAT